>JASEVX010000001.1:163698327-164440827 GCA_031761405.1 Serripes groenlandicus | reverse complement strand
AGTAATATCATGGCGGCCCGTTCACCAACTCATGTGTGTCCTGGCTTTCCAACACTTGTACGTACTCCACACAACAGACTTTCCAAGCAACTTGCTGCCTTTTCACATAAACAGTTAGCCCATTGGTGGAAGACGAATAACGACTTTCACAACAACATGGACATTGAAAAGAAATACAATCCTTACCATACGTCTGCTAAATGAATTAACAAATAAAATATTTACCCTTACCTTGTACTGGTACAAAA
Organism: Serripes groenlandicus; assembly: GCA_031761405.1. Taxonomy (NCBI): domain Eukaryota; kingdom Metazoa; phylum Mollusca; class Bivalvia; order Cardiida; family Cardiidae; genus Serripes; species Serripes groenlandicus. The sequence continues at coordinate 164,440,579 of JASEVX010000001.1, read as the reverse complement.
GTTAAATGCATAATCGAGCCGTCCCGCGAGAAAACCAACAGTGTGGACTCTGCGTAAAGTATCGACTCGGATCAGCCTAAGCATGCGGCGCAGGCTTACCCGGATAGACACAGTTCGCCTTCTGTGGATTTTCTGTTTCAGGAAGCATTACTCTATACCTATATCCCCCTGAGACGGAATGTGTCGTCCCGGGTCAGTCTGCGCGGACTGCGCAGGCTAATCTGTGTCGATACATTACGCAGAGGCCATACTGTTTGGTTTTCTCGCGGGACGGCTCATATAAAGACCATATGTTCAGATATTTTAAAATACATATGTACATGTAACTGTAGAATTTTGTAAATATTAATATTGGGTGTATAGTATTTGTTGAATATGAATTCACGAGACTTTATAAATTAGTGGGCATAACTTCATAAGGCGTCAAATCCACTGGAAAACTGCAAAACTTTTAACAGGAATGAACATTTGGTTATCATATAAGATCGTTTTAGTGAAAAGCTAAACTGTTAAGATTTAACTTACTAGCTCCAGTTTCTTTTTAAAATCGGACATTTCAAGTCGACCATCAGTTTCACTAACAACAATATGTTTTATGACGGTTAAGTCTGTACATCGTCAGGAAATGAAAATAATTCCCTAATATATTTTCTGCACTTTTCGGGAAATACTTTTGTAAAAACGGATATATGACAAAGAAACAGAATGTAAATGTATTTTGTTTTATTTTCGCTATATTTCTGATGTTTGTGAAGAAACTGAAAAGTTTCGTTTATTCCATTTGCAAAGAAACTGTTTAAGCTAGGTATGTGGTTCAACATGTTTAGTTGACAGATTATATTTTGATTGTTCGACCTACGTCATTTAAGTGAGATGTTTTAGCTAGGAAAATATTGACGTTTCGTCAGTAGGCTTAGGTTCAAGCATACAGGTGGTACAAGTGCCAAACTGTCACAAGATACGCCCGTCAGGGAGGCATAACTCTGGCACGAACACACTTATTTGGGATTTGACTGATATCCCAACGGAGGTTGTATGCCCATATACATTCATAGCAAATTTGATGGAGATCAGATGAAAACTGTTTGACTTAGGGTAGTGTAGCAATTTTTGATAATTCAAGTGCTATAATCCAAATGTTCCTTAGGCGATTTGGCTTGTTATTAGACTTGGTCCAAACATTTTTCAATACGTTTGGTGAAGATCGGATGAAAAATGTTCGACTCAGAGAGCGGACAACATGTGGACGCCGCCGGCCGCCCGCCGCAGGTGTTCCCATAATACGGCCCGTATTAATACGTGCGTATAAAAATTAGCAGAGTTAATCAACTTGATTAAACAATTAATCAGCCGCGGTGGTGTTGTGGTAGGGCGTTCGCCTCGGGTGCGGGAGGTCGCGGGTGCGATCCCCAGAAATACTTTTAAAATGGTAGTAATGGCTGCCCTCATTTGCGCTCAAGGGTTGCGGGGTTTGCATTACGACAGATTGACTGGTGTCATGATAAATGGACCAGTAGTATTGGTTTCTTACCCAGAAAACGCCGCTTTATAACTGAAAAACGTTTGAATTCGGCGATAAACACTAAACAATTAAGTTTGATCCACATGTAGATTTATGAGATTGTTGATCATACGTTACATAGACTTGATAATTCAGCTACACTCAAAGAAACCTAAATATTAGGTACTCGTGGCAAATGTATGTGCAGATTAACATGCCAGTCTGCATAGTTAGTTTTATCTGATTCTGCACTTTCCGCAAATAAGTCTCTGTAGCTTCAAATGTTTTCCGACAAATGGCGTAGATTTTAGGGGTCGTCTACACTTCTCACATGCTACAAATGCCCGACTAACTGTTGTCTTTATGCACAGATCATTCAGACAGCAGTTTGCAATGTTAAAAAAGTAAAACGGATAGGATATTTACAACCGAAAATATCGAACATGTGTCCATTGTCCTTGTTTAGCGAACTTTTATGATAAAAGCATCTACTGTAAACACCTTAAACGTCTGATATAATGATACCCGGAAGTGCGGCACATGTAACGGTATTCATATGGAAGTAGCATTTGTCAGTTTATTGTTAACGATTCGAAAAGTAATACAACCTTAATAAAGAATAAAGATTTATATAGTAGTTTTTATTTCACTTTCTCTGATATTTCTACAATGTTAACATTCACGCCTCAGCCAACAATTTCTTGCGTCTCCGGACTGAAAAATACAATCAACCATATAAAACAGTAAAGTTGAATGCTTATCAACTTATTTCAATAAAGTCTTCGAATGAAACAACCCAGCAAACACATGACGTTGGATCAACGTCGGATATACGTTGGATTTACGTCGCGACGTCGGCGACTTAAAAACAACGTTGTATCAACGTCGAAATAACGATGTCAGTTCGACGTTGCAATTAGACGTCGAACCGACGTTGTGTTTTGGTCATAGTTTGTAATAAGTTGTATTTTATCAAGTTTATACATTTTATACATTTTATACACATGATGTGTCAAAAAGTTGCCCAATAATCGTGATACTGCAAATGAATAATAAAACTCGATGATTTTATTTATTCAAGTTGCTTCCCTTGCTTGTGACCTTGGTTTCTGAAATTGGAATTTCCACGTGGTGTCGCATTTTTTTTTACTTTTTCCTTTCTTTTAAAATATTTTGTTTGAATTCATCTTGTTGAACAAAGATTTGAAGAAATATTTATAAAGATAGCTTCTTAGCATGTAATTTCGATAATTCCGAAAAAAAATCATGTTTACTTTTCTAAGAATAGATCGACGCGCGCCGCTTTTGAACCAATTTTGACCGCCATTTTATTAACCGTGTGCGAGAGAGAAAGATTCAATTACAGCTCTACTGTTCATATTAAAAATAATACAACTAGGTAAGTTGATGCAATGTATGTTTAAATGTATAAAGCACTCATGTTCTGTTGTTTTACACGGCTGTTTCAATGAAAACTTAGCTTAAAGTTCCTTGCACAATTCAACCCGATTCGTACCATTTTGTGTGAGAAAACAATTTCTCTCTTAAATAAGCAATAAAATCTCTATCTAGAGATACATATTAGTCCTGTTTGTTATATAATGAATGTAGTAAATCCTGTACTAAATACAGTCTGGGATACTGTCCAGATATAGGAAATAAGACCGAGCGGATAATTCCTTATTACATGATGCCTGTGTGGTATGCATGTTTATACGTTAATCGCATTAACATCATCTCCTATTAACGCTACGCATAGGATCTGAGGACAACCGATAGAGGGTCACGTTCAGACAACCTTTCCGCCAGCCAATCAGAACATTGCTTTCACGTTTTTGAAAGTGAAAGTAAAAGTCGATATTTACCAAAAGAACTATATTTAGCATTGGATCCCAATTTTCGCATAGTGATTTACACGTGTGTATAGTTCTTATGACAACTGCATCATGGCTACAAATGTGGAAATGAGGCAAAACACCGATACAGTCTTATCCCTGACCATACAGAATCGAAAAGTGTTCTTTGCTCTGGTTTTAAATGGTCTATTTTAAATTTGCTCAACTTCTTTGATTGACGCCATTTTGAAGGTTTAGTCAAACGTTTGTTGAAACAAGTCCTCTGATTGGTTCCAATAAAAAAAGCTGGGTGGATCTAAAAATAGCGATATTGGAAATCTGATAAAACAAGAAGATGAATTCGAATTGATCCATCAGATCTTACATTTGGTCAGATCGTGTACTTTAGTCAGATTGGTTTATACGTTGGATGTTTGTCTTTATCAAGACGTTGATACAACGTCGTGATTCCGACGTTGTTCCAACGTTGTTCCAACGTCGTGATTTCGACGTTGATACAACTATGATACAACTATGTTTTACGTCCGCTTAAGGGATACAGAAACATTGCAAAAACCGGGCGTAAACGGCGAGAAAACGTGTATAAACAAAGCGATTCTCGCGCGTACGTGCCGTTTCAGACCGGTTAGATGTTTTACATATGCATTACCCGGGCACCGTTAGTAAACAAAACATGGACGCTCCATCTCCCCTAGAATAGGAGCAATTGTTTGGTTAACAATAACATCAGCTTCTTAAACTCGATAATCGGTAACATGCAATAGACTCACAGTTAAAGAGCATAACATAATCCAAAACCATTCGAGTCAGCGATGGCAACCTTGATGTAGGACCGGTTCGTGGATATATAAAACATAACTTGTTTACTTTATGACGTCACATGTCAATCCTCATCGCGTCATGTTCATCGGCGGTTATCGTACAACTGAACGTTACAGCGGACTATATGTTGGATGTTTGCTCTTATTTTATGCAATAAAAGCGAAAATACACATTTTCTCGGGCGTGAACATCTGCGGACGCCCTTAAAATGTGTTTATGCCCTCGTGCTTCGCACTCGGGCATAAACACATTTTGCGGGCGACGGCAGATGTTCACGCCCTCGAAAATGTGTATTATGTCTATATACAACGTCTATCAAATGTCAGTTTCTGACGTTGTTACAACGTCTATCCAACGTCAATTGTTTGCTGGGAAACGATATGTCATCAAGGGTTCCATCCATGGACACATCACCGTTAATTCCAGATGTACATGTACACTAAGTGTGTTGGGTTTTTTAAGAGCACGGGTCATATATGAGACCCCAAATTTATAAAACTGTAGTCTGTGTTTAGACTTTGTGCTCTAGAATTTGAATGATAAGAAGTTGATTTAATTTTCGAAATTGACCTAGAAAAATTGTGTTTTGAGCACAAAGCACGTTTTATGATAGTATTGAAGATAAGGACCAAGGTTTGTACACCATACATGTACTTTTGTAAGATAGTGTCCCCTACTCAAATGCATCGGACTGGAAAGCTCCTTTACACCTGATCAATAACGCCACAACGTCACCAACCCATGAAATAGGCAGGATGTGTAAGCCTGCACACAATACCTAAGTCGGAAGACATCTAGTTCATTTTAGAATTCATACTTTAACTCTTTCAGCGCCACAGGCAATATTGAGGTTTTTGCAAACAATGCATATTCAGGTGAGTCAGCTCGTAACGAGCTGTCTCAACTGAAATCAGCATTGTTTGCCTTTTAGTTACCAAAATAGTCCAAAACTTTCATAAATTGAGAAAAGAACGCACCCGATTTTGAACATGGAAGAGTTTACTTTAAACAATTCGGCGCTGAAAGAGTTAAGAGTTATAGTCTATAAGTCACTGAGCCGCCAGAAGTCTTACTATGCCACAGTATATGTTACAAATTGAACTACCACAGGCCATCTGCATTTTTTTCCTACCTCATTTCACAGATTGGACTATACTTTCTAGTACAAGGGTAATCAACCCAGCGCCCTCCAAAATTACCGTGGAATATAACGCAGTCTTCGGCATCGTGTCCATTTGGTTCATTTGTGGATTTGTTCCAATCGAAAAAGGTTGCTGTTTCGTCCGTGTCGTACCATTTCCAAATTCCATCTATTAATTCGTCAGTAAGTCCCATCCAGTAATACATAGCTGTGGCAATTAAATGCAATTACAGATGGAATCATTTTGACTTAACTCAAAAACTCGATTTAAATGCAAAATAATTACACGAATAACAAAGGTATGGGTAAGTAAATCGGTAACCGTTTGTATGTTAGTAAGTTATATTAGTCATGTCCTTTATTAATTTTGTACTAATAATGAATTACATCATTCGAATTACGTCATGAAAATATTCCCGAAAATATACCTGAGGAATGAGTTACTTCGTCCTTCAAAAATAGATTTTCTCTATCTGTTTCGACACGAACGAGATGAGAGTTGTGATGTTGCTGGCAATAAGTCTGAAAAGGTTATAAATTATAGTTTTTATTTCTTTCTTTTAGAATAAGTACTAATTGAAACAAATACAGAGAGAGAGAGAGAGAGAGAGAGAGAGAGAGAGAGAGAGAGAGAGAGAGAGAGAGAGAGAGAGAGAGAGAGAGAGAGAGAGAGATATATATATATATATATATATATATATATATGGGAGAGAGAGAGAGATATATATATATATATATATATGAGAGAGATATATATATATATATATATATATATATATATATATATATATATATATATATGGGAGAGAGCGAGAGAGAGAGAGACGAACGGGTAATCGTACGAACGGTATGATATACGGACGGACAGACGACCAGACAGACAGACAGGCAGAGAGAGTAAGATTAAACCATTATTAATAATTAGTGTGCATATTTCATCAATAATTGTAATATATTCTTACATGAGATTCCTGGAAAGTACCTTTATGTTCATGTACAAACAAATAGCACGATCCTTCAAATGGGACCCAAACATCCGGACAGTCAGTACCTGCAGATATTTCTGAAAATAGTTATCGAAAGTGCTGTTAGTAATCAGTTTAGTAATTCATCAGTTTTGTGATCAGTTCTAATAAACAATATTTGATTTCAGTGTTGTTCATTTGTACAGATACACTAAAGTAAGTAAGATGCTGCACACATGTAGTAAAAATATCCTTGGTAATTATGCGTATGCCATACTAGGGGCGTATCTCGTTGAACATGGAGTAAACACACAGGTGATGTAGGGGTGCGAGCATATTCCGTACGGGAAATTTTAAACCTTACATTTAATATGATGAACTCAAATGGTCTTTTTGGTCATACCAAAAACACCATCTAGCTACATCCACATGCAGATTTACATAATTAGAGGCATATTGTATAATTTACTTATTGTAACTCATTGACATATTGTAATTTCCCATTGTTATGCCATACGCTATTCTTTATTCTGAATATACAGACATATTATAAGGTGTGCAAAAGAGATGACCATCTCGCTAAAACATATTTTAAACACATTGTTATAAAAGTATCCTTATCCTCTTGGATATTTATATACAAATTCATCTCTGAGATTTATACATTCTGGAAAACCTATGTATTGTGTCGCCTACATGGGCAGGATTACACATGGGGGATCACTTTTCCGTCGCCTATACGACCCAAGCGTTCATTTGTATCAGAAAGTATGCATACATAGATAACCACATTGCGGTTCAAAAGCGATTTGTTCAATTGTACAACCATTTAGATATGCATGTATCTATTTGTTCAATTTTACAACAATTTAGCTATGTATGTATCTATTTGTTCAATTTTACAACAATTTAGATATGTATGTTTTAATGTATTCAGGTAAATAGTACGAGTGGTAAATGTACTTACTGAAAACAACAGTAAATATAACTACATGTAACCGTATATAGTCCAACGCCATTTCGAAACGTTTTAGCATATACACACCAGAAATAGAACACACACGGGACAGTTAATTGATAACAACTTTTCGTCTTTCTTAATGTCAGTAAATGGTTAAATGGGGTTATGTCAATCGATAACTGACCTTCATGGAATTGCGGAGGCGATAATCTAGATCCCGCTGAATATAGACTTAGATTAAGCTGCACGAACAGTATATAGATAAGTCCAAGATTAGCGTGCACTCCTTGTGCAGTCTAATCTTGGTATATATATTCAACGTACATATTAAATTATGAAAATGTAGATGTGTTTATGCAGTTACATCTGCAGCTTGTTATAATTAGCTCCTTCTAGATTTGATGCATGTATTATGCCCTGAAAAGTAAAGATGTTTTGTTTCATTCAAAACAGTTGAAACTGTATTGTATAAAACTCTTTTAAAAGATGCTCAGATTTCCAAACATCTTTAATCCTTTCCCACATACACAAATTCTAGAGCGGGCGGCTTTGAAAACATCTACACAAAAATATAGAAAATCTATACAAATAAATTGACAACTATTTAAAACATCGTGGCAAAAGGAGATTTTGTTGTTCTGAGCAATTTGTCTTTTTACCGGCAATCCGGCGCACAAGCATGCACTGAATGATGCATTTACATGTTCGAGAAGTATAAATCTGACGCGGATTTGTAACATTTTTAAAACATTTATAACACGTATATTCAGTGCCTTTCCATTTTATTTCATTGAATGGTTGGAGATTAACGCCGACGTTTTCAACAAGTTTTCATCACGGCGACTAGTTCATACCCATGTCTTCCCTTGCTATCTTACACCAATAATCACTCTGCATTATTCACAGACAACTAACACATTTTCCACATAGACTATTTTAAGCCAATTTGTGACAGGCGAATGACGCTAGAATCAAAAGCCGAGCCGGGGTTCCAACTCCCGGCTCTTGTATTGATAGCTCTCGTTATAACCGACTGAGCCATCGCGGCTCGATCCTTTTCTGTTTTTTACTTGAAGGCTGTCAGACGATAACGAAGACGGACTTGATTGTGTATATGGGAAATGGGAAGGTCAATGACTTCCACGCAGCCATGCAAATCTGTGTGAACAATGGCCGCCATCTGCCGGTCATTAACAGTGAGAAGAAGCTACTCTTGCACATGTGGATACGTGAATATCTTGTACAGACATACGCTTACGATTTGTGAGTATTCCGAACATATAAGCCCTGCGTTCAGTGAAACAGTCTGGTAAAAAAAATTCTAGTTGAACGTACATATATGACAACGGGTAGAGGTTGTGACTCCCTGGGTTTTGATTGGACGTACTGCAGCCAATAAAATTTAAGGTTGAAGGTACCGCTTTGCGTTATTTCAAACTGTCAAAAGTAAAAACTAACATGTATAGAAAAACTAACTTTAACAGTATTAAAACCGGAAGGCTTCATGTATCCAGAGCGCTTTAACCCTTTCCATCATACGACAATTCTGCAGCAGACGACTTTGAACATATTTTGTCAAACATAGAAAATCTCCATAATTTAATGGATAACCTATGACAAAAAGTGGAAAACATTGCGGCAAAAGGAGAACTTGCACGTTTTGTGCAATTTCTTCTTTAGTCACTATGTTTTCAAAAATCCGTCTGCTGCAGAGGCGTCAGAAAGCGTCTATATGAGGTAAAGGGTTAAATACGCTAGCTGTTTTACACTTATCAGGCGCGTAGCTGGGTCGATTTGTGGACTACGCACCGAAAAAAATTCGTCTATATCGGCTCAGGTGACTTCTGGTGTATATTTCAAAATTTCTAAATGAGCCTACTTGATACCCTTATGTACGGCATATCTACACAAAATACCCTAAAAACGTTTGCAGCATTCGTAATTTATTTTACCAACATTGACTGGCACTTCAACAAAAATGAAACCTCGAAGAAACCGAACTGAGTGATCGCAGTTCATATGCCCCGTCTTTGGCATCACCATAGTTAAGGAATAAGTCATCTAAGCTGTCAACGACCGTCGTATACGAGCATTTGAAAGTGTTAAGTGCGACTGTAATTTTGTCCGATTTTCCATGTGTTTTATGCTTACTTCGTTTCATGAAAACGCAACAACCGTTTGCCCGAGAAGTAAAACAGGAATGCCACTTCTTGAACGGTCTTTATCATGTTTCTGGCAAGTGGCTATAGCAAGGTTTGGACAGTGAGCTCTGTAGTGGTTGTACACTGGCTACGTCGGGAATTATCTGCCGAACTCGCTCGAACACCACTTTTGCATTTGCGCACAATTTCCTCACTAATTTGATCCCCGCATATCGTGATTAATTCATTTTGTATAGCGGATGAAGTGTATCACGTCACCGTTCTTCAAATGATCACGCAGCACAGAGTTATATTTGGCTTGGTATTCTAAAAGTGCTTTAAAGTTACTATTTGTATCCTCATGACCATGCATAGCTAGATTGTGTTTACAACAAAGGATATAATTGTATCAATTATGCCTTGTAATACATGTATGTTCTTCCTAACTAGGACATCATTGGCATAGGAAACTGATTGGGCAATGCTTTTCTCAATTCCAGACATAACTGCAGTGAAATGTTCAGCCGCTTTAAGCGAATGCGCAAGTGTTTTGCACTTAATGTGAGCGGTGATAACCTTGCCACGATTGCTTGGGTCGGTTGATTGTTGCAGGTTGCGACACTAGCGATCTCTTCTCAGATCCAAATAAATAGCACGGACCACAATTCGCTCCAACAATATACATCGAATATCGTACTCCCATGTACAATATGAAAATACTATATGACTGTATACAAACTACATAGGACATCTAATAATTATCAATAAGTATAGATTATTCGTGATCATGTCTGAATTGTTCTGATTTGTCCGTTTTCACCCTTACCCTCCTTAGGGTCCAGTTTTTATTGCATTTTTCGCATTTGTTTCCTTTTCATTTTTGGAACTCTCAAAATATTTCTTACGCACGTGCGTACGTGCGTAAGCCTAGCTACGCGCCTGCTTATTGTATAGAAAGACTCGTCTGTAGTCTCGGAATATCCCACAGGCAGAACTCTGTCCATTTTGATTAGCATATTCCGATCCCTTTACATGTATATGCGATAGCGTTATATCAGGGGAGGTAACACACCTAGCAGTTTGGTAGCGCACTGTTGCCAATCCACCAATCAATTTATAGTAACTGGTTTGTTATTGGTGGGTTGGTGCCTGGAGCTACCAAACTGTATATAGAAGCTGTAATTTGATTGGTGGTTTGGCAACGGTGAATTACCGATCCCCGTGTCATTCGTGTCATTGAACGTAGGGCTTTTTTTGTAAAATGTAGGGTCATGCCAGACGTACCTATTTGTTTTATTACGCCGAGTACCAGACTAGCTTTCTGAATACTCAACCAGAACCAGACCCCGACCCCCCCCCCCCCCCCCCCACCCCCCCCTGTCCCCGAGAGTTTGGGGGAGTTCCCCGATCTTGACCAGCTCTTACAATAATCGACCCAGTGACCTTGTGGACGGTAATCGACCTCAGGATCTCTGGATCACGAAGTCGACCATATATCATGGCTGTCATCATCCTGAACTTAACACTTTCAAGCAGATTGCCGCCTCTGCAGAAGACGGCTTTTGAAAACGTTGAACTCTGTTCAAAATCATGCATTTATTAACTAATGTTTTCCATAATTTTTCGAGATGTTTTCATAGTCGTCTGCTGTATTTTGGGAAAAGTTTTTCATTTGAATGTTTTTAAAAAGACTACATGTATATCAAACTTCTACAATTTACATGATATTCTATTTGAAAGATGAGCCAGAAACTTGCTGATATGTGAACTCTCAGGGAATCTTGTTTTGATTGTTATTGTTTTTAGTGTGACTTTATGCCATTTTCAATTTCATTTCAATAATGCCACGGCGATAAATATAGAACAATTATTCAGGCATAATCCTTTCGTAAACAAACCAGAACTAGGATTTGAACTGTCCCTTGCCCAAATGGCAAATGGCACTTCATAATGACCATCACGAATATTGATCGAACCACGAACGCCCGGTTCCAAATCCCTCATGATTTACACTCTGTCACGGCGGATTCCTATGGGGGAATCAACGATCTTAGATCTTCGTAAAAGTAATCTGTAAACAGAAGAAGAAGTTTTAAGATAACTCTAGTACTGTAAAATAACAGCTAGTGTATTAAACAACGGATGGAAATCACACAAATTTGCACTTACAAGGTCAATTAGACAAGGATGCCCAATGTCCTCTCATCTTTTTATTTTGGCCGCAGAAATACTAGCTACACAAATACGGACGTGTAATGAAATTCAAGGTATACAAGTAACAAACAACGCCATAAATAATTTGAAAATTAGTCAACTAGCAGATGACACTACACTATTTGTAAACAACGAAACCGAAATTCACAAAGCTCCTGACATAATTTATCACTTTGGAATCTACTCAGGCCTCAAACTTAATAAGAATAAAACAGAAATAATGTGGTTCTGCTTAGCTAAAAATAGAACTCATGATATAGGCAAAATAAGATGTGTAAAAGGAATTAAAGCTCTTGGTGTTTATTTTTCAACCAGGCGCGTAGCTGGGTCTATTTGTGGACTACGCACTATTCTAGGGGGGTCCTCTATTCATGCTCCCCCGTGGAAAAAAATCGTCTATATGGGCTCAGGTGACTTCTGGCGTATATTTCACAATATCTAAATGAGCCTACTTGATACACTTATGTATGGCATATATACACAAAATACCCTTAAAACATTTGCAGCATTCAAAATATATTTTTTCTAACATTGACTGGCACTTCAACAAAAGTGATACCTCGAAGACTCGAACTCGAAGGGCCAACAGTTAATAGTTTGGCCTATCAGTAGTTCTATGTATTCAATTTTGGACGTTATGACGGCGAAGAAGCAGTTTATCCTAAAAATAAACATGTAGTATATTAAGAGTTATCGAAATGAAAATGCATAAGTAATCAAACCATAGCTCAATAGCCACGAGACCAATGATGAAACCGAACTGAGTGATCGCAGTTCATATGCCCCGGCTTTGGCTCTACCATAGTTTGGGAAGAGGTCATCTAAGCTGTCAACGACCGTAGTAAACGAGCATTTGAAAGTGTTAAGTGCGACTGTAATTTAGTCTGATTTTCCATGTGTTTTATTCTTACTTAGTTTCATGAAAACGCAACAACCGTTTGCCCGAGTAGTAAAACAGAAACGCCACTTCTTGAACGGTGTATATCATGTTTCTGGCAAGTGACTCCTCGGACGCATGAGTAAGCAAGATTTAGACAGTGTGCTTTGCAGTGGTTATACTATCTGCCGAACTCGCTCAAACACCACGGAACTTTCCGGTCATGTTGGATGCTCTATCGTAGCCTTACCGACTTGGTTGTATGGTCAAAGTACCTCAAACAGAGCGCCACTTGCTCCATAGTAGACGCGTCAGTGACTTCGTCTGTCATAAACCCAAGGAACGGAACACTATTGCATTTGCGCACAATTTCCTCTCTAATTTGGGCCCCGCATATCGTGATTATTTCATTTTGTATATCTGGTGAAGTGTATCGCGTCACCGTTCTTCAAATGATCACGCAGCATAGGGTATCCTCATGACCACGTATAGCTAGATTGTGTTTACAACAAAGGATATAATTGTATCAATTATGCCTTGTAATACATGTATGTTCTTGCTAACCAGGACATCATTGGCATAGGAAACTGATTGGGCAATGCTTTTCACAATTCCAGACATAACTGCAGTCAAATGTTCAGCCGCTTCAAGCGAATGCGCATGTGTCTTGCCATAATGTGAGCGGTGATGACCTTGCAAAGATTGCTTGTGTCGGTTGATTGATGCAGGTTGCGCCACTAGCGATCTCTTCTCAGAGCCAAATAAATGGCACGGACCACAATTCGCTCCACCAATAAACTTCGAATATCGTACTCCCATGTACAATATGAAAATACTATATGACTGTTTACAAACTACATAGGACATCTTATATTATCAATAAATATAGATTATCCATGTGACATTTTGTTCATGTCTGAATTGTACTGATATGCCGTTTTCACCCTTACCCCCCTTAGGGTCCAGTTTTTATTGCATTTTTCGCATTTGTTTCATTTTCATTTTTGGAACTCTCAAAATATTTCTTCTAGCTATGCGCCTGTCAACCAACCATAACTTAAGTAACAAGAGAAATTGGGACTTGAAATTAGAAAACTGTCAAAATCACATTAATAAACTTAAACAAAGACATCTCACTTTTTTCGGAAAGATAAAACTAATAAAACTATTTTTTCTACCTATGTTCACCTATCTCTTTCAGTCCATACATGTACCTGATTACGTATTGAACTCAATAAACAAACAGTTTTTTTGATTTACTATGGGGGAAAAAAGAGAAAAAATTAAAAGAAACACCTTAATTGGAGATATAAGAGAGGGAGGTATGAAAATGATTGATATAAAACTATTTGTTAAATCTATAAAAGTAAGCTGGGTAAAAAGACTTATGTTAACTGACGATGATTCAAACTGGCAAGAAATCAGGAAATTTTACCTTAACCAGTACGGAAAAAAGCTACTGATACTTTGAATCGTTAAAATTTCTTCCGAAAATAAAACACAAATTGCCACCCTTTTATTCAGACATTCTAAAAGTATGGATAGAATTTAAGAAAATAACTAATGCAAAATCTAAAACTGAAAAATTTCACGACATAAGAAATCAATTATTATGGGGAAACGCAAATATTAAAAACGAACTTAATAAAACCTTGATTTTTCGTAAATGGATCGATTCTGGCCTACTGTTTATAGACAACATTATTTCAAACAGCGGTTCCATTTGCGAAACAAAAGTACTCCAAAAATTAAAAGACAAAAGTGACTGGATCAGAGAAATAAACGTAGTAAAGTCATCCATATCTAACACATGGAAACGAATATTGAAGTCGGACATTTCCCTCAAAATAAAAGTAAACATTAAATTAACCCTACCACATCAAAAGTTCCTCAAATTAACAAATAATGACGTATATTCAATATTTCAAAAATCTTATTTTGAAAAACCATACATTCACAAGTACTGGAATGATACTCTCAAAACCCAAATCAATTGGGCAGACTTCTACTGTGCTATTCATAAAAACTGCGCAAACAACAGGATCAAGCAGTTTAGATACAAATTGATCCACAACATAATTGCTACAAAACATAATCTTAAAAAATGGAAAATATCAGATAACGATACCTGCTCTGTTTGCGGTGACACGGAAACTATAGATAATTTCTTATTACAGTGCAACAGTATTGTGCACTTTTGGCAACAGATTATTTTTTCTTTTCATCCATTGGATACGATAACGTAGTTTGTTTAAAATCTCTTGTAACAGGCTACAAACCCGGAGCAAGAGAATATGATGATATAAATTTTGTACTGAATATTATTTCATTCACAGTCTACAAATCCTACTTCATGTCTAACATGAGAACAAAACCTATAAACATACTTATTACTCTGAAAAATGAATGCAGAATTGCTCTATATCATAACCGCAAAATGCATTTGAAAACATTGATTGATCGATTGATGAGCTTTATATGACCTTGTTAACATTAAGATTATTTCCTACACTTTCCTTTAATCACAGAATATTCCCAGGTAAACTCTTGTGTTTTCGTATGTTTTTTTCGCACTTTCAAACAAGAGTATTCGCATTGGGACTCCTATCACAGTGCAATGCTACTGTAATTGACAATAAACTTGCATACATTGTCGATCCAAATCAAATTGTGATAAATGCAGGTCGATCTTGATCACCAATGATTAAGGTTTTCGCTTCCGCACAGTCGGGTTACATTTTCTCACTATGTATATTTTCATAAATTCTGTGTTATATGTACACATACTTTTTTTCTAACTGATATCAACTATGTGTTATACGTAAATGAAACTCAAAAACAAATCTATAAAATAAAAACATTGTAGTTAAAGAAGAATTTGATCAAATTTCTCCTTTTCCCCACAATGTTTTTTTCAAAACATATTACGCTACAGAATGAATAGAAACTGCCCAGACTCCTTATAGGTTATTCATTAGGTAAATTCATATAATTTCCTTAAACTAAAAATATTATTCTACTATTGGTGTAAGCTATGAGGGAGGATGGCCACGACATCTCCATACCTATGGACGTGGCAAATAAAGTGGGGGGAAAAAAAAACTCTAGTACTGTTGAAAACCCACAATCGTGACCACATTAATCATCAGATACACATACTTTGAAAAATAATTGTTTCATCTAGAAAAGAATGAAAGTATAAATCATAATTTTCAAACACAGTTGACAACATTGTGGGAACATGAGAAATTGTTTTCACAGTGTTTTCAAAACTCGTCTACTGCTCAGAAGCCAAAACGTCTGTATTGTGGAAAGTGTTAAAGGTGCTGAACCTCAGATGGAGATCAAGATTTTGAAATGTTGAAACTTCAGCAAATATTGATAATAGTGACAAAAAAGTAAGTAATAAATAGTTGACAACTATTTTGGCAGTAAATGTTGAAAAACATTTGGCTTGCTGGGTATGTCTTCCCAGTAAAACTGAAGCATACACGATCAATATTTAGAGTTTTATTGTACTGGAAAGTTAAATTATTACTTTAATTTTATCCCAGAATTATGATTTTAATATATCAAGATAACCTTTGAACAGTTTTAAAACTTTAACTGTTCTATCTATAATCTGGAGTTCAGCACCCTGAACATAGTCACTCCATTACAGTTCATTTATTGAATACGCCTTTTGGACGAATGCCACTAGTTCTGACGGATACCAGTTTTACTTTGATAATTACCCCAACTGTACGGAACTTCTCAACTCCTCTAGTCTGTGGGCAGACAGATCGTATGTAAGTAAATATATAATTTGCTTTTGCTTGCGTTACCATAACATGATAACGAGGTTGGGTGGCTCAGTTAGAAGCAGAGCGGGCTGTCAATCCAGGGGTTATAAGAATTAACCCCAGCCCGGCCAACATTCTTTGCGACGTTTGACAAAATTAAATTCGACAAGCGTTGTTCGTCTTCCACCAATGGACTAACAGACTATGTGGAAACATTGTTGTGTGGTAAGCCAGAACATACATGGACATGTGAACTGGTGACCAAAACATATATATTGAAACGGCGTTAAACAACAGTTGACCAATCATTTGAAATGGAGTTCAATCAGGCAATCTGCATCCTTATTATAACAAAATAGAAAGAGGTGCTCGAGTACATTTTAAAACTATTATTGCTAAAAATTTGATATAAATAATCTTTGTTTTACTGTGAAGATAAAAATGGCTTTGACAATGTTTTGTTTTGATTGTTCGAATGGTGTTTTATTCCGCTTGCAGTAGTCTTTCAGATAGACAACGCCGCTTTCAGTAGTATTTCAGTTATACCACGGCGCTTTCAGTAGTATTTCAGTCAGACCATGCCGCTTTCAGTAGTATTTCAGTTATACCACGGCGCTTTCAGTAGTATTTCAGTTATACCACGGCGCTTTCAGTAGTATTTCAGTTATACCACGGCGCTTTCAGTAGTATTTCAGTTATACAACGGCACTTTCAGTAGTATTTCAGTTATAGCACGGCGCTTTCAGTAGTATTTCAGTTAGACTACGCCGCTTTCAGTAGTATTTCAGTTATACCACGGCGCTTTCAGTAGTATTTCAGTTAGACCATGCCGCTTTCAGTAGTATTTCAGTTATAGCACGGCGCTTTCAGTAGTATTTCAGTTAGACCATGCCGCTTTCAATAGTAGTTCAGTTAGACCACGGCGCTTTCAGTAGTATTTCAGTTATACCGCGGCGCTTTCAGTAGTATTTCAGTTATACCACGGCGCTTTCAGTAGTATTTCAGTTATACCACGGCGCTTTCAGTAGTATTTCAGTGAGACCCTGCTGCTTTCAGTAGTATTTCGGTCAGACCAAGTCGGTTTCAGTAGTATTTCAGTCAGACCACGCCGCTTTCAGTTGTATTTTAGTTATACCACGGCGCTTCCTGGGAAGATTACCAGTACTACCGTTATTACTTAGCCTGACACCGAGGCATCATTCGTAATGCTATCACCGCAATCATGAGTGCCAAGTAGTGAAATCACTTCTACCACTTTAAAATCCTGTGATAATACAACCATTTTGTCATGTTATTCATACGCGTTCATTTTTAAGAGATATTCCCATCGCAGTTAACTTTTCGCTGCCAAACGCTTTTGCAAACAATGCATATTCCGGTGATAAATATGCGTTGGTTGTCACTTAGACATTTAAATTTTAAGTCTATTTGTTGAAATTCGACTGAAAGTATTCGTTTATACGATTATGGCACATCGTGCATTCCAAGAGCATCCAGTACAGTTTTTCGACATGAAAACCAAAAGTTTCTAGATGATTTTCTTGGCTGACATTTTTTGGTGTGTGCAAAGGATCGTGAGCCAATACGATTATTCGAATACTATGAAAATAAACATGTTGAGTTAAGCATACAACAGCAGCAAAAATTCGGTCAGACAGCTTGCCTAATTCTTTATACAGAGCAGAACATATTTTTATTTGAATTAATACAACTTTTTGCATTTATACAATAGAGAGGCAACGGATAACATAAACAAGTTTAATATTCATTCAAAATAGATTGAGAAAGGTTCATTTTATGGTCCTACGTGTATTAAAATAAATGTATTTCATTAAATTCAATATTTATTTTTCTTGCTACAGGATATCATTATATTTTCGATTTTTTAATGTGTCCATTTATAATAGTAGTATTTTAACAATTCTTTGCGCATGTCTATACAATAGCCGTTCCACGAGAAAACCAGCAGTATGATCTGTGCGTAATGTATCGACCAAGATCAGACTGCGCAGGCTTATCCACCGGAGGCGAAAAGTTAAGTAATCTCGCGCGGCAGGCTTAAACTAATTTGATTCTATACGTATTCGCAAGGTCCACAATGTTGGTTTTCTCGTGTTCAGTATTTAGTATTTGGTGATACTTGAGGCACATGCTGATCTGGATCTTGGTCTTACCTGTTCGTGAATGACGGATTTCTTGCTGTGTGGCTCAGTATTCAAGCAGCTGACCTAAATCATGCCGTATCCATTCAATTTTATTAAGTTATTTTAATAATAATAATGTCACAGTTTTGAAAATGAATGTGAATGTGAAATCGAAAAGTAACAGCGTTAGCAAAGATTACATTATTTATATGTAAAGCCTGATTTTCGTGGACCGTTTTAAAAGAAAAATGTTTCACTTTGCTAAGAGAAGAATATGGATAAACCCTTTCTCTCATACGACAATTCTTCAGCAGACGACTTTGAACATATTTTGACAAAAAATAGAAAATCTTTATAATTGAATGGATAACCTATGACTAAAAATGAAAAACATTGTGGCAAAAAAAGAAATTGCTCGTTTTGAGCAATTTCTATTGTCACTATGTTTTCAATAAGCCGTCTGCTGCAGAGTTCACATCCACATTAGACTGCACAGACTGATCAGAATTTACACAGGTCGTAGATATAGGTTTTCGCAGAGCACAGCTCGTTTGTTTTTAATTATATTTGACAGGATAACTATAACAGAGGCACGCTTTTCAGAGATACTACGGTAAAACATATTACAGAAGTTGGTGAATATATAGCAGAGAATAAATACGGTTTGGTACCCACCATGCCGATAGAAACCGTCGATATGGTCGTCTGCGAGATGGAAGACGGTAAGGGATCGATTAATTGATTTAATTTATTATATCTTAAACTCAAACATTGGACATTCTAATTATATAGGGGATATGTCATGAGCGTTTATCTATTATCACTTTTAATAAATAGAGAATAACTAACTGCATGTTTTTGATATAGAATTTATGTCACAAGGGAAACAAGGGGTAATTTGGTTAAGTGATTTTACACCAAATTACCCCTTTTTTCCCGAGTGACATAAATTCTATATCAAAAACATGCAGTTAGTTATTCTATTTATTATATATCTGGAATAAATCTCCACTTTATTTTAAAGAAACATATAAAAAAAAAATGACTTGGCCTTAGGCGTATGAATGTTACGTAACCAATGACTGCATCATTTTAAGACGTTCCATGGCTGTTCCATTAATGTTTACGCCGCACGTTTAAATCAATGTTTTATGTCATTCTTTATATTTTCTTTTGTAAGTTTCTTAAGATGTCTCTTACGATGACATCTTAAAATATAATTGAAACTCATTTTTATCTTATTTTCACTTTAATAATGATCAAAAATCATACTATCAACATTTTATATACAAGGGAGTTTAAAGTAATCAATGAAAAATCAGTTTCAGCATATAAGTCTGTGTACACATTTTGTGTGTTGGATTTAAATGTTTATTTCACTACAAATAATCAAATTCTGGATTTAATGTGACATAACAATTATTAAATAATGCATTCATCACTGGATATAAGTAAAACTTCAAGTATACATCTTCAGAGGATGACAAATACAAATTTAGACAACGTGTTCATTTCAAATTTATGCGGCAAAGTGGATTCAATACACATTTCATCAGCTGTCTGTGTGTACAGGCATGATGCCTACAATTTTAATCCGAATCGCTGAAAACAGGTAAGATGCGTTTGTACTTCTTCGGTGGGCTGTTTTCTGCCTTTTCACATTTAGATTCTGAGGTATAAAAATTGAATACACCCCCATGAATGACTGTAGACCCCTGAAAAATTGACTGCATTTGTGATGTTGAACTTTTTGCTTCGTTACTGTAGGATACATTTCTGGTAGAATTTGAAACAGCCATATTTTGTTGAGCATTTGGTGATGGGGATAATGTCTGTTCAGATAAGATGCTGTTTGTATTGTTTAAGCTATTTCTTGGCACTGAAGCCGGATTTTCAGTAGAAGCAAACGTGCTGCGCTTTTTGGTCAGAGCGGACGATATGAGTTTTTGTTGTTTATCGTTAATTTTGCTGTAGTTGTTTGCGCTACCAACATTTCTATGACCACTTATTTGTATTGTACAGTTAGTTGGTAGTCCTAGGTCATTACACTTTTGCATAAGATGTTAACGAACGCTGTGGTTTGTAAGTTTTCTTTCGCCCTGTATTTTATAGCATTTGTTGATCAATGCTTTTACTAATCCGTATATGTGGTTGATTCCCATGGGACTTCTTTTGAACCATACAGTGTCAGGTTTAGGATTCTTGACATAGTTAATTGCCAAAAAGAATGGGTCTAACTCTTCACTGTGAAGCATTGATTCTGGGCGGTTGTCCCTATACATTTTATAAGCTTGAACTGGGCAGCGTTGAAGATTTTGCTTATCATTCCAAGCCTTAGGTTTGAATTTCCTGGTATTGCTTGTATCTGTACCAGTCCTGGTTTTGGTCTGTCTTTCTTTGACGTGTTCAAGAAATTCGTCCCCATCTTCATCGGTTATCAATACAATGTCGCCCCATTTCAGCGTGTGCTGCTCACGGCCACCCCTCATCCCCATAAATAGTGAAAAGGAGATATGGAGCAAATTGGTTATCTGATACGCACTTTCAGTCCCTAATTGACCGCACTCGAACAAATTGTCGATGTCGTCATACGTTAACTCTTCAGACTCATTTGGTTTGGAACCATGTCCTTGGGATTTAAGGAAGGTTAATTTTGCTTTTATGGTTTTATTTACGTGGGGGAACAATGGGTTTTTATTGATGTTATGTGGATATCCTATGTTTCTTAAATAGCGCTCAAGACTAGACAGAAATCCTCTGATACTTGATGGTTCGTAGTCTTCACCATTTTCTTTATTGAGTACAGCAATAAAATTTCCAAAAAACTGGTCAAGTTTTTCAATTTCAAAGGTTTCTGGCATTTCATTTTCATTTTGCTCTGAACAAAATTGTCTAAACAGTTTCATATCACCCATTGTCTTTCTTTTTGTATTCACATTTTCCTGGTCTTGAATGAAATGTTCAATTGTGGCTTGGTCAACAACCTCAAACCTTGAATTTTCCTTACTTTGTTGGGGATTATTTGTAATTTTACTTGTCTGCTGAATAGGTTGGTTGAAATTTGGTAGTTCTTCAAATTCAGAAGCTTGAAATATTGCTGACAATTCATTCCAACTCTCGAGGTCTAAAAAATCTGCCATTTTTGGTTTGGTGCAAGCTGCAGACGACGCAACTGTCAGTTGAGTAAACAACAACAACATACAAACTAATTCCTTTTTTTTCAACATACATTTGTATTTAAAATCCTTAAAACTAAAAAAATATATATTTTCTTCAAAAATTCCAAAGATGTTCCAAATCTAAAAAAAATAGTAGTTCCGGCAAAAATGATATCATCACTAGTGATGATATAAAAAAAAAAAAAAAGTGTTATCGTCCCAGTGTTAGTTATCTTTTTTTTTAAAATTGATATTGATTTGATGTCACTTAAATTTCAATGCAAAATTTGGATAGGTATGTAATAAACGAGTTTATTTAAAGTGATAATGAATAATCACGATAAGATGTTCTATAAAGCACATGAAGTGATTTATGAGGCAGATTTTGAAAACAATTTACACATGGAATTTGCCGGTTTTGGCGCCAAAGTGACTGACGTTATATAACGTCAAACCGCTGACGTGACGTCATGTTCATAGTTTGGTTTCCGCGTTGGAAGACTTGAGTGTAAGACTGGAAACCAAACTAGAAGTATCATATGATATTTTTAAAAGTAAATGGTATTTTGACACTTTAAGTGATAAATAAGTAATAATCACTGCAGCAAGTATACCTAAACTGTTTAACCCTTTCCCACCTGCAGACACATTTTGGCGCAATAGCAGCAGAGGACTTTTGAAAAGATTGTGGCCAAAAGTGGAATTGCTCATGGTTGAGCAATTTCACCTTTTTCCACAATGTTTTCAGCTTTATTTAACAATCAACCTATCTTTTATGGAGATTTTTTCAGGTTTTTGTCACTTTGTTTTCAAAGTCGTCTGCTGCAGATGTGTTGTATGTTGTAAAGTATTAAATCATATTGCAGGTTCTTGTACATTTGACCAACAAACTGCTGGCTCTTGTCCAGCCTCTGTGGACACGGTCAATGCAGTAGAAGCCAGTGAATTAACATCAATTTCCGATTGTGAAAACAGGTGTTTTGGAGTTACTGATGGAGAAAAACAGTGTTGGGGATTTACGTTTTCATTGAGTAATCAACGGTGTACATTTCTGATCACGTAAGTTGTCTCCCTTTAGTTAATGTATTTACCTTGCGTGTTCACAGGAGCCTGGCACGCTATTAAAATAACAAAAAATATATTCTATCATTATAAAAAACAATTAAAAGCGTGCCAGGCCCCTTTGAGTTAAATATTTTTTTACATCTGTAAACCAGAGACCTAAAATAACATTATTTTAGGTCTCTGTGTTTTAGGTCTCTGTGTAAACCAAAGGTTTTGTTTTGATATAGAACTGAAAACATAGTGGGAAATCTGGAAGTTCCTCGTTTTGAAGGGAGGTCATCCTGTTAAACAGACTGACTGTCTGCCATGTATTGCCCCCATTTTATTTCAGAAATGATTTAGAAAACAATTAAAATTTTGGAATGACTTTGATATTCAAATCTTCCTTTCTAATTTGATATCTATCGTCCCGCGAGAAAACCAACATTATGACCTCTGCGTAATGTATCGACCCAGATCTGCCTGCGAGGTTCGCGCGGACTGATCCGGGTCGACACATTCAGTCTAAGGGGCTAGAGGTATAGAGTAATTATTCCTGAAACAGAAAATCCACAGGAGGCGAAAAGTGTCTATCCGGGTAAACCTGCGCGTCATGCTCAGGCTGATCTGGAACGATACTTTACGCAGAGTCCACAATGTGTTTTCTTTTTCGCGGGACGGCTCAATTAATGCGACGTCACGAGGTAGACTGGTCGCTGCTTTCGGACCAAGAGGTCCAAGGAATGTGAATGTATATTGTTTTATGGCGCATCGACAGCTAAGGTCATTTAGCGCGCAATTAATTTTAATTATTCATGATCCCTGGGTAAACAAACCAGTACTAGGCTAGAAAATGTGCCTTGCCCAAGGGCACTCCACCATGACCGAAGTGCCGCGACTGGGGATCGAACCCGGGACACCCGGTTTCGAAATCCCCGACGCTAACCACTCGACCACAGCGGATTCCAGAGGTCCAAGGAGTCTAGCCCTGGTCAGGTCGTATTTTTTAGCGCTGTTTTATTCGAAATCAACTTGTAAACCTTAAACTATTTTACTGCCGAATTTCACAAATGTCAATGGTGAAAATTGGACTACTCCATTTTTCGTCCAACAGGAAATGTGGTATAATTCAATGTCTATGTGGCAAACAATGCAGATTAAAGAAGAGACAGCTAAAAACGAGCAGGCTCACCTGAAATCCGAATTGTTTACAAAAAGAACCTTTTAATTGCCCTTGGCATCGTAAGAGTTAAAGTTGTTTATTCTTATAACAGAGCTTTACTTTCTATATTAAACCAGGGACACCGTTTCACATCTACACAACGTACACGTTACACGTTGTTCTCTCTCCGACTATGCCTATGATGCGATGTTTTATATCAAGAAATGTTACAGGGTGTCAGGTACGTTTAGCCCCTTTCACGAAGAAATCAGTCGCGTCTGGCTCTTTTAGGTCTTGCTGTGTCTACATAAAGTGAAGACTCTGATGAGCCTGTGCATACACACAGACTCACCAGATTCCTTGTTTTCAGACGACATGTAGTATAGACCCATGTTTAATAACAGGCTTGGCTTGAAATGGTTGTAACTAAAAACCTATTTTGAAAACCCTGGTTTAGGGGCAATTTTGACCCCTTTGTAAACAATGCAAATTTAGGTGCCATTGCTCAGAACGAGCAATGGCACCTAAATTTCCATTTTTTACCAAGAAAAATGATTTAACGATTATAAAGACTTTTTGGCGAGGTGATTAACCTTGGTAAAAAAATACTAATTTTAGTAACAACCGTTTCACGCCAAGCCCTCGAGGTGTTACTTACTACCGTATACAACTAGCAGTGGTCCTTAACCCTGTCCACCATACAAAAAATATGCAGCAGACAACATTGAAAACATCGACACCGATACAAAACTGTGACAAATATATACATCTATAGTCACAAGTATGATTATAGAATATATAAGAAAACATTGTGTTAAAACGGGAATTTTCTAATAATGAAGACGTCTGCAGCAGATATGTCAAAAATTTGTCCGCAAGAGGGAAAGGGTTAATATATGATATCCTATGACGTGATACACAAGATGATCAGATGAAGTGAGCAATATATTTGTATCACTATTTTAGAAGGGGAAAAACTAATAATGTGTCTGTGAAAAACTCATGCCCACAGCTTTGTTTGAAAAAGCTTTTAATTGCCTTTGACAGTGAAAGGGTTAACCATCTGCCTTTCAAAAATGATTTGCTGAACTATTGTTAAGCCATTTCACAGTGTCTGTTTTTCAAATTAAGCTTAAAGAATGTGTGCGATTTTCTTTCCTTGTCACATACAATTTAACTGAAATTTGTATCGTTTTCAATTTAACAGTAAACTTTTACATACAAGATTCATCCGGTTCAACGACAAAACAATGCACTTCCCTTGGTGTGAAAGGAGAAATAATTTCTACGGATCTGAATGTCAGCGTCACTACTACGTCTGGTGAAAATACGCCAACGGTATTTGGCACAGGTCCAATTTTCAGCGTAACTGCTACGTCTGGCGAAAATACGCCAACGGTATCTGGCACAGATCCAATATTCAGCGTAACTTCTACGTCTAGTGAAAATACGGCAACGGTATCTGGCACAGATCCAATTTTAAGCGTCATTGCTACGTCTAGTGAAAATACGGCAACGGTATCTGGCACAGATCCAATATTCAGCGTAACTGCTACGTCTAGTGAAAATACGGCAACGGAATCTGGCACAGATCCAATATTCAGCGTAACTGCTACGTCTAGTGAACATACGGCAACGGTATCTGGCACAGATCCAATATTCAGCGTAAATGCTACGTCTAGTGAAAATACGGCAACGGTATCTGGCACAGATCCAATATTCAGCGTAACTGCTACGTCTAGTGAAAATGCGGCAACGGTATCTGGCACAGATCCAATATTCAGTGTAACTGCTACGTCTAGTGAAAATACGGCAACGGTATCTGGCACAGATCCAATATTCAGCGTAACTGCTACGTCTAGTGAAAATACGGCAACGGTATCTGGCACAGATCCAATATTCAGCGTAACTGCTACGTCTAGTGAAAATACGGCAACGGTATCTGGCACAGATCCAATATTCAGCGTAACTGCTACGTCTAGTGAACATACGGCAACGGTATCTGGCACAGATCCAATATTCAGCGTAAATGCTACGTCTAGTGAAAATACGGCAACGGTATCTGGCACAGATCCAATATTCAGCGTAACTGCTACGTCTAGTGAACATACGGCAACGGTATCTGGCACAGATCCAATATTCAGCGTAACTGCTACGTCTAGTGAAAATACGGCAACGGTATCTGGCACAGATCCAATATTCAGCGTAACTGCTACGTCTAGTGAACATACGGCAACGGTATCTGGCACAGATCCAATATTCAGCGTAAATGCTACGTCTAGTGAAAATACGGCAACGGTATCTGGCACAGATCCAATATTCAGCGTAACTGCTACGTCTAGTGAACATACGGCAACGGTATCTGGCACAGATCCAATATTCAGCGTAACTGCTACGTCTAGTGAACATACGGCAACGGTTCCAATATTCAGCGTAACTGCTACGTCTAGTGAACATACGGCAACGGTATCTGGCACAGATCCAATATTCAGCGTAACTGCTACGTCTAGTGAAAATACGGCAACGGTATCTGGCACAGATCCAATATTCAGCGTAACTGCTACGACTAGTGAAAATACGGCAAAGATATCTGGCACAGATCCAATATTCAGCGTAACTGCTACGACTAGTGAAAATACGGCAACGGTATCTGGCACAAATCCAATATTCAGCGTAACTGCTACGTCTAGTGAAAATACGGCAACGGTATCTGGCACAGATCCATTTTTTTTCAGGTTCACTGCTACGTCTAGTGAAAATACGGCAACGGTATCTGGCACAGATCCAATATTCAGCGTAACTGCTACGTCTAGTGAAAATGCGGCAACGGTATCTGGCACAGATCCAATATTCAGCGTAACTGCTACGTCTAGTGAAAATACGGCAACGGTATCTGGCACAGATCCAATATTCAGCGTAACTGCTACGTCTAGTGAAAATACGGCAACGGTATCTGGCACAGATCCAATATTCAGCGTAACTGCTACGTCTAGTGAAAATACGGCAACGGTATCTGGCACAGATCCAATTTTCAGCGTAACTGCTACGTCTAGTGAAAATACTGTAATGCCATCCTTTATT
This sequence comes from Serripes groenlandicus, assembly GCA_031761405.1. Classification (NCBI taxonomy): domain Eukaryota; kingdom Metazoa; phylum Mollusca; class Bivalvia; order Cardiida; family Cardiidae; genus Serripes; species Serripes groenlandicus. Next base: position 164,413,730 of record JASEVX010000001.1, on the reverse strand, counting down.
TGCCCATGTCTGCGTTCAAATGGACCATCTCGAAATTTAACGGAGAAGGAAATAATCGAAAAAATCGTCAGAGATTTGACAATAGACAAGTCGAAGACGTCAGCTAAAATAAGAAAAAAAACATCGGCACCAGACGACAGACAATCCGCCACCGCTATCGGCGTTGTGGGAGTTGCTGCCGTGGTCGTACCAGGAATTCTGGTCGTATTGTCTGACGTGATGAGTCTCTTCTCAAAACTACCAGCGAAGGCATTTATTCCAAAAGTGTGATTGTTATACTGTGATGAATTGCTGTTTACAAACATTGACCGGCTTTCTTCAAACCAAATGATTGGTTGATTAAGGTTCCTATCACAGCGGCCGTTTCAATTACCCTTGTACTTTATGCAATGTTTCATATCATTTCTCTAATCAATCAAAAACAATATGGAAAGAAAGTATGTGAAACAACCAAGAGCAGTGATCGTTCACAAGATAGATAAGTGATATTGCTTCCCTATGTACGACTATTTGAAGGGATTTTAATTATTCGGGAACACTGTTATCCTGGGAAAGATATAAGTAAATGTCGTGATTTACAAATTGATTGTGTATTGACTTTATTCTCAGTCTTGTTTTATGTTGTGATTGTCCTTCAAACATCTTTTAAAACATGAGACGAGGAAGAAATCTCTCATGATGAACAATTTCTCCTTTTGCCACAATGTTTTCAACATCTAAAGTTGTATGTTTAAAATACATATACATGTATATTTCAATACGGTTTACATCTTGTATTGTGTCCTGACTGTCACATTAGTCGTAAGATGTATTCGTACTTGTTCGTATCGAGTTAAACCCTTTCCCACATACAGCAAACCTGCAACAGAAGACTTTGAAAGCATGTTGGTAAAACCCCTAAAAATCTATATAAATGTATAGTTACTGCAGAACGTAAAAAAACATTGTGGCAAATAGAGTAATTGCTCATTTTGAGCAATTTCTCCTTTTGCAACAATGTTTTCAAAAGTTGTCTGCTGCAAAGACCTCAGAAAGCGTCTACAATACACCAAATAAATAATTCCTTCTTTGTTTCCATGTAAATCGACCAGTTTCAACCCTCAATTGTCACACTTTCTAAGCGTTTCTCATGTAGAACACCATATATCATTGAAAAAAGTTACCTCTAAGCTTTAAAACAATCCAAAGAAGATGAGGTGTTTCATGCATTTTGCAAGAAAGAATTCACGAGGCGCAAATGGTTATCGTCAGTTTGGACCAAATCTGGCCCGGACAAAACCGGTGTTTAGCATTCTCTACTTTCACTTTAAAACAAGATCAAAATACTAAAAGTGATCAAATCAATAATTTCCAGCGCATCCTATACACATTTACAATGAATTTAAACTCAATGTCATATATTCAATGCATTCTGGTGATGGTATACACTCATTTCTATGCAAACAAAGTTTTATTTAAAGGAATAAGCTTGGCTGATGACAACCCGCTTTGAATTGAAACATATTGACTTAAAGAACATTTTATTATATATCAGACATCGGTATTCGAATTTATGAAGCAAACTGAACGCCGACCAGGATGACCCAAGTCGGTTACGGTGTTCGAATTAATATAGCAATTTGAACCTCGACTTAGATCACCCAGGTCGGCCATCAGTCGAGCTCGGTATTACAGGTCGGCGTTTAGTTTGTAAATGTCACCACTTTTATTGACTTAATTGCGTAATAAAGCGGGCAAGCGCGCCTACAAAACACCACACACACGCTTTATTTGTCAGTAGGGGTATGAGTGCAGTTTCGTACTCTTAGATACAATGAACTCAGTTAAAATATTTAATGCAATTACACTATTAGCATTTTAATCGGTGCGTTTCAAGATATACGTCTTCGTCAGACCAAAATATAATCATTCAATGTAACTGCACTTATGTTTCCTGATTTATATCGCACACGTGTCTCCCAATGCAACTGGCTTCTTCCAAGGGCAATTAAAGAAGTTTGCAAATAATGTAGAATCCGGTGAGACAGCTCGTCACGAAGTGTCTCTCCTGTAATCTGCGTTGTTTGCCACTTAGATATTACATTTTACTAAATGTCCTGTTAGACGAAAAATGGAATGGTCCAATTTCCAACATGAAAGAGTCGACTTTGTAAAAACCGGCAGGGAAAGAGTTAAAGGCGAATGACGCGAGTCAAGATGATGTTTACCATCCATCCAAAAGAATGTTAATCATAATCGGCTTTTTAACGACCCATAGATAAGTATTGAAATCAATGTTGCAAAAAAGGTAAATTGCTCACGGTTCAACACAAACAAGGCTAGTTGCTAACTTCATAAGAACGTTTAAAGCTATAAAAGTTTTTGGCATATTTAAATGAAGCTGGTCATAATGAAACCTGTTAACCATGGAAACAAGATTTGACAAAGTCGGTGTTTGAATTCACGACAATCAGTGGGAGAGAACTCCATGTTTTAAATTTAGAAAAAGAAAACCATGCTACGAGTATCAAAAAGATTTGTAAACATGATTTATCTGACTACACGAAAAATATCCATATACTCGTATGATGAAAGAAATGGCCTATTCGCAGGATTTATGGCAATTTGTAAGATGTTCGACTTACTCAGTAAAAAGATTTTGTCACCGTTTCAGCTCTACAAATACAAAAAAAAAATTCTACTAGATCCATTCGCCTTTTCAGCTCTGCACTAATACTACTATATCTCTTCACCGCTTAAGACCTACACATACAAATACTTCTTGATCCGTTCACCGTCTGAGCTCGACAAACACTAATACTACTAGATATGTTCACCGCTTAAGACCTACACAAACACATAATACTAGATCCGTTCACCGTTTAAGATCTACAAACACGTATATTACTATATATGTTCACCGTTTCATCTCTGCAACTAAAACTCTACTAGATATGTTCACCGCTTAAGCTTTGGACTCGACAAATACTAATACTACTAGATCCGTTAACAGCTTAAGATCTACACATACTAATACTACTAGATCCGTTCACCGTTTAAGATCTACAAATACTAATACTCCTAGATCCGTTCACCGTTTAAGATCTACAAATACTAATACTCCTAGATCCGTTCACCGTTTAAGAAGATCTACAAATACTAATACTACTAGATCCGTTCACCGTTTAAGATCTACAAATACTAATACTATTAGATATGTTCACCGTTTAAGATATATAAATACTAATACTACTAGATATGTTCAACGTTTAAGATATATAAATACTAATACTACTAGATCCGTTCACCGTTTAAGACCTACACATACTAATACTAGATCCGTTCACCGTTTAAGACCAACACATACTAATACTACTATATATGTTCACCGTTTAAGATCTACAAATACTAATACTCCTAGATCCGTTCACTGTTTAAGATCTACACATACTAATACTACTATATATGTTCACCGTTTAAGATCTACAAATACTAATACTCCTAGATCCGTTCACCGTTTAAGATCTACAAATACTAATACTCCTAGATCCGTTCACCGTTTAAGATCTACAAATACTAATACTCCTAGATCCGTTCACCGTTTAAGAAGATCTACAAATACTTATACTACTAGATATGTTCACCGTTTAAGATCTACAAATACTTATACTACTAGATATGTTCACCGTTTAAGATCTACAAATACTTATACTACTAGATATGTTCACCGTTTAAGATCTACAAATACTTATACTACTAGATATGTTCACCGTTGCAACTAAAACTCTACTAGATCTGTTCACCGCTTAAGACCTATAAATACAAATACTACTAGATCCGTTCAACGTTTAAGATCTACACATTCCTATACTACTAGAGATATGTTCACCGTCTTAGATCTACAACTACAAAAACTAATAAATCTGTTCACAGTTTAAGATCTATAAATACTAATACTACTAGATCCGTTCACCGCTTAATATCTACAAATACTTATACTACTAGATCCGTTCACCGTTTAAGATCTACAACTACTTATACTACTAGATACGTTCACCGTTTCAACTCTGCAACTAAAGCTCTACTATATCTGTTCACTGCTTAAGACCTATAAATACAAATACTCCTAGATCCGTTCAACGTTTAAGATCTACACATTCCTATACTGCTAGATATGTTCACCGTCTCAGATCTACAACTACTTATACTACTAGATACGTTCACCGTTTCAACTCTGCAACTAAAACTCTACTAGATCTGTTCACTGCTTAAGACCTATACAAATACTCCTAGATCCGTTCAACGTTTAAGATCTACACATTCCTATACTGCTAGATATGTTCACCGTCTCAGATCTACAACTACTTTTACTACTAGATACGTTCACCGTTTCAACTCTGCAACTAAAACTCTACTAGATCTGTTCACTGCTTAAGACCTATAAATACAAATACTCCTAGATCCGTTCAACGTTTAAGATCTACACATTCCTATACTGCTAGATATGTTCACCGTCTCAGATCTGCAACTACTTATACTACTAGATACGTTCACCGTTTCAACTCTGCAACTAAAACTCTACTAGATCTGTTCACTGCTTAAGACCTAAAAATACAAATACTCCTAGATCCGTTCAACGTTTAAGATCTACACATTCCTATACTGCTAGATATGTTCACCGTCTCAGATCTACAACTACTTATACTACTAGATACGTTCACCGTTTCAACTCTGCAACTAACACTCTACTAGATCTGTTCACTGCTTAAGACCTATAAATACAAATACTCCTAGATCCGTTCAACGTTTAAGATCTACACATTCCTATACTGCTAGATATGTTCACCGTCTCAGATCTACAACTACTTATACTACTAGATACGTTCACCGTTTCAACTCTGCAACTAAAACTCTACTAGATCTGTTCACTGCTTAAGACCTATAAATACAAATGCTCCTAGATCCGTTCAACGTTTAAGATCTACACATTCCTATACTACTAGATATGTTCACCGTCTCAGATCTACAACTACAAAAACTAATAAATCTGTTCACCGTTTAAGATCTACGAATATAAATACTACTATATATTTTCACCATTTCTGTTCTAAAACTACAAATACTACTAAATATGTTCACCGTTTAAGATCTACAAATATACATACAACTAGATCGGATCACCGTTTCTGCTCTACAAATACAAATACTACTAGATATTTTCACCTTTTAAGATCTACAAATATAAATACTTCTTAATCTATTAACCTTTTAAGATCTACAAATATAAATACTACTAGATCGGAGCACCATTTTTGCTCTACACATACGAATACTAACAGATATGTTCACCGTTCTAGCTCTACACTACTACAAATACTACTAAATCTGTTCATCGTGTTAGATCTACAAATATAAATACAAATTTACAATCACTTCTAGATATCTTTACCGTTTCATTACTTCAAATGCAAATACTTCTAGATTTCTTTCATCGTTTCTGCTCAATAATACAACAATACAAATAATACTTATTTAGAATTAAGACGTTATTGTTTCGCTTACTTTTGCTTAGTTTTGTGCCTAGTTTTGCTCTTATGTTGTGAATGAAATAGTGTCCTTGATTAGTCCGTTTTCCATTACCACGAGGTGATAGGTGATCAATAATGAAGCGCAAGGAAGTCGATTTGTATTCAACAAAATGTTTTGGCATCTTATTATGTAGTTATAAACATTACTATGAATGATTATATCATGGACATATATCTCATACAATAATTAATCATAAATTAGCTATATAAATTTGAAACACGCCGTCCCAAAATAAAATTTGAAACTACAACGAGACAAGCTGCTAACGAGACAAGTTTCCAGCTTAATAATTTAAATTAAATTAAATTAAATTTCAGAGCCATAGGTAAGGGGCGTTTTGCATGTTCTAAAATATTTATTAGACAATATAACACTTTGATGTGGGTACTCAAAAGAATCGTCTCATTGAGACAATTCTTTTCAGTACCCACACCGTAGTGTTTGGTTGGATAATAAGAGCGATATTGTGGGGAAAAGAGCTGTTTACCCCTTCTTATCTGGACCTCTGACTGCTAATTTTTTATCACGTTCGAAGTCTGCTTCATGGTGACATAACCAGTACTCAGCGGGATTCAAACAAAAAACCTTTGTTATAGAGGCCGACACTCTACCACTGTCGTTATGGACCAAATTACAAGGGTAGAAGATCAAAATCACCTTACGCGTTCACGCTGTCTTACATGACAGACTGGACAATGGCACATTTTGGATTACTAAAAGTCATCTGATGTAGAAGAGTCAAAATGTGTCTGTTATGGTAAAGGGAAGGGTTAATCATACTCAATGTCAAATTTTATGTAGATGTAATTAGTATTTGTGAGTTAGAGAGATGAAGCGAAAGTGTGAGTGTGTCATGTGCATGGAATTTATTATCATAATATTTATGCTGTATGACTATATATATATCCAATATCAATCTATTTGTATAACATGTACGTACACGGGATACATTCGGATATACCCAGCATAATAAAAATTAAGTAGTTGTAAATAAAACCATAATAGGGGCCTGGCACGCTAATAAAAAATAAATAAGAAAAAACTAAAATCTATTCATATAGACAAGGGATCCCAACTTCCTCGTCAGCCAGATCATTTGACCCATGTTTGCATTTTGGTCCGATAAAAAAACAAACACATAGCGCTTTATTTAATCGTCGTTTCTCATTTTGTATCAGATAAAATGCAAACATGGGTCAAATCTGGCTGACGAGTAGGTTACATCCCTTGTCTATATATAATAAAGTATACATTTATCATGTGAAGGGTGCTGTGTGGAGTACTGCCTTGCTGTATGTGTGCCATTATGTCACGGTTTGGTACGATTCATACATCAACTTGATAGGTGGATTGACTACCGTTTGATACCATATAATTCCATTGCACCCAGAGCTGTTGCGAGTAAGCCATTAAATATTAGTTAGTTTAATTGGCAGCCGTAATATAAATAGGGGAAAACTTATTTATACTCCATTAAATCAGTCTAGACTAAGGTCACAATTATCTCCATGTACACTAGGTCTAAATTGAGAACAACGTAAAGTTCTCCGCGTGTCGGTTTTCCTATGGATCGGCTTCAATATAATTCGCCGTCCATTCTATAATATTGTCTTCAAAAGAGTGATTGGAGTTTAATGTCATTTTGAAATACAATTAACATTTTAGCACGGCGGCCTGCACACCTCGCCCTTTGATCCCCTTATTAGTTGCATATAAACTGCTTCTAAATATACTAGTGGCATATAAACTGTTTCTAAATATACTGAGGTTAACATATTGGTTTCTTATAAGGGGCATATATACTGTTTCTAAATATACTAAAGCACTCATATTGGTATATACTTTGTTGACATAAAAACTGCTTCTAAAGATACTAAGGTAAACACATTTGATATCATAATCACGTATCTGTTTAGAGATATATACAACGCATTGTTATCACTTTAAAAAAACACACTTTTAGTGCCTTAAACTGTTTCGAACAATTGTTAAAAAACGAAACAAAAACAAAATATTCCACAATAAAGTTGGCGAATAAACATTTTGAATTATGGCGGAATGGCTCTTAGTTACGTATAACACGAGGTGACAAGGTGCAAATGAGTTCTTGAATTTAGTTACCGATTTTTTTTCCTCCAATCGTGTCGGCTACTTCCTCAGAAAAGGCATATATTTTTTTAAACAAAAATGTATCTGTTTCCAAGTATTAATAAATTGTTAATAGTCAGACCAAAGACGGCCAACACAATTAAATTCTTTTCTTGAATTTAGTTACCGATTCTTTTCCTCGAATCATGTCGGCTGCCTTCTCGGCAATCATGATCGTGGGAGCGTTTGTATTACCGGAAGTGACTTTTGGCATAACAGATGCATCAACAACTCGTAGTCCTGCAATACCGCGAACCTTTAGTTCTGGATCTACCACTGCAGTTTTGTCGTCTGCTTTTCCCATTTTGCACGTGCTAGAAGGATGATACGATGTGTATACAAGATGGCGGACAACACATTCCCAGTATTCATCACTTCGAAATTCATAGTCCGAGCAAATGGATAACTTCATGTCGTCCAAAGTAGCTCCGATCTTCTGCATAGACGGAGACTCTATAAACTTTTCCCAGATTCGTATACCGCGAATATAAGCATCAACATCCCTTTGATCTGTCAGATATTGTGGATCAATTAATGGATACTCGAACGGATCAACGGATTTTAGTCTGATTGTTCCCACACTTCGTGGATCAAGATGAGTAATAAGTGTACTGAAACCAATGGAATCACGGCTTCCCAAGTACTCATTTGCAATTTCATTTTTAAAGTCAAAAACATTTTTGGAAGTGTATTTTCCATACATTACCATCTGGATGTCAGGCGCGCAATCCTTTTGGTTCGTCGGATACGTGCAGAAAAAGGCAGTTGTGTCGATACCAGCTGTGGATTTGATACCCGTTCCAAACAACTCGTATTGCAAATAAGTTTTGATACTGTTTATCATTGAATCAGTAAGTCCAACATCTTTCTTAATGCTGGTAAACGCAAACAGTTGGGCATGATCCTGGAGGTTTTCTCCAACTGGTAAATCAGCTTTCACGGGAATACCAAGTTCTTCTAGATGTTTTCTGGGTCCGATACCAGATAACATTAATATTTGTGGCGAGTTAATAGCACCCCCTGCCACAATGACTTCTTTGTTAGCTTTTATAAACTGTTTACGATTATTTTTAATGAAGTATACACCTATAGCCCTACCGTTCTCAATTTCTACGTGAGTTACTTGACTACTTACGCTAACGTGAAAGTTATATCGACCTTTTGCTACTTTGCCAAGAAACTCTAATGAGGTACTACTTCGAACACCCTTTCTTACATTGAGCTGCATTTGACTAAAGCCTTGTTGTATTTCACCATTATAATCGACAACATCATATCCTATTTCTTGTCCTGCTTTCATCCACATATCGGAGATATCTAAAACACCTCCCGTACTTACAGCCAGATACCCACCAGTACTGTGGTACTTTGAATCCTTTAAGCCTTCAATCAGCATGTCTTCAGACTTGAGGAAATACGGAAGTACGTCTTTGAAACCCCAGCCGCTACACCCACTCGCCTCCCACTCATCAAAATCGTGTTTGTTACCGCGTGTGTACTGCATTGCGTTTAAGATACTAGAGCCACCAAGGACCTTACCACGGGGCCAGTAACATCTATTGTTATCGAATCCCTTAAGGGAGCTATTCTGTGGCACAGTGTAGTATTCCCAATCCGCGTCCGTTTTTTGAATGTCGAAAAAGTTCAGAGGTACGTGGTATTTTTCCTCGACAGTGTAATCACCACCGGCCTCTAACAGTAAAACAGTCACATCCGGGTCTTCTGAAAGCCGGGATGCAACCACAGATCCCGCAGATCCTCCACCGACGATTATGTAATCATAGCTGGTACTCAGCTTGTCAGTACTAATAGATGGCATCCTTCTCCATACGAATCCGACATGGTACAGTATGGAGACAAGAATGATAACTAATGCCCAGATTTGGATGTTGTCCATGTTTCCTGAAAATGTAAAATTAGTAACACATTAACCCTTTCCCACATACAGACGTTTTTAACAGAACACAACACAACACAACATATATTTTATTTTCAACTTTAGCATAACTAGCTCATGGTTGCTATTTACAAATATACATACAGAAATTGTTAAGACAATGAAATAGTTGAAAAATGGTAATTAAATAAGTTTTAAATCAAGTGTATATGCATATGTATAAACACACATATATACACACGCAATTGCATATATATATATATATATACACATATACCCATACACTTACTTACACACATATATATATATATATATATATATATATTAATTTCAATATGAAATTAATTATATCAAGAAAGAAAGAAAGAAGTGGGACGGTTAACGCCCGTCTAATAAGTATGCTTTTTATTTTAAAATATAGAGTTATGACATCATTTGGTTTTAACATTTACAGAACTTTTTGTGCACTAATTCTAGGTTTTCAGCAGATAAATGTCCCCAGACCTCACAACTATAATTCAAAACAAACTGGACATGAGAAGCAAATAAATCAAGCATGATATTGATAGGCATGGCATGTCCAACTGATTTGTGACATTAAACAAGGCGTTCATTGATCGCAACACTTTGCCCTTTAATTCGTTTGGAAACATTGCGTCAAACGGAGAAATTAATCAATATGGTCAATTTCTCCTGTTGTCCCGACAATATCAACCCAAGTCAATAATTTCATTTCCATTTATAGAGAATTTCAATACGTTTGCCTAGATGTTTAATGGTTTACCTTGTAACTATTGTATCCTATTTTCGACCTAATCCTTAAGACAACCAAACTTAACATGTGTAGTCCAAAAGACTCTCTCACTCTGGAATACAGAGGCACATGACGGATTGTTTTTATCTAAGATACAACATAGAAAAAGCTATGTCAGCCGTTCTTATATTGTAACAATATCAGCCGCGCCTTGCGATTGTTGGGTCATATAACATCTGCATATAATGAAGACTCCGGTGAGTCTGTGTACACGCACGGTTTCACCAAAACTTTCATTGTCCACCCTACACGTACAATACATTGACAGGCATCTTCTGACAACACGCTAGAAGTGTAGCCTCACTTATTATACGACAACGTAAGTGATTCCAAGTCAGAGAGGTAATATCACATGAATCCGTCAGACTCGGCTTATATTCAAATCACGTCGCTAATTATCCCCTAAAGGCAAAATGTGTGTGCCAAGTATAGTTAAACCTTTCGCTGCCAAAATCAATATAAGGCATTCAGGTGAGACAGCTCGCTCGTAACGATCGGTCTCTCCTGAAATATGCACTGTTTGCCACTTAGACATTCAATTTTACCAAATGTCCGATTGGGCGAAAAATGGAGTGGTCCAATTTTAAACATGGAAGAGTCGGCTTTGTGAAAGTCGGCATTGAAAGAGTTAACCCTTATCCCTTATGTGGAAGACAGTGGTGCAGAGGTAGAGCGTCGGCCTCTCACATCAAAGGTCCCTGGTTCGAGTCCCGTGATGAGCGGGTCCTGACTTTGGGATTTTTCCACACAATCGGCGCGAGTACTGGTTAAGTATCCAGGAAGCAGACATCGAGCGTGATTAATATAAGCTTAAAGCTTATTTCGCAATCGATTTAAAATAAATAAGTTTAAACTAACCCTTATCCCGATGAATTCCTGCAAAATATTGATTCACTATTTTGAATAATTTATCAATACGTTATTGATAAATTTTACTGATGAATTATTCAGATAAACTTTGATAATTGATTTGCGAAAGATTGAACACCAATATTAGGCTGAACGAGTGTGCAGGCTGTTTCAAGTCTACAGTAGATTTAATTGCACATTACAGTTGTTTACAGCTTTATATTAACCTTTTCCCTCATACAGACGCATTTTTACGCCTCTGCAGTGGACGGCTTTTAACAACAGTGTACGAAAGGAGAAATTGCTCATGATGAGCAATTTCTCCTTTTGCCACAATGTTTTCAACTCTATACAGTAATTACAATTTAATTAAGAAATAGCAATCAATCACATATTGTTCCTATCAAGCGTCTAGACATTTGTTGATTGGTGTCTTCTTTTTTCCAGCCACAATTTGTGTTCTGTATTGAGTGAGTGAGTGAGCGAATGTCTGTAAATTTCACGTGCCGCAGCCCATATTTCATGAGGCATGAGCTCACGTCGAACAGATAAATAGCTTCAATCAGTCACATACTGCTCTTTTCACATACCAATTACCACTCAGCCTTTTAAACCGCTAAAATACCTTCATATACATGTTTGAAATACGTGACAATTCGTTCGCAATTCTGATCAGACTGAGGAATTCCGCTGTTCGCCATGGCGAGAAGGCCGATTTTCGTGTGAAGTTGCTCAATAAAGAGTATACGATTTATTAAGTTACGCCTTTCAGTATGGTGCTCTATTTGTGTCATCGTTATAACATCCCGTTGACTGTTGGTAGTCATTTGTTTGATTGATTTATACACCGCTTTCAACAGCATTTGAGCCGTCCCACGAGTTAACCAACATTATGGCCTCTGCGTAATGTATCGACCCTGATCAGCCTGCGCAGTCTGATCCGGACCGACACATTCCGGCACAGGGGGATAGAGGTATAGAGTAATGATTCCTGAAACAGAAAATTCACAGGAGGCGAAAAGTGTGGGCTGCTTAGGTTGATCCGGGTCGATACTTTACGTAGAGTCCACAATATTGGTTTTTTCGCTTGGCGGCTCATTTCATTTATATCGCGTCGTTTCCAAGGTAAATAAGCTGTACTGCTGGTAATTCTATCATGATGCAATACTATAATTGTAATGGTATCCAGGCCTACATGAGCACCAAAGAGGGAAGCTACGTCAACCATTTTGATTGATTGATTGATTGGGGTTTAACGCCGTTTTTAACAATTTCCCAGTTATATCACGGCGGCCAGTTCACCTAATCATGCATTTCCTGGTTTTCTCACACCAGTACTCCACACAACAACCTTCCCAAGCAACTGGCTGCTTTTCCACATAGACTTAGCCCATTGGTGGAAGACGAATGACGCATGTTGCATTGACTTTTGTCAATCATCGGAAAAAAAGTTGGCCGAGCCGGGATTCGAACTCACATCCCCTAGATTGACAGCCCGCGTCGCTACCGACTGAGCTACCGGGGCTCGGCTCATTTTGAAAGTGTTTGATTAGATCCGACCGTGGAGTGTTTTCCCTCCATTTTAGGATATCATTTAAAACTTATAGGCTGGTATAAGGATAACACTGACCAGCGGTACTGGTAGTTTAACCCGGAATCGCTGTGATATAACAAACTATTCATCGAAATTGGCATAAAACATCATCAAACATAAGTGAGTCACATCTAGTGAACTTCAATATCACTATCAAAGTTTGACAAAACGCTGACTAAATGTTGACCCGAATGGGACCTACTTAGATAATGTTATCATAGCATACTTTAAGAGCGTGAAGTGAATAACTCTTCTGCATATCAATTAGTCGCCGCTCTATGGGAAATGAATCCTAATTGCGTTTAATATAGAGTAAAATACTTTTGATCCTTTGCTTACCCTGCTGTAAAACAAGATATATGAATACGGTAGACAATTACATGTATCAGTCTACACTTGCGTACATTCTGATCTTAGTCATTACACTCTACTCATTTATTTATCCTTCGGAAAACACTTTCTTAAATACAACCAATTTGCTGAAATATGGAAAATCTCTATATATAATGGTGTAACTGATGCTGAAAAAGGGTAACTATACCGGCCCTTTCTGGGCCCCTCGTCGATTTGCTTTAAATCATATTGATTGATCACACTATTAATTATCTTTAATTTTATGATTCACTGTTTTATTTTATTAATTAATAGGAAAACTGAAGAGAGGCCCGAAAAAGTCCCTTTTCGACAACCCCCATTTTTAATCATGAACAATTCTTCTTTTAGCCACAATGTTTTAGACATGTCGTCTGTTGCATGTGCGTGCGTTATAATGATTCCGCATGTGGAGTAGGGTTGATATTTAATAACTTGTCCAAAATCGAAGACAGAGATCAAAACATCATCTTATCAGATAATGATTGCAGTACATCACCAAATACAGTGTAAATGAGCGGTGCATAAGGAAAACCATCATTGACTTATTTTTTTAAGAGTGGAAAAAACATACCTGGAAAGCATTCCTGTGAAGCTGGGGCCCGTTTTATAAAAAAGAAAAGTCGGGTCTTAGCTACGACCTGACGTAAGTTTTGAAGTTACGATCGGTCTTAAGACCGTTTTATGAACGAGGTCGTAACTCCGGACTTACGTCCAAACTTACGACAATTTTAGTTAAGACCGAGTTACGACCGTTGATAAAACGGGCCCCTGGTATGTTTAAATATTGTTTCATGTGTAAATCCCAATCTGGAAATTAAACGAAACTCTCAGGTGAAGTTATACCTCTATATTCCCTTGAAGGCTGCATGCTTAGATATTTTTCAAATGTTTAAATCTCTGTCGGTGAAACATTGTGAAGCTATAAGTTGAAGTTAAACTCGTCAGAAAAGATAATTTGATTCCATACAGGGGAACCGGCTGCATATTTCAATATTGTTTAATGTGTTGATCCCTATCTGGACAAACGTTGTGAAGCTGTTAGGTGAAGTTATAATAGTTCCCCTATGAATAGCATTCGTTTCAACTTTCAAGTCTTCGGTCGATTTGAATATTCGGTGGTCCCACAGTTGTTGTTGTTGTTTGGCGTTGTTTACCCTCGCGCTCGGCATTAATGCCATTTGGCGAGCAGCTATCGTTATGACTACTATTATTGTTTTCGGACTAGTGGTTTGCAGACTATCTAGTATATATATAGATATATACACATAAATGTATATACCTATATATATATAAGTTGTTGTTGTTTTTTTTTTTTGGTTTTTGGTTTTTGGTTTTTTTTTTTTTTTTTTTTTTTTTTTTTTTTTTTTTTCTTCTTCTTCTACGGGTTAAGGGGGTTGAGGGGATTAGTGTTATAACTATTGTTTACTATATCATACATCATGCACATACCTATCGTTTATATATCTATTGTTTAATATATAGTACATTATGCACATTTTTATTGTTTATAAAACTATGTTTTAATCTATAATACAGCATGCACATATCTATTGTTTATTTGCCTAAAGATGTTAACTAATTTCCTTGAAATCATTATTATATTGTTGTTAAAATGTATTTCATTTCCGATTACCGAAAATAGAGTCTGTGCGCCCGACTAGGTCACGGGCCGTGAAAGACCCTACACAGAGCTCCACTTCTAGTTATCCCGTTATTTTATTGTTAAAAACACCGATGAAGAATGGAGCAACATAAAAACCGCCCACACACCAACGTACTCCCTATAAGATTGAAGTCAATCAAGCCAGCCGCCTAAAACAGTCCAGCTTGACGCCTCTTCTCTCTAGAAGACGGGAGAATGTGTGTCAGTCCATAGAATTGAGCTTGCGTTTATTTATTTAATATTTTTAAGGGCGCGGACGCGATAGCAGACACCCCCCAACAAACAACCCACAGTCCCGGTCGATTTGGATCTTATGTGGTCGCACAGTCACGGTCGATTTGGATCTTCTGTGGTCGCACAGTCACGGTCGATTTGAATATTCGGTAGTCCCACAGTCCCGGTCGATTGGGATTTTATGTGGTCGCACAGTCACGGTCGATTTGAATATTCGGTGGTCCCACAGTCCCGGTCGATTTGGATCTTATGTGGTCGCACAGTCACGGTCGATTTGAATATTCGGTGGTCCCACAGTCCCGGTCGATTTGGATCTTATGTGGTCGCACAGTCACGTTCGATTTGAATATTCGGTGGTCCCACAGTCCCGGTCGATTTGGATCTTCTGTGGTCGCACAGTCCCGGTCGATTTGGATCTTTTTTGGTCCCACAGTCACGGTCGATTTGAATATTCGGTGGTCCCATAGTCCCGTTCGACTTGGATCTGCTGTGGTCGCACAGTCACGGTCGATTTGGATCTTCATTAGTCGCAAAGCTTCGATTGATTATGAGCTTCAGTGGCCGTACAGCTTCGGTCGATTAGTATATTCGGTAGTCGCACTGTCTTGTCGCTTTGGATATGCCGAGGTTGGTTTGGATCTTCAGTGGTCTCACAGCTCCCGTTGAATTCGATCTTCAGTAATTGCACATCCCCAGTCGAATTGTATCCTCGATGGTCGGACAGCCGCGGTTGAATTGAATCTTCATTGGTTGCACAACCACAGTCGATTTGGATTTTCAGTGGTTGCAAAGCCCCAATCGATTTGGATCTTTGGTAGTCGAAAAGCCCCAATCAATCGATTTGGATCTTTGGTGGTCGAAAATCGCTAATCGATTTGGATCTTTGGTGATTGAAAAGCTCCAATCGATTTGGATCTTTGGAGGTCGAAAAGTCCTAATCGATTTGGATCTTTGGTGGTCGAAAAAGCCCCAATCGATTTGGATCATTGGTGGTCGAAAAGCCCTGGTTGATTAAGACCTTTGATAATCGCTAATATTTATTTGGATGTTAAGTGGTCGCACAGTCTACTGTCGGTTTTCAGGTACTAGTTTCTTTTCCACGTAGACCAGCCGATTGGTGAGAGACGAATGAGGTTTGTCGCATCAGGTTTTCAACTAACTCTCCATAACGGGATTACCTAAATGTAACTTGGCGTACAATAACAGGCGCTAGACTGCAAGCTTTTTGTCGTAACGAGCTGTCTCTCCTGAAATCTGGATTGTTTGAGACTTACACATTAAACTTAACTGTTGGACGAAAAATGGAGTGGTCCAATTGTTTAACATGGAAGAGTCGACTTTGTGAAATTCGGCAGTGAAAGGGGTTAAAGACTCCTATAACAAAAGTCTAACAAGAACTCTAAAAATACAATATCACTTTGTTTGCCTATGTGTTTTCAAAGTCGTCTACTGCAGATTTGTGTATGTGGGAAAGAGTTAACTATTATAGGCCCTGATAATTTATATGTGTCTATGTCATGTTCAGTTTAACTTTTTATTTACACAGTCATCCGTTAGTTGCAACGTCTGCTTACGATTTATATTTAAACTCTTACTTAGAATCTATGCACAGGTAAGTACACTTTCGATACCAAATAAATATTCATCGTATATCATTTTGTGTACTTTAAATGTTGCAGGATTAACCCTTACCCAAATATGGACGCTTTCTGGCGCCCCTGCATCAGATGACCCCTGAATGAGCAAATTCTCCTTTGGTTAACATTTTTATAATTTTATTTCATGATAATACTTTCATTTTTTTTAGATGGCAATTATTTGGCTTATATGTTCTTGAAAGTAGTCTGCTATTTGTTGTATGTTGGAACGGATTAACACTCTCCTACATACAGACGTAGTTTGATGCGCCTGCAGCAGAACACTTTTAAAATCATCGTTACAAGAGGAGAAATTACTCATTAAGGCCAATGACCACATTTTCATTTTAGCACAATCATTTCAATTTTATGCAATAACTGTATTTGATTTGACAGATAGTTTTAATTGTTTTGCCTAGATATTTCTAATACATCACATGTTGAATATTTGTTGTATTTGTAAATGGTTTTAAACACTCAGTCATTGGCGAGAGCAACTTACTTGAGGAGTTACGGACCCCCTTAAAACGAAAATGAACAAATTAAAAGATTGTTTTCAGTTTGCTTTAAATCCAAGTTAATCATTGATAGTTTAGGCTAAAGACTTTTCATTATTATATGTATACATAAGCACAGTCTGATCAATTTCTACATAGTTATCATATTACGTACACACTAGTGTTAAAAGCTTCTGTCATTTTGCATGGATTTTGATAAGACTGAACAGATGAACTCTGTATTATAGGCCCGCTTGGAGTTGTGGTTCCAGCGAACGACTGTATCTGATTCCACTGTTATTTACTCACATAACACATCAACTTGTTTTCACGCGCATACGCAAAGAAAACTTAGCGGGCCAGTATAAAGCAATATACTTATAAGTCAATGACTTATTCGGCTTCGAACTACATGATGAGTTCACGTGCCTACTCTATCTTACAATGTAACCATTTCCCTCCTGTAGACACATTTTGACGCATCTGCAGCAGATGCATTTTTAAAACATTGAGGCAATGTGAGAAATTTCTCATGATTTGTCACAATAAATATATTCAACTTATTCATTATACGCTCATTTGAAGAGATTTTAAACGATTTTGCCTAGATAATGACAAAGTCGTCTGCTGTAGATGTGTTGCAAGTGGGAAAGGGAAAGATAAATAAGCTCTTTTAAACTTTTGAATTATCAATAACAACTAGAATGTTTGAAATGATGTCAAGGTTAAGATCACAATTGGGTCAGACTGAGCACAGCTAGGTCAATAAGCCAAATTTAAGAAAGATCTTAGGGACAATTTAGAAGTCGCATATTTTTATCAAATTACTTATCATTTATGAACACCGTATCATACAGAGCTATGGCGGTATTCATGTGAGCGTTATATGGCAACAATGGCCATCTTCTTTTTAATAAATACAACGATATTTTATTCCTTCAGGCACGATGGAAAATCTGCAATTCATTTCGTTTTTGGTCATGTTAGTCGCTATGTTTTATTATGGCGGTTTCATGAGAAGAACGATGCTATCTGTTGTCACTGACAAGCTGGATACCAGCTATGACTACATCGTTATTGGCGGAGGATCCGCGGGATCTGTGGTTGCTTCCCGGCTTTCAGAGGACCCGGATGCGAGTGTTTTACTTTAAGAGGCTGGTGGTGATTACACTGAAAATGACACATATCACGTGCCTCTGAAATTGTTAGACATTCAAAAGACGGACGCGGACTGGGCATACTACACTGTGCCACAGAATAGCTCCCTTAAGGGATTCGATAACAATTGATGTTACTGGCCCCGTGGTAAGGTCCTTGGTGGCTCTAGTATCTTGAACGCAATGCAGTACACACGTGGTAACAAACACGATTTTGATGAGTGGGAGGCGAGTGGGTGTAGCGGCTGGGGTTTCAAAGACGTACTTCCGTATTTCCTCAAGTCTGAAGACATGCTGATTGAAGGTTTAAAGGATTCAAAGTACCACAGTACTGGTGGGTATCTGGCTGTAAGTACTGGAAATGTGTTAGATATCTCTGATATGTGGATGAAAGCAGGACAAGAAATAGGATATGAGGTTGTCGATTATAATGGTGAAATACAACAAGGCTTTAGTCAAATGCAGCTCAATGTAAGGAAGGGTGTTCGAAGTAGTACCTCATTAGAGTTTCTTGGCAAAGCGGCAAAAGGTCGTAGTAATTTACATGTTAGCGTTCGAAGTTACGTTACTAAGATAGAAATAGAGAGAGGTAGGGCTACAGGCGTATTCTTCATCAAAAATAATCGTAAACAGTTTATCAAAGCTAATAAAGAAGTTATTGTGGCAGGAGGTGCTATTAACTCGCCACAGCTATTAATGTTATCTGGTGTCGGACCCAGAAAACACCTAGAAGAACTTGGTATTCCCGTGAAAGCCGATTTACCAGTTGGAGACAACCTCCAGGACCATACTCTACTGTTAACTGTTACGAGCATCAAGGAAGATGTGGCCATTACAGACGAGAAGATAAACAGCTTAAAGACAAACCTGCTGTACAACCTTTTTGGTAAAGGAATCAAGTCGATAGCCGGCGTTGATAACACCGCTTTCTTCTGTACCTATCTAACGGACGAGAAAGGCTGTGCCGCTGATATTCAGTTTATGAATTACGGTCAACATCTTTACAACAATGGCTTCGACTTCAAATCTGAAATTGCAAAAGAGTATCTCGGAAGCCCAACGTCGATAGGCTTTGTTACGCTTATGAGTCATCTCGATCCAAGAAGTGTGGGGACAATCAGACTCAGATCCGCGGATCCGTTTGAGTATCCGTTAATAGATCCACAATATCTGACAGATCAAAGGGATGTTGATACTTATATTCGCGGTTTACGAATCTGGGAAAAGTATATCGAGTCCCCGGCTATGCAGAAGATCGGAGCTACTGTGGATGACATGAAGTTATCCATTTGCTCGGACTATGAATTTCGAAGTGACGAATACTGGGAGTGTGTTGTCCGCCATCTTGCCTTTACAACGTTTCATCCTTCAGGCACGTGTAAAATGGGGAAAGCAGACGACAAAACTGCGGTGGTAGATCCAGAATTAAAAGTACGAGGTATTAAAGGTTTGCGAGTTGTTGACGCATCCATTATGCCGAATGTTACTTCCGGTAATACAAACGCTCCAACGATCATGATTGCTGAGAAAGCAGCCGACATGATTCGAGGAATCGATTCGGTGAAAGAATTGAAAAACAGAATTTAACCGTGAAAAACATTTTATTTTACAACGACAGATACGTTGAAAGTCATACATGTATATACCAAAAGTATTTGCCTAAGCAATTGATTTGTGCTAGACAGTAAGCACATAAAATACAAAAGAAAACTTGACAAGTGTCGGCATTTATCGAGTACATGTGTTTGCAAATAGTTTACAGTTTTGTACCAAATTGGCAATGAAATGAAACGAAAACATCAATGAATTAAACCTTTTCCAAAACAGATCGTTTCTGATACCACTGCAGCAGACGACTTTTGAAAACATCTTGACAAAATGAGAAATGCTCAAACGACTATTTCTCCTTTTGCCACAATGTTTTCAACTTTATTCAATAATGTTTTTTTCATTTTAGAAAGTTTCAATGTTTTTGACTAAATATTTTCAAAGTCGTCTGCTGAAAATATGTTGTATGGGGCAAAGAATGAAATATTATCCAATAAGATGGAAATTGAGCTGGAATTAGTAGAAAAGTGTTTGTAAAACACTGTATGGTTTGTCGAATAAAACACTGTATGGTTTTCTAACAAGGTCACAGCGAACTATATCTTACATGTGTCATATCCTTTTCTAAAAATGTATCCACACAGTGTATTTGGTTTCTATAGATATTATAGATATAGTCCAGATTGTTTTATTATTAAAGCCGCTTTCAACATTTGTGCAGTTACATCACGTTGTTTCCCCCGTAAGTTACCAGTACTTCTGGTCCATTTATACTGACACCAGCCAGTCAGTCGTAGTGCTAACACCGCAACCCCGAACGCCAAGGAGGGCAACCATAATCCATGTTTAAAGTATTTGGTATGACCCGGCCGTGGATCGAACTCGTGACCTCCCGCACCGAGGCGTTTAGATATAGCTCAGACAGTACGGTATTTTAGGTGGAATTAAAGACTAAGGTCACAGTGATTAAAGTTTGGTGCAACATGCACTAATGAATGTAGCAAAGTGGTTACTCTTGGTGCACTTGGTCGTGTAGTGGTCGAGCGTCCGCCTCGTGTGCGGGAAGTCGCGGGTTCATACCAAAGACTTAAACAATGGTAGTAATGGATGTTCTTACATGGCGATCAGGGTTGTAAGGTTAGAATAAAGACCGACTCACTGCTGTCAGAATAAATGGACCAGTAGTATTTGTAAATTATACAGAAAACGCCGTTATATAACTGGATTTTTTTTTTAAAGCGGCATAAAATACCTTGCAGACAAACAAACAAACAAATTCATTATTAAATGGGGTAAGTGTTGTTCAAGGCTACAGTGACCCAATTTTGATATGAGACACACCGTCTTATCAAGTTGTTTACCAGCTATACATTACCACATTTCCTGTTGGACGAAAAATGGAGTGGTCCAATTTTCAACAGGGAAGAGTCAACTTTGTGAAATTGGGCAGTAAAAGGGTGAAATGAAAGATTGAATATGTTTTAAAAAATGTGTCTGCTGCAGACGAGTCAATGTCTGAAAGGATTAAAGTATACACAATTACTGTATGTCGAAGTTTTAGTATTTGACTTTCTCTCTGACAATGCTGCTACAGGAGAAATAGTACACAAGAAGCACAGTCTAGCATTCAAACAATGTTTTCTACTTTTCTTTAAGATTATTTTTCGATTTGTCCAGAATTTCCATTCCCTTCAGATGCAAAGATATTCTGAAAGACAGATGCTGAAGATGCGTTGTTTCTGGAAAATAACATGCAATATATATGAGCCGTCCCACGAGAAAACCAATAGTGTGGACTCTGCCTAAAGTATCGACCCGGATCAGCATAGGCATACCGCAAAGGCTAACCCGGAAAGACACTTTTCGCCTTTTTTTTCCTTCTCTATTCCCTAGAGACCGAATGTGTCGGCCATGATTATCCTGATCTGGATCGATACATTACGCGCAGAGTCCATAATGCAGGTTTTCTCGTGGGACGGCTAATATATATACTGACCCTGGGTGTATGATGGAAAGGGTTCAACATGAAATGGTGTGATGTAACTGAAACAATGTTTCCAATGTCGTCTGCTGTGAGTTGGTGTATGTCGAAAAGGGCTAACAGATGTTACGATCGACTTGAAAACTTGAACATTACCGTTCATCATTAGTCGCCGGGCAGAAGCCCGCGACTTCTATTTTTAATAGGTTTTCGGAAATCACATGGGAGGAGGAGTTATTATTAGAAAAAAACAAATTTAAATGTCTTGAACATATTACAATTGCGTTTGTTTAAAAACACTAAGTTATGACACATCTAAAATGAAATAAATATTCCGATGTTTTAAGTATTAGTAGTTTCTTTATTTTGACTCGAATCTCTTTTTTGGGCTTTTATTTACGAAGACAAAACCGTCCCCATGAGACTTGCAGCAAGCAGACTGTTATGTGTCAATATCAAGTAAAAATCACGTCGAATTCTCCTTTAAAATAGCAATCTTAACTTACTGAATGTTATTTTCATGTTCAAAGAGATGTCTTGATTTGTGAGGAATTCATTTTATAATGTTTATCGATGTATATCTAAAATATGAACTGTTTCTAAGCTAAAACGGTTGATCGCGTGACTCGCGAATACCAACTGCGTAGATCAATCTCCTTTGCAGAGAGCCGCTCTTTACACTCACTTACAAATAGTAAATTTGGTTCGAAACAAATGAAGAAAAGAACAAACCGAGATAAAACTGGTTTTAATAGAAAAATGACTTTGAATGAACACTCTCTGCCTATAAAGAGAGTTTCAAGAACGACACCTCTGCGAAGAAGAATGTAGGTCACGAATCGGGTCTTTCGTACAAAATTATTTCGTCCTTGACAATTTTAAATGTGTCATTAAATTCCCTAAAG
Source organism: Serripes groenlandicus (assembly GCA_031761405.1). Taxonomy (NCBI): domain Eukaryota; kingdom Metazoa; phylum Mollusca; class Bivalvia; order Cardiida; family Cardiidae; genus Serripes; species Serripes groenlandicus. The sequence continues at coordinate 164,390,863 of JASEVX010000001.1, read as the reverse complement.
GCATTTTCAATCAGATTTAACTGTTTAGCTGATATGATATTGTATTTCGAAGGTGGTCTTATTTATAAATATTGGACTACATGTCATCATTTGTTAAGGTATGATATAATTAGGATGCCAAGCTAATATCATTTTGAGAAAAAGAGAAAACTCATGTCTTCAGCGATTTAAACCTTATCTCATTGTTTTAAAAGTAAATTGCTGCAAAGTTGTCCAATGTTGACTTTAATATGGGAAACATAAAATGACGTGCTATTGCATGCAAATCTTAAATTGTCTGTTTTGTGGTTTTATTGATAAATGATAAAATTCAAATATTCTGACAAACATCTTGAAAAGTGTATGTGGAATTCACAAATCTTATAATTATTCCTTAATGAAAGCACTGTATATACACTAAGACTAATGATTGTCAAGATTACTCATTTCACTGTGTATGATCAATAATTAGTTGGCTGTGTGTATGGTCAACCTACTTTGGAATGGAGATTGATCATAAACAATAAAAGGCTTCAATTATCATTCACTTCGTTGACAAAACAATGCAAGTTATGATACATTTTCAGTTGACCCCGCCCCTGATGTTCCAATATGCCCCTCAGTTGATAACTGTTTATTCAACTACTATAATGTTAGTGTTATGCATAACTGCAGTATGCATTTCCGGCGACATTGATGCGTTGCATCAACTTTCTCTTGTACGTCTTTGATACGGGTATAACTAACCATATGGCGATTTGAACATGGGTGCATGCTGGTTTGTAAAGTCCTTAGTGTAAGTACTTTGTGGGACAGGTCTTTATACCAGCTATATAGCTACTAGCCCCGCCTCCTTGCAGCTATTAATCTTAAGAAAAACATTCCAAGTTGAATGAAACTCTTGAATCAAGCTTGTACATAATCATAAAGGAACATTTCCAGTGATTTAGGAGATGTTGTGTAACGATTTCCCTCATACAACATCATCTGCTGCGAGAGTTGTTGCATATGGGAAAGGGTTAGGAATTGTGTTGATGCAAGACAGATACATCACATTCAAAATGACCCAACTTGAGCACTTTGTGACCAGATCATTAAAAGACAAGACACTCACCATGGAAACATTTATATCTGATTTTTATTTTTCGTGAATAAAAATAAAACAAACATTTATAATACTTAAAATAAGAATGTCGAACCACTTAATATATAGTAATGATGTTGTCATGCCAAAATAGTCTGTTTTGTTTATATATGCGGTTTTACACTGTTTCTACACTGTTTTCAACCGGGTTTACACTGTTTTCAATCGTTTTTCAGTTATATCACAACAACAGTTCACTTTTCTATCATGCCTGTATCACAAACCATACTGCCATGCGCACTGTGAGGGCCCTTGCACCTTGAAAACATTGTTATCGATGGCAATACCTGGTGTTGTCAACATTATTTGACAATGCATAGAGACTCCTTATGATGAACCATTACCAATAAAGATATCTAAACCGCACCGGTCTGCAAATGGGAAAGGGTTAAAAGAAATATCATTCAGAACTTATCTTTGACATATATTTAACAGACCGGCAGACAAACTATAAATAAAAATCTCTACAACTATGCATGTACTGTGTAAAATAAGATATATTAAAGAAATACAAATGCTTTCAATCGTTTATCAGGTTCCTTTCAAAGGAAAGAAAATAGTTTTATTATGATTTCTTTTTTATCCTTAGATAATTGTATGTCTATTATTTCGTGAAGCTCTACAAAAACCATCCATAAGTAATGTGTGCACAGTGTAAAGAAAAATATTGACGGCCATGCTGTCTTTATCTGGTTATATACCAGTTGTGAAACAGTCCTAAAAGCTGTTATACAAATCTTTTGATAAACAGGAATCAATTAAATAAGATAATATGGATAACCAAACAGATCTTTAACTCTTCCCCAACTTGCAGACGCAGTTTATTGCTTTTGAAAACATTGTGGCAAAATAAGAAATTATGAGCAGTTCCATTTTTCTACAATGTTATCAGAATTCATCTGCTTCAGAATGCTTCGAAAAGTGTCTGCAGGAGGTAAAGGGTTAAACAGCAAGTTTAAACACTTTCCAAAATATATGACGCATCTGCAGCAGACCACTTTTGACAACGTAGTAACAAAAGGGGATATTACTCAAAACAAGCAATTTCTCCTTTCGCCACAATGTTGTCAACTTTTTCGGTAATTATATCTTCATTTATAGAGATTGTTTATACTCATGCCCATTAGTGTATTCAAAGTCGTCTGCTGCATATTTATTTGTTATGGGGGAAGGATATAACATACATCTTAATAGTCTAAAAATGTCTGCCCCTGGGGATAGGTACACATTCTCATTTCTGAACAGTGTAGGTTCCAATCTGACTGTATATCTGACTGTTGATCTTCGATGGTTGCACAACCGCGGTAAATTTGGATCTTCGGTGTTCGCACAGCCATGGTTAAATTAGATATTTAGTGGTTGCACAGCCGCGGTAGATTCAGATCTTCGGTGTTCGCACAGCCATGGTTGAATAGGATCTTTAGTGGTTGCACAGCTCCGGTTTATTTGGATCTTCGGTGTTCGCACAGCTCCGGTTGATTTGAATATTAAGTGGTCGCACAGTCTCCTGTCGGTTTTCAGGTACTGGCTTCTTTTCCACGTATTCCGCTAGCCGATTGGTGAAAGACAAATGAGGTTTGTCGCATTAGGTTTTCAATTAACTCTCGGTAACGGGATAACATAAATGTAACTTGGCGTACAATAACAGGCGCTATACTGCAAGCTTTTTGTCGTAACGAGCTGTCTCTCCTGAAATCTGCATTGTTTGACACTTACACATTAAACTTAACCAAATTTACTGTTGGACGAAACATGGAGTGGTCCAATTGTTTAACATGGAAGAGTCGACGTTGTGAAACTCGACAGTGAAAGTGGGCTAAATACTTCTACTCGCTGAACGCGGCTATGTAAAGAGCAGTACCATGGTGGCAGGAATACTGCTCGCTATACGCGGCTATGTAAAGAGCAGTACCATTGTGGCTAGACTTCTACTAGCTGAACGCGGTTATGTAAAGAACAATACCATGGTGGCTGGACTCCTACTCGCTAAACGCGGCTATGTAAAGAGCAGTACCATGGTGGCTGGACTCCTACTCGCTAAACGCGGCTATGTAAAGAGCAGTACCGTGGTGGCTGGACTCCTAGTCACTGAACGCGGCTATGAAAAGAGCAATACTATGGTGGCTAGACTCCTACTCGCTGAACGCGGCTATGTAAAGAGCAGTACTATGGTGGTTAGACTCCTACTAGCTGTACGCGGCTATGTAAAGAGCAGTACCATGGTGGCTAGAGTCCTACCCGCTGAACGCGGCTACGTAAAGAGCAGTTTCATGGTGGCTAAATTCCTACTCGCTAAACGCAGTTATGTCAAGAGCAGTACCATGGTGACTAGACTCCTACCCGCTGAACGCGGCTACGTAAAGAGCAGTTTCATGGTGGCTAAACTCCTACTCGCTAAACGCGGTTATGTAAAGAGCAGTACTATGGTGACTAGACTCCTACTCGCTGAACGCGGCTATGTAAAGAGCAGTACCATGGTTGCTAGACTCCTAGTCGCTGAACCCGGCTATGTAAAAAGCAGTTCCATGGTGGCTAGACTCCTAGTCGCTGAACGCGGTTATGTAAAGAGCAGTGCTATGGTGGCTAGAGTCCTAGTCGCTGAACGCGGCTATGTAAAGAGCAGTACCGTGGTGGCTTGACTCCTACTCGCTTAACGCGGCTATGTAAAGAGCAGTACCATGGTGACTAGACTCCTAGTCGCTGAACGCGGTTATGTAAAGAGCAGTACTGTGATGGCTAGACTCCTAGTCGCTGAACGCGGTTATGTAAAGAGCAGTACCATGGTGGCTAGACTCCTAGTCGCTGAACGCGGTTATGTAAAGAGCAGTACCATGGTGGCTAGACTCCTAGTCCCTGAACGCGGCTATGTAAAGAGCAGTACCATGGTGGCTAGACTCCTAGTCGCTGAACGCGGCTATGTAAAGAGCAGTTCCATGGTGGCTAGATTCCTAGTCGCTGAACGCGGTTATGTAAAGAGCAGTGCTATGGTGGCTAGAGTCCGAATCGCTTAACGCGGCTATGTAAAGAGCAGTACCGTGGTGGCTGGACTCCTACTCGCTTAACGCGGCTATGTAAAGAGCAGTACCATGGTGACTAGACTCCTAGTCGCTGAACGCGGTAATGTAAAGAGCAGTACTATGATGGCTAGACTCCTAGTCGCTGAACGCGGTTATGTAAAGAGCAGTACCATGGTGGCTAGACTCCTAGTCGCTGAACGCGGTTATGTAAAGAGCAGTACCATGGTGGCTGGACTCTTACTCGCTAAACGCGGCTATGTAAAGAGCAGTACCGTGGTGGCTGGACTCCTAGTCACTGAACGCGGCTATGAAAAGAGCAATACTATGGTGGCTAGAGTCCTACTCGCTGAACGCGGCTATGTAAAGAGCAGTACTATGGTGGTTAGACTCCTACTAGCTGTACGCGGCTATGTAAAGAGCAGTACCATGGTGGCTAGAGTCCTACCCGCTGAACGCGGCTACGTAAAGAGCAGTTTCATGGTGGCTAAATTCCTACTCGCTAAACGCGGTTATGTCAAGAGCAGTACCATGGTGACTAGACTCCTAGTCGCTGAACGCGGCTACGTAAAGAGCAGTTTCATGGTAGCTAAACTCCTACTCGCTAAACGCGGTTATTTAAGGGCAGTACCATGGTGACTAGACTCCTACTCGCTGAACGCGGCTATGTAAAGAGCAGTACCATGGTGGCTAGACTCCTAGTCGCTGAACGCGGCTATGTAAAAAGCAGTTCCATGGTGGCTAGACTCCAAGTCGCTGAACGCGGTTATGTAAAGAGCAGTGCTATGGTGGCTAGAGTCCTAATCGCTGAACGCGGCTATGTAAAGAGCAGTACCGTGGTGGCTTGACTCCTACTCGCTTAACGCGGCTATGTAAAGAGCAGTACCATGGTGACTAGACTCCTAGTCGCTGAACGCGGTTATGTAAAGAGCAGTACTGTGATGGCTAGACTCCTAGTCGCTGAACGCGGTTATGTAAAGAGCAGTACCATGGAGGCTAGACTCCTAGTCGCTGAACGCGGTTATGTAAAGAGCAGTACCATGGTGGCTAGACTCCTAGTCGCTGAACGCGGCTATGTAAAGAGCAGTACCATGGTGGCTAGACTCCTAGTCGCTGAACGCGGCTATGTAAAGAGCAGTTCCATGGTGGCTAGATTCCTAGTCGCTGAACGCGGTTATGTAAAGAGCAGTGCTATGGTGGCTAGAGTCCTAATCGCTGAACGCGGCTATGTAAAGAGCAGTACCGTGGTGGCTGGACTCCTACTCGCTTAACGCGGCTATGTAAAGAGCAGTACCATGGTGACTAGACTCCTAGTCGCTGAAGGCGGTAATGTAAAGAGCAGTACTATGATGGCTAGACTCCTAGTCGCTGAACGCGGTTATGTAAAGAGCAGTACCATGGTGGCTAGACTCCTAGTCGCTGAACGCGGTTATGTAAAGAGCAGTACCATGGTGGCTAGACTCCTAGTCGCTGAACGCGGCTATGTAAAGAGCAGTACCATGGTGGCTAGACTCCTAGTCGCTGAACGTAGCTATGTAAAGAGCAGTACCATGGTGGCTAAACTCCTAGTCGCTGAACGCGGCTATGTAAAGAGCAGTACCATGGTGGCTAGACTCCTAGTCGCTGAACACGGCTATGTAAATAGCAGTACCATGGTGGCTGGACTCCTACTCGCTGAACGCGGCTATGTAAAGAGCAGTACCATGGTGACTAGACTCCTACTCGCTAAACGCGGCTATGTAAAGAGCAGAACCATGGTGGCTGGACTTCTACTCGCTAAACGCGGCTATGTAAAGAGCAGAACCATGGTGGCTGGACTTCTACTCGCTAAACGCGGCTACGTAAAGAGCAGTACCGTGGTGGCTGGACTCCTAGTCGCTGAACGCGGCTATGAAAAGAGCAATACTATGGTGGCTAGACTCCTACTCGCTGAACGCGGCTATGTAAAGAGCAGTACTATGGTGGTTAGACTCCTACTAGCTGAACGCGGCTATTTAAAGAGCAGTACCATGGTGGCTAGAGTCCTACCCGCTGAACGCGGCTACGTAAAGAGCAGTTTCATGGTGGCTAAACTCCTACTCACTAAACGCGGTTATGTAAAGAACAGTACCATGGTGACTAGACTCCTACTCGCTTAACGTGGCTATGTAAAGAGCAGTACCATGGTGGCTGGACTCCTACTCGCTTAACGCGGCTACGTAAAGAGCAGTACCATGGTGACTAGACTCCTAGTCGCTGAACGCGGTTATGTAAAGAGCAGTACTATGATGGCTAGACTCCTAGTCGCTGAACGCGGTTATGTAAAGAGCAGTACCATGGTGGCTAGACTCCTAGTCGCTGAACGCGGTTATGTAAAGACCAGTACCATGGTGGCTAGACTCCTAGTCGCTGAACGCGGCTATGTAAAGAGCAGTACCATGGTGGCTAGACTCCTAGTCGCTGAACGCGGCTATGTAAAGAGAAGTTCCATGGTGGCTAGACTCCTAGTCGCTGAACGCGGCTATGTAAATAGCAGTACCATGGTGGCTGGACTCCTACTCGCTAAACGCGGTTTTGTAAAGAGCAGTACTATGATGGCTAGACTCCTAGTCGCTGAACGCGGTTATGTAAAGAGCAGTACCATGGTGGCTAGACTCCTAGTCGCTGAACGCGGTTATGTAAAGAGCAGTACCATGGTGGCTAGACTCCTAGTCGCTGAACGCGGCTATGTAAAGAGCAGTACCATGGTGGCTAGACTCCTAGTCGCTGAACGTAGCTATGTAAAGAGCAGTACCATGGTGGCTAAACTCCTAGTCGCTGAACGCGGCTATGTAAAGAGCAGTACCATGGTGGCTAGACTCCTAGTCGCTGAACACGGCTATACGGCTATGTAAATAGCAGTACCATGGTGGCTGGACTCCTACTCGCTGAACGCGGCTATGTAAAGAGCAGTACCATGGTGACTAGACTCCTACTCGCTAAACGCGGCTATGTAAAGAGCAGAACCATGGTGGCTGGACTTCTACTCGCTAAACGCGGCTATGTAAAGAGCAGTACCATGGTGGCTAGACTCCTACTCGCTAAACGCGGCTACGTAAAGAGCAGTACCGTGGTGGCTGGACTCCTAGTCGCTGAACGCGGCTATGAAAAGAGCAATACTATGGTGGCTAGACTCCTACTCGCTGAACGCGGCTATGTAAAGAGCAGTACTATGGTGGTTAGACTCCTACTAGCTGAACGCGGCTATTTAAAGAGCAGTACCATGGTGGCTAGAGTCCTACCCGCTGAACGCGGCTACGTAAAGAGCAGTTTCATGGTGGCTAAACTCCTACTCACTAAACGCGGTTATGTAAAGAACAGTACCATGGTGACTAGACTCCTACTCGCTTAACGTGGCTATGTAAAGAGCAGTACCATGGTGGCTAGACTCCTAGTCGCTGAACGCGGCTATGTTAAGAGCAGTTCCATGGTGGCTAGACTTCTAGTCGCTGAACGCGGTTATGTAAAGAGCAGTGCTATGGTGGCTAGAGTCCTAATCGCTGAACGCGGCTATGCAAAGAGCAGTACCGTGGTGGCTGGACTCCTACTCGCTTAACGCGGCTACGTAAAGAGCAGTACCATGGTTACTAGACTCCTAGTCGCTGAACGCGGTTATGTAAAGAGCAGTACTATGATGGCTAGACTCCTAGTCGCTGAACGCGGTTATGTAAAGAGCAGTACCATGGTGGCTAGACTCCTAGTCGCTGAACGCGGTTATGTAAAGACCAGTACCATGGTGGCTAGACTCCTAGTCGCTGAACGCGGCTATGTAAAGAGCAGTACCATGGTGGCTAGACTCCTAGTCGCTGAACGCGGCTATGTAAAGAGAAGTTCCATGGTGGCTAGACTCCTAGTCGCTGAACGCGGCTATGTAAATAGCAGTACCATGGTGGCTGGACTCCTACTCGCTAAACGCGGTTTTGTAAAGAGCAGTACTATGATGGCTAGACTCCTAGTCGCTGAACGCGGTTATGTAAAGAGCAGTACCATGGTGGCTAGACTCCTAGTCGCTGAACGCGGTTATGTAAAGAGCAGTACCATGGTGACTAGACTCCTAGTCGCTAAACGCGGCTATGTAAAGAGCAGTACCATGGTGGCTAGACTCCTAGTCGCTGAACGCGGCTATGTAAAGAGCAGTACCATGGTGGCTAGACTCCTAGTCGCTGAACGCGGCTATATAAATAGCAGTACCATGGTGGCTGGACTCCTACTCGCTGAACGCGGCTATGTAAAGAGCAGTACCATGGTGACTAGACTCCTACTCGCTAAACGCGGCTATGTAAAGAGCAGTACCATAGTGGCTAGACTTCTAGTCGCTGAACGCGGCTATGTTAATAGCAGTTCCATGGTGGCTAGACTCCTACTCGCTGAACGCGGCTACGTAAAGTGGCTAGACTCCTACTCGCTAAACGCGGTTATATAAATAGCAGTACCATGGTGGCTAGACTCCTAGTCGCTGAACGCGGCTATGTAAAGAGCAGTACCATGGTGGCTCGAAATTCAAAAGATACTCATTTTAAAAGGCTTTGTGTCTGCCAAATTGTTATCAAACTTTGTTCATAGATAAATTAAACCAAACGAAAATCCACGTTATTCTGGGACACCCCTCGTCTGTCAGTAAGAGAAAATGTGACACATAGACATATATATGATCCCTGTGAGTAGGCCTATTTCTGATAAGATAAGCGTCACAAAATATATTTCAATACCAGTCCTTGATTTCACATAAAGATGCCCTGTGTTCCATAGTAAACACAACATAAACAGTTTAAGCTATGCCTACCAAACGGAACGAAACCTACCTGTATTATGAATGGAAAACAGGTAGAACATGTTTGGTTAACCGACTAAGGAACGGTATATCGACAAAACCTATATAGGTTTCGCAAATCATGGTTTTGAGTTTTGTGACTATGGAACACAGGGTTGGCGTACACGAATCTGCAGCAGACGACTTTTTAAAACAAATTCGGCAATAGGAGAAATTGCTCATAATGAGCAATTTTGCCACAATATTTCCAATTCTATTGATATGTTTTTAAAATATAACTACCTAGGTGTTTTCAAAGTCGGCTATAGCAGATTTGTTGTCTGTGGGAAAGGGTTTAAATATTATAGTCCCTGATAAGTTATATATGTGTCTATGTCATGTTTAATTTAACTTGCGATTTACGCATCGGTTAGTTGCAACGTCTGCTTACGATTTATATTTAAACTCTTACTTAGAATCTATGCACAGGTTAGTACACTTTCGATACCAAATAAATATTCATCGTATATACATGTAATTTTATATACATGTATTAAAATGTTTTATGTGAACTGTTAACCACTATCCTCTTAAGATTTAGCCGAGGTAGCGAACTGTGAATTATTACAGTTCCTTGTTCGAACATACGAATGGGGTTAACTACTCGAGTCTAACAGTCGAAACGTTCTATAGACTTTTGTGCTCGAGAGTTACCTCCCTTCTAACATACCATTCTAAAATAGTCGATTGGTAAGCAAATTAAAGAAAATACCAAGACAAATATTGTCTTTTACCAGACTCTTTACATCGTTTCAGCTACAACATATATATAGTAGGTTGCATGTTTAGTGTGTGCGTTGATCGACCTGAACATTTAGTGTATATAAAGCAACGCAAAGGTGATTTAGCTCGAAGTTGTCGAAGCGTTGGTGTGTTTTGGTTAGTTTCAAACCGCTTTTTGTATCGATTTGAACAGAAAATGGCTGTATTGTTGTTGGGAGGCTCACATATATGTCGACTGGAAGTTTTTTGAAGAAGAAAGATGTTGGTGATTCGTTTTGTCTTGGCTCATCAGGTGTGACGGTAAATTTTCATGGAATATCGGGAGGAAAGATATCTGTGAATGCTCATGTACGAGACTTTGAAAGAACAATAAGACAATTCAAACCCTCACGGATTGTTTTTCAAATAGGAGGGAATGACCTTGATTCCAACGATGCTAACTACGGGTCTGCGGAAACTATTATTCATCGAATCATTTCGATTTCGAACTTATTTCTTCAACGTTATTCAACGTTCAAACGTGATTATAGCCCAATTATTACCACGTTCACAGATTGTGCTTTGAGTTTGTATAACGAATTAGTGGTTGCAGCAGAGACGTATAAACACAGAGATAAGCGACACCGGATTTTCAAGCGAAATCACGATTTATTGAACGGGTATAGTCAAAAAAAAATCGATAATATTGCGTAATATGATACGTGTATTGCAAGCGCTATATAGAAAATGAAAAGCGTCTGACGACCCCGATTATTCACTCGGAATACTTGTTTTACTTCGTAGGTTGTATACAATAAATAGCCTGAATTCTAAGCGAAGTCTTATTTGTCCCACAAAAAATACTAGTTATATGTCTGTTGTCCCGTCAATATCTATTTACTTATCTTTGGTAGTTTAGTAATGGAATACGAGATAATACACCATTACTTGTAAACATCTATGATCTACTATTCAACGTTATGTTTAGGGACCGCAGAGACATATAAACACAGCTTCTACTAGTTTATGCCCATTTCGTCTAATCCAATTTTGTTTACACTTTTTACACTTTATCCTATTTCGTCTACAACCCGGTGCCATTTCGTCTACACTTAGATTAATGAGACAGACAGTCCCTAAATAAATTGCTAACACGCTTATTCAAAAAACTGTAGACGAAATGGGATGTTACCCTTCTACTGTTCTGTTTTTTGTTACCATCATACTCGGCAGAACAACGATTTTGCAAGCATCAATACGACTCATCGAGGTTTTGTTTCAATAAATGAATAACCAATATTGTATGGTGTACATGTCGATGTCTTTTATGCAAATTCAAAGGCCCTATATCTTTAATTACATTTCCGGTTTGACATAATTTCCAACTTACATACGCCTTTTGAAATTATTGAGGCACAAGGAGAAATTACTCATAATAAAAAATTTCTTCTTTAGCAACACTGATTTCAATAATCATACTATCTTTTATAGATATTTTCAAAGTCGTCTGCTGCAGATTCGTTGATTGTGGGGCAGGATAATTAGAAGTTGACAGACAGAGAGTATGTGTTTTCACATGATGGTGGTCAACTACCACTATACTTTGTTTAATTATTTGAGATAAATTTGTTAAACATTGTAAAAGGGCCCATTGCGTGTGAAAAATGTTTCACAGTTATTGCCTAATTAGCATATTAATCATCAATACAATTCTTCCATCTGTGTAATTTTAATTACCTCTCATTTGGAGTATAACTCTTCTAGGATAAACATACAAATGGATGTAAATGATGGCAAAGTACAAACAAGGAGACTTTTTCTCGTGGGATAATAATGGTGTTTCACATACATATCAATTTATTTCCATTGATCACTCTGACAACATTGCAAGAAATTCTGCTTTATATAACAATATAATACAAGTTAATCCATTTAATGAATGTCCCAACAACTAGTTTATGAATAAATTCTTTAGATATATGTTAAAACAATGAATAATATCGGATACAAGACCAACTTAAAACACGTAGTTTGCAAATTGTTTGGGATAAATTCATAAAGCTTATATCAATTTGTTAATTTCTCGATGGTAATTTTTTATCAATAACGACACCTTCAGCAGCTCTGTAACGTAATTGAGTAAATTTGATGTTTTCCCTGTTTCTATAGAGATCTTTTTTTGCCAAAATAATTTTCGGGGGAGACGAATCACGATTCCTCTCTTCTAGTTTTAGTCTGAAAATATAATTTACAATTAAATATTTCATATTTTAAAGTCATCTGCCACTAATAATATGTGTTCGAATTGTGCAATACTGTCTTAACCCTTTCTTATCCCTTTACCAGATGCAAACAAAATTGCAGCAGACGGCTTTGAACACATTAAAAAAAACCTCAATACATGAAGGTTCAATTACTGAAATCATTTGAAAACTTTGTTGCAAAGAGATAATGCTTGTTTTCAAAAGTCGTTTGCTGCAGATTATGGGAAACGTTAAAAGAAGACATTTTGATTTATTCGCTTTACCGTTTTGGTAAGAAAGGGTTACATCAATTGTCAATTAGATGTGATTAAGTGTAAAGGGTTTTTAAAAAACAGTTGAAAGTTAACATCAAAAGCAGTAAACTTTGACTCCTTTGAACAGAAATTTAATTGAATGAAAGATAGATAGATAGATAGATAGATAGATAATTTCAACACATCATATTACTATATACAATACAAAAAAAACATATTATTAATTACAATTACATGAAATATACACAAAAAAGAATGTTTATCATTCAAAAAAGAAGAAAATAAAAAATTAAATAATAATTATAAAAGCAAATATGAAAATAATATTAGTAGGAAAGTATTTCCTCAAATTGGTGGACGGCCAGAATCCCCTACAGACAAAATCCCCTATATGCCAATATCCCATACAGACATAATCCCCTACTTCAAATTATTCATTGGTAAGAGAGTGAAAGAAAGAGAAACTTATTTACATTTTTATTTTCACTATAAAGAAGTGTTGAACAAACACACAACAATGGGTTTGAATAGCCTACCAATGTTTTGAAGGCATTGTTCCATCCCTCACACACATTATTGGTTCGGCTTTGGTCATGGAGCGTTGCCGCATGCACATTCCATGTGTGTGGGGGAAATCTGGATGGAGTCCTTCTAAACCTTAGTTGGCCATTGTTACCCCTTACAGTCTTAAAACCACCTGTCACATAGGTACTATCGAAATAATCCACTAAAGGAGCTAAACAGTCTGGTGCTGTATCTCTAAGATAGGTCATACCATCACTGACATCACTCACTGGCAAAAATGCCAGACCGTCGATCTGTCCACAAAATTGTCTCACTTCGCTCTGGACTCGTCTCCACGTGCTCTGGGTCAGGTGGTAAAAACAGCCTTGTATATGAATGGTATTTCCTAACACTGATTTGATTGCATTATGAATTGCCATTTCAAAGTCAACTATGACTCTCGAAGGATTTGGTCTAAGGTTTCGTAACAAACATGAATCAAGAAGGGCGGACAACAGCTCCTCATAGACACTCTGTTGTTTGGATGGAATGAAGGCGTAAACACATGTCACATAGGTGTCGCTTACTGCAGACCTAATCACATACAACTGGCTGAACTGGGAAGGGGCTGTATCGTAAGTCCCGTCCATGAACCATGAATCACCCTCTGACAAAATACTCAATCCTATATTACTACCAAATATCATATCAACATTCTATCAGTCTCTGATCCGTTATCGTATATTAAAAAATCAGGTGTCAGTGCCGCCTGTTTTCATGAATTCGTTAGGAAGAGGACAGGGTATATCTTGAAGCGAAGCTGGCTCTTTTGGGACATGTTTCCGTTCCACACGACGTACTGTTCGTTTCAAATTTTCGTTATTTCCGCAAGCAGCTCTGACCTGGAGAGGTTGCTGCAACATCGTTTCGGCAACTACTACACTGGGTTTAGTATGCTGGCTTAGAATGCTCGATTTTAATTCAGCTATAACTTTCATTGCTGCAACGTCAAAGTGGTCTGCAGGATGTGTATGGTCTTTCTGAGATTTCACTATGGTAATCTACAGAAAACAAGTTCAGTATTTAAATATGTTTTCCGCTACTACAACCGATTATATATAATATTGGGCATGACCTAATTGGGATTCGAACCTGGACATAAATCAGGCATGTATCAGTTATAGAAATTCATAGGGGTTAACAAGATGGGTATTGAAAACATTGTGGCAAAAGGAGAAATTGCTCATAATGAACAACTTCTCCCTTTTCTACAACAGTTTCAGCTCTATTCAGCCATTTTACTTTCATTTGAAGAGATTTTCCACTACAACAACCGATTAAATATAATATTGGGCATGACAAAATTGGGATTCGAAACCTTGACATAAATCAAGCATTTATCAGTTATAGAAATGCATAGGGGTTAACAAGATGGGTATTGAAAACATTGTGGCAAAAGGAGAAATTGCTCATAATGAACAACTTCTCCCTTTAAGTTTTCTGCAACAGTTTCAACACTTTTCAGTCATTATATTTTCATTTGAAGAGATATTTTACCCTTTCTACATGAATCTGCATTTTGACGCATTTACAACATACAACTTTTGAAACATTTATGTAAAAGAAAAATTTGCTCAAACGATTTACTTACCGATAGGTCTGTAACTATGGCTCCTGTACATTTGATGCTACCCCGTTTACAGCATTCCCATCTGACTGTTGATTTTGTTGTATGCTTCTTGGTATAGGCATGCCCATTACTACAGAGTTTTTCTGAACCCTTGTTGCTTCTTATTACTTCCATATTTTTTAAGATTGTGGAGCAATAGGGAAATGTAATACATATATATCCATGGTTCAATCAATGTTTGTCACATAAAAAATAAACAGTCTTTAATCTTTTTATTGAAAATTATGCAATCAATGCATTAATTGTTATAAGGCATTTTAATTATATTGTAATTGATTACTTTATTGAATGAATAATTAAATACTAAATTTTGGTTTGATTACTCTGATTAACACCGACAATGTTTGTCCATAAATAAAAACAAACAGTCTTTAATCTTTTTATTGAAAATTATGCAATCAATGCATTAATTGTTATTAGTCGCCGGGCAGAAGCCCGCGACTTCTATTTTTAATAGCTTTTCGGAAATCACATGGGAGGGCGGCTTATTATTAGAAAGAAACAAATCTAGATGATTTGAACATATTACAATTGTGGTTGTTTACGAACACTAATAAATGACACATCTAAAATGAAATAAATATTCCGATTTTTTAATGTTTGCAGTTTTTTTTATTTCACTCGCATTTAAGTTTTTTGTCTTATTTACGAAGACAAAAGTGGTCCCTTCAAGACGTGAACCAACACCCCCCTAATGCAGACTCTTATGTGTCATCATTGAGGTCAATTTCGGATTCTCATTTTAATAGCAATTTTAACTTACTAAATGTTGTTTTCAAGTTCAAAGAGATGTCTTGATTTGTGTAGAATTCATTTAATAATGTTAATCCATGAATATCTAAAGTAGGAACTGTTTCTAAGCTAAATATAGACCCTATTATGTTGTGTAGTTTCGTGACCTTTAACATCGATTTTCGCGCATGCGCATTTCGATATGAAAAAGCGAGTGATATTATTTTATTTTAGACAAGTACAAGACGAATGTTTGACGCAAAGCGTCAAAGAGAAGCCGCAATATTTCGTTGTACATGTAGAAATAAGAAAAAAAGAACATTTTTAAATCCACAAACAATAGCATTACCGTCTACAGCATTACCGTCTACAGTTTAAATTGTTCTGATATATTTCTCCTTTTGAAGACTTTTGTTTTCTTCAAATTACCTCCCTTTAAAGCAATACCAGGATATTTACCTTGTGATTCGAATAAGATTGACAAACATTGAAATTATATGAATGAATACTATTATTTAAATAAGTAACAGCAAAATTAAATTTAAGCCAAGATAAATGTGTACACATTTCGTTAATTTTTTATAGATACCCTAATGTATAAGTATGAATATAAAATTTATAAGCAAATGTTTGAATAGACTAAGGAAAGTCAAGAATACATAAATAAATCAATGCAGTCTTTTCCGGCGACATTGATGCCTTGCATCAACTTTCTCTTGTAAGGCATTATATATTATCTTGTATTATTTGTACATAATGTGGACTAAGACTGGCTAAATGCCATGAGTCCCTTAAAGTAATTGCGACATTCCAATACAATCAGATAAAAATAGAACGATAAAATAAAACAATTTCCAATGAAAAGATGCTCTGGTATGGGTCCACAATGTATGTATAACCCACATATTGACCTTTCTTAAAGCAATTATAAATCTTCGTGTGAAAACTTTAAGCAATTACTGCTTTTAATTAATTTTTGAACAAACTGCTGATCATCTTTTAATTAAGAAGTTTAAAACTTTAAGCAATTACCTTTGATCTTTATTGTAAATTATTATGAACTTTGTGTTTCTTTTGTTTACAGCCTTCGGACTTTGTACATAATGTAGACTTAGACTGGCTGAATGCCATGAGTCCCTTAAAGTAATTGCGACATTCCAATATAATCAGATGAAAATTATCAAAAATAGAACGATAAAAACACACAATTTCAAATGAAAAGATGCTCTGGTATGGGTCCACAATGTATGTATAACCCACATATTTTAAACAAAATATGTCTGTCTTATTGAATTTGTCTGTGACAGTGTCTGTCTCATTAATCTAAGTGTAGACGAAACGGCACCGGGGTGTAAATTGGTTGTAGACGAAATGGGACAAATTGCAAAAAGTGTAGACGAAATGGGATTAGACGAATTGGGATCAGACGAAATGGGATTAAACCATTTTGCAAGGTGTAACAGTTTTTAGGTATTATTGCTGTTTAGTAATTTAAAAAATGTGTACATGTTAGGACGAATGGTGAAATAACGCTTAAAATGGATAGCTCTAATATCTGAGTATGACGGACACACTAGAAGAAAATGGAATTCGTCCTCAATTTCGCTTTTATTACAAAAAATACATAAACGCTCATGTCTTTCTATCCTCTCATTTCCATATCTACCTGTTTCAATTCTTAGAGAATGTAAAGACAGTCTAAATTTAGAAATGTAGATTTTCCATTTACAAGGTAAAATATTTAAATAATTTTCCATAATCGGACCATTATTAATATATTTGTAGATGCACAATATCCGGCTATTATTTACATAACTATGTAAAGTTTGTTTAAAATCATCAATCAATCTTTGTTTAAAAATCTTGTGAAAATTATGATGGTTCACAGAATTTGGATTGAGCCAAATATATCCAAAACCATATTGAAATAAGAGATTTTTCACATTTCTGCACCAATTATTTGCTCCCTTTTCAGTGTTTTCTTCTGACAGACCAATGATACAATGTAACCATTATAATGTTATCTGAGGATAAAAGTTTACCCCAGTATTTTATTATTCTCGCGTATCTGTTAATATATAATGGATATCTGCCTAATGCACAATAAATGGCAAAGTTACAAGTAGATCTTTTAACACTTTAAACCTTTTTACAAAACTTAAGATGTATCCTCTCTATTTCCTTCGACTTGGAAAATCCCCAAATTTCGCTAGAAAAACCTAGGAAAGAACCTACAAATGCATCATATAAATGGAATAAGGTCAAAGTATTAAAGTCAAAACAACGAACTTTGCTGTGTAAAATATTCAGCGCTTTTAAACCTTTATCTGCTAATGTTTTCTGGTTTAAATTGAATGATCCAGTATAATTAAATATTGTACCAAAATAATTAAAATCGTTTACAAGTTCTATGCTTGCGTTATTATATGTCCAACACTCATTAACCCTGAAAGATACTGGTGTTATTGTGTACATGTCAAATCAAACATCACATCTGGTACTATCGTCGGTATGTCACCACGACACACCTGGTTACCATCTGGCAAACAAGTTGTATCAATTAAACCGTATCATATTATAACGAACAATTTGTCCTTTAGCCACAATTTGTTCAACTCTTTTATATTATTATACTTTTATTTACAGAGATTTTTCATGCTTTAGCTTCTCTGGAGACAAAACATTCAACATTAAAAAGAAGAATGCATGATAAGTAAATCACTGATTTATGTAATTTACCAAACCAGGACACTTATCAATAAGTTAGATATATCTTAGGAATAATATTGTCATAGAAGAGCTGAAACTATTTCTATTCCACTAACAAAAATGTCGCTCTCAAAATTTAAATTTAAAAAAGGAGGCGCTCTCAAAAACAGCATTTGATAAGGAATATCAGAGAAATCTTAGTCATAAAACCTATGTTCCCCATTATAAATTTGAAAAATGTGTACACCGTTTCAAAGATAAAAGTATTCCTCCTGACAAGACGGATTAATTCAAATTGACAAGAAACAATTGAAATTGAAATTGCATAATCAATTTTAAAATAGTGTACACCGTTTTAAAGATATAAATCTTCCTGACAAGACGGAATAATTCAAATTGACAAAAAACAATTAAAATCGCTCATTTTGCCCAATTTAAAAAAACAGACGCTCTCTTGATATCAATATGAATTAATAAATATCAAAAACATTAATTATTATCAAACAATTTACCTTATTTAGTTTCCTAGATGTGTAAAAACAATTTTCTACCGCTCGCTTCCTTTCACAACAAAATAAATATCGCGGTCATTTTCAGAATCCACTGTAATGATCACGTGGTTTGTAAATCTCGATCAATAGACGCTTGACCCGCTCGCCGTTTGAAGGATTTTGTTCTTCGCAAGGTGGCAGGGGACCCCTAAATTTGCAACTTTTCAGTTTGTCCGGACCAATAAATGTTATTTGAGAAATTCTCCAAAACAGCATCCATCACAATGTCAAAACTATATCTCAATATATGGCATAGAACAATTTTTCAAAATCATGTAACATTTTAGCAACTCGATAGAACTGAACACAATTTCAAACACTGTGTATTCTATCCCACCTGCCCAAAATGAGGGCTAAAATGACACCATTTCAGCAGATTTTCTAATCATGTCCTTACTTCTTGGAAACATGCAAAAGAAAATTGAAGCACACGTACTTAATAATCAAGCAATGCATAACCAGGAAATGTATGCAAAATACCATGTCATCAGTATTCTTCTAGTAGAAAAACTTATTTGAAATACCTGAATTTTCGTCACACAACAGTCTCAAATGATATTGAGATTGACCTCCCCTTGGAAAGCTCTTCAACATGATATGAGCAAATGTTATACAAATGTTCGTATTTTCTCCACATTTTGTATGCATCAATTGATAGAAGTCAATAAAGAAATCAATGCCATATAGTGTTATATAGTTCAGAAATCAGTTCATTTTCAAGCACACCAAATATATAAAAAATCGAGGGCCAAATCCGAATGTGTCCCCTGCCACCTAAGGCATTTGCAATCGCGTGTCGCTTATCTCTGTGTTTATATGTCTCTGGTTGCAGCAAACAGGCT
Organism: Serripes groenlandicus; assembly: GCA_031761405.1. NCBI lineage: Eukaryota > Metazoa > Mollusca > Bivalvia > Cardiida > Cardiidae > Serripes > Serripes groenlandicus. Next base: position 164,371,650 of record JASEVX010000001.1, on the reverse strand, counting down.
TTTGAAAGATGAGTTGAAATCCTCACCCCGATTTCATTACTGGAAATTGAAGGAACTGAAACAAAGTGACAATTTATTTGTTAATGGTGTTCATTTCACAGATGTTTCACAGAAAAAGTATTTCCGAAACTTTCGAGGCGCCATTATCCATAGTTTTAAACCTTAATCGTGTTTGTAAGGGTTATCCTCTATGTGAATACTCTATAATTTGAACTTAAGTCTATTAATTTGAAATAAGAATTAACTGTAGTTGTTTTGGAAGATACATATGATAAATGTTATTGTTCTGTATATATTGTCATCTGTCTTAATATTGATTTTATTTAATTTAGTCATGGTTAATGTCGAGTGTTCTTTGGTATATGGGGGGGTTATTGCTCACGGTAATGAATGTCACACTATGTGTCATTTATTACCGTGGCGTATATAGTGTTTCCCCATCTTTGATTCATATATGACATTGTAACTGTTTCATTGCATTTTGGTATTTACCATAATTGTTGAGATTAGGTTACATGATTGGATATACTGTTAAGGTACCGATTTTGAGCAGTCTTATTTTGTCCGTCATTTATTTATTAAATGACCTTTTCAATATCAATTTGGTGTTGTTCATTTATTTTAAATCTAATCAAACAAGCGACCCCTGCAGTGTCAATCATGACTGTTATAGCCGAACATAAATGTAATTTTATATACATGTATTAAAATGTTTTATGTGAACTGTTAACCACTATCCTCTTAAGATTTAGCCGAGGTAGCGAACTGTGAATTATTACAGTTCCTTGTTCGAACATACCAATGGGGTTAACTACTCGAGTCTAACAGTCGAAACGTTCTATAGACTTTTGTGCTCGAGAGTTACCTCCCTTCTAACATTCCATTCTAAAATAGTCGATTGGTAAGCAAATGAAAGAAAATACCAACCTTTGGTTAACATTTTTACTATTTTATTTCATGATAGTACTTTCAATGTTTTAGATGGCAATTATTTGGTCTATATGTTCTTGAAAGTAGTCTGCTCTTTGTTGTATGTTGGAAAGGATAAACACTCTCCTACATACAGACGTAGTTTGATGCGCCTGCAGAAGAACACTTTTGAAATCATCGTTACAAGAGGAGAAATTACTCATTTAGGCCTATGACCACATTTTCCTTTTAGCACAATCTTTCAATTTTATGCAATAACTGTTTTTGTTTTACAGATATTTTTAATTGTTTTGCCTAGAAATTTCTTATAAATCGCATGCTGAATATGTGTTGTATGTGCAAAATGGCTTTAAACACTCAATCATTGACGAGAGCAACTTATTTGAGGAGTTACGGACCCCCCTTAAAACGAAAAAGAACAAATTAAAATATTTTTTTCAGTTTGCTTTAAATCCAAGTTAATCATTGATAGTTTAGGCTAAAGACTTTTCATTATTATATTTATACATCAGCACAGTCTGATTAACATCTACATAGTTCTCATAGTACACTATTGTTAGAAGCTTCTGTCAACTTGCAAGGATTCTGATAAGACTGAACAGATGGACTCTGTATTACAGGCCTGCTTGGTGTTGTTTCCCCTCTTTGGATTGTCTATGGTTCCAGCGAACGACTGGATCTGATTCCACTGTTATTTGTTCACATAACACATCAACTTGTTTTCACACGCATACGCAAAGAAAACTAAGCGGGCCAGTATAAAGCAATATACTTATAAGTTATTGACTTATTCGGCTTCGAACTACATGATGAGTTCACGTGCCTACTCTATCTTACAATTTAACCATTTCCCTCCTGTAGACACATTTTCACGCATCTGCAGTAATCGCATTTTTAAAACATTGTGGCAATGTGAGAAATTTCCCATGTTTTTGTCACAATACATATATTCAACTTATTCATTATACACTCATTTGAAGAGATTTTAAAAAAAAATGCCTACATAATGTCAGTCTTCTGCTGTATATTTATTGCATGTGGGAAAAGGTAGGATAAATTAGCTTTTTTAAACTTTTGAATTATCAAGAACAACTAGAATGTTTGTAATTATGTCAAGGTTATGATCACATTTCGGTCAGACTGAGTCAAAAACTAGGTCACTAGGCCAAATTTAAAAAAGCTCTTAGGGACAATTTAGAAGTCTCACGTTTGACTTGTTTATACAATTACTTATCATTTATGAACACCGTATCGTACTGAGCTATGGCGGTACTCATGTGAGCGTTACATGGCAACAATGGCCATCTTCTTTTTGATAAAAACAACCATATTTTATTCCTTCAGGCACGATGGAAAATCTGCAATTCATTTCGTTTTTGGTCGTGTTAGTCGCTATGTTTTATTATGGCGGTTTCATGAGAAGAACGATGCCATCTGTTGTCACTGACAAGCTGGATACCAGCTATGACTACATCGTTATTGGCGGAGGATCTGCGGGATCTGTTGTTGCTTCCCGGCTTTCAGAAGACCCGGATGCCAGTGTTTTACTATTAGAGGCCGGTGGTGATTACACTGAAAATGACACATATCACGTGCCTCTAAACTGGATCGACCATCAAAAGACGGACGCGGATTGGGAATACTACACTGTGCCACAGAATAGCTCCCTTAAGGGACTCGATAACAATAGATGTTACTGGCCCCGTGGTAAGGTCCTTGGTGGCTCTAGTATCCTGAACGCAATGCAGTACACACGCGGTAACAAACACGATTTTGATGAGTGGGAGGCGAGTGGGTGTAGCGGCTGGGGTTTCAAAGATGTACTTCCGTATTTCCTCAAGTCTGAAGACATGCTGATTGAAGGCTTACAGGATTCAAAGTACCACAATACTGGTGGGTATCTGGCTGTAAGTACTGGAAATGTGTTAGATATCTCCGATATGTGGATGAAAGCAGGACAAGAAATAGGATATGATGTTGTCGATTATAATGGTGAAATACAACAAGGTTTTAGTCAAATGCACCTTACTGTTAGGAAGGGTATTCGAAGTAGTACCTCATTAGAGTTTCTTGGCAAAGCGGCAAAAGGTCGAGGTAATTTACATGTTTGCGTACGAAGTTACGTTACTAAGATAGAAATAGAGGGAGGTAGAGCTACAGGCGTATTCTTCATCAAAAATAATCGTAAACAGTTTATCAAAGCTAATAAAGAAGTCATTGTGGCAGGGGGTGCCGTTAACTCGCCACAGCTATTAATGTTATCTGGTGTCGGACCCAGAAAACACCTAGAAGAACTTGGTATTCCCGTGAAAGCCGATTTACCAGTTGGAGAAAACCTCCAGGACCATACTCTACTGTTAACTGTCACGAGCATCAAAGAAGATGTGGCCATTACAGACGAGAAGCGGAACAGCTTAAAGACAAACCTGCTGTACAACCTTTTTGGTAAAGGAATCAAGTCGATAGCCGGCGTTGATAACAACGCTTTCTTCTGTACCTATCCAACGGACGAGAAAGGCTGTGCCGCTGATATTCAGTTTTCGAATTACGGTCAACATGTTTACAACAATGGCTTCGACATCAAATCTGAAATTGCAAAAGAGTATCTCGGAAGCCCAACGTCGATAGGCTTTGTTACGGCTATGAGTCATCTCGATCCACGAAGTGTGGGGACAATCAGACTCAGATCCGCGGATCCGTTCGAGTATCCGTTAATAGATCCACAATATCTGACAGATCAAAGGGATGTTGATACTTATATTCGCGGTTTACGAATCTGGGAAAAGTTTATCGAGTCCCCGGCTATGCAGAAGATCGGAGCTACTGTGGATGACATGAAATTATCTATTTGCTCGGACTATGAATTTCGAAGTGACGAATACTGGGAGTGTGTTGTCCGCCATCTTGCCTATACAGCGTTTCATCCTTCAGGCACGTGTAAAATGGGGAAAGCAGACGACAAAACCGCGGTGGTAGATCCAGAATTAAAAGTACGAGGTATTAAAGGTTTACGAGTTGTTGACGCATCCATTATGCCGAATGTTACTTCCGGTAATACAAACGCTCCAACGATCATGATTGCTGAGAAAGCAGCCGACATGATTCGAGGAATCGATTCGGTGAAAGAATTGAAAAACAGAATTTAACCGTGAAAAACATTTTATTTTACAACGACAGATACATTGAAAGTTATACATGTATATACCAAAAGTATTTGCTTAAGCAATTTATTTGTGCTAGACAGTAAACACATAAAATACAAAAGAAAACTTGACAAGTATCGCAATTTATCGAGTACATGTGTTTGCAAAAAGTTTACAGTTTTGTACCAAATTGGCAATGAAATGAAACGAAAACATCATTTAACTAAACCTTTTCCAAAACAGATCGTTTCTGATGTCACTGCAGCAGACGACTTTTTAAAACATTGTGACAAAATGAGAAATGCTCAAACGACTATTTCTCCTTTTGCCACAATGTTTTCATCTTTACTCAATAATCGTTTTTTCATTTATAGAAAGTTTCAATGTTTTTGACTTAATATTTTCAAAGTCGTCTGCTGAAAATCTGTTGTATGGGTTAAAGAGTATATTATCCAATAAGATGCAAAGTAGAAAAAACACTATGTTTTGTCTATAAAACGGCATTTGGATTTTTAACAAGATCACAGCGAACTATATCTTACATGTATCCACACATTGCATTTGGTTTCTATGGATATTATAGATATAGCCCATATTGTTTTATTGTTTACGCCGTTTTCAACAATTGTTCAGTTATATCACGGCATTTCCTGCGTAAGTTACCAGTACTTCTGGTCCATTTATATTGACACCAGCCAGTCAGTCGTAATGCTAACCCGCAACCCCGAGCGCCAAGAAGGGCAGCCATATCTTCCATTTTAAAAGTATTTGGTATGGCCCGACCGTGGATCGAACTCGTGACCTCCCGCACTATGGCGTTTAGATATAGTTCAGACAGTATGATATTTTAAGTGGAATTAAAGACTAAGGTCACAGTGATTGAAGTTTGGTGCAACATGCACTTATAAATGTAGCAAATTGGTTACTCTTGGTGCACTTGGTGGTGTAAAACATGGTAGTAATGGATTTTATTCCTTGGCATTCAGGGTTGTAAGGTTAGAATAACGACCGAGTCACTGCTGTCAGAATAAACGGACCAGTAGTATTAGTAAATTATACAGAAAACGCCGTTATATAACTGGATTTTTTTTTAAAACGGCATAAAATACGTTGCAGACAAACAAACAAACAAATTCATTATTAAATGGGGTAAGTGTTGTTCAAGGCTACAGTGACCCAATTTTGATATGAGACACACCGTCTTATCAAGTTGTTTACCAGCTATACATTACCACATTTCCTGTTGGACGAAAAATGGAGTGGTCCAATTTTCAACAGGGAAGAGTCAACTTTGTGAAATTCGGCAGTGAAAGGGTGAAATGAAAGATTGAATATGTTTTAAAAAAAAGTGTCTGCTGCAGACGAGTCAATGTCTGAAAGAGTTTAAGTATACACAACCACTGTATGTCGAAGTTTTAGTATTTGAATTTCTCTCTGACAATGCTGCTACAGGAGAAATAGTACAAAAGAAGCACAGTCTAGCCTTCAAACAATGTTTTCTACTTTTCCTTAAGATTATTTTTCGATTTGTCCAGAACTTGAGTTCCATTCCCTTCAGATGTTAACAACAATAAATGTCTACCGCGTCAACGGTCGGATTTATTAAGATCGTTTGTTCCGGCTTCAAATGTATTTTGACTCCGAAATGTTTGCTATTTTAGAATAAGGCTTATGGGGGAGAGCCATTATCACCATTTTACTATGTTTTGTTATGACCCGACTTGGAAGAACGGATTTTCTACTAACGAGCAGAACCCTTTCCACATGCATAGGCATTAGGAAGCCGCTACAGCAGGCGCCCTTTGAAAACATTAAAGTAAAAGGAGAAATTGCTTTACAATGAGAAATATCTCCTTTTGCAACAATGTTTTCAATTCTATTAAACAAAGTATACTTTTGGTATAGATATTTCCTATATTTTTGCAAACATATTCTCAAAGACAGATGCTGAAGATGCGTTGTTTCTGGAAAATAACATGCAATATATATTAGCCTCAGAAATGTTTGCTATTTTAGAATAAGGCTTATGGGGGAGAGCCATTATCACCATTTTACTATGTTTTGTTATGACCCGACTTGGAAGAACGGATTTTCTACTAACGAGCAGAACCCTTTCCACATGCATAGGCATTAGGAAGCCGCTACAGCAGGCGCCCTTTGAAAACATTAAAGCAAAAGGAGAAATTGCTTTACAATGAGAAATATCTCCTTTTGTAACAATGTTTTCAATTCTATTAAACAAAGTATACTTTTGGTATAGAGATTTCCTATATTTTTGCAAACATATTCTCAAAGACAGATGCTGAAGATGCGTTGTTTCTGGAAAATAACATGCAATATATATTAGCCGTCCCACGAGTATCGACCCGGATCAGCATAGGAATACCGCACGGGCTAACCCGGACAGACAATTTTCGCCTCCTGTGGATTTTTTGTTTCAAGAATCATTACTTTATATTTCTTTTCACCAGAGACCGAATGTGTCGGCCCTGATTAGCCTGATCTGGATCGATACATTACGCAAAGTCAACAATATTGGTTTCTCGTGGGACGGCTAATATATATACTGACCCTGGGTGTATGGTGGAAAGTGTTCAACATGAAATGGTGTGATGTAACTGAAACAATGTTTCCAATGTCGTCTGCTGTGAGTTGGTGTATGTCGAAAAGGGCTAACAGATTTTACGATCGAATTGTAAACTTGAACATAACTGTTCATCATACTTGTTTGATACGTGTATAACTATATGGCGAATTGGACATGGTTGCATGCTGGTTTGTAAAGTCCTTAGTGTAATTTCTTTGTGAAAGCTACTAGCCCCGCCTCCTTGCAGCTATTAATCTAAGAAAAACATTCTAAGTTGAATGAAACTCTTGAATCAAGCTTGTACATAATCATAAATGAACATTTCCAGTGGTTTAGGAGATGTTGTGTAACGATTTCCCCCATACAAGATCATATGTTGTTGCACATAGGAAAGGGTTAAGAATTGTGTTGTTGCAAGACAGATACATCACATTCAAAATGACTAAACTTGAGCATTTCGTGACCAGATGACTAAAAGACATTCACCATGAAAACATTTATATCTGATACATGTTTTTGTTTTGAGGACATTACCACCGCCTCCCGATCCAACCTCCTCTATTATTGGTTAAAGCTGTCCGCGTTCATTTCATTATTACTACATTCTATCCAGCCCCTAGATCAGGGGGAATTGTGTTTGGTTTTCGAGAATTATACATTTTTATGTTTTTTATTTACTCTATGATTGTCTTTGACATGCTAAACACATTTGGGCGACAACCAACTACTTTTTCCAGTGCCTACTGCTTTATCCTCTAACATTCTTTATCAGCAGATATCTACTGATCAGTCTTGTGTGAGCGGGTTTTTGTCGCCCAGATATGACATAACTATTTGTTTTCTTATGTGGAAAATTACATTTGGCATTTTCAATTAAATGCCCATTCTCCACTCTTATGTGGTATTTCCATTCGGCATTTACAATTAAAATGCCCTTTTTCATTCAACCTATTCTTGTGTTTTTACTTATTTCATACTAGTCCATTCGCTCCTGGGTCCTGTGTCACCTCCTTCTTAAACATAACGGAACAAACAGTCTGTGTTTTTAATATGTTTATGCGGTTTTACACTGTTTTCAACCGTATGTCAGTTATATCACAACAACAGTTCACTGTTAAATCGTGCCTGTATCACGAATCAATATGCCATGAGCACTGTGAGGGCCCTTGCCCATTTTAAACCTATGCATTTATCTTGAATAATAATAAAACAAACATTTATAATACTTAAAATACGAATGTCAAACCACTTAGTATATAGTACTGATGCTGTCAATCATGCAAAAACAATCTGTTTTATCATATATGCGGTTTTACACTGTTTTCAACTGGTTTTACAATATTTAAAACCGTATTTCAGTTATATAACAACAACAGTTCACTTTTCTATCATGCCTGTATCACAAACCAGACTGCCATGCGCACTGTGAGGGCCATTGCACCTTGACAACATTGTTCAACACCTGGTGTTGTCAACATTATTTGACAATGCATAGAGACTCCTTATGATGAACCATTACCAATAAAGATATCTAGACAGGTGAAGCTGTCTTTTAACCCTTTCTTCATATGACAAATATGCTGCAGACATCTTTGAAACTGTTTGCTGCAGATACATCTGCAAAAGGGAAAGGGTTAATTTCATACGCGCAAATAACCGAAGAAAGAGTTCCGTAAATATGGATCGCCCGGAATACGATTTAAGCTATAGTTTGTCACTGCAAATAATTCTTTTAAAAAAGTAACATGAGTTTTTTAAAAGAATTATTTGCATACTAATAAGAATATGGCTTCTTTAAAACTCTTGTCTTATGATTACGTTACATCCGATGTATTCGATGCCTGTAACATTCTTATATTTGTTTATACTATGCCTGCAAACATAACGCAAAAAAAACAATGTGTAAATATGAAAACCTAGCTTCATTCCCGTGTTCACAATAGTTATTAATATCAAAATCATTCGAGCTAGAGAAAGATATTGCATATACTATCTAAAAACAATATATCTACAGTAAAGTACAGTTTTTTTTGCATACGTGAAGAGAAATATGTTGATTTGTGTATTCATGCAATGACGTCACTTGTAAAGGGAAGTAAAGCTCGCCAATTTACGTACTTTCAATAATATGTTGTTTCCCTTGTATTATTTGTAACTCTTTTATATCTGACATTTACTACTGGGTTTCCTTGGTGTCAGATAATCATTCTAATACCCAGTGGCACAATGATATTTTAAAATCACTGCAACTATCATTTTAATATAGACAGTGACTTGTAATGATTCACGTCATTAAATAAAGGCCTAGTGGGCCTATTCAATGTGTTATCACAGAGTTAGATGCACAGATCATCTTTATTGTACCCGTCAAACCTCGATAAGTTAATTGTTACTCGTTTTGAGACTCATTTTTTCCATAAAATTCTGTCAAAAACATGGAGAAAAAAGTAGTTCCGTCAATTGAAAAGTCATAATCTCACTGCAAAAGTCATAATCTCACCGGTGAGATTATAGGATTATTATTCACTGAGAAATTTCTATAATTCACGGGTAAGCATAAAAGAAAGAGACTTTCTATAGTCTTGCTCAAGTGTATTCAAAGTCATCTGCTGCAGATTTATTTGTTATGTGGGAAGGATATAACATACATCTTAATAGTCTAAAAATGTCTGCCCATGGATAGGTACACATTCGCATTTCTGAACAGTGTAGGTTCCAATCTGACTGTTGATCTTCGGTGGTTGCACAACCGCGGTCGATTTGGATCTTCGTTATTCGCACGGCCATGGTTGGATTGGATCTTTGGTGGTTGCACAGCCATTGTTGATTTGAATCTTCGTTATTCGCATAGACATGGTTGGATTGGATCTTCGGTGGTTGCACAGCCGCGGTATATTTGGATCTTCGGTGTTCGCACAGCCATGGTTAAATTGGATCTCCAGTGATTGCACAGCTCCGGTTGATTTGGATCTTCGTTGTTCGTACAGCCATGGTTAAATTGGATCTTCAGTGATTGCACAGCCGCGGTAGATTTGGATCTTCGGTGTTCGCACAGCCATGGTTAAATTGGATCTTCAGTGATTGCACAGCCGCGGTAGATTTGGATCTTCGGTGTTCGCACAGCCATGGTTAAATTGGATCTTCAGTGATTGCACAGCTCCGTTAGATTCGGATCTTCGGTGTTCGCACAGCCATGGTTGAATTGAATCTTCAGTGGTTGCACAGCCGCGGTAGATTTGGATCTTCGGTGTTCGCACAGCTCCGGTTTGGATATGAGTGGTCGCACAGTCTCCTCTCGGTTTTCAGGTACTGCCTTCTTTTCCACGTAGACCGTTAGCCCTTTGGTAAAAGAAGAATATACTGTTCGTAACGGGATTACCTAAATGTAACTTGGCATAAAACTATAGGGGCTTCACTGCTAGCTTTTTGTCGTAACGAGCTGTCTCTCCTGAAATCTGCATTGTTTGCCACTTACACAATAAACTTTACCAAATTCCCTGTTGGACGAAAAATGGAGTGGTACAATTGTTTTACATGGAAGAATAGTATGTGTGCAATGTTAACGAATCCTACTCGCTGAACGCAGCACTGTAAAGAGCAGAACTATGGTGGCTAGACTCCTATCTCTTCTTTTAAAATATCTCATAAAGTAACGCATAATTCAAATATACGTATGGCAACAGTAGGAAAAGACCGAGACCAACATGTTGAAATTTATTATGAACAATGTCTCCTTTTCCGCCGCACTGTTTGTAAAAGTTATATGTTATTTTTGCATCACATGTCGTCTGCATCGAGTAAAGAATAAAACTGTTACAGCAAACGAAATGTTGAATGCTAGTAGAGCAAACATTAGGTTAACTGACGGCTCCATGCAAAATAATTCCGCTGTTCCTGTGTCAAAGCTCAGCCGAGAAAACCAACGTTATGTTTTTGCGTAATGTATCGACTCAGATCAGCTTGCGCAGTTCGCACATGCTAATCCGGGACGACACATTCCGTCTCAGGGGGATAGAGGATTAGAGCAATGATTCCTGAAACAGAAAATCCATAGGAGTCGGAAAGTGTCTGTCCGTGTTATCCTGAGCGGCATCTTTAAGCCGATCCTTTCTCCTTTGGTCACAATGTTTTCAAAAGTAGTCTACTGTAGTGGTGTCAGAAAGCGTCTGTATGGGGGAAAGGTTTATGGTGTGCAGTATATAATAATGTATTACTGCAGTGTCTGCATTGATGCTGCACTGACACATGTACTGTGCTACAGTAATCTCCTTCAAATCCCCAAGGACGTAGATAAGAATTCTTATCTACGTCCTTGATATCCCGGCAAACAATTACACTTTCTGTACTAGTTCACGTACAGACTAGCGTCTTCACAACCAAACGATTATTTGCCAGTTTGTTTGCATGGATTGCTCTCTCATAGTAATGGTTTTTTTGTATGGTAAAAAAAAATGCTAAATGCATGTACTATACTGATATTGAATTTAACAGATTGTCCAAAATATATTTTGAAATAAATAGTACATTCAAGAAAAAAATAAGAAAATAGTTACTTTTATTGCTGAAACAAATTATTTTCTACAAAAGAACGAGAATGTTAACAGAAAAACATGTATAGCCTGTCAATATAAAGCATAATTAAATCAAAACACTGAGAGTGCTTACAGCAATGAGCTAACTGCAGATCACGGATTACATTTGGACATAAGTTTACCGATAACAAAAGTCTAATAAGAACACTTAACAATAGCACTTTGTTTTGTCTATACATTGAATAATATAGGAGTTGAACGGAAAATACTGTAAACACATAATGGGGCTCTACCGATTCATTATAGTTTGACACAAATTACCTTAATTCTGCTATCTGGGTTTAACACCCCTTCTGGTTTTAAAACGGATTTAAGTCGTTATTTTTCAATGAAATTAACACATATATATACATGTCATATCAAAATCAAACGAATGTCTCTGCTTAAGCCCCTACCTCACATACACGATTTAAGAAATTACGAACACGATTTAAGAAAAGTTGAACAATCGTGTTGATTCGGGCTCGACCTTGTGGTTTATGCAAATTTCTTAACCAAACTCGACCCTCATACGACCCTCATACGACCTTCATACGACTGAACACGACACTCATACGACCGTCATAAGATACAACACGATTTAACCTCATTTAACACGACCCCAATACGACTATCATACGACCAAACACGACTGTCATACGACGCCCATACGACTCCATAAGAGTAAACCCGAATCATTACGATGTCCATACGACTAAAAAAATAAACACGATCTCCATACGACTGAGCAAGACCTTCATACGACATATTTTTGTTTATTTTGGTCACGTGGGTCATGTAGTATATAAGCTGCATTGCAACAGCATTTCTGTGTCAGTCTTGACCATGTTCAACAACGAACAAGACCCGCATGAAGCAGCTTTGGAGAAGGAAGAAGTACTTCTGTTAGCTATGGCTTTGATGGTGAGGAGTAGGAGGCAGCGTAGGCGTCGCAGATTGAGTGAGGAACAGGAAGAGATTCATTCTGGGTTCGACCATGGTTTTTGAGGAGACCTCTGTATGGGCAGTATGAACACCTAATGCTAGAACTATATCGTGAAGATGTGAATACATTTACCAACTTCTTGCGTGTCACTCCGGAGATGTTCATGGAACTAGTAGAACGCGTTGGTCCTCGTATTGAAAAGAAGGACACCTTCTGGAGAAAAGATCTAGAGCCTTGGCTTCGCCTAGCTATTACACTGCGTTATATGGCCACTGGAGATTTCTACCGATCACTTCAATATGGTTGTGTGTGACTACTTATACCATCTCTACGATTGTCTACGAAACATGTGAGGCTATTGCACAAGAGTACACAAAAGAGGTCATGCCGACAAAAAATCCAGAGTCTTGAAAGAAGGTGCCTGATAAGTTTTCAACGAGATGAACTTTCATAACTCTCTTGGTGCAATATATGGAAAACATGTAGCTATAAAATGTCCACGAAATTCAGGCTCTTTCTATTATAACTATAAGGGTTTCTACTCTATCATACTCCTCGCAATAGTTGACGCTGCATACAAGTTTCTGTATGTTGACATTAGGGCAAATGGTAGTTGCTCAGATGGTGGTGTATTCAAGGACTGCGACATCTACCAGGCACTGGACCAAGACACTGCAGGTCTTCTAGAACCACAACCTCTTCTAAACGATAATCAGCCCCTGTCATTCGCAATTATAGGAAATGATGCCTTCGCTCTACGTCAATGTCTCATGGAACCCTTCCCGTTCAGGAGCATGACGAACGCAGATCGAATCTTCAACTACAGGTTGTCGAGGGCAAGGCGAGTGATGGAGAATATTTTTGGCATTCTAGCACATAGGTTAGTTTACATACCTTTTATATTTCCAATCATAAATACTGTATATTTCTACAAATTAGATGATGAAAGGAATTCATCAACTATCTTTATATGTGTACATGTGTGTGTTGACATGAACTCAACAACAATATATCTATTACATAATTTCTTACCTTGTTTTTCAGGTTCCGCTGCTTGCTTACCACTATGCAGCACGATCCTCATCGTGTGCAGACAATAACTATGGCATGCTGCGTAATGCACAACCTACTGATAACCCGCAACCCTAACCATGCTGCTCCAATGGTGGATGGAGAGGACCCGATCACCCACGAAGTACTTCCGGGAGTCTGGCGAGATGAGGAGGACCTGGTTGTTTTGCAGGGCGTTGCAAACGCCGTAGGCAGAAACACTTCAAGCACAAAAGCCAAAGTGCAGCGCAGGTACCTGCGAAGTTACTTCAACTCACCCATAGGAAAAGTGAACTGGCAGGATGATATGATCTAAAAAGGTATGTATTTTTTAATAAGTTTAAATTATGATCCATTCACAAATGGAAATTGTCTGTATTCAGATCAAGGAATGTTAACTGTGTCCCTTATGAAGAAGAAATTGAAATTGTTCAGAGACTCTGACTTCCACAGTGTTTTACTTATATAAGATTGATGCAGCTAGGTTAAAAGATTGTGTGCTAGTTGTTGTTGAAGTTTCTGTATTGCACAATGCTTGTGATGGGGAAACAGTCAGGATAGGTGGAGTGTTGAATAGCGATTGGAATCCAGGAGAACACGTAGTTGGTATGTTAAATCCAGCATTGTACGGTTGAACATAGTGTTCATACACAGTGCCTGGTGTGTACGACACTGGTAAAGCTGTGCGCGCATGTAACCGACAAATTGGTCCACTGTCTGTTGGTGTCGAGTTTTGGGGCTGGCTTTATCCTTGCTGTCAGCCAACTCCTCAGCCCTGTTCACAACTAAAAGGCATAAAAATACAGAATAATTAGTGGTGTGTAAAATTCATTAATGGATGTACATGTCGTTGTATATTATTTGTATCAAAACCTGAAACAAAAATGAAGATGGACAAACTATTTGAGGTTTCTTACCTTAGCAAACAAAGCATCATTGGCTGCTTCTGCTGTTTCTGCATCATCATCTGGTGGTATTTTCTTGTGTTTTTGTTTTGTTTTTGTGTGTAGATGAATATTCCTAGGAGGAATTGGTGCCGATGTACTAGGTTGGTTCTCATCTCCAGATGCCTCATCACCGGTGTCACTCTTATCTACTTCTACTTCCTGCTCACTGTTCACACTTTCCTGTGTCTCCTGGGAGAACTGTAAAAATAATTATGGATAAACACTTACAATGTTTTTATTTTGTATTGTTCAGGTTGAAGGACCCATGGAGTCCCACAGCAGATTCATGAAGATGACTGATGATGAAGGAAGATGACTGTGAGTTCAAGGTCACCTATTGCCACCTGTTCTCATCGACTTGGGAGTAGTAAGCTTAAATAATGACTAAAATCATAGGCACTTGAGATTATTTTATTTCATGAAAGTGTCATTCGATTTCAATCGATTTCATCTTTTTAATGTATAGAATGTAATAAAACTGTATGTTGTTATACTATAGTTGGTGTTTGTTTAATATAACGTTTTTATATTGATACATACCTGAGTGGAGATACGGCTGGGGCAGCGTCATATATGTGTGTTCAAGAATTGGAATGTTGTGACGACAAATCTATCCCTCTCAGTTATTCTAGCAGTGGCCTGTCCAGACTTGCTATCAGTCAGTTTTCCAAAACGAGTTCGCATGCCCAGGAAAAAAGTGCTTTAACTGTGCATCTGAAGAAAAATGGAGAATAAAGTTAAAACATATAAGAAATATGTTTAAGTAGACAAGGAAAGAAATACAGAACATTGTAGATCAATACATCTAAACATGGAAGAAAAACAAACAGTGAACATTTGATATGAAAACATATGATGACACTAATCAGGAGTCAAAAACACATGACAATATGTTTGTGAACAAACGAAGGTATCTGCTTAACAATGAGAAACATATCAAGAATCCAATTCTAATATCAGAGCAGAAATAGGTAATCTACATTTTATGGTTATTACAAACAAATAAACGGAGTCTTTGATTTGCCTTGCCTTGTTTTGAATAAATATAATTAAAACCTTTTAAAATGTCAACTATTTTCTTGCGCATTTAAGGAGTTCGTCTAGCATGGGTTTATCAATAATTACAGCTGTCTCAAAACAACTGAACATGTTGCCAACAGTATATAATATGTCAGTAAGAGAACATACGTCGCCCGTGTATATGTCAATTAGATAAAAATTGTCGCATACATATATCACAGTAAGACCTGTATATATTACAGTAAGAGAATATGTGTCACCTGTATATATTTGCCACTAAGAGAACATGTGCCACGTGTGTATATATGTCAGTAAAAGAACAATTGCCAACTGCATATATTTTAGTAAGAGAACATATGTCGACTGTATCAAAGTCAATAAGAAAATATATGCGTTTTATATGTGTCAGTAAGAGAACAAGTGTCGCCTACATCAATGTCAAGAAGAGGACATGTGTTGCCTGCATAAATGTCAGTAAATGAACATCTGTCGCTTGCATAAATGTCCTGTAATAATTGTATAAATTAATAAAGAAATAAGTAAAAAGTCTGTCAATAAATCGACATGGAAAATTACCTTCGAATAATATGACTTTCCACTGGCTAGATTGCTCTTTCGTCTGTGGATCGTACAAAAACAACTCGTCAGTAGCAATTATTTTATCAAGGAATTCATCTTCTACATTTCGTGAATGAGCTATGAATTTCCTCGAAGCATGCTCTCTCCGCTCCATGTGGAACTTCGTCAAAAGCCGCGGAAAACTCTGCGAGCACTCAATGTACGCACGTGCAAATGTTCTGTCAAGATGCTATGCACATATCCTCGGCTTATCAAAGTAATACCACTTACATCGCGCAACCTGGATCTGCGATCTTGTTCAATGACGCCCTTGATTTCGCAACTGACGTCATATCCAGCGTTGCCTTGGTTCCACGACAAGTGTCGTCATTTATGTCCTCTCTTGCAGCTCTGAACCGTTTGAAAACCAGTGATCGCGATACAGCTAGCTTAATAGCTGATTATTGTAGCATATCTCGAGTCTGCGTCGACGTTTTACCGATATTTACATATTTGTTTATGATTACGTCATATGTTGTACGTTGTGTTTATCCCCTGCTCTCTTTTAATCATAAAACAATAATTCCGACGCATAAGACGTTATTCTTTTTTTAGAATCCGTCAAAATGACGGACATATATCAAACAAAACGAAAATCCACGTTATTCTGGGTCACCCCTCGGATGTCAGTAAGAGAAAATGTGACACATAGACATATATGATTCCTGTGAGTAGGCCTGTTTCTGATAGGATAAGCGTCACAAACCATATTTCAATACCAGTCCGTGATTTCACATAAAGATGAGCAATTAGATAAGGATCAGATAACCTTGACATGTTAACCCTTTCCCACATGTAGACGTATCTGGCGTACAAGAATCTGCAGTAGACGAATTTTGAAACCAAATTCGGCACTAGGAGAAATTGCTCATGAAGAGCAATTTTTCATTTTACCACAATATTTCCAACACTATTCATTATGTATTCTTTAATATTTGGATATTTTTTCATACTTTTACCTAGGTGTTTTCCAAGTCGTCTGTTACAGATTTGATGTATGTGGGAAAGGGTTAAATCTTATAGTCCCTGATAAGTTATATGTGTCTATGTCATGTTCAGTTTAACTTTATATTTACACAGTCATCGGTTAGTTGCAAAGTCTGCTGAAGATTTATGTTTAAACTCTTACTTAGAATCTATGCACAGGTAAGTACGTTTTCTATAGCAGATAAATATTCATCGTATATACTTTTTTGTACTTTAAATGTTGCAGGATTAACCCTTACCCAAATATGGACGCTTTCTGACGCCCCTGCAGTAAGCGACCCTTGAATGAGCAAATTCTCCTTTGGTTAAAATATTTACAATTTTATTTTATGATAATACTTTCATTTTTTTAGATGGCAATTATTCGGCCTATATGTTACTTAAAGTAGTCTGCTATTTGTTGTATGTTGGAAAGGATTAACACTTTCCTACATGCAGATGAAGTTTGATGCGCCTTCAGCAGAACACTTTTGAAATCATCGTTACAAGAGGAGAAATTGCTCATTAAAAGGCCTATGACCACATTTTCCTTTTAGCACAATCTTTTCAATTTTATGATAACTATTTGATTTTACAGATATTTTTAATTGTTTTCCCTAGATATTTCTAATACATCGCATGCTGAATATTTGTTGTATGTGCAACTGGCTTCAAACACACAATCATTGGCGAGGATAACTTATTTGAGGAGTTACGGACGAAAATGAACAAATTAAAACATTGTTTTCAGTTTGCTTTAAATACAAGTTAATCATTGATAGTTTAGGCTAAAGACTTTTCATTATTATATGCATACATCAGCCCAGTCTGATCAAGATCTACATTGTTCACATATTACTTACACACTATTTACCAGAAGCTTCTGTCAACTTGCATGGATTCTGATAAGTCTGAACGGATGGACAGACTGATCAGAACCTACATGTACACTGTGCAGAAATGTGAACGTGCCCTAGTACCAACATTATGACTGGGAAATATCAAACTTTAAAAACAACATGTGAACACACTCAAAACGCCACAATTTTCTTCCAATCTTCCTGAAAGTTCACAAAAACATTCATTGCTCTTTGGAAAGTCTATGGTTCCAGCGAACGACTGTATCTGATTTCACTGTTGTTGGGTTAAAATTCACAAGTCATTTATTTTTATTTATTCACATAACACATCAACTTGTTTTCACACTCATACGCAAAGAAAACTAAGCGGGCCTGTATAAAGCAATATACTTATAAGTTATTGACTTATTCGGCCTCGAATTCTACATGAACTACATGATGAGTGGACGTGCCTACTCTATCTTACAATTTAACCCTTTCCCTCTTGTAGACACATTTTCACGCATCTGCAGTAGACGCATTTTAAAAACATTGTGGCAATGGGAAAAAATTCTCATGATTTTGTCACAATAAATA
This sequence comes from Serripes groenlandicus, assembly GCA_031761405.1. Classification (NCBI taxonomy): domain Eukaryota; kingdom Metazoa; phylum Mollusca; class Bivalvia; order Cardiida; family Cardiidae; genus Serripes; species Serripes groenlandicus. The sequence continues at coordinate 164,353,436 of JASEVX010000001.1, read as the reverse complement.
TATGCAACTTATTCATTATACGCTCATTTGAAAAGATTTTAAACAATATTGCCTAGATAATGTCAAAGTCGTCTGCTGTAGGTGTGTTGCATGTGGGAAAGGGAAAGATGATTTAGCGCTTTTAAACTTCTGAAATTATCAATAACAACTAGAATGTTTGTAATTAGTTCAAGGTTAAGATCACAATTGGGTCATACTGAGTCAAAAGCTAGGTCACTAGGCCAAATTTAAGAAAGATCTAAGGGACAATTTAGATGTCGCATATTTGACTTGTCTTTCAAATTACTTATTATTTATGAACACCGTATAAAACAGAGCCATGGTGGTACTCATGTGGGCGTTACATGGCAACAATGGCCATCTTGTTTTTGGCCTGGTGCTTTAGCCCCTGGTCATAGTACTATTACCATTTTTTCGGAGTTGGCAGTCTGCCAATTGCTGTTATCACCCAACAACGCATTTTAGGGTGAGACTGCGCGGTAAAAATAGTTCAGCATGGATGCAACAAAACTGCATATAAAAGGTTAAGATATTCTTAAAAAAATCATTATAATGTTGTTGGCATATCAGTAAAAAGCTTAAGGAGTGAGTACTCCAATATAAGTTAAACAAATGCTTTAGAAATCCATGCGCCGAGACGTCAAATAAGGAAGCTTATTAACATTCGCGAAGTGGAACGGAAAAGTATGACTATGTTGGAGTATTTACGGAGATTGTCCAATTCAGTTTAAATAGAGTAATTTACCATTTTGAAACAAATCTTTATGCCTGAATTTACCACTATGGCTTCGCTTTTTACATTTTTTCATTGGTAGAGTTGCGCATGCGCAGACGATACCATTGTTACAAGTTTGATTTTGAAGTCACGTGATGTAAATGCCCCAGAACACATACAAAAATAGAGCAAACAAATCAGACTGAATTACAAATGCAAACATAAGCAAAAGTAAAATAAGTAAAATAAATTCAATAAAATTACAAAGACTCTTAATGTGTAAACATCATATTTAAGTGTACACAATTATTTAGATATCACTACGCCAATATAGCACTTCACCGCGCAATTACCCTTTGTAAATTGTAACCCTTTCTTCACTCTCGGCAGAGATGTAAACATCCACTCGCCCGCTAGCATAAGCGAGTGGAATACAGGATTGGGCTAGTACGAGATTCTAGGCGCTAGTCCATACATATTCGTTCATGTCCTTATTCATAATGATAGTATGCATTGCTTAGCCTTTTCTTTCTCTTTCTCTCAGTCCATCTATTCCTTCGACAAAGTTGCGTATAGAACATGTGCTCGTTTCTAGTAACGAAGCCCATCAAAGTCGTTTTAGTTATGCATTCGTTTTCAAAAGGTAATTTTCCTTTCACATATATACCACAAGCAGGTTTCCGCAAAAACATGAGTTCAATCGACAATAAGTCAACGATTAACGATGATTTTTGCATTTTGGATAGGTGCTTTCGACAGGGTCCGCGTCTAAATTCCCGACTTCTAAGAAAGAGATTTCATCAAATCATTTGAGTGCTTTAAATTACGACGATTGCGAGTTCTAAACACTTGTTTATAAAGCGTTTAGAATACTTTGATTATAATAGGGAGAACGAATAAGGAACGAATAAATCTTGCAAGAAATCGATCATTTCTTTCGGCCAAAATTAGGTAAATTACCCGCGGATATTGGTTGTTACAACATAACTGATTCATCCTTTTAGTCTAAATTTGTATTACACAGTTCAACATTTGATGTTGACAGTTTGTTCGTTATGATGTTGACGCAATTCAAGATTTTGACGCGATTATTTCGTTCATAGAGTTGATTACTAACAGATGACTGAGTTGGTGATGGAAAGCATATTAAAATGTTAAAAACATGCACAGGCAGGCGAGTGTTTCATTAGGATAAGTGCAACACTCAATTCCCAATCCTTCTTGCCCTTTAACAAATCACAACCCACCCCACAATAAAGTGCCAACAAGGTCCTCCTGTTTTCAAATTGGCAGTTTCATAATATTTGCTATTTTTGATATGATTTTTCAACTTCTTAAAGGGACTGAACACCATATTGATCCAAAATCGTTATATTTTATACTTATTCTAATTAATCCAAAATACGTCGATATATATGTAACGGAATGTTGTAGAAGGTCGTACAAGTCTTGTTTTTCATTATTTCATAGGAAATAAGCAATTAAAAAAACGTCCGCTCCGTGTTTTCCCGTTTAAAAATACCGTGGAATTTCCTCTTGCTCATTCGAATTTGTGGATTCAATTCGGCATTCTCTAACACTATCGACTCATTACATTCATGTACGCGTGAGTGTAAGAAACAACAACTCTGGGAAGGAGATTGTCAATTCGGTTGTAGTGATCACGTGATAAATATACAGCGATATTTTTAGATTTACTGGGTTACTAAACCAGTAGATTTTACAATGCAAAATAACATAAAAACTCCGCAATATTAATAGTGTGCATATATTGTAGTACATCAGTCAGCAAATCTCAATGCCTTACATGCAAAAACATCAAGGTAATAGCAATTTTTAACAATTTTTTTTTTCGCTTTTTTCTCATATGGGATTCAGTCCCTTTAACAATAACTTCTCCAACCTTCCTGCAGCCCCCAAGCCGTCAGCACTTCAGTGCTTTGATAAATAAATACAATCATATTTTATACCTTCAGGCACGCTGGAAAATCTGCAATTCATTTCGTTTTTGGTCATGTTAGTCGCTATGTTGTATTATGGCGGTTTCATGAGAAGAACGGTGCCATCTGTTGTCACTGACAAGCTGGATACCAGCTATGACTACATCGTTATTGGCGGAGGATCTGCGGGATCTGTGGTTGCTTCCCGGCTTTCAGAAGACCCGGATACCAGTGTTTTTCTTTTAGAGGCCGGTGGTGATTACACTGAAAATGACACATATCACGTACCATTTAATTTGTTCGACCTTCAAAAAACGTAAGCGGACTGGGCATACTACACTGTTCCACAGAATAACTCCCTTAAGGGATTCGAAAACAATATATGTTACTGGCCCCGTGGTAAGGTCCTTGGTGGCTCTAGTATCCTGAACTCAATGCAGTACACACGCGGTAACAAACACGATTTTTATGAGTGGGAGGCTAGTGGGTGTAGCGGCTGGGGTTTCAAAGACGTACTTCCGTATTTCCTCAAGTCTGAAGACATGTTGATTGAAAGCTTAAAGGATTCAAAGTACCACATTACTGGTGGGTATCTGGCTGTAAGTACGGGAGGTGTTTTAGATATCTCCGATATGTGGATGAAAGCAGGACAAGAAATAGGCTATGAAGTTGTCGATTATAATGGTGAAATACAACAAGGCTTTAGTCAAATGCACCTTAATGTAAGGAAGGGTGTTCGAAGTAGTACCTCATTAGAGTTTCTTGGAAAAGCGGCAAAAGGTCGAGGTAATTTACATGTTAGCGTACGAAGTTACGTTACTAATATATAAATAGGGGGAAGTAGGGCTACAGGTGTATTCTTCATCAAAAACAGTTTATCAAAGCTAATAAAGAAGTCATTGTGGCAGGGGGTGCCGTTAACTCACCACAGCTATTAAGGAAGATGTGACCATTACAGACGAGAAGCTAAACAGTTTAAAGACAAACCTGCTGTACAACTTTCTGGGTAAAGGAATCAAGTCGACAGCCGGCGTTGATAACACTGCTTTCTTCTGTACCTTTCCAACGGACGAGAAAGACTGTGCCGCTGATATTCTTTTCATGAATCATGGTCAACATCTTTACAACAATGTCTTCGACTTCAAACCTGAAATTGCAAAAGAATATCTAGGAAGAAGCCCAACGTCGATAGGCTTTGTTACGGTTATGAGTTATCTCGATCCACGAAGTGTGGGGACAATCAGACTTAAATCCGCGGGTCCGTTTGAGTATCCGTTAATAGATCCACAATATCTGACAGATCAAATGGGATGCTGATACTTATATTCGCGGTTTACGAATCTGAGAAAAGTTTATCGAGTCCCCGGCTATGCAGAAGATCGGAGCTACTGTGGATGACATGAAGTTATCCATTTGCTCGGACTATGAATTTCGAAGTGATGAATACTGGGAGTGCGTTGTCCGACGTCTTGCCTATACAACGTATCATCCTTCAGGCACGTGTAATATGGGAAAAGCAGACGACATTACTGCGGTGGTAGATCCAGAATTAAAAGTACGAGGTATTAAAGGTTTACGAGTTGTTGACGCATCCATTATGCCGAATGTTACTTCCGGTAATACAAACGCTCCAACGATCATGATTGCTGAGAAAGCAGCCGACATGATTCGAGGAATAGATTCGGTGAATGAATTGTAAAACAGAATTTAACCGTGAAAAATATTTTATTTTACAACGACAGATACGTTGAAAGTTATACATGTATATACCAAAAGTATTTGGTTACGCAATTTATATATATGCTAGACGGTAAACACATAAAATTCAAAAGAAAACTTGACAAGTGTCTAGTGTTTGATGAAATAGACTTGCATCGGAATTTATGAAGTACATGTTTGCAAATAGTTTACAGTTTTGTACCATATTGGCAATGAAATGAAACGAAAACATCAATTCATTAAACCTTACCCAATACATATCCGTTCTGATGCCCCTGCAGCCGATGACTTTTGAAAACATTGTGACAAAATGAGAACTTTATTCAATAATTGTTCATTCAATTTATAGAAAGTTTCAATATTTGTTACTAAATATTTTCAAAGTCGTCTGCTGAAAATGTATTGTATGTGGCAAAGAATGATATATTATCCAATAAGATGTAAATTGAACTGGAACTTATAGAAAAGTGTCTGTAAAACACTGTATGGTTTTGTCTATAAAACGGCATTTAGTTTTTTTACAAGGTCACAGCGAACTATATCTGACATGTGGCATATCCTTTTTCAAAGATGTATCCATAAGATAGTAAAGATATAGCCCAGATTGTTTTATTCTTAACGCCGCGTTCACCAAGTTTTCAGTTATATCACAAGATTTTCTGCCTAAGTTACCAGTACTTCCGGTCAATTTATACTGACACCAGCCAGTCAGTCGAAATGCTTACCCGCAACCCTAAGCGCCAAGGAGGGCAGCAATAATTTCTATTTTTAAGGTTTTTGGTATGGCTCGGACGGGAATCGAACCCGTGACCTCCCGCACCGGGGCGGACGATCTACCACTACACCCCCGATGCGGTTAGCGATTAAAGTTTGGTGCAACATGCACTAATTACCATAGATGTATGAATGCAGCAATTGGTTACTCTTGGTGTACTTGTGATGGAAATATATTCCAGACAATTGTTTTTATGTAAATAAGGTCAAGGTCAGAGTAATCTAAGTTTGGTCTGTGACACGAACTCTTAAAACTCCAGTGGCAGTAGCATATAGGAGATATGAACTGGACAGTCTTTGTTCATTAAATGAAGGACCGCCTCGGTGGTGTAGTGGTAGAGTGTCCACCTCGGTTGTGGGATGTCGCGGGTTCGATTCACGACTAGGTCATACGAAAGACTTAGGACATGGTAGTAATAGATTTCTTCCTTGGCGTTCAATATTACGACCGACTCACTGGTATCTGAATAAATGAACCAGCTGTATTAGTAAATTATCCAGAAAACGCCGTGATAACTTAAAAAAGTGTGTAAAGCGACATAAAACACCTTACAAACAAACAAACAAATTCATTAATAAATGGGGTCAGAGGTCAAGGCAACAGTGATCCAATTTTGGTATGAGACACACCGTCTTATCAAGTTGTTTGCCACCTATACATTACCACATTTCCTCTTGGAAGAAAAATAGAGTGGTCCAATTTTCAACATGGAAGAGTCAACTTTGTGAAATTCGGCAGTAAAAGTTAAGAATATGTCTGCTGCAGACGAGTCAATGTCTGAAAGGGTTAAAGTATACACAATCACTGTATGTCGAAGTTTAAGCATTTGACTTTCTCTCTTACAATGCTACTACAGGAGAAATAGTACACGAGAAGCACAGTCTAGCATTCAAACAATGTTTTCTACTTTTCCTTAAGATTATATTTCGATTTGTCCAGAATTTCCATTCCCTTCAGATGTTAACAAAAATAAATGTCTATCGCGTCAACGGTCGGATTTATTAAGATCGTTTGTTCCGGCTTCAAATGTATTTTGATTCAGAAATGTTTGCTATTTTAGAATAAGGCTTATGGGGAGAGCCATTATCACCATTTTACTATGCCTTTGTTATGACCCGACTTGGAAGAAAGGATTTTCTACTAAGGAATTTGTTTAAATTGTATAATTTCCTATACAACTTGTAGTTTTTATGCATTAAAATATATTGTATTGTACTAACGAGCAGAACCCTTTCCACATTCATACGCATTAGGAAGCAGCTACAGCAGGCGACTTTTGAAAACATTAAAGCAAAAGGAGAAATTGCTTTACAATGAAAATGTTTTCAATTCTATTAAACAAAGTATACTTTTGGTATAGAAATTTCCCATGTTTTGCATAGATATTCTTAAAGAAAGCGTTGTTTCAGGGACAGAAGTATAATATTTAAAATAAGAATGTCGAACCACTTAATATATAGTAATGATGTTGTCATGCAAAAATAGTGCGGTTTTAGACTGTGTTCAACCATATTTCAGTTATATCAGAACAACAGTTCACTTTTCTATCATGCCTGTATCACAAACCAGACTGCCATGAGCACTGTGATCACCCTTGCACATTGAACACATTGTTATCGTCAATACCTAGTATTGTAAACATTATTTGACAATGCATAGAGACTCCTTATTATGAACCATTACCAATAAAGATATCTAAACAGGTGCAGCTGTCTTTTAAACCTTTCTTCATATGACAAATATGCAGCAGACGACTTTGAAACTTATAGGCAAAAACACGGAATATCTCTCTCTAAACACAGAATTTAATCATAAAAACCCTGTTTGACTCAGATGCGTCTGCAAATGGGAAAGGGTTAAAAGAAATAGCATTCAAAACTTGTCTTTGACATATACTTAATAGACCGGCAGCAAAATATAAATACAAATATACAACTATGCATGTACTGTGTAAAAGAAGATATAAGCCGTCCCTCGAAAAAACCAACATTGTGGACTCTGCGTAAAATATCGTAGTCTAAAAATGTCTGCCCATGGGGATAGATACACATTCGCATTTCTGCAAAGTGTAGGTTCCGATCTGACTGTTGATCTTCGGTGGTTGCACAACCTCGGTAAATTTGGATCTTCGGTGTTCGCACAGCCATGGTTAAATTGGATATTCAGTGGTTGCACAGCTCCGGTTGATTTGGGTCTTCGGTGTTCGCACAGCTCCGGTTGATTTGGATATTAAGTGGTTGCACAGTCTCCTGTCGGTTTTCAGGTACTGGCTTCTTTTCCACGTAGACCACTAGCCGATTGGTGAAAGACAAATGAGGTTTGTCGCATCAGGTTTTCAATTGACTCTCCGTAACGGGATAGCCTAAATGTAACTTGACGTACAATAACAGGCGATAGACTGCAAGCTTTTTGTCGTAACGAGCTGTCTCTCCTGAAATCTGCATTGTTTGACACTTACACATAAAACTTAACTGTTGGACGAAAAATGGATACACCAACTCATAGCAGACGACTTCGGAAACATTGTTTCAGTTACATCACACCATTTCATGTTAAACCCTTTCCACCATACACCCATGGAAGAGTGGAATTTGTGAAAGTGGGTTAAAGACTCCTACTCGCTGAACGCGGCTATGTAAAGAGCAGTACCATGGTGGCTAGACTTCTACTCGCTGAACGCGGCTATGTAATGAACAGTACCATGGGGGCTAGACTCCTAGTCGCTGAACGCGGTTATGTAAAGAGCAGTACCATGTTGGCTGGACTCCTACTCGCTGAACGCGGTTATGTAAAGAGCAGTACCATGGTGGCTGGACTCCTACTCGCTGAACGGGGCTATGAAAAGAGCAGTACCATGGTGGCTAGACTTCTACTCGCTGAACGCGGCTATGTAAAGAGCAGTACCATGGTGGCTGGACTCCTACTCGCTGAACGCGGCTATGTAAAGAACAGTACAATGGTGGCTGGACTCCTACTCGCTGAACGCGGTTATGTAAAGAGCAGTACCATGGTGGCTAGACTCCTACTCGCTAAACGCGGCTATGTAAAGAGCAGTACCATTGTGGCTAGAATCCTACCCGCTGAACGCGGTACTGTTAAGAGCAGTACCATGGTGGCTATACTCCTACTCGCTGAACGCCGCTATGAAAAGAGCAGTACCATGGTGGCTAGACTCCTACTCGCTGAACGCGGTTATGTAAAGAGCAGTACCATGGTGGCTAGACTCCTAGTCGCTGAACGCCGCTATGAAAAGAGCAGTACCATGGTGGCTAGATTCCTACTCGCTAAACGCGGCTATGAAAAGAGCAGTACCATGGTGGCTAGACTCCTAGTCGCTGAACGCCGCTATGAAAAGAGCAGTACCATGGTGGCTAGACTCCTACTCGCTGAACGCCGCTATGAAAAGAGCAGTACCATGGTGGCTAGACTCCTAGTCGCTAAACGCGGCTATGAAAAGAGCAGTACCATGGTGGCTAGACTCCTAGTCGCTGAACGCCGCTATGAAAAGAGCAGTACCATGGTGGCTAGACTCCTACTCGCTGAACGCCGCTATGAAAAGAGCAGTACCATGGTGGCTATACTCCTACTCGCTAAACGCGGCTATGAAAAGAGCAGTACCATGGTGGCTAGACTCCTACTCGCTGAACGCCGCTATGAAAAGAGCAGTACCATGGTGGCTAGACTCCTAGTCGCTGAACGCCGCTATGAAAAGAGCAGTACCATGGTGGCTAGACTCCTACTCGCTGAACGCGGCTATGTAAAGAGCAGTACCATGGTGGCTATACTCCTACTCGCTGAACGCCGCTATGTAAAGAACAGTACCATGGTGGTTAGACTCCTACTCGCTGAACGCGGCTATGTAAAGAGCAGTACCATGGTGGCTAGACTTCTACTCGCTGAACGCGGCTATGTAAAGAGCAGTACCATGGTGGCTAGACTCCTACTCGCTAAACGCGGCTATGTAAAGAGCAGTATCATGGTGGCTATACTCCTACTCGCTGAACGCGGCTATGTAAAGAGCAGTATCATGGTGGATAGACTCCTACTCGCTGAACGCGGCTATGTAAAGAGCAGTAACATGGTGGCTGTACTCCTACTCGCTGAACGCGGCTATGTAAAGAGCAGTACCATGGTGTCTAGACTCCTACTCGCTGAACGCGGCTATGTAAAGAGCAGTACCTTGGTGGCTAGACTCCTAGCTCTTCTTTTCAAATATCTCACAAAGTTAAGCATAATTCAAATATACGTATGGCAACAGTAGGAAAAGACCGAGACCATAATAAATTTATTATGAGCAATGACTCCTTTTCCGCCACACTGTTTGTTTGTAATAGTTATCTGTTATTTTAGCATCACATGTCATCGAGTAAAGAGTAAACTGTTACAGCAAACGAAATGTTGAATGCTAGTAGAGAAAACATTAGGTTAACTAACGGCTAAAATAAATAAAGCTGTTCCTATGTCAAAGCTCAACAGAGAAAACCAACGTTATGGCTTCTGCGTAATGTATCGAGTCAGATCAGCCTGTGCAGTCCGCATATGCTAATCCGGGCCGACACATTCCTTCTCAGGGGGGATAGAGGTTTAGAGTAATGATTCCTGAAACAGAAAATCCACAGGAGTCGAAAAGTGTCTGTCCAGGTTAGCCTGAAGCGGCATGTTTAGGCTGATAATTTCTCCCTTGGTCACAATGTTTTCAAAAGTCGTGTGCTGTAGTGGTGTCAGAAAGCGGCTGTATATGGGAAATGAGTATGGTGTGCAGTAGATAATGATGTATTATTGCAGTGTCTGCAGAACTGCTGTATGATACCTGTATATTTTGCAACAGTAATCACCTTCATATCCCGGAAATTTACACTTTGTGTACGTGTTCACCTACAGACTAACGTCTTCACAACCAAACAGTTATTTGCCAGTCTTTTTTACATGAATTTGGTTCTCATAGTGGATTTGTTTCTGTACGTGTATTGAAAAAAAAAGAAGCTTAATGCATATACTATTTAATGTTATTGAATTTAAGAGTTGCTTGGGAAGATTGTTGTGTCGAGTACTGGTGTGAGAAAACCAGGAAATGCATGAGTAGGCGAACTGGCCGCCGTGATATAACTGAGAAATTGTTAAAAACGGCGTTTTAGTCGTTATTTCCAAATACAATTAAGACAACAAATGCCATAACAGAGTCAGACGAAGGTTTCTGCATAACAATTCTAATATCAAAGCAGAAATAGAATTCTGAGTAATCCCGGGTTATCTAAATTTTCTGGTTATTAAAAAAAGAAATTGTACTGTATTTTCATGCGGATTTTAGGGGTCCATCTAGCATGGCTTTATCAATAATTGCAGCTGTCTCAAAACAACCAGAGACATATAAACACATATATGTGTTTATATGTCTCTGAAACAACTGCACATGTTGCCAACTGTTTATATGTCAGTAAGATAACATATGTCAGCCTCCCCGTATAAATGTCAATAAGAGAATAATTGTCGCATGCATATATCACAGTAAGAGAACAGTATATCACCTGTATATATCACAGTAATAGAACAGTATATCACCTGTATATAGCTCAGTTAGAGAATAGGTGTTACCTGTATATATCACAGTAAGAGAACAGTATATCACCTGTATATATGACAGTAAGAGAATAGCATATCACCTGTATATATCACAGTAAGAGAACAGTATATCACCTGTATGTATGACAGTAAGAGAATAGTCTATCACCTATATATATGACAGTAAGAGAACAGTATATCACCTGTATATGTCACAGTATGAGAACAGTATATCACCTGTATATATTTCAGTAAGAGAACAGTATATCACCTGTATATATGACAGTAAGAGAACAGTATAGCACCTGTATATATATTTCAGTTAGAGAATATGTGTCACCTGTGTATATATCACAGTAAGAGAACAGTATATCACCTATATATATCACAGTAAGAGAACAGTATATCACCTGTATATATTTCAGTAAGAGAATAGTATATCACCTGTATATATCACAGTAAGAGAACAGTATATCACCTGTATATATCACAGTAAGAGAACAGTATACCTGTATATATGACAGTAAGAGAATAGTATATCACCTGTATATATGAAAGTAAAAGAACAGTATATCACCTGTTTATATTTCAGTAAGAGAATAGTATATCACCTGTATATATGACAGTATGAGAAAAGTATATCACCTGTATATAGCACAGTAAGAGAACAGTATATGACCTGTATATATGACCGTAAGAGAACAGTATATCACCTGTATATATGACAGTAAGAGAACAGTATATAACCTGTATATATCACAGTAAGAGAATAGATGTCTCCTGTATATATCACCTGTATATATTTCAGTTAGAGAATAGATGTCACCTGTATATATCACATTAAGAGAACAGTATATCATCTGCATATATGACAGTAAGAGAATAGGTGTCACCTGTATATATTTGCCACATGTGTCGCGTGTGTATATATGTCAGTAAAAGAACAATTGTTAACTGTATATATTTCAGTAAGAGAACATATGTCGACTTTATCTATGTCAATAGGATAATTTATGTCGCCTTAATGCTCAATACTCAAAAGATACTCATACATGCCTTACGCCTGCCAACTGTTATCAAACGTTGTTCATAGATAAATTGAATAAAACAACAATCTACGTAATTATGGGACACCCCTCATATGTCAGTAAGAGAAAATGTGACACATATACATATATGGTCCCTGTGAGAAGGCCTATCTCTGATAGGATAAGCTTCACAAAACAAATTAAAATACCAGTCCGTTATTTCACAAAAATATGAGCAATTAGATAAGGATCAAATAGCATTAACAGTTTAACCCTTCCCACATGTGCGCATTTGGCGTGCATGTGTCTGTAGCAGACGAATTTTCATAACAAATTTGGCAAATGGAGAAATTGCACACAATGAGCAATTTTTCATTTTGCAACAATATTTCCAACACTATTCTTTAAATTTACTTTAATTTTAGGATAGTTTCCATACTTTTGAACTAGGTGTTTTCAAAGTCGTCTGCAGATTTGTTGTATGTGGGAACGGGTTAAATATTATAGTCCCTGATAAGGCATATGTTTAGTTTAACCTAACATTTACAGTCATCGGTTAGTTACAACGTCGTCTGCTTATGATTTATATTTAGGCTCTTACTTAGAATATATGCACAGGTTAGTTACGCTTTCTTTAGCAAATAAGTATATACTGTTTTGAACTTTTTTCCTAAGTACAGACGCTTTCTGATGCCCCTGCAGCAGACGACGTTTGAATATGCAATTCTCCTTTGGTTACAATGTTAACAAATTTATTTATTTTGTATACATGTTCTTGAAAGTAGTCTGTTATTTGTTGTATGTTGGAAAGGATTAACCCTTACCTACATGCTGACGCAGTTTGATGCGCATGACGCAGAACGCGTTTGAAAACATCGTTACAAGATGAGAAATTACTCATTAGGCCTATGATCAAATTTTCTTTTTGGTACAATCTTTTCAACTTTATGCCGCAATAACTATATGTTTCATAGTTTTGCCTAGATATGTATAATGCATGGCATGCTGAATATTTGTTGTATGTGTAAATGGCTTAAAACACTCAATCATTGGTGAGGACAACTTATTTGAGGTGTTATGGTCTTATGGACCCCTTTAAAACGAAAATGAACAAACTTTAATAATAACATTTGCAATTTGCTTTAAATAGTTTAGGCTAAGTACTTTTCATTATTATATGTATACATCAGCACAGTCTGCACAAGATCTACATTGTTCACATATTACTTGCACACTATTTATCAGAAGCTTCTGTCAACTTGCATGGATACTGATAAGACTGACACTGTGCAGAAATGCCAACTTGTACCGACGGGACCCGAGTACCAACCTTAAGACTCGGAAATGTCAAACTTTAAAGAACAACTAGTGAACACACTCAAAACGCCACAATTTTCTCCAAGTATGATGAATGCGTGTTCTGTGGTCGTTGACATGGCTAAATAAATGCTGAAAGAGCGTTAACCCTTTCCCTCATACGACAATTCTGACAATTCTGCAGCAGACGACTTTGAACATATTTTGTCAAAAATTAGAAAATCTTTATAATTGAATGGATAACCTATGACTTAAAGTGGAAAACATTGTGGCAAAAGGAGAAAGTGCACGTTTTGTGCAATTTCTTCTTTTGTCACTATGTTTTCAAAAAGCCGTCTGCTGCAGAGGCGTCAGAAAGCGTCTATATGAGGGAAAGGGCGCTAAACTCCATGAAATAGAGTTCAGTAGGATGTTAGTAGACGACGGATATCTTTACTGTGTTAGTTTGGCTTAACACTTTTCTACATACAGCAAATATGCAGCAGATGACTTTGACAACCTCTGGAATGAATGAATATTGTTTTATGGCGCATCGACAGCTAAGGTCATTTAGCGCGCAATTAAATTTAATTATTCATGATCCCTGGGTAAACAAACCAGTACTAGGCTAGAAAATGTGCCCTGCCCAAGGGCACTCCACCATGACCGTAGTGCCGCGACTGGGGATCGAACCCGGGACACCCGGTTTCGAAATCCCTTGATGCTAACCACTCGACGACAACTTCTGGACAATTAATTCTAAATAAAACTATAAGTATTGAACAGAGTTGAATATATTGTCGGAAATGGAAATCTTGCTCATTACGTTTTAAAATGGTGTCTGATTTAGAGGCGTCCAAAGGCGTTTACATGTGGTAAAGGGTTAACTTTCTCAGAAAATACGACTTGATTACATTTCGGAATTCCCTTTCAGAAATTAAATTCATGTTATTACTTTTCCCACATACAATTAAATCTGCAGCGGGCGACTTCATTGAGCGGATGCATATTGAATAAAGATTATGAGCAATTTCCCCTTTTGCCACAATGTGTTACAAAGACGTCTGCTGCTGATGCGTCAAACTGCTTCTGCGTGTGGAAACAAGTTGATGTGTTATGTGAATAAATAAAAAATAAAAGACTTTGTGAATTTTGACCCAAAATCAGTGAAATCAGATACAGTCGTTCGCCGTAACCATAGACGGTCCAAAGAGGGGAAAGAAAATTAAGTGGGCCTGTATAAAGCAATATACTTATCGGTCATTGACTTATTCGGCCTCGAACTCTACATGAACTACATGATGAGTGGACGTGCCTACTCTATCTTACAATTTAACCCTTTCCCTCGTGTAGACACATTTTCACGCATCTGCAGTAGACGCATTTTTAAAACATTGTGGCAATGTGAGAAATTGATCATGATTTTGTCACAATAATTTTTATTCAACTCATTCATTATTTGCTCATTTAAAGAGATTTTTAACATTTTTACCAAGATAATGTCAAAGCCGTCTGTTGTAGATTTGTTGCATGTGGGAAAGGGAAAGATAAATTAGCCCTTTATCAAAAACAACAAGAAATTAATAAGTGTATAAATGTAAGATGTATGGTACTATTGTTTGTAATTATGTCTAGGTTATGATCACATTAGGGTCAGACTGAGTCAAAAGCTAGGTCAAGAGGCCAAATTTAAGAAACATATTGGGGACAATCTGGAAGTCGCACGTTTGACTTGTTTTCAAATTATTTATTATTTATAAACACCTTATCATACATAGCCATGGTGGTACTCATGTGAGGGTTGCATGGCAACAATGGCCATCTTGTTTTTAATACATACAACGATATTTTATTCTTTCAGGCACGATGGAAAACCTGCAATTGATTTCATTTTTGGTCATGTTAGTCGCTATGTTGTATTATGGCGGTTTCATGAGAAGACCGATGCCATCTGTTGTCACTGACAAGCTGGATACCAGCTATGACTACATTGTTATTGGCGGAGGATCTGCGGGATCTGTGGTTGCTTCCCGGCTTTCAGAGGACCCGGATGCGAGTGTTTTACTTTTAGAGGCCGGTGGTGATTACACTGAAAATGACAAATATCATGTTCCTATTAATGTTTACGACCTTCAAAAGACGGACGCGGATTGGGAATACTACACTGTGCCACAGAATAGCTCCCTTAAGGGATTCGATAACAACAGATGTTACTGGCCACGTGGTAAGGTCCTTGGGGGCTCTAGTATCTTGAACTCAATGCAGTACACACGCGGTAACAAACATGATTTTGATGAGTGGGAAGCTAGTGGGTGTAGCGGCTGGGGTTTCAAAGACGTACTTCCGTATTTCCTCAAGTCTGAAGACATGCTGATTGAAGGCTTAATGGATTCAAAGTACCACAATACTGGTGGGTATCTGGCTGTAAGTACGGGAGGTGTTTTAGATATCTCTGATATGTGGATGAAAGCAGGACAGGAAATAGGATATGATGTTGTCGATTATAATGGTGAAATACAACAAGGCTTTAGTCAAATGCACCTTAATGTAAGGAAGGGTGTTCGAAGTAGTACCTCATTAGAGTTTCTTGGCAAAGCGGCAAAAGGTCGAGATAATTTACATGTTAGCGTACGAAGTTACGTTACTAAGATAGAAATAGAGGGATCTAGGGCTACAGGCGTATACGTCATTAAAAATAATCGTAAACAGTTTATCAAAGCTAATAAAGAAGTCATTTTGGCAGGAGGTGCCGTTAACTCGCCACAGCTATTAATGTTATCTGGTGTCGGACCTCGAAAACACCTAGAAGAACTTGGTATTCCCGTGAAAGCTGATTTACCAGTTGGGGAGAACCTTCAGGACCATACTCTACTGTTAACTGTCACGAGCATCAAGGAAGATGTGGCCATTACAGACGAGAAGCTAAACAGCTTAAAGACAAACCTGCTGTACAACTTTTTGGGTAAAGGAATCAAGTCGACGGCCGGCATTGATAACACCGCTTTCTTCTGTACCTATCCAACGGACGAGAAAGACTGTGCCGCTGATATTCAGTTCATGAATCACGGTCAACATCTTTACAATAATGTCTTCGACTTCAAGTCTGAAATTGCAAAGGAGTATCTCGGAAGCCCAACGTCGATAGGCTTTGTTACGGTTATGAGTCATCTCGATCCACGAAGTGTGGGGACAATCAGACTTAGATCCGCGGATCCGTTTGAGTATCCGTTAATAGATCCACAATATCTGACAGATCAAAGGGATGTTGATACTTATATTCGCGGTTTACGAATCTGGGAAAAGTTTATCGAGTCCCCGGCTATGCAGAAGATCGGAGCTACTGTGGATGACATGAAGTTATCCATTTGCTCGGACTATGAATTTCGAAGTGATGAATACTGGGAGTGTGTTGTCCGACATCTTGCCTATACAACGTATCATCCTTCAGGCACGTGTAAAATGGGGAAAGCAGACGACAAAACTGCGGTGGTAGATCCAGAATTAAAAGTACGAGGTATTAAAGGTTTACGAGTTGTTGACGCGTCCATTATGCCGAATGTAACTTCCGGTAATACAAACGCTCCAACGATCATGATTGCTGAGAAAGCAGCCGACATGATTCGAGGAATCGATTCGGTGAATGAATTGAAAAACAGAATTTAACCGTGAAAATCATTTAATTTACAACGACAGATACGTTGAAAGTTATACATGTATATACCAAAAGTATATGCTTAAGCAATTGATTTGTGCTAGACAGTAAACACATAAAATACAAAAGAAAACTTGACAAGTGTCGGAATTTATGTGTTTGCAAATAGTTAACAGTGTTGTACCAAATTGGCAATGAAATGAAACGAAAACATCAATTTATTAAACCTTTTCCAAAAATGAAAATGTGTTGTATGTGGCAAAGAATGATATATTATCCAATAAGATCCAAATTGAACTGGAATTTATAGAAAAAAGTGTTTGTTTTGTCTATTAAACAATTTGGTTTTCTAACAAGGTCACAGCGAACTATATCTGACATGTGGCATATCCTTTTCCAAAGATGTATCCATAAGATATTATAGATAAAGCCCAGATTGTTTTATTCTTTACGCCGCTTTCAACAATTTTTCAGTTATATCATAAGGTTTCCTGCGTAAGTTACCAGTACTTCTGGTCCATTTATACTGACACCAGCCAGTCAGTCGTAATGCTAACCCCGCAACCCTGAGCGCCAAGGAGGGCAGCCATAACTTTCATGTTCAAGGTTTTGGTATGGCCCGGTCGGGAATCGAAGCCGTGACCTCCCGCACCGGGGCGAACGATCTACCACTACACCCCATAGCGGTTAGATATAGCCCAGACATGATGGTACTTTAGATGGAATTAAAGACTAAGGTCGCAGTGATTAAAGTTTGGTGCAACATGCACTAATTACCATTGTTGCATGAATGTAGCAAATTGGTTACTCTTGGTGCACTTGTGTTGGAAATATATTCAAGACAATTTCTTTTAAGGTCAGAGCAATCTAAGTTTGGTCTGTGACGAAAACTCTTAAAACTCCAGTGACAGTAGCATTTATGAGATATGACCTGGAAAGTCTTTGTTCATTCAATGAAGGACCGCCTCGGTGGTGTAGTGGTAGTGTCCGCTTCCGGTGCGGGAAGTCGCGGGTTCGATCCCCGACCAGTTCATACCAAAGACTTGGGACATGGTAGTAATGGATTTCTTCCATGGCGTTCTGGGTTGTAAGATTAGTAGTGTGACCGACTCACTGATGTCAGAATAAATGGACCACTTGTATTGATAAATTATCCAGAAAACGCCGTGTTTTACTGGAAAATTGAACACTTGTTTAAAAGCTACATTAAACAAGAGGGCCATGATGGCCCTTGAATCGCTCACCTGATTTTTTATTTTTTTTTTACTTTAGCTATATAAGCCTCGCCCCCTGGCAGCCATAGTTTCCGACCAATCAACTTGGCTTGAAGGAATTTGATAGAGGGTCACCCAAGGAACATTTCTACAAAATTATTTGAAAATCGGCCAGATACTTTTGGAGGAGAAGATTTTTTAAGTTTTCACTATAGCCATATAATGCAAAATAGCCCTGCCTACTGGCGGCCATGTTTTTTGACCAATCAACATGGCTTGAAGGAATCTGAAAGTGGGTCATCCAAGGAACATTTCTACAAAATTATTTGAAAATCGGGCCGACACTTTTGGAGAAGAAGATTTTTTAAGTTTGCACTATAGCCATATAAGGCAAAATAGCCCCGACCCCCCCCCCCCCCCCTGGCGGCCATGTTTTTTTACCAATCAACATGGCTTGAAGGAATCTGATAGAGGGTCACCCAAGGAACATTTCTACAAAATCATTTGAAAATCAGCCTGACACTTTCGGAGGAGAAGATTTTTTAAGTTTTCACTATAGCCATATAAGGCAAAATAGCCCCGCCCCCTGGCGGCCATGTTTTTTGACCAATCAACATGGCTTGAAGGAATCTGGTAGAGGGTCATCCAAGGAACATTTCTACAAAATTATTTGAAAATCTGCCAACCAGTTTGGGAGAAGAAGAATTTTGAAAAAAAAATTGTTTCGTTGCCATGGAAACCA
Organism: Serripes groenlandicus; assembly: GCA_031761405.1. Taxonomy (NCBI): domain Eukaryota; kingdom Metazoa; phylum Mollusca; class Bivalvia; order Cardiida; family Cardiidae; genus Serripes; species Serripes groenlandicus. Next base: position 164,334,796 of record JASEVX010000001.1, on the reverse strand, counting down.
GAATTCTGCATGGATCCCTAAAATTTGAAGGAATTCTGGTGAGGTCATTAAGAGGATGCTTTCTGTGAAGTTTCATCCCAATTGACCCACTGGTTACTGAGGAGAAGATGTTGAAGATTTTTTAAGTTTTCACTTTGGCCATATAAGGCAAAATAGCCCCCACCCCCTGGCGGCCATGTTTTTCGACCAATCAACATTGCTTGAAGGAATCTGATAGAGGGTCACCCAAGGAACATTTCTACAAAATTATTTGAAAATCGGCCTGACACTTATGGAGGAGAAGATTTTTTAAGTTTTCATTATAGCCATAAAAGGCAAAATAGCCCCGCCCCCTGGCGGCCATGTTTTTAGACCAATCAACATGGCTTGAAGGAATCTGATAGAGGATCACCCAAGGAACATTTCTACAAAATTATTTGAAAATCGACCTGACACTTTTGCAGGAGAAGATTTTTTAAGTTTGCACTATAGCCATATAAGGCAAAAACGCCCGCCCCCCCTGGCGGCCATGTTTTTCGACCAATCAACATGGCTTGAAGGAATCTGATAGAGGGTCACCCAAGGAACATTTCTACAAAATTATTTGAAAATCGGCCTTACACTTTCGGAGGAGAAGATTTTTTAAGTTTTCACTATAGCCATATAAGGCAAAATAGCCCCGCCCCCCCTGGCGGCCATGTTTTTCGACCAATCAACAAGGCTTCAAGGAATCTGATAGAGGGTCATCCAAGGAACATTTCTACAAAATTATTTGAAAATCTGCCAACCAATTTGGGAGAAGAAGAATTTTGAAGTTTTTTCGGTTTCGTTGCCATGGAAACCAGAATTTTGCATGGATCCCAAAAATTTGAAGGAATTCTGGTGAGGTCATTGGTAGGATGCTTTCTGGGAAGTTTCATCCAAATTGACCCACTGGTTACTGAGGAGAAGAAGTTGACGCACGACGCACGACGCACGACGCACGACGCACGACGGACGCCGGACAAAAGGCGATCACAATAACTCACCTTGAGCAAAGCTCAGGTGAGCTAAAAACCTTACAAACAAACAAACAAACAAATTATTGAATAGGGTCAGAGGTCAAGGCAAAAGTGACCCGAAATTGGTATGAGACACACCGTCTTATCAAGTTGTTTACCAGCTATACATTACCACATTTTCTGTTGGACGAAAAATAAAGTGGTCCAATGTTCAACAGGGAAGAGTCAACTTTGTGAAATTCGGCAGTGAAAGGGTGAAATGAAAGTATACTTATTGAATATGTTTTTAAACATGTGGATGCTGCAGACGAGTCAATGTCTGAAAGGGTTAAAGTATACACAATCACTGTATGTCGAAGTTTTAGTATCTGACTTTCTCTCTGACAATGCTGCTACAGAAGAAATTGTACACGAGAAGCACAGTCTAGCATTCAAACACTGTTTTCTACTTTTCCTTAAGATTATATTGTATATCACCATGTTACTTTGTCTGTGTTATGACCCGACTTGGAAGAATGGATTTTCTACTAATGAGCAGAACCCTTTCCACATGCATACGCATTAGGAAGCAGCTACAGCAGGCGCCTTTTGAAAACATTAAAGCAAAAGGAGAAGTTACTTTACAATGAGAAAATCTCCTTTTGTCACAAAGTTTTTAATTCCATTAAACAAAGTAAACTTTTGGTATAGAGATTTCCTATATTTTTGTATAGATATTCTCAAAGACAGATGCTGAAGCAATATCTATAAGCCATCCCACGAGAAAACCAATAGTGTGGACTCTGCAGCAAAGTATCGACCCGGATCAGCATAGGAATACCGCGCGGGCTAACCCGGACAGACACTTTTCGCCTCCTGTGGATTTTCTGTTTCAAGAATCATTACTCTATACCTTCATCCCCCAGAGACGGAATGTGTCGGCCCTGTTTAGCCTGCGCGGACTGCGCAGGGTGATCTGGAACGATACATTACGCAGTGTCCACAATGATGGTTTTCTCGTGGGACGGCTCATATATATACTGACCCTGGGTGTATGGTGGAAAGGGTTCAACATGAAATGGTGTGATGTAACTGAAACAATGTTTCCAATGTCGTCTGCTGTGAGTTGGTGTTTGTCGGAAAGGGCTAACAGATTTTACGATCGAATTGTAAACTTGAACATTACTGTTCATCATACGTCTTTGATACGGGTATAACTAACCATATGGCGATTTGGACATGGGTGCATGCTGGTTTGTAAAGTCCTAAGTGTAAGTACTTTGTGGGACGGGTCTTTATATCAGCTATATAGCTACTAGCCCCGCCTCCTTGCAGCTATTAATCCAAGAAAAAAATTCTAATTTGAATGAAACTCTTGAATCAAACTTGCACAGAATCATAAATGAACATTTCCAGTGGTTTAGGAGATGTCGTGTAACGATTTCCCTCATACAAGGTCATCTGCTGCAGAGTTGTTGCATATGGGAAAGGGTTAAGAATTGTGTTGATGCAAGACAGATACATCACATTCACACTGACTCAACTTGAGCATAAAAGACAAGACACTCACCATGGAAACATTTATATCTGATTTTTATTTTTCGTGAATAAAAATAAAACAAACATTTATAATACTTAAAAGAAGAATGTCGAACCACTTAATATATAGAAATGATGTTGTCATGTCAAACTCATCTGCTTTGTTTATATATCCAGTTTTACACTGTTTTCAACTGGTTTAACACTGTTTTCAACATGTTTTTCAGTTATATCACAACAACAGTTCACTTTTCTATCATGCCTGTATCACAAACCAGACTCTATACACAACATTTAATCATGTAAACCCTATTTGCTGCAGATGCGTCTGCAAATGGGAAAGAGTCATAAGAAATATCATTCAAACTTATCTATGACTTATATTTAACAGACAAAATATAAATAACAAGAGCTGTCAGAGTACAGCGCCCTCGACCTTTTCACCGCTTGTCAGTTATTGAGATATGGATTCTTAATGTAGTTGCATGCAAAACATTAACCAGAATTTTTTAAAGGGTGATAATTTGCATAATATGCAGGATAGAGTTATCTTACTTGATTATTTTCATAGGTGTGATGGATGGGAAGGGTTGTGTAACTTTTCAATGGAATGCATCAAGAAGTTACATAGAGTTATCGTACTTGATTGTTTACATAGGTGTGATGGTTGGGAAAGGCTGTATAAGGTTTCAATGCAATGCATTAAGTAGTTACTAAGATATGTTCTCTTAATGTAGTTGCATGCAAAACTTTAACCAGAATTGTTAAGTCCAAAAAGGGCCTCAACTTGCATAAAATGCAGGATACAGTTATTTAACTTGAAAATCAACATAGGTGTGATAGTTGGGAAGGTATATAAAGCTTCGAAGCAATGCATCAAGTAAATACTATAGGATATGGACGCTTAATGTAGTTGCATGCAAAACTTTAACCAAATTTCTATTTAAAAAAAGGGCCATAATTTGCAAAATATACTGGATAGAGTTATCATACTTGATTGTTTACATAGGTGTGATGATTGGGAAGGGTTGTATAAAGTTTCAATGCAATGTATCAAGTAGCTACTAAGTTATGGTCTCTTAATGTAGTTGCACGCAAAACTTTAACCAGAATTTCTAAGTTAAAAAAGAGCCATACCTTTCATAAAATACAGGATAGAGTTATCTAACTTGATAATCTATATAAATGTGATAGCTGGGTAGGGTTGTAAAAGTTTCAATTCAATGCATAAAGTAAATCCTGAGATATGGACTCTTAATATGCAGGATAGAGTTATCTAACTTGATAATGTACATAGTTGTGATAGTTAGGTAGGGATCGTAAAAAGTTTCAATGTAAGTACTTGCATGCAAAACCTTAACTAAGGTGTGACGTGGACGCTGACGCCAGGATGCGTAATATAGCTCTCATATTCTTCGAATAGTCGAGCTTAAAAAATCTCTACAACTATGCATGTACTGTGTAAAAGAAGATTTATTAAAGAAATACAAATACTTTCAATACTTTAATCAGATTCCTTTCAAAGGAAAAAAAATAGTTTTATTATGATTTCTTTTTTATCCTTAGATAATTGTATGTCTATTATTTCGAGATGCTCTACAAAAACCATCCATAAGTAATGTGTGCCCAGTGTATACATAGATCCATAAAAACATTTACAGCCATGCTGTTTTTATCTGGATATATACCAGTTGTGAAACAGTCCTAAAGCTTTTATACAAATCTTTTGATAAACAGGAATCAATTGAATAAGATAATATGGATGACCAAACAGATCTTTAACTCTTCTCCAACTTGCAGAAGCAGTTTATTGCTTTTGAAAACATTGTGGCAAAATATGAAATTATGAGCAATTCCATTTTTCTACAATGTTATCAGAATTCATCTGCTTTAGAATGCTTCGAAAAGTGTCTGCAGGAGGTAAAGGGTTAAACAGCAAGTTTAAATACTTCCCAAAATATAGACAGTTTCTGACGCATCTGCAGCAGACCACATTGGAAAACGTAGTAACAAAAGGGCATATTACTCAAAACAAGCAATTTCTCTCCTTTCGCCACAATGTTGTCAACTTTTTCGGTAATTATATCTTCATTTATAGAGATTTTTTATATTCTTGCCCAAGTGTATTCAAAGTCGTCTGCTGCAAAAACAATTGTATGGGAGAAAGATAAAACATACATCTGAACAGTCTTAAAATGTCTGCCCATTGGGATAGGTACACATTCGCATTTCTGAAAAGTGTAGGTTCCAATCAGACTGTATATTTGCAATGTCTTATTAGAATCTACACAAGTTGCCAGAAATTTTAACAAAGCTTGTGCAAGTAATATGTGAACAGAGTAGAACTTGATCAGACTGTGTGGATGCACAGGCGGATAAAAATCTACACTGTTTACAAAAGCCAACTTGTCCTCTTGCCCTATGCAAAAGCTCAAAAGTATTGGAATGTTTTGTTTTCAACAAAATATTACTACACAAAAAATAAATAAACTTCTTCTAGAAAAAAACTAAATAAACTAAAATATCAATAGAATTATGTCATGAGCAATCCTTTACATTGACATATGTTTTACATGCAGAATTTAACAACTACTTAAAACATTGAGGGGAAAGGAGAAATTGCTCAAAAATGAGCATTTATCCCCATTTTCCTCAATGTTTTTTTTTTTAACCCTTTCCCTCATACGACAATTCTGCAGCAGATGACTTCAAACATATTTCGTCAAAAAATGGAAAATCTATTGAATGGATAACCTTTGACTAAAAGTGGAACATGGTGACAGAAGGAGAAATTGCTCGTTTTGAGCAATTTCTTCTTTTGTAACTAGGTTTTTCAAAAAGCTGTCTTGTATTAAGGTAACAATTCTCATTATAATCAAATTTACTATTTTTGAAAATTATGACTTCTGATGACTTTAAAACAGACAATTAGAAAGTAGGAAAATATAACATACAGTCCAGCCTGTGTTTAAAGACCACCCATCAGAAGAGAACAATGTGGTCTTTTCACACAGGTGGTCATCAATTGCTGAGTTATTGATGCAGAAAATGAGAATTTGGAAATTAAAAATGTGGTTGCTATAGACAGGGAATTGCTATACAAAGGTGGTCTTTAGCACAGGTTTGACTGTATATATATATATAACTTTTTCAATTTCAACAAATCATCAACTTTTCCCTTTGTTCAATTTATATGATTTGTACACTTTTATACAAGGCTCTAAATAGCATATAGGCCATGTCACATGAAAATCAACTTTAACCCTTTCCCACATATAGACGCTTTCTGCCGCCTCTGCAGCAGACTACTTTTGAAAACTTTGTTGCAAAAGGAAAAATTGCTCATGATGAGCAACTTTTCCTTCTGTCACAATGTTTTCAACTCTATTCAATATTTAAGCTATGGTGATTTTATATATTTTTTCTCAAGAAAGACGTTTCCAAAGTTGTAAGCTGCAGATATTGTGTATGTTAGTAAGGGTTCAGGAATTTGCAGCTAAGCCAAGATTGAGATCAGCTTGCACCTTTGTCCAGGCCTATCAAGATCCTAACTAGAATGGTTATTACCAAAAACGGACCATACAAGTATAACAAATAGTCGTAATAATCATCAAATTCAAAACCTGCATAAGTTGTTTCTGTGAAGCACCTCTCATAATTGGTATTGTCGATATGATATGCCTTGTATGTTCAAGCTCTAAAATCTGACCATATACATCTTTTCGCCTATTGCATTTTACCCATTCCCACATGCAAACAAGTTATATAAGCTTAGTGACAAAATGAGAAAGTGCTCAAGATGAACAGTTTTTTCTTTTGACACAATGTTATAAACTCAATTCAATAATTAACTTATCATTTGTAGAGTTTTTCCAATTTATTAACCCTTTCCCTCATACAACAATTCTGCAGCAGACGACGTTGAACATATTTGGACAAAAATAGAAAATCTCTATAATTGAATGGATGACTAAAAGTGGAAAACATTGTGTCAAAAGGAGAAATTGCTCGTTTTGAGCAATTTCTTCTTTTGTCACTATGTTTTCAAAAAGCCGTCTGCTGCAGAGGCGTCAGAAAGCGTCTATATGAGGGAAAGGGTTAACAAGATGTTATAAACTCATCTGCTGTAGACAAGCTGAATAAAGTTTGCTTTTACCCCAAACAAAATTGAAAACATATCGTCGAGTAATACTTCATTTACCCATTAATTGAAGTTACCCATAAATTAACCTTCATATGAGAACAACTGAAACAAATTAAACCCTTTCCCTCATATAGACGCTTTCTGACGCCTCTGCAGCAGACAGCTTTTTGAAAACATAGTGACAAAAGAAGAAATTGCACAAAACGTGCAATTTCTCCTTTTGCCACAATGTTTTCCACTTTTTGTCATAGGTTATCCATTCAATTATGGAGATTTTCTTTTTTTGACAAAATACGTTCAAAGTCGTCTGCTGCAGAATTGCCGTATAAGGGAAAGGGTTTATGATATATATTGTCTGTGATGATGAATACCAAGTCTGTTTATACATAGGAAATATCATGTTGTAGTAGCAATACCTGACTTTGTATTTTTGTATGAGATGCGTGAACAAGTTGATATCTAGTGACACTGAAAATTGATAAATTTCTATTGAATAATATGTCACCATACCCTATTTTGAATGATGTAAGACCAGACTTGGAGGAAGTCAAATTACCAAATTAAGTACCGTATTTTTGCCCTAGTCAAATACGGAATTATATCCGTTTGTGCATGACATTTTGCATGTAGTTGTGCCAGAAAATGTACAGGTATATGATAAGATATATATAGTAAAGTGACCTTGTTATATATTCATCATAGTACAGATGAATTTACACAGATAACATTTATGTTGAAATGATCTCTAAAAACACAATACTTTACACAACATAAAATTAAATATATCATATTAAAATCTGGTGATAACTTTTACTTTATACTGAAAAGTTCAACAATACAAAACAACAGGACCATGATGGTCCTATATCATTCACCTGATTTAATAGAACTTGAATAGTTTCCAATGTTCTTACCCTATAAATATAAGGAAAACAAGACCTTACCCCTTGGTGGCAATGTTTTTTAACAGATCCGAATAGTTTGAACAATCTTGATAGATGGTTACCCAAAGAACATTTTTTCAAATATGTCATTTACTTTTGGACATAAAGATTTTTAAAATGTTCACTATATACTATAAATCATATAAGGAAAAAAAGCCCAGCCACTTTGCAGCCATGTTTTTTGACATATTGGAATAGTTTAAATGGCCTGAGTAGTGGGTTTCTAAAGGAAATTGTGTGCAAAATTATTTTCAGATCAGGTCAGTACTTTTGTACACTTTTTTTTTTAAAGTTTTCTCTTTATAAGTATAAGGAAAACAAGCCTCCCCCAAGATGGCCATGTTTTTCAACCAATGGAATAATTTAAACAATCTTTATAGAGGGTCACCCAAGTAACACTTGTGCCAATTTGTTTTGCTACTATTGGACAACTTCTACTATACACATATATAAGGATAACAAGCTCTGCCCCCTGGCTGCCATGTTTTTCAACGGAACATTTTAACAACCTTGGAAGAGGCTTACCCACAGAACATTTGTATCAAACTATTTTCAAATCGGGCTGTACTTTTGGACAAAAAGATTATTAAAGTTTTGTCACTTTTCCTTTTTTCTGATGCTGCAATTCAAGATTTAAATTCCTTGAACAACTTTGAAAGGGGACTACCTACGGAATATTCCTGTGAAATTATCTTAAACTTGGTCTATTGGCTTAGAAGGGGAAGTTGTATGTGGTAAAATGTTAGCTGACAGACGGCGATGTCACCACCAGATGCTGAGTGATCACAATAGCTCACCACCCTCTTTGTGCGCAGGTGAGCTAAAAAACAATAAATAGTATTTTTTATTTTTGTTCAAATGAAACTAGTTTATTTAACCCTTTCCTAAATACAACAAATCTGCAGCAGACGACTTTAAAAATAGCTAATAATATGGAAAATCTTTAAAATTGTAGGTATAATTACTGAAAAAACTTGAAAACATTCTGGTTAAAGCAGAAATTGCTTGTTTTGAGCAATTTCTCCTTCTGTCAAAATGTTTTCAAAAGTCATCTGCAGCAGAGGCGTCAGAAAGCGTCTACAAATGGGAAAGGGTTAAGACTTTCAGCTATATAGTTAAACATTGTAGATCTATATAAATTTGTCTTGCAAAAGGCATATGATTTGTATATAAGGTTGTTTTTATCTGTGTAAAGTGGCCCATTTAAGGTGTTCTGACTCTCCATCATATAAACTCATTGTCCATTCTTCTATGAGTAGACAATTGAATACTGAATATTAATTCATTGCTTAGATAGAAAATACTTCTTTTACAATATTTTCAAACAGTCATTTTATTTATTCACTTTTCATTGATTGTACAGCAAGTTTATTCATCATTTTCAACGCCTGCTTCCGGTATACTTAACCAGTACTCATGAATGAGTGTTCGGGCGAGTCTCCATTTTTAACAGCACTCTCATGGCATGGAAATGGAACTCGGGACCTTAGGATCACACAGCAAGTGCTCTAACTCAGATTGATTGTTTGGTATTTTAAGCTGTTTTCATAAATGTTTCAGATAAATAACGGCGTTTCCTGGGTTAGTTACCAATATTACTGGTCCATTTATCCTGAAAGCAACCAGTCAGTAGTAATGCTAACCCTGCAACCCTGGGCACCAGGGAGGGCAGCCATTACAAATATGATAAGTATTAACCCTTTCCCTCATATGACAGATCTGCAGCAGACGACTTTGAACGTATTTTGTCAAAACATAGAAAATCTCCATAATTGAATGGATAACCTATGACAAAAAGTGGAAAACATTGTGGCAAAAGGAGAAATTGCATGTTTTGTGCAATTTCTTCTTTTGTCACTATGTTTTCAAAAAGCCGTCTGCTGCAGAAAGCGTCTATATGAGGGAAAGGGCACCAGGGAGGGCAGCCATTACTACCATTTTTAAAGTCTTCGATTTTTACCCGGCCTTAGTTTGAACTCCCCCTAGCCCCCGCACCTGAGGAGGACACTTTACCAATACACCACCGAGACGGTACCTCTACCTAGGAGCAATTGTCTCTCAATAAATAACTACAATAATTACCTCCATTGATGGCCATTTTGATAGGCAAATATGATAAGTATTAACCCTTTCCCTCATATGACAAAATCTGCAGCAGACGACTTTGAACGTATTTTGTCAAAAAATAGAAAATCTCTATAATTGAATGGATAACCTATGACTAAAAGTGGAAATTATTGTGTCAAAAGGAGAAATTGCTTGTTCTGAGCAATTTCTTCTTTTGTCACTATGTTTTTAAAAATCTGCAGCAGACGACTTTGAACGTATTTTGTCAAAAAATAGAAAATCTCTATAATTGAATGGATAACCTAGCTATGACTAAAAGTGGAAAACATTGTGGCAAAAGGAGAAATTGCTTGTTTTGAGCAAATTCTACTTTTGTCACTATGTTTTTAAAAAGCTGTCTGCTACAGAGGCGTCAGAAAGTGTCTATATGAGGGAAAGGGTTAATATAGTATATAAAACAATAAGTGACAATTATGAACCACAAAGGAATTTGAGCGTGACAACCATATTTTGTTCAAGTTCTTGATTTAATTATTTTGGTACATCTACTTGTTAATCCTTTCCCTCATATAAACGCTTTCGGACGCCTCTGCAGCAGATGGCTTTTTGAAAACATAGTGACAAAAGAAGAAATTGCACAAAATGTACAATTTCTCCTTTTGCCACAATGTTTTCCACTTTAAGTCATAGGTTATCCATTCAATTATGGAGATTTTCTATGTTTTGACAAAATATGTTCAAAGTCGTCGCTGCAAAATTGTCGTATGAGGGAAAGGGTTAAATGATATTTTATTTAACTTTACTCTATTCATCATTTCAGAAATTCACCTATCAAAAATGGATGCCAAGGGAGGTAAATATTGTAGGAAGGATCACAATGTATTCGACTAAAGGACAGAGCTTGAAGAGTCAGTTTCACCTTACACAATTGCTTGAGATTCTATGTAGAAAAATGTTTTAAAAAATATAAATATTATTCTGTATAGACAATACTGAAGTTAACAGAGACATTCTGATTATACAAAAAAGAATCAGTGTTTGTTTAGTTTCAAGATTTAGTTGTCAACCCTTTCCCACATACAGGTAAATCTGTATGACTTTTGAAAACATAATGAGCAATTTCTTCTTTGCCAGTTTGACCACAACTCTACTAAATAATCGTACTTTCAATAATAGAGATTTTTCTTAGTTTTGCCTAGATCATCTGATGTTTTCAAAGTCGTCTGTTGCAGATTTGTTGTTTGTGGGAAAGGTTATAATAAAATCGTGTAACAACTTAATGATTGCAAGAAAAATAAATACTCAACCAAATTGATTAGCATTCACACATATCAACAATACTAAAACAAAACATTTTGATGACATAATGTAATACAGCTTTAGTTACATTATGAAACAAGGTGTAGTTAAAACCGTTTTACACTAAGTCCATGATTTGTGTAATATCACAGCTTAAAGAAGAAAACACAATGTGTGCAGTAGAATAAAACTTCAACAACAATAACAACGACTACAACTGAGTATGTACCGATGAGCTACCCTGTCGAGTCCCAGAGGGTGATTTAAAAATATGCAAATGAGATACAAATATGATACAAATGAGACAAGGAAAACACCACAATTTTCCTCAATTTTACCCATTTTCCACATGCCCTTAAATGAGGCGTCTGCAGCGGTTGATTTTTCGGAGATAAATGTGGGGAAAAAAGTCATTGCTCACAAAAATGAAGTTCTCCTTTTTCTACTCTATTTTGATGTTCATCAGACAATTCAGTCTTCAGCTGCAGATTTCTTCTATGTGGCATAGGGTTAACCCTTTCCCTCATACGACAATTCTGAATCAGACAACTTTGAACATATTTTGTCAAAAAATAGAAAATCTCTATGATTGAATGGATAACCTATGGCTAAAAGTGGAAAACATTGTGGCAAAATGAGAAATTGCTCGTTTTGGGCAATTTCTTCTTTTGTCACTATGTTTTAAAAAAGCTGTCTGCTGCAGAGGCGTTAGAAAGCGTGTTCATGAGGGAAAGGATAAAGAAAACATTAATATGTGCTTGAATAGCTTCAAACTCAGAAAATGTACATTTACTGTTCTTTAGATGTTTGCTTAAAAAAAATCCAACTTTCCATCTTACAGTTTTGAATTTCTATACAGTTTTCAAGTTTCTTTTTTACAACGATATCAAGGGTTTTCCTTCATAACAGCAAACTACGTATTTCTAAATGTACTAGAAATAATTTTAGGTAAAATAGTTTTAAATCCAAAATAACAAACATTGTATATGATTATGAAAGTAAAGATAGATCACAAAGCATATGATGGTGCTAAAGGAAAACAACACTAGTGCTTTCGGAGCAGTGTAGATCCAGATCAACTCTCACACCAGACAAATAGAAGGAAATTTCAAGCAGCTTTTCAAAAACAGTGTTGACTACGTAGTCCCACCTTTCATACAAGTTTAGTGGGGAATATTCAAAACAGTGTTATAATTAGCACGATCTCCGGCCATAGATTGGACACTGCTTGGATTTAATAGTTTGATAGGATGGATGCACAGTGTGATCTTTATCTACACTTGTAGCTATTACGCTTAAGTTGTTTTCTTGCTTTTTATCACATATGCTTCATATCACGAGGAAAGAGGATGGCAAACCTTAGCCATCATAAGAGAGTTGTTTGTGGGTGTAAACCTGAAAGACGTCATACCATCTGACTTCAATGTTTACCGTGCTGTGTTGTCTAGTGGAGCGTCCTATAGACCAGACCTGTCAGTACCACTTCAATAATCTGTTGAAGAAAATATATATATTTGAGCTGGGTCATTTCAATACTCTGTTTACCCTTTCCCATAAACAACAAATCTGCAGCAGATGACTTTGGAAACAACGAGGAAAATATATAGAAAATCCCTAAAAAATGAAATTATATTCATTGAATAGAGATGAAATGATCGTGGCAAAAGGTGAAATTCCTCATTATGATAATGTTTCCAACAATTGTCTGCTGCAAATGTGTCTGCAGGTGTGAAAGAGTTAAATAATTTTGTGCATAAATACTAAAACGTCCCATAGGACACTGTTTCAGACGTTTCTAACAAATTTTTATGATAAATGCAAGCTATATGAGGATGACTGTGAAAACATCTAAACAATAACACGAAAAAATCTCTAAAAATGAAAATATCACTTTTGTAATCATTGTGGCAAAAGGAGAAATTGCTTTTTTTGCCATAATGTTTTCAAAAATTGTCTGCTGTAGATGCCGTGGGTTAAAGAAAAGAGAATACCTACCATGAATACACCAACAACTACGGCAGCAGTCCCAATCAAAATTCCATTCTGTTCCAGGTACGATTTCAGTTTGTCAAAACAGCCCTGAAAATATTATACACATGGACTATTTTTAAAATGGACTTGTCCAGCTTTTGCATTTTGGGAGAGTCACGCAGCACAGACAATTCTAGAATCATCAAGATAAATATGGTTGAATTGAGCAGTAAACAGTATAGAGCCAGATCAGACGGTATACCATTATACCAATGCATTTCCTGGGAAAATCTCCAGTATTTCGGGAACCAGTACTTTAGTTGTTATCCTGAACACCGAGGAGGGAAGCAGTAAATGAGCGATGATACTGGAAAACCAACCTTAACCCTTTCCCACATACAACAAATCTGCAGCAGACGACTTTGAAAACATTATGTCAAAAACGTGAAAAAAAATTCCATAAAGGATAGCTAAATTGTTAAATAAAGTTGAAAACATAGTGGCCAAAGGAGAAATTGATTATCATGAGCAATTTCACCTTTGGCCACAATGTTTTCAAAAGTCGTCTGCTGCTTTTTCGTCAAAATGCATCTGCAGGTGGGAAACGGTTTTAATGCTTGAAAAAATATCTGTCTGCACATTCATGCTAAGGACAAGATTGGATACTGCTGAAAAAATGTTTCTTGAATTCTTCAATGATTAATTGGCAAACAATGCAGAGCTAGATCAGAATGTGCAGATGGTTCTATACTGTTTGCAATTGCCTTAAAGTTGGTGTTTGCAGAGGGATTCTCCAATTTAACCTTACCTAACCAGGGATCGAAACCTGGTCTCCCCATCTCGAGACAGTAGCTTTAACCAATACACCACGTTGGTGAATGCAGATTGATTGATTAACGGGGTTTTAACATTGTTTTCAATTTCAATTATATCACCACAGTCAGTTTAATTAACCCTTTCCAAACTATAGAAGCATTTTAATGCATTAACAGCAAACGTCTTTTGAAAACGATGTGACAAAAGAAGAAATTGCTCAAAACAAGCAATATCACCTTTTTGCCACAAAGTTTTCAACTTTTTTCAGTAATTATACCTTCATTTCTAGAGATATTCCATATCTTGAGTAGATGTTTTCAAAATCGTCTGCTGCAAATTTGTTGGATGTGGGATAGGGTTAACTAATTGTGTGATTCCTGCCTTTCTCACATCAGTTCTCCACACCATATCTTTTTGAGGCAACTGATAACCTTCCCCTAAAGACCACAAAATACTTTTTTAGCCCATTGGTGGACCCATATCACAAGGCACAATTACTTTTACCATTCATCGAAGAGAACCATTGGCAGTATCTGTGTACAAATTCCACGGATAAAATCGAGGGCTTAGCGTGAAACAGTTGTAACTAAAATTGGTATTTTTTTACCAAGGTTAATCACCTCGCCATAAAGTCTTTATAAGCGTTAAATCATTTTTCTTGGTAAACAATGGAATTTTGCATTGTTTACAAAAGGATTCAAAATTGCCCCTAAACCAAGGTTTTCAAAATAGGTTTTTAGTTACAACTGTATCACTCCAAGCCCTCGAAATAGCCTTCGTTGTTACCCACTGAGCTATCTTGGCACAACCAGCTGGTTGAAGAAATAAAGATGAACATTCTTACCACTCTGTACAGTGTGTAGTTGGCGGGTATATGTAGAACAGGGGGGCCCACTCTAGGTGGCCAGGGTTCTGTGTAGTTGTCCTTTCCTGTACACATATCAATATTCACCTGGCCCACACAACAACTCTCAGGAACATACCGCCCACCTATAGAACAAATTAAGCCAATTGCCACAATTTCATATATCATAATTGATTGATTGTTTTGTGTTTTACGCCGCTTTCAACAATTTTTGGATAAGTTACCAGTACTACTAGACCATATCCTGACACCAGCTAGTCAGTTGTAATGCTAACCCCGCAACCCTGAGAGCCAGCAGCCACTACTACCAAGTCTTCGGTATGACTCATCCAGGGATCGAACCTACTACCTCCCAAGGTGGACGCTCTACCACTTCACCATCAAGGCAGTCAAACATCATAAACTAGTTCAGGAATCATTTATCCTCAATAGTTAACAAAACAATATATAAATCTGATTCTAGTTTAGTAGCCGATTTAAATCATGATTGTTTTGTTTTGTAGAGCTAAAAATGTGCTTAACCCTTACCCATTAACAGATGCATTTTGATGCATCTACAGCAGACATCTTTTGAAGATCATTGTAGCAAAAGAAGAAATTGCTCATCATGGGAAATTTCTCCTTTTGAAACAATGTTTTCAACTCTTCTTAAAAAATAAACATTAATTTTTGGAGATTTTTCATATTTTTATGAGATGCAGCATGCTTCAGATTTGTGGTGTGTCCGGAAATGGATAAATAAGCTTATTGAGTTAGCATACCTGGTAAAAAATTACCATCAATCAGACTGATAAGACATTAAATCACAATTAACTTCCATGTTTTGAACATAAAGTCATACCAATACAGTCACTTTTACATACTATTAGAAGATGTACTTCAACCCTTTCTACTCAAAAAGATGGAAAAAAATTATAGGTATAATTATTGAAAAACGTTGAAAACATTTTGGCAAAAGGAGAATTTTTTTGTTTTGAGCAATTTCTCCTTTTGTCACATTGTTTTCAAAAGTCATCTGATGCAGAAGCATCAGAAAGCGTCTGTTTGTGCAAAATATTTTATGATTTAAAAACTTCAGAAAGCGTTTAAATGTGGGAAATAGTAAAACAAATTTATGACCTTTCACGGGAAAAGGTACAAGTTGGCTTTTCAGAACTGCAGAGGCTCATTTCAATTTGTACATTCTGCTCTTGTCTTATCAGAATCTTCACAAATTGACAAGTTATATTTGAACAGGGGAGATCTTGATTGATTGATTGGTGTCAATTTTTCAGTTATATCACAGCGTTTCCTGTGTAAGTTACCAGTACAACTGGTCCATTTATCCTAACACCAGACATCAGTCATAATGCTAACCCCCGCACAGCCCCAAGCGCTAAGGAGGGCGGCCATTTCTACCATTTTTAAAGTCTTTGGTATGACCCAGCTGGGGATCAAACCTGCGACCTCCGCGCTCGAGGCAGATGTTATACCACTACACGCGGTCAATGGAGGTCTAGAACTGCTCTGTTCACATAAACCAACTTGTACCTTCTACCATGGACAGCCTCTTTTCATTTGTGATCAAAACCTGGGATACAGTCCCTTTTCTACCATATCTGCGTAGGACAACTTTCAAACACCGTTTCAAAAATATAGGAAATCCCTGTAAATTAAAGCATTATAATTGAATAGAGTTGAATGTTTTCAAAATTTCTCGCTGCAGAGGCATCAAAATTTGTCTGCATGCGTGCGAGGGTTAACATAATTAATGTGTTGGCATAATGGATACTTACCACTGAGTGCGTCTTTATACCAGAAACTTTCCATGGCATACAGATGCCAGGATGTAGAAGTGTTTTCCTCACCATAGGCCCCACAGCAGTCAAACTGAAATAGACCATTGGAATTCTTTGATTGATTGATTTGCTTTGATTGATTAATTGGGTTTAATGCCGTTTTCACAATTGTTCGGTCATATCACGTCCACCAGTTCTTTTTATCCCATGTTTCATGGCTTTCTCACACCAATACAGACTTTCGAAGCAACCATCCAATTTACACTGTTCCACATACAACAAATCTGCAAACTACAACTTCAAAATATCAAAATACATCAAAGTATAAATATGGACAAACTCAATATGACCAATTTCTCCATTCGTCATAATGTTTTCAAAAGTTATCTGCTCGCTCAGATGCATAAAATTGCATCTGTAAGTAGGAAAGTGTTAAGTTATAATGCTGCTTTTGTGGATTCTATGAAAATGGAAACCAAAAGGAAACATCAATAAAATGAAAAAATTTGTCCTATTCAAATAACGCACAAATTGCCTATTATTTAATTAAAGGTTTCCATATTTCTTACCTCAGCCTGTACTTTATCCCAAGCCTTTGTGACAGAACTTTCTCCATCTAGTCCATATTTTTCGGTGATACTCTTCTTTAGAGAACCTCGAACACTGTCCTCAAGCTGAAATGGATGATAATTTTTTTAGCAATTTCTCCTTTTCCAATAATGTTTTTAAAAGTTGTTTTCTGTAAAAGGCATCAGAAGTTGTTTCTATCAGAGAAATAACAAAAGCAGATATCGTCAGGTCAACTGATCATGAAAACAACCAAGATGAGATTGGAGCACATGACCATGGTACCCTGCTAACATTCTTGATTTAACCCTTTCCCTCATATAGACGCTTTCTGACGCCTCTGCAGCAGACGACTTTTTGAAAACCTAGTGACAAAAGAAGAAATTGCACAAAACGTGCAATTTCTCCTTTTGCCACAATGTTTTCCACTTTTTGTCATAGGTTATCCATTCAATTATAGAGATTTTCTATGTTTTGTCAAAACACGTTCAAAGTCGTCTGCTGCAGAATTGTCATATGAGGGAAAGGGTTAACTGAGTAACCGTCTTCTACAGTTACATTAGAGATTCTGGATAACACCAATAATGTCGGCAAGTAAAACACCATAGGGACAACCTTTTTTAACCCTTTCCCACATACGACAATTCTGCAGCAGACGACTTTCAACGTATTTTGCCAAAGCATAGAAAATCTCTTTAATTGAATGGATAACCTATGACAAAAAGTGGAAAACATTGTGGCAAAAGGAGAAATTGCACGTTCTGTGCAATTTCTTCTTTTGTCACTATGTTTTCAAAAAGCTGTCTGCTGCAGAGGCGTCTGAAAGCGTCTATATGAGGGAAAGGGTTAATTAAGGGCCAAACCTATCAAATCCCAGAACTAGTTTGTTTCATTATTATTCATTGTTGTTTTATGTTGTTCATACATACTTATTTACTATACAGTAAACCTGAGCTAAAGACCACCTTTTTATAGCAATTCCCTGTCTATAGCATCCACTCTTTTAATTATTCATTTTCTGCAAAATTGACCCTGTAATTAAAGCCAGAGACTAGGTTGTTCCCATGAGTGGTCTTTAAACACAGGTTGGACCACAGGGACGTGCTCCTGTAAAAATAGACATGACCATATGCATAAATATCATATATAATTATGCATAGGGTCATATTTATGTTTAGAGGAGCACGTCCCTGTGGTTAGACTGTAGTATGATGGTTACGCGACTACCATCCTGGAGGCTTTTGGATAATGGTGAGGACCAAAGACCAACTTAATAATGAAAATTGAAGTAGCATTGTTCATTAGATTTTACATACCTCTCCAACAAACACATAACCAAGGATACCAGCTGCAAACATGGCAAACGCAACAAACGTAATGATGGACAGATGCTGAAATGTTTAAAAATTGAGAATATTCAGAATCAATCTTCTTATTTTATTTATGCTTTTTTTTTTAAATGTCTTCTGTGTGTTGTATGTTGGAAATGGTTTGGGTCCATTTCATATAACCAAAGGTTTAACCTGACTACCTGTAAGTTTTTAATTCTCCAAACAGACCACTTACCAAAATACAATAAATCTGCAGCAGACGACTTGGAAAACATCTAGGCAAATGTACGGAAAATGTCTATTAATGAAAGAATGCAGAGGTGCAGATATGGAGGGGAAAAAAGCTGTTTTCCTCACAATATCTCTCTTATAATCCAAGCCAATCCTATGTTATGGGTACTCACAACATAGGGTTAAAGGGTCAAATAAGGATTTTAGAACATGCAAAACGCCCTTTATCTAGAGCTATGAGTGTGATTATAGAATAGAACTGGACAAAATGCGTCTGCAAGTGAGGACGAGTTAAACTTGACATATTTACAAGGCTTTTATCTCAAGGTTTCTGATAAACATAGGAATGTTAATACATTGTGTATAATGGTCTAGATAAGGAGGCGTAAACTGGTCATTTACCCACAATATATCTCTTATTAACCCTTTCACTCATATAGACACTTTCTGACGCCGCTGCAGCAGACAGCTTTTATGAAAACATAGTGATGAAAGAAGAAATTGCTCAAAACAAACAATTTCTCCTTTTGCCACAATGTTTTCCACTTTTAGTCATAGGTTATCCATTCAATTATAGAGATTTTCTATTTTTTGACAACACATGTTCATAGTCGTCTGCTGCAGAATTGTCATATGAGGTAAAGGGTTAATGAATAACTAAACCCAATGTTAGGAGGACTTAGAAGCAGAGTCAGTTCTTATGAGTACCTACAACATTAGGTTTGATAATCAAATAAGGATTAAACCATTTCCCACAAACAAATGCATTTTAAATCATCTACAACCTTTAAACAAAATGTGGTCAAATGGAGAATTTGCTCATAATGAGCAATTTCTCCTTTTAGCACAGTGTTTCATTTCATAAATGATACTTCCAAATTAAGAGATTTTCAATATGTTTTCCGAACTGTTTTCAAAGATCACTGCTGCAGATTTATTTTACTTGGGAAAGGGTCTAACCCTTTTTTCCACATACAACAATTTGGCAACAGACGACTTTAAACACATTTAGACAAAAGAACAGAAAATCAATATAAATGACTGTATTGTATATCTATTAAAAAGAGCTGAAAACATTGTGACAAAAGTAGAAATTGCTCATGATGAACAATTACCTCATTTGCCAAAATGTTTTCAAAATTCGTCTGGTGCAGAGAAGTCAGAAAACGTCTGTTTATGGGAGTATATAATCACCTTATCTAGCAAAACTGCAATAACAAATCTATAAAAGGAACCAGGAAGTTAGCATTATCCCACATACACCAAATGTGCAGTAGAAGACTTTAAAATATATTGGCAAGAATATGGAAATTCAATTTAATATTGAAAATTTTGTTTTGTATTTTGTATGATCAATAGTTCTCCTTTTGCCATAATATTTACAAAATATGTCTGCTGCAGAGGCTGGGTTTAACATTGTATTTATATGAGCTATGGTCTAGGAAAACCAATAATAAAGTTCATAAAATAAGTGTAAATCAAGTTCAGTTTGAACTGACACTGCGCTGCACACCAACGAGTCTCACAGATTTGAAGAAATGTCAGACAAGTAATGTGCACTTGGATCAGATTATATTGGTTTGTAGGAAAATCCTATTTGGGAAAAGGTACAAGTTGGCATTCTGAACCTTGTCAAACTGATTGGTTCATTTGTCATAATAGGGATATGGTAGGTTTTCTTAACCCTTTCCCACATGCCTAATGCATTTCGATGCATATAAAGCAGTCTTTTTATTCTAAACATTATGGGAAATGACGCACATGTTTATAATGAACACTTTCTCCTTTTGCAACAATGTTTTCAAAGGTTATCTGCATGTGAGTAAGGTCCAA
Organism: Serripes groenlandicus; assembly: GCA_031761405.1. NCBI lineage: Eukaryota > Metazoa > Mollusca > Bivalvia > Cardiida > Cardiidae > Serripes > Serripes groenlandicus. Next base: position 164,314,452 of record JASEVX010000001.1, on the reverse strand, counting down.
TAATAAGTTTTCCTTACTTCATGTTTTCAATGTCGTCTGCTGCACATTTCAAGTACTTGAGAAAAGAGTGTAAAGGATCTCTGTAATGGCTTGTTATTACTTATTTCTTTTTACAAACCATTGATTATTTCTTATCACTAAAGTTGTTGTGCTCTATATTGTATTTGTTTTATTGGGGACTTTTCTTCATTTTCAACATTATTTCAGCTATATCACAGCAATAGTTAAATTATTCATGATCCCTCGGTAAACAAACCAGAACTAGGCTATGAAATGTGTCTTTTCCAAGGGCATTCAGACATGACTTCAGCAACTCAGGACCGAACCTGGGACGCACAGTTTGAAATCGCCAATGTTTACCACTCAGCCAGGGTGGAATCCTGATAAATAGTGTAGATAATTAACAGCAGATCTAAGCCTCTACTCACCAATCCAAGGAGACATTTCTGAGGTACGAGGAGACCTATAAGTCCAATTGTCACGACTAAGAGGGTTGAAGCGCCCCCTACAATCAGTATTACAGAGTCCACACGATACAATGACTGTCCAATCAAACCTGCGACAGTCTTACTGCCATACGAAACCTCGTGAGTCCATATCCCTATGGTCAATATTGCTATTGCACCCACCTGAAATGTAACAATAAACCCGTTCCCAAATGATGCCAAATTTAGAAACATATCATGCAGCAAATGACTTTTGAAACGTTTCGTGGTAAAAAGACACATTGCTCACTCTAATTTCTCAATATGCAACTTAATTCAAAGTTGTCTGCGGAAGATTTGTTTAACGCGGGAAAGGGGTGTTATATCGATGTGTTTTTCTATCTTACTAATTCACTTTTTGAAATCAATGGTGTTAACCCTTTCCCTCATATGACAATTCTGCAGCATACAACTCTGAACGTATTTTGTCAAAACATAGAAAATCTCGATAATTGAATGGATAACCTATGACTTAAAGTGGAAAACATTGTGGCAAAAGGAGAAATTGCACGTTTTGTGCAATTTCTTCTTTTGTCACTATGTTTTCAAAAAGCCGTCTGCTGCAGAGGCATCCAAAAGCGTTTATATGAGGGAAAGGGTTAATGGATTTGAACCTAATAATCTAGATTGTCCAAAAGTTGTTGATCCATTTCTTTCGTAAACTTATCAAAAAGAAAATTGTAGTAAAAACTAGAATGGGCTTGCTGTGAACAGTTTCTCCTTTTGACACAATGTTTTCAACTGTATTCAATACTTCTACTGATGCATCCGCAAGTGGGAAAGTGTTAAAAGCAAAGTATACAAATACATACCAGAATTGAGATCATAAAACTGATCAGGAGTATTCTGATGATACGAGAGCACTGAGCTCCGCGCTTATTTTCGTGCAACATTCCGAGCTCATCAATTTCTGGGGACCACATACTGTCTGTTTCTTATTATTACGCTGCCATAATTCCTGCTCAAAAAGATAACCTGGAACAAAGGATGAAAATATTTTGATTGGTTTGTATTTAACATAATTTTCCACAGAACAAGACAACTTGCTTGATTTTCTAGGTTTATTTAAGACTCAAACAATGAATGTATATTGTTTTATGGCGCATCGACAGCTAAGGTCATTTAGCGCGCAATTAAATTTAATTATTCATGATCCCTGGGTAAACAAACCAGTACTAGGCTAGAAAATGTGCCTTGCCCACTCCACCATGACCGTAGTGCCGCAACTGGGGATCGAACCCGGGACACCCGGTTTCGAAATCCCCGACGCTAACCACCGTTTTGACTATCAATTCAAGTGTTAAAAAAAGCCAAAAAGTAAAATAATAAAACTTTGAGCTAAATGCAAAGTTTCAAAATCCAAGAAATAAAATTCAAAAAATCCAAATGTTTGACCCAAAAACCAGTTTGATATGTTGATTTTTTTTATTTCTGAAATGCGTGTGCACAATTTGAAATCAATCTACAAAATAATGAAGAAGCTATGTCCAATTCTCAAAATCCACCAAAATGTATGTAAGATAGTCAGCCTCAGCATCTTCAGCATACAATGTGGAGAAGGGTATCAGATGTAACTATGTTCCAAATATGAAACCCTAGCACCAGTTCTTATTGAGAAAAAGTAAAACAGACAGCATGCTCGACTATTTGGCCATTTGATACTATGATAGTCAACAGTTGTTACTGAGATAGTGGCTTGATAGTACATGTATAGTGCTATAAATTAAGTTGGATATTTCTTGTTTGAATAGCATCTGCTGTTTTTGAGAAAAGGCCTTGCATGCAAAACCTTAACCCAATTTCTAACTTCAACAAGGGCAATAATTTATAATAAATTCAGTCAGGAGTTACCTAACCTGTTGGTTTGATACCTTTAAAGACTACATTGAAGTTTGAAATCAATCTCTGAGTGGTTACTGAAATGCTTGCATGAAAGTAACATGTACGCAAAACTTTAACAAATTTTCAAAGTCAAACAAGGGCCATAATTTGTACTAAATTCATACAAGAGTTATCTAACTTGACTGTCTGACACCCCTTAAGATATGAAGTTTCAAGTCAATATCATTAGTGGTTACTGAGATATATCCATGATAGTACCTTGCATGCAAAACTTTAACCAGAAGTTAAAAAAGGGCCATAATTTGCATTATATGCTGCAAAGAATTATCACACTTGATTTTTAATATAGGTGTGAGGGTTAAGAAGGGTTGTATAAAGTTTCAATGCAATGCATCAAGTAATTACTAGGATATGGACTCTTAATGCTGTTGCATGCAAAACTTTAACCAGAATTTCTAAGTCAAAAAAGGGCTTTAACTTGCAGTTAATGCAGGATAGAGTTATCTAACTTGATAATCTACATAGGTGTGATGGTTGGGAAGGGTTGTATAAAGTGTCAATGCAATGAATCAAGTAAATACAGAATTTCTAAGTCAAAAAAGGGGCATAATTGTGTCAAAATCATATATAAAGTTTTGGGACTTGTCATAAGTCATAAGTGTGTGAAGTTTCAAAGCAAAAGCATCTGTGATTTGTGAGAAAAAGCCTTGCATGCAAAACTTTAACCAAAATGTCTAATTCCAAAAAGGGGCATAATTGTGTCAAAATCAGATGTAGAGTTTTGGGACATGTCCTGCATGGTCATTTGATGATTTCCTATAAGTGTGTGAAGTTTCAAAGCAATTGTGTCCGTGGTTTTTGAGATAAAGCCTTGCATGCAAAACTTTAACCAAAATTTCTCAGTCCAAAAAGGGGCATAATTGTGTCAAAATCTGATATAGAGTTATGTGACTTGTCCTGCAAGGTCATTTAATGATGTCCAATAAGTGTGTTAAGTTTCAAAGCAATAGCATCTGTGGTTTGTGAGAAAAAGCCTTGCATGCAAAAGTTTAACCAAAGTTGCACCGCTGACGCCAACGTGACTGTAATAGCTCTCACATTCTTCGAATAGTCAAGCTAAAATACGAAAAAAAATTGCAACTTCGTCGCGGCGAGACAAAAATGCTTTCATACAATTCATCGAGCAGAAAGATCTCCAATTTCAAAGCAAAAACATCTACTTGCATTATGATGTGCATGAGAAGGAATTGGTAAACAACGAAAGATATGAAACTGTTCTGAAAATCCTAAAAAAAATTAGCTATGAATTTATTGAACTGTTAACATGTATGTTAGTCATAATAAAATAGAAATTTGTTTCTTTTTCCCTAACAAATCTAAGTTTGACAACACCACATCAATCATCATTGTGAAAAATAAAATGATTTCAACAAAATGAGACATTGCTAAATATATGAATCATTTAACATGTTTTTCCTTAGTCCAAATAATTAAGACCTTCGCTTGCTCATTTCCTCAACTGTTATTTATTTGGAAAGTCGCGTTTGCAGAATAATAACATAATGATTTATGAGCATTTGCAATGTCTTTCTATGAAGTACTCGTTTTTTCTATAATTGTTTTAAAGATTGGAATTTGTCTGTTTGCCAAAACGTTCACGCCTGAACACTCAACATTAACCCTTTCCCTCATATAGACGCTTTCTGACACCTCTGCAGCAGACGGGTTTTTGAAAACATAGTGACAAAAGAAGAAATTGCTCAAAACGATCAATTTCTCCTTTTGCCACAATGTTTTCCACTTTTAGTCATAGGTTATCCATTCAATTATAGAGATTTTCCATTTTTTTGACAAAGTCGTCTGCTGCAGAAATGTCGTATGAGCGAAAGGGTTAATAAAGAATAAATATATAAGATATGAGACAATGATCTAAATTAACACACAAGCATGAGTCGTTACCTGTACTCCACACAGTATTCCCAATATCACCGTTTTTCCAGGTCAGAGGACAGTCACGTTATGACAGCTATATAAACAAACAGATCACACTCACTGTGTAAATACACCTGTTGTTGATTGCCGAAATTACCTATTCATGTTGTTGCCAGCAGAAAATCGGCCACGCTTCACTGAATCCGTCAGTCATTGAGTGAAAAATACATTAGATGTCAATTTCTCTTTGCGGATCAAGATATAAATATGATATATAGATAGATAAGATCCCCGTCATCTAAAGCGATCTTATCTTAGATGCAGATAATGTAATAGTATTTATCAAAACAATTTTTTTTTTTCACTTACCTGGCTTCCGGTAGATAATGTTTTGTTTACCTGGCCGATGAAACGGTGTCCAGGTAAATAATATATACGATAAATTGACGTCGTGTCGTTTATCCTATCCCATCATCAAATGAAATTAAAGCTGTGCATGATCTTTTAATGATTATGCTTTGGCAGAGAACTAGACAGCGAGGAGTAAATTTCAAAATAGCTTATTTATCCCTTTCCCTCATATAGACGCTTTCTGACGCCTCTGCAGCAGACAGCTTTTTGAAAACATAATGACAAAAGAAGAAATTGCACAAAATGTGCAATTTCTCCTTTTGCCACAATGTTTACCACTTTTTGTCGTAGGTTATCCATTCAATTATGGAGATTTTCTATGTTTTGACAAAATACGTTCAAAGTCGTCTGCTGCAGAATTGTCGTATGAGGCAAAGACCTAATAACACAGGTCTTTGTATGAGGGAAAGGGTTATTGACCCATATTTTGAATATTAAATGACGGAAAGCGTAAGAAATAACATGAAACAGACAACTCTGAAAAATTAGAATCAAGCTCGCGTCCCCTGGCGGCCATATTTTCCAAAGGGTCCCCCAAGCAACCAAAGTTTCGCATGGATTCAATTCTGAACAAATTTGAAAGGGGACCACCAATAGAACATCTCTATAAAGTGTTATCAAAAGTGGCCAAGCGGTTTAGGAAGAGATGTCGTTTGAACCAAAATGTTGACGGACGACGGACAAAGACCGGTCACGAAGAAATATTGGAGTTTATCAACCTTTAGACAAAAAACATTCTGTGTTCGCACAGTTGACAGAAGAAATACATTAACAGAGGAAATAGTTACTGCCAATAATGGGCTTCAATTTAAAACACTTTATGATAGATACCTACCACGTAGGAAATGTGTCTGTAGTAAATTGTGTTAAATTAATTCAACCATATAAACCATGATAAGTGACATCATTTTCAACAATGGGAGTCGTGTTTTAGAAGTGTAGAAGACGATTCACGGTACTCAATATATCTACAAATACCAATAGAGGCATATTTCATCATGTTTGATTCCGTAATATTTTGTAAAACACGAATGGGTGAATGGGTTTTTTCGCAACTAAATTACTAAGTTGCGATAAATATTTACATTGCTGACTGACAGAACTTGTTAAGAAATGAAATATTGAGGCAATTTTAATAGGGAATCAAAAAATATGAAACATGCTTAAAAGTATTTAAGTATTTCTTAGCGCTAAGTAAGTTCGGTGAAGAATTGGAGCCTGAGCGTTGGAATGGGCATGCTTATCTTAACTAGTAGAAGGAGCAAAATGTCTGAGGGTCCATTTTCCTATTTCCAAGCTCAAATATTCAATTAATTTGATCATGGCTGCTTTCATCATTTCACGCATAGAGCAACTCTGCCGTATACGAGTTTTGAAATCATTGTGACAAAAGACGAAATTGCTCAAAACGAGCAATTTCTCCTTTTGACACAATGTTTTCATATTTTTTTTAACACCTTCATTTCTAGAGATTTTCCATGTCTTGAGTATAGATGTTTTCAAAGTACATGTAGTCTGCTGCGTGTGTTGTATGCGGGAAAGGGTTAAGTATTTCTTAGCGCTTAGTAAGGTCAGTGAAGATCGAAGATGAAGGTCGGTCATTTCACGCATAGAACAAATCTGCAGTATACGACTTTGAAACTTCTAGGCTAAAAATTAATCTAAAATCTACATCATCTTATGGAATAGAGTTGAAAACATTATGACAAGGTGAGCAATATCTCTTTCTGTCACAATGTTTGAAGTTGAAGGGCTATCTTTATTAGAGAGTTCTCATTTTATGTTAACGTTACGTTACTGTCTCAATTTTGATACTTTCCGGCTATGTGTATATTTTACCAAATATATGGAAGTGCAGGCTGATCTGGTTCTCGGTTGGTAGCAAAGTCTCATCGGTCGGTTTTCGTCCACTTCGAGAGTGATCCTGTTCTGATAAAAGTTAGTGCGGGTTTACCCCGTTCAGGATTGTCAGGATAGCATAATGACTGGTGTGCTGGTGTCAGGATTAAATTACCAGCGATACTCCGAATTGACACAGGAAACGCATTGATATAACGGAATTATCAATTTCCAACATACGCTAAAGCTTCAGCAGACTACTTATATAAATATATATAGGCAAATATGAACAATCGGTTGATGAAAATATACTTTCTCACAATAAAAACATTGTGAGAAAAGGAGACATTGCTCATTTTGAGCAGATTAGCCTTTTGTTGCACTGATTTTGAAAGTCGTCTGCTACAGATGTATTGAAGCGCTGCTACAAATGGGAAAGGCTTACACAACGAAGCAAATAAACCAGCATATTAACCCTAGCCCACATATATATAGAGACGCTTTTTGACGCCTCTGCAGCAGACGACGTTTGAATACATTATAATGAACTGTTTCTCCATGTGTCACAATGTTTAGAACTACATTTACATTTAATAATTATACTTTCCTTTATAGAGATTTTCCTCATTTATGTGGATATGATTCCGAAGTCGCTTTCTGCAGTTTTGCTGTATGATGGAAAGGGGGGTTAAGACCCTATGAGCTACTGATGTAGCTCAATTATAACTACATTGCGCAATAACACTTTCCCATTTGTAGAGGCATGTTGATGCATCTGCAGCAGACGACTTTTGAAAAAATTGTGGCAAAAGAAGAAATTGCTCACGAGCAATTTCTCCTTTTGCCACAATGTTTTCAACTCTATTTAATAGTAAACCTCTCATTTATCGAGATTGTTCATGTTTTTGTCAATAAGTTTCGAAAGTCGTCTGCTGCATAATTGTTGTTTGTGGGAAAGGGTTAATACTACTGGGGTGCGGAAATCACCGTAAAGTACATTAATGCAAATGTAGCAAAATTCGGTTCACTGTCAAATTGAACTCCATGACTTTGCGATAAAAATAAGCTCCGCTAGAAATGTTTAACATTTTCCCTCATATAGACGCTTTCTGACGCCTCTGCAGAAGACGGCTTTTTGAAAACATAGTGACAAAAGAAGAAATTTCTCAAAACGAGCAATTTCTTCTTTTGCCACCATATTTTTCACTTTTAGTCATAAATCCATTCAATTATAGAGATTTTCTAAGGTAAGGGTTAAATAACGGAATTTGTAGTCTAAGCAGGTAGAACCTATACATTCATCGACAAAAAGCACGTTGATTTGATACCTGGAGTCAGTGTGAATAATGACAATATACGTAATAAATGTAGACAGACGACACCGAGTAAAATATAAATCAGAAGATCGTCGCCAAATGTCACGTAAAACGGTAACAGGTGACATAACAATTATGGCGTCACTTTTCGCTCTTAAATCCTTATATTTTCGTATCTTATATCTATCCATCAACCACATTTGAGAGCGTTTCTCCGTTATTTTGTTAATGGCTGATATTCACGATATAGATGATAAAATCGTGATTAATTTACATGAAAACGCAGAAGTAGCATGTTCTAACATAAATACGAACTATTGAACACTTTCCCACATACAACACATCTGCAGACGACTTTGAAAACATAGTATAGGTAACACGTGGACATTCTCTCTAAATGAACGCAGTGAATATAGTTGAAAACATTGTGACAAAATGGGAAATTGCTCACCATAAGCATTTTCTCCTTTTGCCACAATGTTTTCATCTTATGGGCCGAATACCATTCCGTTTGCTTTCCGAATAGGTGTGTTTGGTTGTTTGTCTCTGTACGGATGCATACGGAACGGCATTTGGGAAGCAAACGGCATGTACGGAAAACGTTCGGGAGACATGCGTCTTTATAGCTAGTTATTGGTGCATTCGGAATGAAAATTTGGAGGTGATGGGTTCCGTATGTTTTCCGAACACCCCGAATGGACCTAGAACAAGACGAATTCTTTCCGAACGTTTTCAGTATCCTTTCCGAAATTGTTTTCATTTATGCCGCCGAACGTATAACGAATAGCCAGAACCCTTCCAGTATTCTTTCAGAACATTTTTCGAACTGCTCGTACACTTCCAAAATGCACAGTATGTTCAGCATGCTTTTCGAACACCCCGAATGGACATAGAAAATGAGGAACCCTTTCCAAACGCTTTCAGAATGCATGCGGAAAGAGTTCGGTCCATTCTAGGTCGATTCGCCGTGTTCGGAAAGCATTCGGAAAGCATACGGAGAGCGTACGGGAAAAAAATCGAAGTCAACATGCGGAAAGTATTCGTTCTATTCTGAAAGCATTCTGAAACCATACTGAGAACATTCGGAAAGCATTTAGTAATACATTGAGGAAAATACATTCGGAGGGACATTCGGACAGTTAAAAAAAATCACACCACTTTCGTATACGGAAGACAAACGGAATTGCATTCGGCCCAATGTGATCGCCCCATTGCATCTGATGCAGAGGCGTCAGAAGGGTTTAGATTCATATCAATGTTAAATTCGAAAATCATTCAGGAAACAGATCACGGGGAAGAATGCTTGTCACGTATTTCATGATTGACACGACAAAGGTTCATTTTGAGCACATTATGGACCAAAATAAAACTGCAAAAACTATTTAGCGGTAATTGGTTGCGCATTTACAGCAGAATATTTTTTGAAAATATTGTGATGAAAGGAGAAATTGCTCATGATGAACAATTTTTTCTTTTGCAATGCTTTCACGAATTACACGCTAGAATTACTGGCTTTTTCGGTACGATCTGTAATATCCAATCAAATCCAGATAATACCCTACCTGACTTGTGTTTTCAGTTGTTTGACAGTTTTTGGCAGCATCGTTTGTGTCTTGCGTTGCCTGAAGTCCATGTTTGTCAAGTGTACAAGATTCACCGTAGGCCTATAAATCACAGGTGTCAGTCTCGTTTAAAATAGCATTTTACTATACAAGATACAAGATACAAAGTTTTATTTTGTAAATGTAAATAAAGGCCCCCGGCCCACAGTACATAACATTTTTTTACAACAAATTATGTGAGTTACGTATACAATATCCATGCTATATTTGTAATTCATTTCTTTTTAAAATACAATATATGTAATATGAGATTTTTCTTATTTTGGAAGTGTCCTTTAATTGTAAAATGTTGTTAAAATTTAAATGATCAGTTCCACCAGAGTACCAAAAAAATAGAATTTTTTGACGTAAATCTGAGTATCTAGGGCATTTAAAAAATACATGATATTCATTTTCTAATATAAAAACGTTTTCAATAGTTTGGCAATAAGGACAGTAACGATTTTCTCTATCAATATTTTGATGTCGACCCGTTTCTAATTTTAACTTGTGACTGGAACACCGAAAACGGGCAGTCGCTTTTGTATGTAAAAACGGCAAGTCTACGCATAAATATCTCTCTGGGTTTAACAGAGTTTTAAAAACTTTATAAGTATCGTAACGAGGAGAATCGTCAATACTACTGTGCCAGTTTTGTTTCATGCAATCTATTAATCTTTGTTTAAACTGTTTAATAAAAAATATTTATTTCTCCAACATCTTGAGATACCCATACAAAACCAAATCCGTATCTAAAGAGGGGTGTTTTAACACTTGATACCCAAGTATGCCTACCAGCTTCATCAAGTGACTTAAGCATTTTGTAACAATTTTTAGGGTAACGATATTCTTGCATTTGTAATAGTTTACACCAATATTTTATACAATTTGTATGATACACTATACATAAAGGAAGTCGCCCACATTCACCTAACGCCACATTATTGTTAACAGAATTGTTAACCCCTAAGAAGTATTTACAAAAGTCCACTTGAACCTTTTCAATTGTACTGGAGTATTCATATCCCCAAACCTCTGAGCCATAACATAAAATGGGTTTTACCATGGAGTCAAATAATTTAAAAATTTCATTATGCAAAAACATACCAAATGGTCTTTGATATTTTCTTATAGCAAATACAGCCTTTTTTGCCTGGGCTGCAAGTTTAATTTTTGCAGATGACCATGACAACTTAGGGGTAAACAATAAACCCATATATTTGTAATAAGGAGTTGTACTAATAAGATTACCATCAAAAACCCAGTTTTCGTATAAGCGGAGTCGACCACCATTTCTAAAAACAATGATCTCAGTTTTCTTGAGATTAACAGTCATTTCAGAAGAGAGACAAAAATGATGTAAAACATTTAGTTGGACTTGTAACTTTGATGCTGTTTCTGCCAAATGTGAGACATCATCAGCGAATAAAAGACATAAAATGTCAGGTATATCATGAGTGATGAATATGCCAGTACCACACTGTTCTCTAAGCAACGTACAGAGATCATTAACATATAAAGAAAAGATTATTGGGCTACTCTTGTCCCCTTGTCTCGTGCTAACATTACATGAGAATGACTCAGTGAGACCATTTGGAGTGCGAACACATGTTTTAGTTTTGCTATACATTGATGTGAATCCATTAAACAATTTACCAGTTAACCCTTTCCTAGCAATACTTCTAAACAATTTGTCATGATTTAACGAATCGAAAGCTTTGCTAAAATCAACAAAGAGGCAATAAAAACGACCCCCCTTTTTGGATAAATATTTTTGTACCATGGATTGAAGAGAAAAAATATTATCAATGGCCGAATACCCTTTCCTAAAACATGCTTGGGCCTCGTCAATTTTACCTTCGTGTTCGGCCCACTTATATATCCTAGCTGTTGCTATATGAGAACATATCTTGTACATAATGCTTATAAGTGAAATACCTCTATAATTACTTGGGTAATTTTTCGGACCTGACTTGTGTATCGGACAAAGAATACTCTCTGCCCATGGATCTGGATAAACACCAGTATTTAAAATAGCATTGAATAATTTATTTAAAATCGGAACTATTTCATTTTCAGTATGTTTAAAGAATTTAGCGCCAATGCCACATGGCCCTGCACTTTAACCAGATTTAAGATTTCGAATACCCGCAACAATTTCATCAGTTGAAATAGGGCAATTTAATGCATCATTGTCATTCAACATTTCATAATGTGCAAAATCCGAAGTTTCAATATTGATACTATTTTCATTTCTCAATAGTGTTTTAAAATAATTCAACCATTCATTATCCAGATAATACCCTACCTGACTTGTGTTTTCAGTTGTTTGACAGTTTTTGGCAGCATCGTTTGTGTCTTGCGTTGCCTGAAGTCCATGTTTGTCAAGAGTACAAGATTCACCGTAGGCCTATAAATCACAGGTGTCAGTCTCGTTTAAAATAGCATTTAACTATATATTGCCAATATATTGTCAGTATATAGTTAAATGCTATTTTTAGATTTTAACCATTTCCCTCATATAGACGCTTTCTGACGCCTCTGCAGCAGACGGATTTTTGAAAACATATCGACAAAAGAAGAAATTGCACAAAACGTGCAATTTCTCCTTTTGCCACAATTTTTTCCACTTTTTGTCATAGGTTATCCATTTAATTTTTGGAGATTTTCTATGTTTTGACAAAATAAGTTCAAAGTCGTCTGCTGCAGAATTGTCGTATGAGGGAAAGAGTTAAACGAGACTTGCACCTGTGGTATAAATCCGTTCATCTTACATCCAAGAATATTTCTCTTATTTCAATGTTATGTTGTGTTCACCCAAACGTTTTAGTACTTCATGAAAAATATACAAATGTGATTTATCGTTTTATCCTGTTCATATATTCTACAAACAACGTTCGGTATTCCAGTAGTGATATTAAATATCCCAAAACATTTTGTTATTTTAGGTCTCAAATTCCTGTCAGTATTTTGTCCATCATTTGAAACCTGCAAAATATAGATGTTAATAATTACTGACTTTCCGTTTTCAAAACGTGCTTAATTTAATAATAAATGCACGTGTCTGTGGTAATTTGTGCCATCACAGTCAACTTTTTTAACCCGTGCACCTATCGGGCTCCACTCGCCTTTTTACGTAAATAACCCGAGTATATTTCCGATGAAAAATACCTAATTTTCGGCAAACCAAAGGGAGATAACGCATTTTGACCTTAGGAAATAAACAATACGAGAATGGCTGCAAGAGTAATCGGCGCGACTGTCAGAACTGTGGCTCGGAAGAAATCGCTGATTCCGACAAGAGCACCATTAACATTGGTATGGTTTCATCTTAATACAGCTTAATATGTCTCCGTACATCGCGATTTTATCTTTATTTTGTTATTTATCGGAGTTGAACCATTGCGTAATGACAGCTGTAGGTGTAATGTTGGTGGGTGGGGTAATGGTAACCAAATCACGTTCTCATAGTCACGTACGCAGTTATATAACTTATATTAGCCAATTGATTTGTGTTCATCTTTGTTGACCAATGTTATTAGTTTGTATAATATTCGGTTAATTGTTAGGTTTTTGATACGTCGGTCTAAGTAATTTGATGATGGTCAACTCCGATCTGTTTGAACATTTGACCAATCAACTATACACTATGTATCGTACAGGTTCCTGTTCTCGAACCATACCTATTCTCGATCCTTTAGTTCAAGGACTGCTTATATTTCCAAAAACGCATCATACGTAATAAATTGTTTGTGAACGGCCAGAACCGGTGCTTTGTCTACTTACACAGAAATTGTTAAATTTATTTGTCAGTATTGTTGGTTTTTGACATGAATTTATAAGTATTCCCATGAGCTCTGGTAAATGTTAACAGGTTCGAGAACAGGTGTTTCCATGCTACGATACCACAAGCAGGAATCTCATTATCTTAGCAGTGGAAATAGACATTTTACATGCATTTAGTTCTCAAATTGGTTCATATTTAAAAACAGGAAAGTTAAAGCATTAAAAATTGTTCATTTATGGGGAAGAAACAGAGATCAATGATCAATTTATGTCAAAAGGTGAGCTGTAGTGCCTGGATGTCTACCACTTCTGACACTATTAAAATTTATGCCCGATGTGGGGCTTATTCCCACGACCGCCAAACCAATAGCTTGGCGCTCTAACCAACTGAGCTAACTGAGCAACCATGTCTTGCCACCGCACCCAGACACTACAGAGCTAATGATCTTTAAAGCAAAACAATATCTCCTTTCCCCACAATATCACAGAATCATGTTATTAAATTTGAAACTACTTACCACAGGATTTATTATACCCTAGCAAGACATTGAATAGGGGATTATATTAGTACTTCAAAAAAAGACATCGCATATGCTCATTTTTCATTTTGTTATTATCCTGCATTCGGTTGACCAATACAGACAGATGATAACATGAGAAACCGAAAGTCTAAATGATTTGGACTAGAGATTATATATGCCATGCATCTGTGTGTATATTGAGGGCATGATACTCGAAATTGTCATATTTGTTCTTAGTTTATATGAGAAGATGTGCCCTATTGTTTTCCAGTGTCAATTTCAATCAAGCCATCAATTCAAATTTCTTGTTTCAGTAGCCATGATTTGTTAAAATGCCAAAGACACTCCTCATTTTCAAATAATTTATCACTTATAATTATGCTGAAAAACATTTTCTTATAATTTCTAAAACTTAAGTAGCCATTTGTTATTTGGACTACTGGCAGTACTGATAACAATTATCTGACAAATATCATACCGGAATGATGCTTAGATGTGCCAGAGTTAGAGGTCAAACTAATATTTTGGTCATAATGAAGTTTTTCTCCTTTTGCCACAATGTCTTCAACCCTTTTCAATAATTAAACTTTCCATTGTTTCATAAATTCTGTTGCTGATTTTTTGTATGTGGGAAAAGGTTACGGTCACGACTCACTTGAAGCACAGGTCAAAAGTCAAACATTTAAGCTCATGTTAATAGTATTACTTTATAAGAAAAATATCCTTAATAATATATTTTTAACTCCTATTGTAGACAACCACTGCTGTGAATAAAGTAAAAGAATTAATGAAGCAACAACCAGATATGGTAAGTAAAGTCTTTCCTACATATTTTACACTGAAATAATGTTGAAAGTGGCGTAAAACCCCAATAAAACAAAACAAAACCTATTATACATATTTTCACAAATAGAATAACTATCTATAAATGATTTGAAAGGATAATTTTTCTATAGACTAAAGTTTTAATCATGTTGGCAATAGGGGAAATTGATTATCATGAGCAAAATCTCCTTTTGTCGCGATGTTTTCAAAATTTATCTGCGATAAATGCGTCTTAACACGTCTATATTTCAGACAGGGTTAAGTTATGTACTGATAATTGAGCGTTCCTTATCTTTATCTATATTACTTTCTTTAAACTTGAGCTAATTTCTGCTATTTTTAGCAATTACTTCTTTTCCCTCAATGTTTTCAAAAGTCATCTGCATAATGTGATGACATCAGTCAGGGGTGTTGCTCCCTTTAGGCACTGTAGGCACATGCCTACACATTTTTTCTAAAAATGCCCCAAAATGCAGCTGCGGCGATACACATCTGCGTAATGTAGACTGATCCAACCGACACATTCCATCTAAGGGGGATAGTGATTCCTGAACAGAAAATCCACAGGAGGCGAAAAGTGTATATCCAGGTACGCCTGTCTGTGTGGGATGCTTAGGCCGATCTGGGTCGATACTTTACGCAGAATCCACAATGTTGTCAGGGAAGGTGTTAGGTAAGAGAGTTATGTGATGTAGCAAGTTACAGTTGATATTCCAAGACTATAACCAGTGTAGATTTAGATCGGACTAGATTATCTATTCCTATAGTGGGATCAATGTTACAACTCACAAACTATAAGATTGTTGACTGGATGGCCGACAATGCAGATCCTGATCAGACTGTAAATGCAGTCCTAGTGCTACACAAAAGACACAGATCTGAAAGGCTTTTTCCTGTGTCTAGGCTGAAATCAATGAGTCTTATTGTCTTTACATTTTTCAGCTTGGTTTAAAAATTGGTGTGAAAACAAGAGGGTGCAATGGTTTAACATATACACTTGATTATTGTTCACAAAAAGGGAAATTTGATGAAGTGGTGGAACTAGAAGGTACGTAGCAGATTTGTTTTAATAATTAAGATCAGGTAACTGTAATGGGTAAATCCTGTATCTGAAGTAGTTAACCTCTTGTGATCTTGCAAGTATTAGAAGTGTCATGCTTCCCCAAGATCAAACAGTTGTGTAGTTGGTTTTCATGTTAATTCTCAAGAGGTTTCCACGATGATTAAATGGCAAACATCATGATTCTGATCAGTCTGTTTGTCTGTGTTTAGTTTAAACTTATTTATTTTACATCAATTGCGAAACAAGCTTTAAGCTTATATTAATCACGCTCGATGTCTGCTTCCTGGATACTTAACCAGTACTCTCGCATTTGAGTGGAAAAATCCCAAAGGCAGAATCCATTCATCACAGGGTTCGATCCCGGGACCTTTGGTACAAAAGGCCGACGTTCTTCCTCTGTATCACTGTCTTCCACTGTGTTTCTTTAGTGACTTAGTGGCAGGCGACACAAGTGATCCTTTTAGTAAAAACTGTCTTTCTTTACTAATTCTAAAAACACTTGATGTAATATTTCATGTAAAGTATCCGCCATAGCCAAGTGATTTGCTTGGGGGATTTGAAACTTTGCGTCCCAGGTTTTATCCCTGATTGTGACTCATGGTGAAGTGCCCGTTGAGCAAGGCACATTTCCTAGCCTAGCACTGATTAGTTTACCCAGGAATCATGAATAAGTGAACTGGCTTGGTGATATAACTGAAATAATGTTTAAAAAATGGCGTACAAAACATGAATAAATCAAACAAAAATTAAACATTTCAGGTGTAAAAGTGGTGATAGACTCTAAAGCACAGTTAACACTTCTCGGAACAGAGATGGACTATGTAGAAAATAAATTGTCTGCAGAATTTGTATTCATTAATCCAAATGTGACAGGGACGTGTGGCTGTGGAGAAAGTTTTAGTGTATGACGTAATATCATATTTCTAATGTGTGATATTTACTTGGATATTTCTTGAGCTTTGACACATGAAAATCTGCCTTCAATTGTTTCTAATTTAATGAACTTACTGCCTACTGGTTACATAGAGATATAATTGTTTATTTGGCATTAACCTTTTTCCACAGGCTTCCAGGGAAGATCCTGATTGGACTGCACACATGTGCTACTTTATCTTGATCTTCACTGGTTGCTTATGCCTGAAGGCTGATTTTCGTGTGAATTGCTGCATTTTCTGATATTTAATCATTATTTCATTCATGGTGTGATAAGTGGTGGAAGGATAAGCTGTTTGCCTGATACAATTTTTTTTTTGAGACGTCTGATTTTAAACATGTGAAAAAAATGTTGGCACCGAGGTAAAATTCAAAGTACAGTTTTGATATGGAGTTCAGTTGTTCTATATATAGTTGGAAAAGGAGAATTTTTTTTATTAAGAGGAGTTTCTGCTATTTCCATTTTTTTTTTAAATTAAGTGTGAGAAGTCGCCTGTTTCAGGTAAAAAATAAAGCTATAGTCCGAGAGAGAGAGAGAGAGAGAGAGAGAGAGAGAGAGAGGGAGAGGATCATGTTCTTCTTTGTAATCAACTTTGGAAATAAATGGAGTGTTTCAAGAACATTGTGATCAATGGAGAAATTGTTCATATTCAGCAATTTCTCCCTTTTCCATATTGTTTTTAAAAAATCGTCTACAGAGGCAATGGATGTCATGTGTCAATTGTTAAATTATTCCAACGTACAGCAAACCTGCAACAGACAACTTTGAAAACAGCTAAGGGGATATATGGGACATCTACATCAACGACAGTATGATTATTAAATAGAGTTGAAAACATTGTGGAAAAGGGAGACATTTATTATAATGAGCAATTCCGTCAATAATCAAAATGGATCGGAAAGTAATGTTGTAAAAGGAGACATCGTGTTTAATAAGGCCTGATTTAGACTCCATGTATGATTTCAAATGTTGTGGGTAATGGGGGTGCTACTCATAGTCATTGCATCGTTTTTAACTGTTAAGCAACTTGTTTTGTATTATTTTGCAATAAATAAAAAAAATAAAAAAATTAAAGGTAAAAATTGCAAAAAGTAATTTAGTTTGTTTGTTCCTTTATCAAAATTCTTGAACTATTCTTGTTACTTAATCGTAATGCTTATCTTCTGCTGTACAAATACTATCTGCTACATTTTCCTGTTTTATCTATCTGTTTGGTATTTGAATAATGGTTGCTTTTAAAAGCATCTCCAATAATGTAAAACCTGGAATATTTGAAGCAATTTTTGGCCGATTGCTCTAGCAATTCCGGTCTATAGATTGGCGATGTCTGTCTGTCTGTCAACATTTTGGTTAAAGTTTCAGGATGAGGCAAAATTTCAGCACTGGAAAGGGTTAAAAACTTGAAACTATGTCCTAAGGTAACCAGTAACAAGTTATATTGATTTCTATGGTTACTTTGACATTGACCTTGGTTTGTCAATTTTCAAGGTCAAATTGCGGACAATCCGGCCTTACCATCTTCAGCGGTTTCTTGTTTACATTAAATTTTAGTAATCAAACATCTGCTGCGGTGATGTCAAAGAATTGTCTTTATTAGGGAATAAATTAAAACAATATGGAAAACGGAAATATTGCTGGAAAAAATGCATATTTCCCTTAACATATAACAACTATCATGCTGTGACCAAATCATGTCTTCATTTGCCCTTCATCACATATAGACCATTTCCGACACCTCTGCAGCAGACAACTTTTGAAAACATTGTGACAAAGGGGGAAATTTCTCAAATGAGCAATTTCTCCTTTTGGCTCAATGTCTTTAACTCTTTACTACAATTGAACTTTCTCTAGCAGCAATTTTCAATGATTTTGCTGAACGTTTTAAAGAATTTTGCTGCAGATTTATTGTATGTTTGAAAGAGTAATTGCCAATTATAAATATAAGCTAGCCCACATTGAAAATTATTGAGAATAAATATTCAATATCTTGAAAACTGGAAGTATCATTAGAAATCAGATTTGAAAACATAGTTGGAAATGGATAAATTACTTTACTGAACAGTTTCGTTGTTTTCCATAATGTTTTCAAATTTTGTTAGATGCAAAGTCTTCAGAAATTAAGATATCAAGAAATGTAGGATTGGGTCAAGGCTGAAACATTTTTAACCCTATCCCAATCGCAGACGTATTTTGAAGCATCAGTATCAGACGACTTTTGAAAACATTGTGACAAAAGAAGAAATTGCTCAAAATGAAAAAAAAATCCCTTTACCTCAATGTTTTCAATCCTTTTCATATTTACGATTTCATTAATAGAGATTTTAATTTTGCCAAAACGTTTTAAAAGTTGTCTACCACAGATTCGTTGTATGTGGGAAAGGGTTAAACAAAACATTAGGCCTAGATAAGAAGAATTATACAGATATGTTTCCTACAACATCTTTATTATTACCAGGGACGTAGATAAGACTATGTTCCTGTTATTACCCAACAAAGCCATGGGACAATTCTTTTTAGTACTACCAGCATTGAATTTTAGACTGACACGGCCTCTGTGGTGTAGTGGTAGAAATTCTCCCCTTGTTGTGGGATGTCGTGCCGTCCTTGGCATAAGTATTTCGACTGAATGGCCGTTGTCAGAATACATGAAGAATTATACAGATATGTGTCCTACAATATCTTTATTATTACCCAACAAAGCCATGGGACAATTCTTTTTAGTAATCACAACATTTAATTTTAAACTGCGTCCCCTCGGGTGTAGGAGATTGTGCTGCCCTTGGCGTTCAGGGTTGTGGGGTTAGCATTTCCACTGAATGGCCGGTGTCAGGATAAATGAAGAAATATACAGATGTGTGTTCTTTATTATTACCCAACAAAGCCATGGGACAATTCTCTTTTATATATTAGTACTCACAACATAGGCTCCGGGTCCAAATGTCGAATCGAACTGTAAACTGTCGTCGGTGTAGTAGTGGTAGAGCGTCCACATAGGGTGTGGATGGTCGTGAATCCAATGGTAGTAATAGCTGCCCTTCTTGGCTCTCAGTGGTTGCGGGGTAAGCATACTGACTGACTTGCCGGTGTCAGCATAAATAGACAAGTAGTACTGGTAACCTGCCCAGGAAACGCCATGATATAACTGAATTATTTGTTAAAAAGCGGCGTAAAACATAAACCTAATCTTGAGATCCTGTACACCCTTGTAAGTTGTTGAGATTTGTTCGGTCGGTGGAGGAAATAAGTACAATTGCCGAATTGGGCCTTGTCACACATAAAAAAAATGCCTTCATGACTCTACGACCATCTAATTTCCTGCGCTTCAGTGAAGACAGTTTTCTAAGACACGTTCACAATCGCAGATAGAAGCATGAGAACAAAATATACAATATTGTTCAGACACTGTTAATAAGGATAGTTAATACTCGGACAAAGATGAAAATATAGAAGCTAATGACGATGATGGTGCTTATCGTGTGATTATGGTGATAACACAAATAATAACAGAAAAATAATATTAACACGACTAAAACACAGCATGGACATAAGTGGTCAATGAAAGAGAACTCTCCGTCTTAGATAGTGCATGTATTTCGAAATATTTCCTTATGTTATAGGCTTAAACAAACCCTGTTGGAGCGTCCGCCTCGGGTGCGGGGGTCCTGGTTTTGATCCCCGCCCGGGTCATACCAGATACTTTAAAAATGGTAGTAATGGCTGCCCGCCTTGGCGCTCAGGGTTGCGGGGTTAGCATTACAACTGACTGGCTGGTATCAGGATCAATGGACCAGTAGTAATGGTAACTTGCCTAGGAAACGCCGAGATATAACTGAAAAATTGCCGCAGCCCTAAGCTCCAAGAAGGGAAGACTGTACTATCACAATGAATTTGGAGTTTGATCGTTGAGCAAGTGCATATATCTAGATTACCAAAACAAATGAATAGAATAAATTTATTAAATCATAGTGTTTTCAAGATAAATTCACATTTAAATAGCGATGGTTAGTTACTATCTGCGCATTTATTAAATGTATGTTTTTTCCTAGAACTGATTAAAAAATGAAAGAGCAACATTTCAGTCAAAGACAAAAAAACTCGTACCGTCTGAAATATTGTAAAAGATTACTTCCCTTATAATATAGACGTCGAATAACGTCCATAAAATGTTGATCTTTTTGGATTAATTACATATAACGAAGAATTGAATAAATCGCAGAGTTGTCCATAAAAAAGAACGTTTTGCAGACGTCTTAACAAACTCATAATTCTTTATATTGGAATAACATAATGTAAGCCACGTTAAATTCTAGTCCAAACCCCGCCACTTTCAAATTTCAGCTCATGCACGTGTCTAAATGCTTTCCTAAGTAAGCTTACTGATTTTACATTTAGACTAAAATAATGATTTTTCTTTGCTTGAGTTAATAGATTACTATATTATTAACATCAATGGTAAGTTGAAAACCGCGAACGGAACTCTATACATGGGGTCAGGCTTTACAATTCTTTGATAAGCAATACTGTATAACATAAACATAGCGCTGTTATCGTTTCTTTTCTATAGCCGAGACTGACAGACATTGAAATGATATCTTACAATTGTGCTGAATCAATTGAAGTCGGATTATGTCCGTCGTTGTTGTTAAAAGGTATAAGGGAGACAACTCACTAAATATATTATTAAATATAATTTATGCGATTTGTCTCCCATAGATGATATTACGTTTTGTTGCGATCAGCGTCACAACCCTTATTTTGTCACACTTTATTTTCAAAATTCGTTGCTGTAGATGTGTCAAAAGTCATCTGCATGTGTTAAACCTTTTTCTCACATACAACACATCAGGAACAGACGACTGTAGAAACATCTAGGTACACATTTGGGAAAAAATCAATGAAAAGAGTGCAAGAACAAAAACATCTTAAGTGTTGTCCCATTACATGTTCTTCAATGTCAATTTAATCCTTTCCTAATTATAGACGCATCTGCAGCTGCCAACTTTTGAAATATTTGTGGCAAATGGAGTAATTGCCTATTTCTGATTTTTCCACGATGTTCTCAACTCCAGTACTGCTCAACTCTATTCAATAAATTTACATTCATGTATTTTATACAGAGATTTTCCATATGCTTGCTTAGATGTTTTCAAAGTCGTCTGCTGCCGTTTTGTTTTATGTGGAAAAGAGTTAAAGGATGCCGCACCTGGTATGTGATTAAACCACAAATCCATCAATATTTTTTCGTGTTTAAACATACCCTCATAACCCTTTTCCCGGTGTCACTAAACAGAGTCTGGTAGAGTCTGGTAGAGTCCGGTAGAGTCTGGTCGTCAAATATCCCATTTTATCACTGTTTTGTTGTGTTTTTGTATTGAAACGAATGAATAAACGTGTTATTGTATCATAAAAATAAAAATAAAAAAGGTATTTGCCTATTTCAGATCATTTTCGAGTGAATAGGCTATAGAAATATTATATGCGTGAACACGGACACTGGTAGAGTCTGGTCATTATTAAGCAATAAATACAAAGTTTTATACGATTTTTAAGTTATAAAAAGTTTAATTTGATTTATATGGTCATATTATATATTTATTTCTTATATTATTTCAGCTGATAATCGGGAAAATAGTGGAAGATTGAGGATTTTTAACGATAACATTGTGTTTCGTAAATCAAAATGGCTGACGTGAAATTTCTGTTTATAATGCGGCCCTATCGTACATCTTGAACGAGTAATACACTAAATTCTCTCTCTATTATGCGTCAATATATACTTACTTAAAAGTAATTCATATGAAATTAAAGAGACTGTGTAGATACTACATTCCGCAAAAAGTAGAATCAAACTAAACCATATTTGCATTTTTTTTTTTAAATATGCAAAAATATTTTAACTTGAAAAATAATTATATATCCTGATATAGTTCATAAAATGCATTTTGCGAAATATTGTATCCAGGCCACACCACGTGGGGGAACTCTCTCATGGCCTAAAATTTGATGTTTGGATCTATATTATATAATTTTGGGAATTTATTCTATGTTTTCCATTTTAGGTTACCAAAATAGCGCCGTAAAAGTCCCTACACAGAGCTGCATTTTTTGGATTTGTTATTTTATGATTTTGGTTCTATGTACATTCATTTGATAGAGATTCAAAGCATGGCCGAGCAGCAGCACCCAGCTACCGGCCGTGTCTGCACCACTGGTGAGCGTGCTAGCTTAGGGTGCTCACAGCGCTTGTTTAGCATGCAGACATTGCCGACATGTGAATCCGGGGCCAACATTACCCGCGAAACCTATAAGTCAATATAGAGCCCTTCCCCTGCCAGCTCGCTATTAAATCAAGTAATACGCAAAGGACAAACCAGGAATTCTCCCTTAACACATTTGTCTCAACCCGAATCTCTAACAGATGTATGCCGGTTTATTTTGTATCCTCAAGATTAAGGTGTGTATGATTCAATTCGTTTCTAATTGGTGACGTGATCTCATTTTTGGTTAACAAAAAAGACCCTACACAGAGCTCCATTTTTATTCATTGTTTTTGGTTTATATTTTCCGCTTCTTTATGTCTGCTTCCTGGAGACATAACCAGTACTCAAATTTAAACCTTGTCCTAGCGTTAACATTCTAGACAGATATAGAGGAATTTTTGTTGAGAATGTCTAATGTACAACTGACATACAGGTATTAGCGAATGCTTGATAAAAAAGAGATTGTTGTTGGTGTGCAGCTAAAATATGCAGTCCTTTTTACATGAATGTGTTTTTTTTTATTTTCAATTGTGTATGTTTTGCAATTTATCAGGCGTTTGCGCGTGCCGAGTTTTCGTACAATTCTCGTAATGGATGGTAATGTTAGTTGCTTATCTGTTGATGTGATGTTTGAAATGTGATGCGACTTAAAGTTCAATAATTTCATAAATCGCCTTGATCTCTGGTCAGGACTTAACTGTGTCCATGTAGCATGAGAAACATGTAGCACCGACGCTTGTGTCGCCAAACAATATTTACCCAATTCGTGCAATGCGCCTCTCACATTTAGAGTTTGACACTGTTCAAGTTATTGTAACTTTTCTATCATGTCGGGCAATTTCTGGACTACCCAGTTTGTCGTCCTTTTGATAACATGGTTGTATGACTCATTGGCATTATTAAATCATTGTTGTGGTAGCCAGGGATGTTTGAGTTTGGGGAGAAACATATGCTTCTCCAAATTGGTAAGTATCCGTTCTAAATATGTCAAATTTGGATGTGTATTGGATACTTCTTAGTTCATTTCTGTGAATGAGGTTGCAGTTTCAGCACTTAAGATACCATTAGGACCGAAGAGTTTACAAATATGCGGTTAACCTCAGGTTGAGGAAGACACTTACTGAGTTGATTTACCGCATTATCCTTCAAATGTTTCGCGCAAAGGACTCTTGTAGTTTGTGGGAAACATATGTCAATGGCTTTACAAGTCGAAAACTCTTCGTCGGAACAAAGAATTAATTTACTCTGATCGATGTAACTCATTTTATCCTGCAATTTCATATGAATTACTTTTAAGTAAGTATATAGTTCTCTAAGCATTTGTTTTAATTAATGTTAATGACATATAAAACATAAAATTATTCCAATCAAGTAGTTTTCATACATTTAAAATATTGGTAATTATAACACTAATCTGTTGATCACACCTAATCAATTAGTTGGCCCATAATAGAGAGAGAATTTTGTGTATTACTCGTTCAAGATGTACGATAGGGCCGCATTATAAACAGAAATTTCACGTCAGCCATTTTGATTTACGAAACACAATGTTATCGTTAAAAATCCTCAATCTTCCACTATTTTCCCGATTATCAGCTGAAATAGTATAAGAAATAAATATATAATATGACACATACAAATCAAATTAAACTTTTTATAACTTAAAAGTCGTATAAAACTTTGTATTTATTGCTTAATAATGACCAGACTCTACCAGTGTCCGTGTTCACGCATATAATATTTCTATATTCACTCGAAAATGAACTAGAATAGGCAAATACCTTTTTTATTTTTATTTATATGATACAATAGCACTTTATTTTATTCATTTCAATACAGAAACACAACAAAACAGTGATATAATGGGATATTTGACGACCAGACTCTACCAGACTCTGTTTAGTGATACCCCCCCTTTTCCACATACAGATCATCTGCTGCAGACGGCTTTGAAAACATATAGACAAAATTGGAAACTCTATATTTATTGAATAAAGTTTATTACATGTCTATGCAGTAAAAGAGACATAGCTTATTATGATCAATTTATTCTGCGGATGCATTTGTGGAAAATGGTTAATGATTGAGAAAAAATGGCATTCCTTAAAGCGGTAACATACATGAATCTGCCACGATTGTTTCTTTTGTTCGAACATTTAGAAATCTAATGTTTCTGTAAGCACAATATCAAGTTTTACAGAGTCGTTCAATAACGAGAACGAATCGTGTTGTTTCAACAGTTGTCTCCCTTGAATTTTTTTACGTCACACCCGAGATTCAGAAGACCTGAAAATATGCGAAATATGTAGGTATTTACTTGCTAAATGTTAAAATTACGAGCTATTTGAACTTGCAAGACAAGTCCACAACTGCCTAAAACATATAAATTTTAAATTTTTGTTTCGAAAACGTTTAAAATGTTTCAAAACATCACGGAAAACAGGAAAAGTTAGGAATAAGGTGTTTAAAACTCCGCCATTGTTGCTGAACGAAATGGCGGTTGAGTGACCCAAAAACTTCAGGAAATGCTATGTAATTGTCAATTAGTGCTTCCTTTTAAAATGACATTCGCAACATGGCCCAGAATTATTCTGTACAGTTGCAAAGGTTTTGTTGGCATTGCTGTATTTGCATCCTGTAAAGTTTTATTTTGTAAACTTCAATCTTTGGTCAATTTATTTATTTATTTCCCTTTCTCATAATTTTGCGAAAAACTGTCAACTGCTTGTAACAGACTGCTAAGTGAACCAGATATATAATCATATCTGTTGTCAACGAAATATTTTTCAGAAAATTAGGAATACAAACATTCACTCAAGATTACAATGAATCAAATTAAGAAGTAAACAACATTTCAAATTTTGAATGTTTACTTTGTTGACATTATGCCCATTCATACTTATTCATACAGTTTACCAGTTTTAAAGTCTTCCACGCTATATCATCTTTGTAAACAACCTGATACAGTAAGTGGTGAAAACAGAAGGTTTACCAAACCAAAGAAATGTTTATCTAACAAATTATAATTAATTAAAAAAACATAATTTATTTACCAGACCAACATCTTTTTGCTTGACAGGTCATTCGGTTAGAACTTAGATGGTCTTTCAGACTAACTGCATCAGAGGTATAGAATGGAAAACCGATTCTGTATTATGATCATGTTAATTTAAGATATAGAGAAAAAAGAGTAGAATCATCGAATAAGTAATTGCCTTTCCCACATATAGGCGCTTTCTTATGCCTCTGCAGCAGGCGACTTTTGAAATCATTGTGGGCTGGCAAATGGAAAAATTGCTCATAATGACCAATTTCTCCATTTGTCACAATGATCTCAAATTCATTCAATAATCATATGATCATTTATAGAGTTTTTCAATATTTTGAACTTGATAATTTCAAAGTCAACTGCTGCAGATTTATTTACGTGGGTGAGAAACGGTTGGTATCATGTCACTGAGATGATCATTTTGAGTACCCACAATCCCACTTACGACAAATCAGCAGCAGACAGCACTAGTCAAATAAATGAAAAATCTCAATAATTGAAAATATAATAAATGAATCGAGTTGAAACAATTGTGACACATGGAGAAGTTGATAATTTTTGCCGTTATGTTTTCATGTATCAACCGATTAACTTCTATGGTATAATGAAAGCATCTACAGAAAAAGTAACAATATATGGAAATTTGGAAACAATTTGGAACTATAATGCTTCTCATAAGTTTGAAAGGAGATATTGCAGATTTAAAGCTTTTTCTTTATTTCCCACCATGTTTTAAAATGCCTTAAGCTGCAGAGGCATCTACGGTTAAAGTACAAATGGCACGGACTTTAGCATGCAGGATGTATTTATATAATTTTATCATGCAATGAGCAGATAATGGGATTTACATGTTAACTGGTATGATAAACTATTATGTTTATCAGTATACTTATTTTTAGAAATGACGTAATCACCGGAACTATTTTTCTGAAATATAAATAAGCCGTTCCACCAGAAAACCAAAATTGTTGTGAGCGAAAAGTATCGATGCGGATTAGCCTCAGCATGCCATGCAGGCTAACCCGGAGAGACATGTTTCGCCTCCTGTGGATTTTCTGTTTCAGGAATCATTAATCAATACCTCTATCCCCCGAGACGGAATGTGTTGGACAGGATTATCCGGTGCAGGCTGATCTGGGTCGATGCATTATGCAGAGTCCATAATGTTGGTTTTCTCGTGAAACGGCTCAATTATGTTGATAGTATAGCAGTCAAAGCAATGAACAACCACAAATAAAAAGCAGAAATAAAGTTATAAAATTACATTTCAACATATTTTAACAATGTTCAGTCCTCTTACTTCATGAACAGTCTTTCTTCGTTGAAAATGTAGCATACATCAGGGGTTTTCAAAACTAACCGATTGCTGATCAAAATCATGTTAAAATCACTTTTTGATATGTTATTTTTGCTCCCCTTAGGCCCGCTACCAAGGTTTACCCATGACCTGACCCAAAGCCTGATCAGTTACTTTTCTCATTTGATCTGTTACAACAAAACATTTTGACAACCCTGATACATAGACCTGTCTATTCTCTCATGATCAGTTCATAGGAAACCTTGTAAATACAATCTGAAGCGAGTTATGTCCTATAATAAGAAGCATATCTCTGTTTCCAGAAGTAGTTTTACTTTTAAATGCCTATCGTCAGTCTGTTTTCTACCACGAGAAAGGGTTCTCGAACAGCCTTATCTACCAATGGATTCCTCTTTCATACAGCAGTTCCGACAGAAAATCATTATGCGTTACATCTAGATATCAAGAAAATGTTTCTTCTTGTGATAATATAACTTATCATTTACGTACAGCTAGTGTTTATGATCATCCTTAAAACTAAAAGTTTTGTAACGTGTCTTCGACATGTCTTCCCACAACAGTGACGGTATTATCCAAAAATGAATATCTCCAATCTAAATGACGACTAAGCATCACAATTGTCTTGAATATAGTCATCGGTATTTAAACTTTGAGTGTTACTTGAACTTCCATAGCCTGAAGTTGAACTAACTTAAAACAACGACTTTCAGATCCAACACATTCTATTCATTTTCAAATTACGGCGGTTGACATACATGTTGACCTATGGCGTGTACTGAAGCGAGGGCCAATCCGCAATACTTACACATCTACTAAGAATATACATGTATGTCGTGTGTACACAATGTAATTTGGCCCGTATTTATGCACACATGTGACGTCATTCTATTTAGGTGGAGTCATTTATGAATGGGCTTTTATAATTTGTGTATGCTATTTCTTTTAACTACTTAAAATGAATGTATATTAACCTGAAAACATAATTTTGCATGCAAGATAAATAGAATATTACGTCCCTGACTTTTGACATAAACTTAATCTCGGTATTAGAAATGATAAGGCTCGACAAATATCAATTCTCCCAACCTCGTCAGATAAAGTTCATATCTTAAGTCATGGACATAATATTCTCTATATAATATATCTCATAGGAGTTAAAGACACTTTAATATTCATCACACTTTTATAATGTATTCTAATAATTGCCTTAAACAATGGATAGGTAGATGGATCTTTTTAAAAAAAAACCAGTTTGAATTTTAAGCCCTCATTTAGGCTTTTTAGCTTGACTATTCAAAGAATAAGGGGAGCTATTGTAGTCGCGTCGGCGTCGCCGTTGGTTAAAGTGTTTGTGCAAGCTAGCATTTACCCTTATAACTTACATACGCCTAGGCCAATGATCTTCAAACTTGGTATGGACATACTTCATAGCAAGTTGGTGATGCCTACACAGTTTGGAGTCAGTAGGTCAAAGGTCAAGCTCACTGTAACTTTCTATATAGAAACAGTTCATGGTTAAAGTTGTTGTGCAAGCTAGCATTTACCCTTATAACTAACATACACCTAGGCCTATGGGCTTTAAACTTTGTATGGACATTCTTCATAGCAAGTTGGGGATGCCTTTAAACATTGGAGTCAGTAGATCAAAGGTCAAGGTCACTGTGACCTTCTATATGGAAACAAATCATGGTTAAAGTTTTCGTGCAAGCTAGAATTTACCCTTATAACTAACATACACTTAGGCCTGTGATCTTCAAGTTGGTTTTGCCTAGAGAGTTTGGAGTTACTAGGTCAAAGGTCAAGGTCACTGTGACCTTTCTGTAAAGAAACGGTTAATGGTTAAAAGCTAGCATTTACCCTTATAACTTACATAAGCCTAGGCCTATGATCTTCAAACTTGGTATGGACATACATCATAGCAAGTTGGTCATGCCTAGAGAGTTTGGAGTCAAAAGGTCAAAGGTCAAGTTCACTGTGACCTTCAAAGATAGAAACATTCCTTGCTTTAAAACTACTGATTTCTTAGGCCTATGACCCTGAAACTTAGTTTGGGTAATGGTCATGATCAGCACTTGACTCAAACAGGTCATGGGATCATAAGGTCAAAGGCACTATTTTTTGCAATAACTTTGAACTAGTTGCATATGGTGCAAATTGTTGCCCTATGGTTAAAGGTTTGCGTGCAACTACATTAAGAGTCCATATCTTAGTAACTACTTGATGCATTCCATTGAAGCGTTATACAACCCTTCCCAACCATCACACCTATGAAAATAATCAAGTTAAATAACTCTATCCTGCATATAATGCAAATTATCACCCTTTAAGACATTGTGGTTAATGTTTAGCATGCAACTACATTAGAGTCCATTATCTTAGTACTCAAATAAGCGGTGGAACAGTCGAGCATGCTGTCCTCCGACAGCTCTTGTTATACAGGCATTGTTAATATTTGATAAGAAAAACAGTATACAGCTATTTACTCCTCTTGAGGTCAATAGTGAAAAATTATTCTTCCAAGACTTGAAGTGAATGACTATTGACCCGAAATAGAGAACTATTGACCGAGACGAAGTCGAGGTCAATAGTTCTCTATTTCGGGTCAATAGTCATTTGCGAGGAAGAATAGTTTTTCACCATTGAACTCAAAGGGAGTAAATAGCTGTTTTATTATATATCTTCATGAAAAACGCATAATTTAACTAGTTTATTTATAACATTGCTGTCATCATTTTAATTGGGTAAATGTATATAACATAAATGTAGATTCTAACATAAACACAGGATTATTATTTTAAATGCAGCAAGAATGCAGTATACTGTTACATGACACACGCGTTAAAATGTTGGTTATGCACGTGCATGACGTCATTTCAAACAATAACGTCATAACAGATGAACTATTGACTCGAAAATGGACTATTGGACCTGAATTTTAGAATAAAAGCGAAAAGGAGTCAAATAGTCATTTTTTATTGAATCACACGTGACTGCTTCTCGTCCAATCAAATACTTTGATTCATAGTAGGTATATAATAATATACAGCTATTTACTCCTCTTGAGGTCAATAGTGAAAAATTATTATATACCTACTATGAATCAAAGTATTTGATTGGACGAGAAGCAGTCACGTGTGATTCAATAAAAAATGACTATTTGACTCCTTTTCGCTTTTATTCTAAAATTCAGGTCCAATAGTCCATTTTCGAGTCAATAGTTCATCTGTTATGACGTTATTGTTTGAAATGACGTCATGCACGTGCATAACCAACATTTTAACGCGCGTTATAATTTTATAAATAAACTAGTTAAATTATGCGTTTTTCATGAAGATATATAATAAAACAGCTATTTACTCCCTTTGAGTTCAATGGTAAAAAACTATTCTTCCTCGCAAATGACTATTGACCCGAAATAGAGAACTATTGACCTCGACTTCGTCTCGGTCAATAGTTCTCTATTTCGGGTCAATAGTCATTCACTTGGAAGAATAGTTTTTCACTATTGACCTCAAGAGGAGTAAATAGCTGTATATTATTATATACCTACTATGAATCAAAGTCCAATAGTCCATTTTCGAGTCAATAGTTCATCTGTTATGACGTTATTGTTTGAAATAACGTCATGCACGTGCATAACCAACATTTTAACGCGCGTGTCATGTAACAGTATACTGCATTCTTGCTGCATTTACAATAATAATCCTGTGTTTATGTTATGTTACATAAATTTACCCAATTAAAATGATGACAGTAATGTTATAAATAAACTGAAATGCGTTTTTCATGAAGATATATAATAAAACAGCTATTTACTCCCTTTGAGTTCAATGGTGAAAAACTATTCTTCCTCGCAAATGACTATTGACCCGAAATAGAGAACTATTGACCTCGACTTCGTCTCGGTCAATAGTTCTCTATTTCGGGTCAATAGTCATTCACTTGGAAGAATAGTTTTTCACTATTGACTTCAAGAGGAGTAAATAGCTGTATACTATTCTTCCAAGTCAATAGTTATCTATTTCGGGTCAATAGTCATTTGCGAGGAATAACATAAATTTATATTCTAACATAAACACAGGATTATTATTGTAAATGCAGGAAGAATGCAGTATACTGTTACATGGCAGGCGCGTTAAAATGTTGGTTATGCACGTGCATGACGTCATTTCAAACAATAACGTCACCTTTTAGACGCGCGTGCCACGTATATAAACTATTGACTCGAAAATGGACTATTGGACCTGAATTTTAGAATAAAAGCGAAAAGGAGTCAAATAGTCATTTTTTAGATCACCTAGAGCCAAAGGCTCAAGGTGAGCTATTCTGATCACTTTTTGTCCGTCGTCCGTCCGTCCGGCGTTAACTTTTAGCTTTAAACATCATCTCCTCCCAAACTCCAAGGACAATTTCCGTGAAACATCACAGGACTGTTCCTCTGGTTGGCCTCTTTCAAAGTTGTTCAAAGATTTAAATTCCATTGAGAACTTTGGTTGCTGCGGCATCAGAAAGGGGACAAAATGTCCAAACTTTAAAAATCTTCTCCTCCGAATCTGCCTGTCAGATTCAAATATAATTTGGTAGAAATGTTCCTTGGGTGACCCTCTATAAAAATTGTTCAAGCCATACTGATTGGGCGAAAAACATGGCAGTCAGGCGGCATCAAAAAAGGGGCAAAATGACAAAATTTGAAAATTCCATTTTTATGAAAGTGCTTGTCTGATTTTAAGAAAATATAATACGAATCTTACTGTAATGATCCTCTATTTAATTTGTTTAAGCTGTTTTGATTGGTTACACAATCATAGCAACCAGGCGTCGTCACAAAAGGGGTAAATTGAACTTTTAGCTACAAATGACAACCAACTCCTACCATTCCAATAGAACAATTTCCACAAAACATCACAGAAATGTTCCTTTGGTGGTCCTCTTTCAAAATTGTTCAAAGATTAAAATTCCAATAAGAACTTTGGTTGCTGCGGCATCAGAAAAGGGGACAAAATGTCCAAACTTTAAAAATCTTCTCCTCCGAATCTGCCTGTCAGATTCAAATATAATTTGGTAGAAATGTACCTTGGGTGACCCTCTATAAAAATTGTTCAAGCCATACTGATTGGGCGAAAAACATGGCAGTCAGGCGTCATCAAAAAAGGGGCAAAATGACAGAATTTGAAAATTCCATTTTTATGAAAGTGCTTGTCTGATTTTAAGAAAATATAATATGAATCTTACTGTAATGATCCTCTTTTTAATTTGATTAAGGCGTTTTGATTGGTTACACAATCATAGCAACCAGGCGTCATCTCAAAAGGGGTAAATTGAACTTTTAGCTACAAATGACAACCAACTCCTACCATTCCAATAGACCAATTTCCACAAAACATCACAGGAATGTTCCTTTGGTGGTCCTCTTTCAAAATTGTTCAAAGATTAAAATTCCGATGAGAACTTTGGTTGCTGCGGCATCAGAAAGGGGACAAAATGTCCAAACTTTAAAAATCTTCTCCTCCGAATCTGCCTGTCAGATTCAAATATAATTTGTTAGAAATGTTCCTTGGGTGACCCTCTATAAAAATTGTTCAAGCCATACTGATTGGTCGAAAAACATGGCAGTCAGGCGGCATCAGAAAAGGGGCAAAATGACAAAATTTGAAAATTCCATTTTTATGAAAGTGTTTGTCTGATTTTAAGAAAATATAATACGAATCAAGAATGTTCCTTTGGTGGTCCTCTTTCAAAATTGTTCAAAGATTTAAATTCCATTGATAACTTTGGTTGCAGCGGCATCAGAAAGTGAGAAAAATACCCAAATTTTAAAATCCTTTTCCTCCATAATCTACTTGTGCGATTGCAAGATAATTTGGTAGAAATGTTCCTTAAGTGACCCTGTAAATAAACTGTTGAAGCCATATTGATTTCGTTGAAAAACAGGGCAGCAAGGCGGCATCAGGAAAGGTGCAAAATGACAAAAACTTTATAATTCCATTCTTATTAAAGTTCTTGTTAGATTTCAAGATATAAATGGCCTTTACTGATAAGCTGTTTCTTGAGAAGTGTCCACTCCTTTGCAGTTTCATTTACACTCCCTGATAAAATTTTCCCAGATATTTGCAGTTAAATATTTGCTACTAATTTACTATCAATTAGGTGATCGATTTAGGGCCATCTTGGCCCTCTTGTTATTGAATCACACGTGACTGCTTCTTGTCCAATCAAATACTTTGATTCAAAGTAGGTATATAATAATGAATGATATCTTTTTCTGATATTCAAATGAGTGGTCATGTTTCAGCCTTCACTCTTTCGCACTCTGATGCCTATGTAGCAGATGACTTTTATAAAAAGTGTGGCAATTTCTCATTTTGACACATTGTTTATAACTCTGTTCAATGATTGAAATGAAATTGACTTGGTGTTTTTCTTTTTTCTTTAGATTGTTCAACACGTGATATAAGCAATCATGAGTCACATCCCGCAGCATCATCGGCGGTTAGAAGTGATTGAAGGGAAGCTGCGTGATCCAAACTCTGAACTCAACCTTGATAGCCTCCTTGTAAGTAATATTCCCGTAACCATCCTCAGAGGTCCAGACCATAGGGGCCCGGCATACTATAAATTTATTTATTGTTTGTTTTTATTTACCCTCGCCATGCAGAATTAACTAGTTGGCGAGCACTATAAAACATGAGTATTCTAATTATATATAGACAAGGGATGTAACTTCCTTGTCAGCCGGCTTTGACCCATGTTTTCATTTTACCGTAAGTGTTTTTAATTTTAAGTCTGGTGTTCGGAAACCGATTGTTTGTGGATAAAATCCTTGTGACCAGTGTTAAGGGTAGATATGTGGCTACATGCTGGTTCAAAGCACTTTATGCGATCGTCGTTTTTCATTATGTATCGCACCAAAATGCAAACATGGGTCAAATCCAGCTGACGAGGAAGGAAGTCTATATATAATAGAATATACATTTTTAGCTCACCTAAGCACGAAGTGCGAGGTCAGCTTTTGTGATCTACCGGTGTCCGTCGTCGTCTGTACGTCCGTCTTTTCAGGGCTGTACAAATCCCATAGCCCGACGTCCGGGACAAGTCATAAATCGCATCGGGCAAGTCGCTAATTGCAACATCTCAGTCCCGGACAAGTGGCATTTTCCAAAAATCCACGTCCCATTATATCAACCCATTTACGTAACAGTGAATGTAAATTCCTGTGTCTGGTAGCCCGGCTTAATTACTATACTAACACACATGTCTGTCGTGTATAAATTTGACTGTATGTTACATGCGAAAAACCACTCGCGCGTGACCACAACAAATCAATAACAGTAGGCGGAGTTACCCACCTGTCAGATCGAGTGATTTCAGCCAACCGAATCGCGTCAGTAATAGTCGATTAACGTGATATATATGTATCCAATAATGCTGTCCAATCATAAGTGACAATTGTTCCTTGGGGCTGTGTTATTTCATGAAAGCTAGGGAATTACCTCTCGGCCTCATTAAAATATTCGCTTAAATGTATTTTGATCCATATTTCTACTTTCGGTATGCGATGTTTGCAAACTGGTGCAAACCGGTTCAGAAAGACTTGTAAGAAATTTTCGCCATGCAGAAGTTAATAAAACAAATTCGATCCAAATTAAAGACAATACGACGACTGCTAAAAATTATCTTACCATTTATCAATTTGAAATACCTTCAAGATCGACATAATATTCGTAATATCAGGGACACAAAGAAAATTGTTTGGAATGAAATATATAAATGATTCCCCCAAGTATGATAATTGCCCAATCACGGCTTTGTTTACCAAAATTAATTAGCATAAATGGTGGGAAAAAAATCATATGACTTAATAGTTGCGATTTCATTGGATGAAATGAGAAATTGGGTGAATGACATTCGCGACCTGACGACCCCGATGTTTACATTCAACGCTGTTTACCGATTTCTAATTCTCAAAGTAGGGAACCATGATTAAAATTGCGCAATCATCAAAATGGCGGCTATGCTGCGAATAATACTGCAACACCAATATGACTAAAGTACACGATCTGACTAAATGTAAATGCGTAGTGTTAATAGGAGATGATTTTAATGAGATTGACCGCAACACATGAAACAAATTTAACTTTTTGTTGTCTTTCATTTTTGTTGACAAGATTTTTTGATTTAATAACTACATTGAACCTGATAAATTTGACTTTTGGTTAATAAAATTGAATTTATCACTGTCTTTCTTTGTAAAACTGACCCTCGTATCGAACACTGCCCTGTTTCGGTGAGGGACCTAAATCGGTGACCTTATTATTTTGTTATCTTCAATTTGAAAAGTGCTATTGCATCATTTGACTATGCTGTCTCAAGTTTAACATTTCTGTCAATAGCTTTTGAATCTTTTGTAAATATGGATAAAATACATACATTTTATACAGAATATTTCAAATAACCTAGTGAAAAAAAATCTCTTTTCCAAATTTCATTTTGTTTAACTGAATGCTGCACTACAGGTCTTTTGCAATAATGTTATTTGAATTGGTCACTTCCCTTAAATCATGTACAGTGTGTGCTCTTAATGTTATCTTTATACAGAACTAGAAAATAACCCACTAAAAAACACTCAAGAAACCGCGATCCGGGCTACCACACAATTCTTAAATTTGTCGCATGTTAAACTTGGTTTGCAGAAAAGTGGGACAAGTGAGAATCTTAGCAGGACAAGTGGCATTCTGAAAGTCACTTGTCCTGGACAAGTGGCTGAATTTTTTTTTGTACAGCCCTACTTTTAACAATTTCCTACAAATGACTTCTCCTTCTAAACCAATGGACTGATTTCAAAATAACTTCACAGGAATGTTCCTTAGGTGGTCCTCTTTTAAAGTTGTTCAAAGAATTTAATTCCAAGAAAACTTTGGTTGCTGCAGCATCAGAAAAGGGGAAAATTGCCAAAACTCTAAAAATCTTCTTGTCCAAAAATACTGGCCAGATTTGAAAATAATTTTGCACAAATGTTCCTTGGGGCACCTTCTACCAGGATTGTTAAACAAATTTCGATCCATTGAAAAACATGGCCACCAGGCTGTGGAGCTTGTTTTCCTTATATGTTCATTGTTAAATCTTTAAAAATCTTCTTGTCAAAAAGTACTGGCCTGATTTAAAGATAATTTGGCACAAATGTTCCTTGAGGCACCCTGAACCAATGTTGTTCAAATACTTCTGATCTGTTGAAAAACATAGTCGTCGGGGCGGAGCTTGTTTTCATTATGTGTGCATTGTTAAAACTTTAAAAATCTTCTTGTTCAAAAGTACTGGCCCGATTTAAAAATAATTTGGTACAAATGTTCCTTGGGGGATCCTCCACCAAGATTGTTGAAATTATTACAATCCTTTGAAAAACATTGCCAGGGGGTGGGGCTTGTTTTTTCCGTATATGTATATGTATATAGTGAAAACTTCAAAATTCTTCTTGTTTTTAAATTAACTTGTCTGAAACCTAGAGCCTAGAGCAGTGCTTGCACTAACTTTTTGAAACGGGTCTCAATTTTGGAAGTCCTGCTCATAATTCTTGGAAGTCCCAGGTGGCACGCTGGCTTTTTTCGCATCTTGCACATTCTATTATGTTTCCCTTTGTTTTATTTTAAAAAACATTATTGGAAAAGAAGCTAATTAATACAGAAAGTGGTTATTGCTCCTTTGTCAACAATGTTATTGTTGGTTCTACCATAACACTTTTAAACCAGTAGGTTTTTATGTGATATAGAATGCTTTTTTCTGATCATGTGTCAAAAGCTATCCAGCATAAAAGTCATCAAAAGATTGGCATGGCCATGATTCATTACATCAGGGACACTAATATAGTGTCCCTGATTACATTCACATTAAACATGAATTATGTTCTTAAATCACATTCAGTATGGCAAAAGGAATGATTTCTGTTAATGAGTTATTAATTTTATTTTAAACACCAGTAAATAAAGTATTCTGCAGTGAGACATATTACAAACACACATTAAGGGCACTAAACTTTTAATAATAGTCAACTTTAAAACAAATAAGAATGAGTGTGAGTAATACTTTCTTGAATGACATTTCCGATTTCCAAAATGCAGAAAATGCACGAAAACCCATTACAAATTACAATATGTATTTTCACCTCCAGACTTCAGTTTCTTTTATATTTTAAAAAAATAATGAACTAAAATGGGCTTATATGCAATTTATTTCATAGGCAAGTCCTCTTTGACAGCTGGCTGTGATTTTGATAGATTTTCATGTCAACTTTGTTTTTAAAAAATCGGCAATTAAAAAGTGTTTCCTATGGATTTAGGCAAACAAAATAATAATCTTTAAACAGTTAAATTATTATAGGGACATTCTTTTATCATATCCTAGTATGTTTTTACATGGGTTATTGAAATTAATTACCCCTACGCTGTTTATAATGAAAAATAGAATTGATTGGTGTGAAGTCGTTATCAAGTGTCAAATCTGGGGGTGGGTGGGGTACGCATTCTCGATCGTGATTGGCTTAAATCTACCAATTGATAACTCCCACTGTCCATAATTGACACTTCATAAAACACAATACACAGTGTCTTTAGATAATTACACACAATTTCTAGTGGACATATATATACGTCCTGTGTTTTGATTGTCGGCGTATACCCTTAATTCCTGGACGTACTTGGACGTCTCCCTTGTCAATTTTGGGCGTACGCGATCGATTTTCGGGCGTAAAAACGCCCAATACGTCCATTAACGTGAGCGCTGGCCTAGAGCTTAGATATTTGGTGTTTAGCAAAATCTAGTAATCTCTACAAAAAAAAAATCAAATTATGCCCCTGGGTTCACTTGTTTTACATAGAGTTATATAGGGTAAACTTTGAAAATCTTCTTGTCTGAAACTGAAAGGTCTAGAGCTTCGATGTTTAACCCTTTCCCTCATACGGCAATTCTGCAGCACACGACTTTGAACGTATTTTGTCAAAAAATAGGAAATCTCCATAATTGAATAGATAACCTATGACAAAAAGTGGAAAACATTGTGGCAAAAGGAGAAATTGCTCGTTTTGAGCAATTTCTTCTTTTGCCACTATGTTTTCAAAAAGCCGTCTGCTGCAGAGGCGTCAGAAAGCATCTATATAAGGGAAAGGGTTAATGTGTAGCATTGACTGGTCCTCTACAAAGACTTAAAAAAATTATGCCCAGGTGAACAAAATTTGCCTTGCGCATTGGTCACCTATTTGGAATTGAACTATATACTTATAGGGAAAAACTTCTTGTCTGAAACCAAAAGGTCTAGAGCTTAGATATTTGGTGTCTAGCATTGTCTAGAAGTCCTTTACAAATATTGTTCAAAATTGGCCCCACCACGGAATCGCTTGTATTATATAGACATTTATAGGGAAAAACTTCGAAAATCTTCTTATCTGAAACCGAAAGGCCTAGAGCTTAGATATTTGGTGTCTAGCATTGTCTAGAAGTCCTTTACAAATATTGTTCAAAATTGGCCCCACCACGGAATCGCTTGTATTATATAGACATTTATAGGGAAAAACTACGAAAATCTTCTTATCTGAAACCGAAAGGCCTAGAGCTTAGATATTTGGTGTGAAGCCTTATCTAGTTGTCCTCTACAAAGATAATTCAAAATTATACTTCTGGGGTTAAAATTGGCCCTGTCTTTGGGGGTCACCTGTTTTACATAGAGATATATAGGGAAAAACTTAAAAATATTCTTGTTAAATACTAACTGATACATAAACATTTCTTGAGGGACCTTCTTAATATAAACTTGACAAAAGACAGGTGTGTGGGTGTAGGTTTTTAGCTCTGTTGTCCTCTTCGGCCTCTTGTATTGGCTCACCTGACTGCAAAATGAGTTTTGTGGTTGGCATAACAAATCACATTTCATGACTCAGGTGAGCGATCCAGGGCCATCATGGCCCTCTTGTTATAAAGTGTCAGTTCGAAACACGACTCGGCCAACCTTCTTGCCTTATGATTGACAAAATGGTGACTAGCATCATTCTTCCACCACTGGGGTTAAAAGTCTATGTGGGGAGGTAGCCAGTTGATTTGGACGAGTACTGGCTTGAGAAAGCCATGAACACATGAAGGGTATTGAACTGGTTGATGTGATATTTAGGAAATACTGCTGAAAACCGCATTTAACTCGAGCGCAATCATTCAAAACTAAGCAAACATTGCTTCTGAAGATCCTTTTCTTTAATTATATTAGCCACATCTAGTGATTTGTGTCAATCAGCCAATCAGCTTTGACATCATTTAACACTTTCCCTCATATAGACGCTTTCTGACGCCTCTGCAGCAGATGGCTTTTTGAAAACATAGTGACGAAAGAAGAAATTGCTCAAAATGAGCAATTTCTCCTTTTGCCACAATGTTTTCCACTTTTAGTCAAAAGGTTATCCATTCAATTATACAGTTTTTCCATTTTTAGCTCACCTATGCACGAAGTATCAGAATGTTTGTCTTGATGATATGTAGGTCAAGTTCGAACATGGGTACGTCGGGTCAAAAAGTAGGTCACTAGGTCAAATTTTTGCTTCAGCAGTTTGAAATTTTGTCAGAATGTTTGTCTTAAAGATATTTAGGTCGAGTTCGAATATGGGTTATGCCGGGTCAAAAACTAGGTCACTAGGTCAAATTGAAGGAAAATCTTGTTAACACTTTGGATGCCGCATTTTTTGCTTCAGCAGCTTGAAAGTAGGTCAGAATGTTTGTCTTAAAGATATCTAGGTCAAGATCAAATATGGGTCATATTGGGTCAGAAACTAGGTCACTAGGCCAAATTGAGGGACAAATTTGGTAACTCTGTAGTAGCCGCATGTTTGCTTCAGCGGCTGAAATTTGTTCAGAATCTTGAGCTGAATGATATCTAGGCCAAGTTCGAATAAGGGTCATGCCGGGTCAAAAATTAGGTCACTAGGCCAAATTGAAGGAAAATCTTGTTAACACTTTGGATGCCGCATTGTTTGCTTCAGCAGCTTGACATTTTGTCAGAATGTTTGTCTTATAGATATCTAGGTCAAGTTTAAATATGGGTCATATTGGATCAGAAACTATGTCACTAGGTCAAATTGAGGGAAAATCTTGTTAACTCTGTAGAAGCCGCATGTTTTGCTTCAGCGGCTTGAAATTTGGTCAGAATGTTGACCTGAATGATATCTAGGCCATGTTCAAATATTTTCATGCCGGGTCAAAAACTAGGTCACTGGGTCAAATTGAAGGAAAATCTTGTTAACACTTTGGATGCCGCATTTTTTGCTTCAGCAGCTTGAAATTTGGTCAGAATGTTTGTCTGAATTATAGCTAGGTCAATAAAGGAAAATATTGTTCAAACTCCGGAGGCCCCATTTTTACTTTGAGCAAGTTGAAACTTTGTCAGAATGTTGTCTTGATGATATCTAGTCCATGTTGGAATATGGGTCATATCAGGTAAAAAAATATAGATCACTAGGCCAAATGAAGGAAATTATTGTTAACACTGTGGAGGTTGCATTCAGAATAATTGTCTTGATGTGTTTTGCATTGCAGTACATTGTATAATTCAGGTGAGCGTTCCAGGGCCATCATGGCCCTCTTGTTTTACAAAATATGTTTAAAGTCGTCTGCTGCAGAATTGTCGTATGAGGAAAAGGGTTAAAGTTAAACTGGCATAAAACTAGTGGGGCTAGACTTCTAAGTTTTTGTCAGAAAATGCATAAATATAAAATACATGCAGACTGGAGGCGTTGGAAAGACTGTGAAAATATACATGCTCACCTGAGTCTTCACTGTATGCATAATGCATTAAAATCCCAAATTACTAGAAGCATCTAGTTTAAGAAAAGATTATGTAGCTTTCCCATTGTAGATCAAAGTTTCGGGATTGACACAGCGTCCAATCATTTTTTTTTCCGAAAAACAAGGTAGGATTTTTATCGGAACATTTATTTTATAAACAAATTGAGGCATATTTTCTTTTTTGTCTTATGTAAAAAAAATCCCCCTTCCATACAAATTTAGGGGGGGATATTCAAAACAGTGTTAGAATTAGCCACTCCTAGATTGGACACTGTGACACCATTAAGACGTTCTTGTTTTAAGTGGGGTAAAACACAGAACAAACAAATCTCTTCCACCAGAAGCTTTACATGTTATTTATATATCAGAGGCCCAAAATTGATGAGAAACATGCAATACCTCTCTTGTTATCAAACCAAACCCTATTTTGTGGGAGACCACCTCGGGATGAAGTGGTAGAGCGTCCACATCCGGTGCAGGAGGTCGAGGGTTCCAATCTTGCTT
The DNA here is from genome assembly GCA_031761405.1 of Serripes groenlandicus. Taxonomy (NCBI): domain Eukaryota; kingdom Metazoa; phylum Mollusca; class Bivalvia; order Cardiida; family Cardiidae; genus Serripes; species Serripes groenlandicus. The sequence continues at coordinate 164,272,954 of JASEVX010000001.1, read as the reverse complement.
GGACGGATCATACCAAAGACTTTTAAAATGGTAGTAATGGCTGCCCTCCTTGGCACTCAGGGTTTTGGGGTTAGCATTGATTTACTGATGTCAGGATAAATGGACCAGCAGTACTGGTATCTACTCAGGAAACGATGTGATATAACTGAAAAAGTTGATGAACATTTTAAACACCAAACAATCGACCTATGTTGTCGGTACTCAATGAGACTTTTAACGCTTGACTTTCGATATCATAGGGTTTCGACATGATCTTAGAACTTGAATTACGCACTTTCACCTTTCACCTTGTAAAAAACTCTGCTATACATGTAGTAAGCAAATAAACATAGTCATTAGAACGTCATTAGAACATAATTTATTTTTTAACAGTTTAATCAGACTATTGTAATTGTGTTTTTTGGATGGTTTCCATTTAGCCTTACATCTTGATTGTTCATTTGTAAATATAGGGCATTTAACAAAATATTTCAAATAATGTATGTATATTGATTTGGTGAATACTGTATTGTGTACTATGTACTATTTATTGTGTTTCCTGTTTTGTAAGGATTCTTTCAATTATACTGTTAAATATTATTTCATTCCTTAAAATGAAATCCCCCAGAGACATTGTGACATAATTAACCCTTTCCCTCATACAACAATTCTGCAGCAGAAGATATTTTGTCAAATAATGGAAAATCTCTATAATTGAATGGATAACCTATGACTAAAAGTGGAAAACATTGTGACAAAAGGTGAAATTGCATGTTTTGTGCAATTTCTTCTTTTGTTTCTATGTTTTAAGAAAGCCGTCTACTGCAGAGGCGTCAGAAAGCGTTTATATTAGGGAAAAGGTTCAAGGAAGTTTTGGATACTGACAAGTCTCTCCTCAACCATGCAGTTATTGTGTTTCCTGCCATAGTCTATCCATCCGTCACGTCAACTGACATTTTACCAGACACCATACAATAGTCTAAACAGTTTAGCATAGGTTAATCTTTCTGTTCCTTGTCCTGTGGTAGAATGTTCTTGTCTGGACTATTTCTCTTCAATAAATTTGAAATTCAAATAAAAGTTTTATGGAATTCGGTAGTGATCCAGTTTTCAATGCAGGGGTTGTGGGTTTAAACCCCAGATCAGCCAACAATCTTTCTGACGTTTGATTAAAGTTAATGTGTATTGCACCATTGGGCTAACAGTTGTCTATGTGGAAAAGTAGCCAGTTGCTTGGAAAGAATGTTGTGTGGAGAACTGGTATACAAAAGCCAGGAAATACATGAGTAGGTGAACTGGCCGCAATGATATGACTTAAAATTTGGTGAAAAAGCGTTAGTCTAATCAATAAATAAATTCTAAAATGAGATGTGCACATTATAAACTTGTAAAAAGATAAATATTCATTGGAAAATAAGTTGATGCATTTAGAAGTTATAAAATGCATAAACTTAACCCTTTCCCTCATATAGACGCTTTCTGACGCCTCTGCAGCAAACAGCTTTTTGAAAACATAGTGACAAAAGAAGAAATTGCTCAAAATGAGCAATTTCTCCTTTTTCCACAATGTTTTCCACTTTTAGTCATAGGTTATCCAATCAATAATAGAGATTTTCTATTTGTTGACAAAATATGTCCAAAGTCGTCTGCTGCAGAATTGTCGTATGAGGGAAAGGTTTTAAATCATGCAGAATTCCCAATTTTGTCATGTTAAACCTGTTTTCCCCCCCTAAATACACAATAGCGATTAATTTTCCCAAATAAAGGGCCAAATTCTTATTCCCAAAATGCCTACAAAAAGGCCTGATAGCTTACATACATACATGTGCTGAGTGCATTTTTCCATTCAAAATTTGTGATGCGTTAAGCTTTCAATATATCCTATCAAATTACTTTACAACTCATTTAATTTATCTCCTTACCAACTTGTATTGAGATGGTTTCGGTTAAATTTATTATTATACACAGTCATGTACATAAAATCTTTGAACTCTCTCTGTCTGTCTCTCTCTCATACTCAAATGGGCAATGTCACACACGAAAAAGGGCCTTCAAACATTTATTTAATTTAAAGGAAATTATTATAATAGTACACAAACTTGTCTTCGGCAGCCATCAAATGGGAAGTCAAAATGTGGCTGCTTTATACAAGTCCCACCTGCAGAAGCATTGTAACCCTATCCCACATACAATAAATCTGCGGCAGACGACATTGATAACATCTTGCCAAAAAATTTGGAAAATCTCCGCAAATAAAAGTAAATTTATTGTTGAATAGAACTGGAAACATTGTGACAGAAGGGGAAATTGCTCATTATATGGCACAATTTTTTCAAAAGTCATCTGCTGCAGAGGCATCAGAAAGTGTCTCTATGTGGGAATGGATTAACCCTTTCCCTCATATAGGTGCTTTCTGGCGCCTCTGCAGCAGACAGCTTTTTGAAAGCATGTCGACAAAAGAAGAAACCGCTCAAAACAAGCAATTTCTTCTTTTGTCACCATGTTTGCAAATCGATTCAATTATTGTAGTTTCATTTAAAAGGAGTTTCCAAATTTTCTGGGTATGTTAATTCAAAGTTGTTTGCTGCAGATTTGTTGTATGTGGGAAAGGGTTAGAATGAAATGATCATTAAAGTGAAATAATCCATGTTGACTAAAATGTGTTTTTCCCTCATATAGACACTTTCTGACACTTTCTGATGCCTCTGCAGCAGACAGCTTTTTGAAAACATAGTGACAAAATAAGACATTGCTCAAAACGAGCAATTTCTCCTTTTGCCACAATGTTTTCCACTTTAAGTCATGGGTTATCCATTTAATTATAGAGATTTTCTATTTTTTGACAAAATATGTTCAAAGTCGTCTACTGCAGAATTGTTGTATGTGGGAAAGAGTTAATGCAACAACAATCAATCTCAACACAGCCTTCACTGTCTGCCTGTGTGCTGTATAGATCTAAATACATGTTCTGACAACATAACTAGAAGATGCAAGACACAATTCAAATATTTAAGCAGAGATCTAGATAAGGGGCGCTTTGCATGTTCTAAAATCCTTATTTGACCCTATAACACTATGTTGTGGGTACTGAAAAGAAATGTCTCAATGCGACAATTCTTTTGAGTACACACAACATTGGGTTTGGTTGGATAATAAGAAAGATTTTGTGGGGAAAAGCGGTGTATCTGAACCTCAGATATAAGCCTTGGAATGCTATACTTAATTATTCATTTATTTTAAGGGATTAAAATCTATTGTCTGCTATATCAATTTTTTTATCCATGCAAATTGAAATGCTTAGAACTTTAAACTCTACTGGTTGAAGTTACTGAGTATCATGCAGTTGAAAAGCACAGTAAATTATCAAATGAGAGCACAATCTTTTAACCCTTTCCCTCATACGACAATTCTGCAGCAGACGACTTTGAACGTATTTTGTCAAAACATAGAAAATCTCCATAATTGAATGGATGACCTATGACAAAAAGTGGAAAACATTGTGGCAAAAGGAGAAATTGCACGTTTTGTGCAATTTCTTCTTTTGTCACTATGTTTTCAAAAAGCCGTCTGCTGCAGAGGCGTCAGAAAGAGTCTATATGAGGGAAAGGGTTAACAGAGAAAAGAACACATTGTTCATCATGAGCAATCAAATGTTCCTACAAGTTAGCTTTCTCCCAAGGCTTTAACCTTTTCCCACATACAACAATTCTGCAGCAGACGACTTTGAACATATTTTGTCAAACAATGTAAAATCTCTATAATTGAATGGGAGTGTAGGGCAAAACCCCTGTGGGACATAAACCCTGTGGGACAAAACCCCGTCGGACAATACACCCATGGGATAATACCCCCCTAGGATTTTAACCCATTGGACAAAACCCCCATGAACATTATAGAATAATCTTTTATTAAGTTTTTATATTTGATGAATTGATTCTTTCGGTCTGAATTTGGATATTTACTTATTTAAAAATAAATGTTTGTATCTATCAGCAAATTAGTTGTTTCCATTATCAAAACATGGCACAATATAGAGAAGCATAGGTGTGATATGTCAACTTTATCATAATAGGAAGTGGAATTTGAGTATTTCTCGGATTTATTTTTTATTGGAGTATAATTTCCTTTTCCTATGATGTTTTTTGTATCAATTAATTATATTTTTAATCAAGACCAATTTATATAAGTTAACTTAAAACATATGCATTATTTGTATCAAACAAGCATTATTTTGATAGCACAAACTAATTAAAACATACTTTCATTCGAATTAATTATCTTTGATGCATTGAATTAATCAAAATAGAGTGTAGATAATACCCCCTCAAAAATTCAAGCTAATTTAAACACTCTTAATTATCTTCAATCAAAACCTGTAAACAAAACACAATTTCATATCAAATATAAAAAACACTCTATTAAATACATACTAAAACACAAAAATAATTATATACCCACAGGGGTATTGTCCACTATTCATTTTAAGGGACGGGGTTTTTGTCCACAGGGTTTTTGTCCACCGGGGTTTTGTCCTATAGGGTTTTTGTCCCACCAGGGTATTGTCCGTACCCCATTGAATGGATAACCTATGACTTAAAGTGAAAAAACATTGTGGCAAAAGGAGAAATTGCTCGTTCTGAGCAATTTCTTCTTTTGCCACAATGTTTTCCACTTTTAGTCATAGGTTATCCATTCAATTAAAGATATTTTCTAGTTTTTGACAAAATCTGTTCAAAGTCGTCTGCTGCAGAATTGTCGTATGAGGGAAAGTGTTATATGTGTACATAGGGATGAATCTCACTCTGACTCATTCCCACACCTTTAGCGTCATTAGTTGTGTATGGGCTAAGCCAGATTATTTCCTTATTACATAGTACATTATTATGAATACTCTTTGCAAGTTTTAACCCTTTCCCACATACAGACGCTTTCTGATGCCTCTGAAGTAGAAGTCATTTGAAAACATTGTAGCAACAGTGAATTTTTTTTTTATTTAAACTGTCGTTATTGGAGATTTTTCTTATTTTTGATAAGATGTTTTCAAAGTCGCCTGCTGTAGATTTGTTGTATGAAGGAAAGGGTTAAAAAGGGAAATTGGCTGAGGGAAGAGCCAATTAAAAAGACAATCTATTCCCACATGCATCATTACATGCAATTTGATGCACCTTCAGCAGACGACTTTTTTAAAACATTGCGGCAAATGGGTAAATTTCTCATAATAACCAATTTCTCCCTTTGCCACAATGTTTCCATCTCGATTCAATAGAAACATTCCTTTTTAGCTATTTTCCATATTTTCTCCCAGATGGTTTAAAAGTTGTCTGCTGCAAATTGATTGTATGTGGGAAGGGTTGTTTAAGAGTTATGTACTTGGGAACAAGGTTAGAAGGCATTGTTATTGTAAGGAAAATGAAGCCATTTTCCAAGATTTATTTATAATGATGGAAAGATAAAAGGTTTAATATAAATATGGTAAAAGTACAATCCCTGATAAGGAGGAGTGAACAGGGCTCTGTCGTACATTATCTTATCATTATCGCTTTCCCACATACAATAAATCTGCAGCAGACTACTTTGAATTTATCAAGTCCAAAATACAGAAAATTTCTGTTAACCCTATCCCACATACAACAATTCTGCAGCAGACGACTTTGAACATATTTTGTCAAAAAATAGAAAATCTCTATAATTGAATGGATAACCTATGACTAAAAGTGGAAAACATTGTGGCAAAAGAAGAAATTGCTCGTTTTGAGCAATTTCTTCTTTTATCACTATGTTTTCAAAAAGCCGTCTGCTGCAGACGCGTCAGAAAGCGTCTATATGAGGGAATGGGTTAATACTAGTTTGATTATTGATTAGAGTTGAAATCAGTGTGGCAAAAGGAGAAATGAGCAATTTCTCCTCAGTGTGGCAAAAGGAGAAATGAGCAATTTCTCCTTTTGCTTCACTAATTTCAAAATTCATCTGCTGTAGAGTTGTCAGAAAGCGTCTATATGGGGTAAAATCAAATTCCGTGTTGTTGGTACTCAAAACAATTTTCTCATTGATTTAGTTGTTCCATTAATTAGGGTTTAAGATCATCTAATACCTCCCCCTGACCTGTGAGTCATACTGGACAAGACAGATCACCTGAATGTAAAACAGTTTACACCTTTTCCCACATATGACAAATCTGCAGCAGACAACTTTGGAAACATTTACCAGTAGTACAAAATATAGAATTTAATCTATGAATGAAAGACCCATTATTGAATTAAGGTTTAAAACATAATGGCATCAAAAAAGAAATAGTTGATTCTGAGTCGAACTGAGCAATTTCTCTTTTTGCCACACTGTTTCCAAAAGTTGTTTGTTGCAGAAGCATCAAAATGCACCTGCCAAGTTGGAAAAGGATTAAATACTATTTGTTGATATGTTGCTTGATAGGTCAAGAGTCACCAATACTGGAGGATAGAAGAATGGGAAGAGGAAGAATAATCTCGTTATAATGTTAACCCTTCCCCTCATATGAACGCTTTCGGAGGCCTCTGCAGCAGACAGCTTTTTGAAAACATGGTGACAAAAGAAGAAATTGCACAAAACGTGCAATTTCTCCTTTTGCCACAATGTTTTCCACTTTTAGTCATAATCCATTCAATTATGGAGATTTTCTATGTTTTGACAAAATATATATTTTCCTTTTTTTTTTGACAATGTACAGTACACTGCAAAGGGTTACGCTGCAAAGATATCAAAAGTTTTCTGAATTATGGAAATTGTTAACCCTTTCTCACATTCAGCAAATATACAACAGACAACTTTGAAATCATCGTTGCATAAATAAGGAAATTTCTAGAAATGAATGTATAACCATTGAATCAAGTTGAAATTATTGTGGCAAAAGAGTAAAGATATTGTTTTTAATGAACAAATTCTCCTTTGGCCACATTGTTTTAACCCTTTCCACATACAGCAAATCTGAAGCAGACGACCTTTTAACATATTGGCAAAAACATGGAAACTCTATATAAATGAAGGTATGATTACTGAGAAAAGAAACTTAAAACATTGCGGCAAAAGGAGAAAATGCTTGTTTTGAGCAATTTCTTCTTTTGTCTCAATGTTTTGAAAATTCGTCTGCTGCAAAGTTGTCAAAAAGCATCTATATGTGGGAAAGTTGTATTCTTCAGATGCTTGAGAATGCGTCTTCAAGTGGGAAAGGGTTAACACTATCAAACATATAAACGCTTTATGATGCCTCTGGAGCAGACGACTTGCAAAGATTATTTTTGGAGCTGATGATTTAAGTAACTGCAGTACTGGCTGGTATCACTTCGACTCAGGTTTTTCCATTTGTGCAGACCTTCGATTCGGTGTAAGCATAAGGGATTTGAAACTGGGTGTCCCGGGTTAGATCCAGGTTACGGTGGTGTGCCCTTTGGCAAGGCATATTTCCAAGCCTAGTACTGGTTTGTTTACCCAGGAATGATAAATAAGTGAGTTTTTGCTGTAATGAAACTGAAATAATATTTAAAAAGCCTAAAACCCCAATAAAACAAACAAATGGATTCAGATATTATGTGTTATGAAGAAACTTAAATATACATCTGACATGTCCTTTCTAGAGTTGACAGCTTTTAAATGATCATTTGAAAGGAATTTTACTTCAGAAAAATTGAAACTATTGTTTGGAAAACATTGTGGAAAAAGAGAAATTAAAAGAGTTATCCGCTGATTTGGTATTCTTTCATATATCAGGGAAAGTGTTTAATTATCATACCAGATTATAATTGTTGTAGTGCAAATAAAAATCTTTTATAAATTTATCTCTACAGTGGGTGAAAAAACCCAAGAATGTCTCTTAAACCTTTCCCTCATACACCAAATCTGCAGCAGATGATTTGGTAAACAAATAGGCAAAAGTATGGCAGTCTTAGCAAAAGTCATCAGTCCATCACTAACAAATTTTCATGCAACAAAGCAGGAAATAGATGAAAAATGAGCTTTCAGACTGACAGATTTCTAAAAATTTCATGAAGTCTGTATAATGGAAATCTCTTATGAAAATGTAATGAAAAAATAGAATTGAAATCATTTGCAAGAGGAGAACTGCTCGTTGTGACAAAAAATTTCAAAATTCATATGCTACAGAGGTATCAGATTGAAAGGGTTAACCCTTTCCCTCATATAGACACTTTCTGACGCCTTTGCAGCAGACGACTTTTTGAAAACATAGTGACAAAAGAAGAAACTGCTTAAAACGAGCAATTTCTCCTTTTGCCACAATGTTTTCCACTTTTAGTCATAGGTAACCATTCAAGTACAGAGATTTTCCATTTTTTGACAAAATATGTTCAAAGTCGTCTGCTGGAGAATTGTCGTATGCGGTTAAAGTAGAAAAAGTTTCATAGTTGTGGGTTAAGGATTTATTTTCTGGGTCAATAATCAGAGTATCCAGGGTATCTGCTCATCATTAATCGGTTTATCAAATTTTGTAATGGATGTTAACATTTTATCACTCATGTTAGAACATTGAGCTATTTAAAATCGAAGCAATTTTCTAAAACCAGAAGATAGTATGGTTTCTTTAACCCTTTTTTCCAAATGCAACAAATCTGCAGCAGACAACTTTGAAATAATCTCATCAAAAATAAGGAATATCATTATGAGCTATTTCTTCTTTTGTCACAATGTTTTCAAAAGTCATATGCTGCAGAAGCATCAGAAAGCTTCTATATGTGGGAAAGGGTTAAATTCAAGTTAACACTTTGCTACATGTGAAAAATCCTCAGTAAAATCTCTTGTCTATATGAAGTCAAACTTGTTTTGTGCAGCCACCAAGTGAGGAGTCAAAATTTGTCAGCTCAAGACAGGCGTCTGTTTAATACAAGTCAATATATAAGAATTTTTTTGGGAGTAACTTTCAATATGCTGCTTAGAACAATTTGACGGCTCAACCTTTTCAGCAGCAAATCGTTTAAAGTAGACTCTTCCATGTTCTTAATCGAGTGACTCCACTTCTCAGGTAATAAGAGTTGCACTATTTATAAAAGGTAAAAAATGCTGATTTCAGGTGGGACAGCTTATTACGAGCTGACTCACCTGAATCTGTATTGTTTGCAAAAACCTCAATATTGCCAGTGGCGCTGAAACAGTTAACAGAAGTGGTCGCTAAGCACAAGTTTGACTGTATGTAAAGAAATAATTGTGTAGAGTTGAAGAAACATTGTTGAGAAAAGAAGCAATTGCTTTTGATGAGATATATCTGATTGATAATCCTCTTTTTGCCACAATGTTTTCAATATATGTCTGCATGTAGGAAAGGGTTGAATAAATACAGCAGATGCAGCGTAAATCACTGACAAGGGAAATTGGTTTGAAATCAACTGACAGGGTATCAGATAGAGTGGCCCCTGACTGTCTATATAACGCCTTATTGCAATCAAAAACTTTGTTATACAAAATCCCTTAACCTTTTTTCCTCATGAAGATGCATTCTGATGCATCTGCAGCAGAGGGCTTTTGAAATAAATGTGGCTAAAGGAGAAATTGCTTATCATTTAAATATACGGTCATTAATGATAAATGATTTTCATTGAGCGTATATATGTAAAATAACATTTATATATCAATGTACCTTCACCCTTTCCCTCAGGTAAATTCGTTCTGACGCCTCTGCAGTAGACGATTTTTGAAAACATAGTGACAAAAGGAGAAATTTCTCCAAACGAACAATTTCTCCTTCAGCCACACTGTTTTCCAACTTCTTTTAATTAAACCTGCATTTATAGAGGTTCTGCGTATTTATGCCTAGATGGTTGTCTGCTGCATATTATGTTGTATGTGGGAAAGGGTTTACTCTTTCCCTCATATAGACACTTTCTGACTCCTCTGCAGCAGACGGCTTTTTGAAAACATAGTGACAAAAGAAGAAATTGCTCAAAATGAGCAATTTCTCCTTTTGCCACAATGTTTTCCACTTTTAGTCTTAGGTTATATAATCCATTCAATTACAGAGATTTTCCGTTTTTTGACAAAATCTGTTCAAAGTCGTCTGCTATTTTGATGAATCTACAAAAGACTTGAAAATTGTGTGGCAAAGTAAAAGAAGAAATTGCTCATAATGACTCACTAAACTTTTAAAGATTTTCCATATTGTTCATAATGTACATGTTTTCAAATTCATCTGCTGCAATGTTGTTGTATGTGGAAAAGGGATAAAGGTGCATGAATGTGAGGCTTTATGGGTCTAGATTTTTGTCAGAAGATACAACTATGGCTCTTAAACATGGAGACAGACTGTAAAGGCTCTGATGAGACACTGTGCAAAGGCAATGTTTTTCAAACGCTGTCTGCTGTAGCAGCATCAAAAAGTGTCTATATGTGGGAAAGGGTTAATGTTGTTTATAGAAAAGACTTTGTGACCCCCATCCCTGCTCATATTTTCTTTCATGTCAAATTTATGTTCCTAACATAAATCGGAATAAAAGTAGGCAGTAAATAGTTTGCAGCTAAAGCAGATCAGCTCAAAGTTTAATGTCTAATTAACTGCAATAATAAATTACATAATCATTTATAGATACCTGGGATTTTTGGGTTGAGCTTGTAAACGGTTGTCAGATGTTTTGTTTTCTATACGTTACAATACACCAAATAAATTCCTTCTTTGTTTCCATGTATATCAACCAGTTTCAATTCTCAATTGTCACACTTTCTAAGCGTTTCTCATGTAGAACACCATATACCATTGAAAAGAGTTCAAACAATCCAAAGTAAATGGGGGGGGGGTCATGCATTATGCAAGAAAGAACTCACCAGGCGAAAATGGTTACTGTCATTTTGGACCAAATCGGGCCCAGACAAAACCGGTGTTTAGCATTCTCTACTTTCACTTTCAAACAAGGTCAAAATACTAAAAGTGATCAAATCAATCATTTCCAGTACATCCTATACTCATTTACAATGATTTTAAACTCAATGTCGTATATTTAATGCATTCTGGTGATGATATTTCCAAATGTAACAACTTTTTCCTAAGATGACCCTAAAATGTTCATCTTATGTAAAATGATATTCTGAAATAAAGTAATTATGTTAACCCTTTCCCACATGTATACAACAAACCTGCAAAACATCTAGGCAAAAGTGTAAAAGATATCTATATTTGAAGGTGTTATTACTGACAAAATTTGAAAACATTGTGAGAAAAGGAGAAATTGCTCGTTTTGTGCAATTTCTCCTTTTGTCAAAATGTTTTAAATATTTGTCTGCCGCTGAGGAATCAGAAAACGTCTGTATGTTGGAAAAGTTTAGCTTTTAACAGATGAATAGTTGAATATCTTTCCTTCTTGCAGACACATTTTTAGAATACAACTGTTGAAATTTGATTGCAAAAGCAGAAATGTGTCATAATGAGCTTGATTTTTTTTCGTTTTGCCATAATATTTTCAGTTACATGTATACCAAATTTTTACATAGGTGTTTTAAAACTCGTCTTCTGTTTATTTGCTGTATGTGGGAAAATGGTTGACTCTAATGTGCAGCACACAACCTAGAAAACATCTGGATAAAAATGTGAAATAAGACTGCTGCAGATGCGTTTGCATGATGGAAAGGGTTTGCAAAACGATTGAGCAATGATAAATTGTAACACTTGTTATAAGGCCAATTTTTGTTCACTTCATGGATGAAGGGCAGTCTTTTTAACAATCTGAAAATTGCAGGTATCAATTAGAAATAAAACTTGTCAAACCAATGATTATCTGTAATCACTTAGGTGTAGATTAAGGTTAATTGCTTACCCCAATGATTTAAAGTAACAGTTAACCCTTTCCCACATACCAACGCATTATGACAATTTTTGAAAACATTATGTAAACATGAGAAATTGCTCTATATGAGCAATTGCTCCTTTTGCTACAATGTTTTCAACCATACAATCATTTATAGAAACTTTCCAAATAATTTCCTAGATCTTTTCAAAGTTGTCTGCTTCAGATTTGTTGTATGTGAGAAAGGATTTAACAACATGTACAGTGGAACTAGCAAAGAAAGGCTTTCAATCCAGGGGATCTTGTGTTTGAACCCTGACTAGGTCATTGGGCATTCCTTATTTCCCCATGATTGACAAACGTTATTATGACCGATGTCATTCTTTTTTCTGCAAATGGGCTAAATGAACTATAGACGCTTTCTGACGCCTTTGCAGCAGACAGCTTTTAAAAACATTGTCCCAAAAGGAGAAATTGCTAATAATATGAGCTATTTCTCCTTTTGTCACAACGTTTTCAGTCTTCTGCAGCTGTTAAAGCCTCGATCAAGAAAACTATCAGGAGATCCATTTCTGTGAAGGGTTATATGTTTCTTGTTAATACAGAAACTTGTAGGAGTCAATTAGAAATAAAACTTATCAGAAAGATAATTATTACCTTTCTACTTGGTCTTGACTCTTGATAAGGGCTTCTTTTTGTTAATCCTTTATCTCATATAGACGCTTTCTGATGCCTCTGCAGCAGACAGCTTTTTGAAAACATAGTGACAAAAGAAGAAATTGCACAAAACGTGCAATTTCTCCTTTTGCCACAATGTTTTCCACTTTTTGTCATAGGTTATCCATTGATTCAATTATGGAGATTTTCTATGTTTTGACAAAATACGTTCAAAGTTGTCTGCTGCAGAATTGTCGTATAAGGGAAAGGGTTAATTCAAATATTTTAGAGACACATGAATGTGTGCCTGGACTTCAAACATTTTCCCTTTCTGAAAATCATACAACAACTCTGAAAACATCTAGGCATAAATATGGAAATTGTCTATGAATGAAGGTAAAATGCCTGAAAAAAAGTTGGAAACTTTCGTCTTCTGCAATAGTGTCAGAAAGCATTCTGTATGTGGGAAAGGGTTAAAGCAAATTGTAACCCTTTCCCACCTATAGACGCATTTTGATGCCTCAGTAGCAAACAACTTTTGAAAACATTGTAGCAAAGTTGAAATTGCTCATTATTTCTCCATTTGCAACAATGTTTTCAACTCTATTTTAATAATTCAACTCTCCTTTATGGAGACTTTTCAGGTTTTCAAAGTCTTCTGCTGCAGATTTGTTGTATGTGGGAAAGGGTTAACCATTCCATTTGAAAGCATCTGATGGAAAATTGAGAAAACATGCACTTGAAACAATATCATTTTGCGATAATGGTACACAATATGGGACTCTGACTCAAACATTATGCTTTCGGATGCCTTATGTTTTCAGAAGTTATCTGCTGCAGAGGCATCAGTGAGCATAAGTGCACTAAAGGGTTAACCCTTTCCCTCATACGACAATTCTGCAGCAGACGACTTTGAACGTATTTTGTCAAAACATAGGTTATCCATTAAAAGTGGAAAACATTGTGGCAAAAGGAGAAATTGCACGTTTTGTGCAATTTCTTCTTTTGTCACTATGTTTTCAAAAAGCCATCTGCTGCAGAGGCATCAGAAAGCGTCTATATGAGGGAAAGGGTTAAGGTACCAGTACCTCAGAAGTCACTTTTGGATTTCACACTCCCCCTGTCTCAATTGTAGACCTTAGACAAATAAACAATTGAACTTAAAAACACTGTTGTTTATATTTGACAGGATGGCGTGGTGGCAATGGTTCAGGATTTGGATCATCAGGCGATACGCTCCAGAAACAAGAGTGTGGAACAGTTCCTCAATAAATGTAAGTTATCCAACAAAAGAAGGTTAAATAACAAATGTAAGTTTACCAGTAAATGTAAGCCTACCTATAAAATACAATTTATCCATAAATATATGTCTACCAACAAAATGCAGAGCCATCTAAAGACTATCGACAATTTAATTTATCCTTTTCTAGCGCTGTTTTGTAAGTCTTAGACTGCAAAGGCAATAAAGCACCTAAATCAGGAAAATATATATTAGCTGTTTTCCACTTGCAGACAACTTTTGAAACGGCAAAGTTAGAAATTGCTCATAACTTCTGCCACAACGTTTTGACCTTGATCCAATAATTATGCCCTCTTAGAAGAAGAGGGAGTATATTGCTTTGTACATGTCTGTTAGACCATCAGTCAGTGTGGGACGACCTCATGCCTGGATAAAGCTTGAACCTGCAGTACTCAAACTTGGCATGGATGTTGGACATAACCAGTAGATGACCCTATTGAAATTAAAGGTCATCAGGTCAAGATCATATTGACTTTGAACACAAACTGCTTGTTTGATTGATTATTTTAGAATGCTAAGGCCTAAGGTCCACACATTTGTAAGGGAGATTGGGCATGACCAGTTAATTACCCCTATTGATTTAAAGGGCATCCTGTCAAGGTCACAGTGACTGAACATAAAAAGCTTGTCTGATTGATAACTGCAGAATGGTTTGGTCTTAGGTCCTGATATTCGGTAGGGAGGTTTAGCATGACCAGTAGATGACCCCACAGTGACCTTGAGCAACTTCCTGACAATGTGATGCTCACAGAGGCATAATGTTTGACAAACATCTCTTGTTATACTTTCATTTATAGAGATTTCCTGCATTTGACATAAATGTTTTCAAAGTCGTCTGCTGCAGATTTGTTGTATTTGGGAAAGAGTAAAACAAAAAAGTTTCTGTCTTTCTAAATTTTATTTTCTGTATAATGTATTGTTTCAGATAAAAATTCCTTTGATTTCATCACGAAACATCGGATGCGCCATGATGATTTTGCTGTGATCAAAGTAATTGGTAGAGGAGCTTTTGGAGAGGTTCAGCTGGTATGTTTCTCGTGATCCTTCCGACTTTCTATAACTTACCTAAAACTATACAACTCTGAAAACGATCCCTGTGCTTGTAACACCACTTCTGACTGGCTATTTTGAGAGTGAATGTGCTTTAGAGCAATGAGTAAAGTTCAATAGTTCTTTAGTCTGGTATCAAAACCGTTGATCTCTGACAAAGTCTTGCATAATTATGGAGTAGAACAAAATTTATGACCCTAGGTTGCTAGAGGCCAATTTAAAAAAAAAAAATCTGATCTTTGACATGACAATCAAAAATCTGTCTCAAGTCTTTCCTATGAAATGAATGATGTGTAGTGAACAATAAAGATTAGATTGCACAAATGTGCAGACCGATCTTGGTCTACGATATTGAAATATGCTGTTTTATCTCAATGCACAGAATGACAAGCAATCACAGAGTTGGTTTGCATGGTTTTTATACTCCGCTTACAACAATAGGTAACTCATCACTGGGTTCCTTTGGTTAAATACCATTACTGCTGGTAAGCTTATCATGCTGACCCCCGGTAGTGATGTGGGCTGTCAATCCAAGGGTTGTGAGTTTGAACCCCAGCTCAGCAAACATTCTTTTCGATATTTGACAAAAGTGACAAACGTCAATGGTCTTTCACTAATAATAACAGTTTATGTGGAAAAGCAGCCAGTTGCTTGGAAAGTCTGTTATGAGGATTACTGGTGTGAGAAAAAAACCAGTGTATCAGTTGCCACAGCCCTTAGCCCTTAAGGAATTAAGCCCTTACTACCTTTTATTAAAATCTTTAAAAGTTGCACACAGTAAATTATCAAATCACAACTATGTAAGCATTATACAATATCATATTTTCATACTTTACAGGTCCGTAACAAAGTCTCAAAAAAGGTTTTTGCTATGAAACTTCTAAGCAAGTATGAAATGGTATGTATGAATTATATTACTTGTGGGGTATTTTTAAAATTAAACATATTCAAAGAGATGTTGGGTTTTTTTCTGTAGAAAACAAAGAAAGTAGTAACAGTTTGCCAGCACATTTGCTGGCCTATTTTCTTTTAACCCTTTCCCACATACGACAATTTTGCAGCAGACGACTTTGAACATATTTTGTAAAAAAATAGAAAATCTTTATATTTGATTGGATAACCTATGACTAAAAGTGGAAAACATTGTTGCAAAAGGAGAAATTGCTCGTTTTGAGCAATTTCTTCTTTTGTCACTATGTTTCAAAAAGCTGTCTGCAGCAGAGGCGTCAGAAAGCGTCTCTATGAGGGAAAGGGATAAAATGGCCTCTCTCGTGCAAACTTTCTTGGTTTTGTGTTGCCTGCTTTGGAAGTTCACTTCTCTTTCGTTTAAACTCGTCGAGTTTTGACTTGATTTTGAATACCCGCTATTGAAAAGTGACACTCATTTGTTCCTTCAATTTCTTTTGCTGTTACCTTAACCCTTTCCCACATACAGACACTTTCTGAGGCCTTTGCAGCAGACAACTTTTGAAAACATTGTGACAAATGGATAACTTGCTCACAACGAGCAATTTTTCCTTTTGCCACAATGTTTTCATTTTTTTTAGTAATCATACCTTCATTTATGGGGATTTTCCATGTTTTTGACTAGATGTTATTGAAGTCATCTGCTGCAGATTTGTTGTATTTGGGAAAGGGTTTATTAAAAAAAAAAAAGTAAACCATATGTATTTGTAATAAACATCAGACTGATAATTCTATTTTGGAGCCAGGAAATATTATGTAATAATCAGGAAGAAATATGAGGGGATTTACTCTTTCCCACATACAACAAAACTTTGGCAGATGACTTATATATCTTGACATTAAATTAAAAATAAATTTTGAATAAATATGAAAAAAATGGTTGCAAAATGAGAATATACTAATAATGAGAAAATTCTCCTTTTGTCACAGTGTTTCAAATGTATTCTACTGCATATGCATTTGCACATGAGAAGGGTTAAAAAATAAATCACCCACATATTGTCTTACAATCCTTGTTTTGCTTGGCTTTACAGATCAAAAGAGCTGACACGGCATTTTTCTGGCAAGAAAGAGAAATCCTAGCAAATGCAAACAGCACATGGATTGTTCAGGTATGGATGGGTGTGATTTCTTGGAATATTTGACTAAAAAATGAAATTGATATATATGTGATAAAAATGTTTAGGGATATTCCGTGCAGTATGAATGATGAACTCTCGACCATAGACAGAGATAATGTTTTTGTTTTCATGACTGCATGTGTCCCAACATGGTCATTGACTTTTCAGATTGTTAAGAAACTTATTACATATTTTCACAAGACCTAGTTCAAAGATCAAGGTTACAGTGACTTTATTAGTGTCCTAATGAGGTCATCGCTCTAGAGACTTCATTTCTTATCCGATTTTTATAACTTAAAACATATGTTCACAACCAATGCCTCCTGTACGAGTGTTGGTTTCATTGACCTAGGTCAAGGTCGCGGTGACTATAATAAGTCTTTAAGAATCAACTTCATCGATCTTATACTTTCATTTGTGGATGGAATTTCTTAATACTTTACACACATGTTCAGTGTCAATAGAGCTTTGACGGGTTTACATTTTACCGACCAAGGTCACAGTGACTAGAATACGTCTGTACCAAACAGCGTCATCGATCTATCACTTTCATTTGTGGGCAGAATTCCTTAATATTTCATACAAAGGTTCAGTAGTAAAAGAGCTTGGATGTGTTCTCATTTCACCAATTTATTTCAAAGGTCAAGGTCACAGTGTTTAAACACTATATGTACAAAAAGGCACTGTGAGGGTGTTTGTATCTGCTGCTATGCTCATATTTATTTTTATACGCCGCCGGAGGCAGTCGTTTATTGGCGTCATCTTCTCCGTCTGTCCGTACGTCCATTTCTTGTGAACGCAACTCCTCCTACGTTTCTGACCGTATCTTTTCAAAACTTGGTCAATGTCATAACTATAAAGTGTAGATGTGCATGAAGCGGCGATTTTCCGGTTCATTGATATTTGCAAGATTTATGTCCCTTGTAACTTAGTCTCTGTAGCTGATTGATATTGCAGCCTTGTGAACGCAACTCCTCCTATGTTTCTGACAGAATCTTTTCAAAACTTGGTCAATGTCATTACTATAATGGGTAGATGTGCATGAAGCGGCGATTTTCCAGTTCATTGATTTTTGCAAGATTTTTGTCCCTTGAAACTTAGTCTCTGTAGCTGATTGATATTGCAGCCTTGTGAACGCAACTCTTCCTATGTTTCTGACCGAATCTTTTCAAAACTTGGTCAATGTCATGACTATAATGGGTAGATGTGCATGAAGCGGCGATTTTCCGGTTCATTGATTTTTGCAAGATTTATGTCCCTTGAAAATTAGTCTCTGTAGCTGATTGATATTGTGGCTTGTGAACGCAACTCTTCCTACGTTTCTGACTGAATCTTTTCAAAACTTGGTCAATATCATAACTATAATGGGTAGATGTGCATGAAGCAGGGATTTTCCGGTTCAGCAATTTTTGCAATAGTTATGCCTTTCGAAACTTGGTCTCTATAGCATATTCACTTGAGAACGTGCCCGGCCGGGTAGCTCAATTGTTAGCATATCTGACTCGTGATCTGGAGGTCACGGGTTCGATACCCGGTTGCGGCGACATTCTTTCGGGCGATGTTTTCCATTGCCTCTCACCTCTGATATATGTGAGAAAGTAGTCAGTGGCTTCGAAAGAATGTTGTGTAAGTACTGGTGTGGGAAAGCCAGGAAAACATGGGTAGGTGCACTGACCGCCGTGATATGACCAAAGCTGTTGAAAGCGGCGTTAAACTCCAAACAAACACTTGAGAACGTAAGTTTCCAAACAGGTAGAAAGCAGGGATTATCCGGTAGAGTGATTTTTGCAAGAGTTATGCTCAGAAGGAAAAAAGGATACATATCGACACTGCCATTTGACCTACTTTCATATTGGAAGCCTCTATAGGGTTCTATCTCTGTTTATATGTATCCTATTTTCTTTAGTTAATACCAAAGTCAGCTAGGCTGGTAAGCAGAGTAAGACTTTCAACTCTGAACAAGTGTGGATAAACTTTTGCTCAAGGAAACACCTGGCTGCCCCTGCAGGGATCGAACCTACTACCCAGGCAACCATGATCTCAGGTCCCTGTCCCTTCCAGCTAAGCTAACTGGTCTCACAGACTTCATTTTGAGCTTATGTATACAGACATGTTAAAAGCAATAATTAAAAGGACCAATTTTGATCTATATATTTTGTGGCGGCACTGGCACTCTTGTTAAATACTGTTTAAAAACAAGTACATGTGGATTCCCAATTTGTTAACTCTGTTTCATGTTTTCACTTCCCTCCTTTATCAGTTGCTTGTCTCTAGCTGTATTCATCTTCCAGTATGAGCTAAATAGCTTATGTAGGAATGTAGCCAGTTGCATGGAAGGAATTCTGTTTGTAGTACTGGGGAGAGAAAGCCAAGAAAACTAGCTGTCTTGACAAAAACAAAATACCGTCAAAAACAAAGTTCAACTCCAATACTGCTGCGAGAAAGTCAGAATACTCTTTGTTTGGAGAACTGGCAGCTGTGATATAATTAAAATACTGTTGAAAACAGCATTAAACTCCTGTAGAGCTGTGAGAATGTCGGTAAACAATTGTTTAGGTGAGCTAGCATCTTTGATATAAATCATATATTGTTGAAAAAAGTGTTTAAATCTGATGTATAAATAATTCTTTGACTATTCCTCCCTTTTTCAGTTACACTACTCTTTTCAAGATGATAAGTGTTTATACATGGTAATGGACTATATGCCAGGCGGGGATCTTGTAAACCTGATGAGTAATTACGACGTTCCCGAAAAATGGGCTAAATTTTATTGTGCCGAAGTTGTGCTCGCTGTAGATGCTATTCATACTATGGGATTTGTACATAGGTAGGATCAGACAAACCCTAAAATAATTTTAAACAGTTTGCAACATACAAAAAACCTGCAGCCATATAAACCCTTTCTGATGCATCTGCAGCAGACGACTTTTTGAAAACATGGCAACAAAGGAAGAAATTCTCCTTTTGTCACCATGTTTTCATTTCTATTCAATTATTGTTCTTTCATTTAAAGGGATTTTCTGTGCTTTTGCCTGGACGTTTTCAAAGTCAATATGTGGGCAAGGGTTAATTAAAGTCAGTTTATTGAATAAACCGTGTTGAAAACATTGTGGAAAAAGGAGATATTGCTTAGGAGCAATTTCACCTTTTTGTCCCAATATTTTCAAAAGTTATCTGCAGCAGCTGCATCTGTATTTGGGGAAGGGGAACAAATTGTTCCAAAGGCATCTTATTTTGTAAAGTAAGTCATTGGACACCTTATGTTAACAATTTTTACTTAATGTAATAGACAACAAAAGAAAAAAAATTCCCTCATTTGTTTATTGATTTAAAATATCTTTTTCAGAGATGTTAAACCTGACAATATGCTGTTAGATAGAAGTGGGCATTTGAAACTTGCTGATTTCGGCACATGTATGAAAATGGATAGGGTAGGAGATTTTTGACTTTTTAAAATTTTGTAGCTAGTTGAAACACACCCCAGAAAATCACAACATTATAACAACATTATCTCTCATATTAAGCAATGCAACCTATGTTGTGTGTACTCGGATGAATTTCCTCGGATATCATTAGAGAACTCATTATAGGGTCTGGAGGACAAATGAGGATTTTTGAACATAAAAAAGGCACCTTATACTTTTGTCTACCAATTGAGTTATGTCAGAGTTATGTCTTTAGTAGGGTAAGGTTACTGTTTTGTTAATACCAGTAATCTGTGTCATAAACACTGATACATGTACTTATCACAGTTATTATGTCTCCCCCATTACATGGGGGTGACATGTTGTTTTTGCCCGTTCCGTCCGTCCTTCCGTCTGTCACACTTGTTTCCGCTCAATAACTGAAGAACGCTTGGGCGTAGGAACTTCATACTTGATATGCAGGTTGGTCATGACCAGTAGCTGACCCCTATTGATTTTGATAACAGAAGGTCAAAGGTCAAGGTCATGGTGACCTTGTGAGGTAAAAAATGGTTTCCGCTCAATAACTGAAGAACGCTTTGGCTGTGGAACTCCATACTTGGTATGCAGGTTGGCCATGCCTAGTAGAAGACCCCTATTGATTTTGAGGTCAGTACGTCTAAAGTCAAGGTCACAGTGACCATGAGCTTGAAAGGTCACAGTGACAATGAGCTGATAAATAGTTTTTGCTTGGACCCAGGAACTTCATACTTGATGTGCAGGTTGGTCACCACCAGCAAATGACCCCTATTAATTTTAAGGTCACTAGGTCAAAGGTCAAGGTCACATCCGTCACACTTGTTTCCGCTCAATAACTGAAGAACGCTTGGGCATAAGACCTTCATACTTGGTATGCAGGTTGGTCATGACCAGTAGATGACTCCTATTGATTTTGATGTCAGAATGTCAAAGGTCAAGGTCATGGTGACCTTGTGAGGTAAAAAATGGTTTCCGCTCAATAACTGAAGAACGCTTGGGCCAAGGAACTCAATACTTGGTATGCAGGTTGGCCATGCCCAGTAGAAGACCCTATTCATTTTGAGGTCAAACTCAAGGTCACAGTGACCTTGAGCTGAAAGGTCACAGTGACAATGAGCTGAAACATTGTTTTTGCTTAATAACTGTAGAATGCTTTGGCCATGGAAGTTAATACTTGGTGTGCAGGTTGGTCACAACCAGTAGATGACCCCTATTGATTTTGAGGTCACTAGCTTAAAGGTCAAGGTCATGGTAACCTTCAGCTGAAAAATGGTTTCCTCTCAATAACTAAAGAATGCTTATGTTGAGGAACTTCATACCTGGTGTGTAGGTTGGTCCTAACCAGTAAATGACTTTTATTGAATTTGTTTGATTTTGAGGTCACAAGGTCAAATGTCGAAGGTCACGGTAACCTTCAGCTGAAAAATGTGTTTTACTCATTAACTCAAGAACACTTATACCCAGGAACTTCATACTTGGTGTGCAGCTTGGTCCTAACCTGTAGATGACCCCTATTGATTTTGATGTCAGTAGGTCAAAGGTCAAGGTCACAGTGACCTTTGGCTGAAAAATGGTTTCCGCTCAATAACTGAAGATTGCTTGGGCCCAGGAACTTTATACTTGGTGTGCAGGTTGGTCACCAGCAGCAAATGACCCCTATTGATTTTGAGGTCACTAGGTCAAAGACCAAGGTCATGGTAACCCTCAGCTGAAAAATGGTTTCCGCTCAATAACTGAGGATTGTCACTGTTGCTTCATCTCCAGTCCAAAACTAAAAAATTCATCTCCATCATTTCTTTTCCTCCCCTACAACCACACAAATGGGGAGACAAGCTTTTTTTCAAAAAAGCAATCTCTAGTTCAAATATGTTTATTATCACACACATACTAGTTTTAACCCTTCCCCACCCACATGCAACAAAAGGCTTTGAAAATGGCAATGCAAATTTATTTTTTAATAAAATAAACACTGTGACCAAAAGTCCTCTGTTGCAGAGGCATCAAAAAGTGTCTGTATGTGGGAAAGGTTAAAGAAACATCTTCCTAGGATTAGGGATCAAATAAAGATTTTTAATTACAAAATAAGCATCTTATCTACAGCTCTGTTTGTAAACTAATTGAATTTTCTGTAAACCCTAACAGGATGGAATGGTAAGATCAGACACTGCTGTAGGTACTCCAGATTACATATCTCCAGAGGTCCTCAAGTCTCAGGGTGGCGATGGTTACTACGGCAGAGAGTGTGACTGGTGGTCTGTGGGCGTCTTTCTCTTTGAAATGTTGGTCGGTAAGTATTCTAGGGGTCAAACCATGGATGAGTGGGTGTCTTTCTCTTTGAAATGTTGGTCGGTAAGTATTCTAGGGGTCAAACCATGAATGAATGGGTGTCTCTATGAAATGTAAACAAACATTCTAAAATCACTGTGTTTCCTTTCTCAATAGTTCACTTCATCAGTTTTCAAAATGGTTATTTGAAGTAGTATTTTACTATAAAGTGTAGGTTCAGGTTAGCCTGAACATCAGCGAGGTCTAATTAGACTTAACCCATTACTTCACATGACTTTTCATAGGACGTCTGCTTAACAATCATCAGACGAAAATTACAACAATCTAGAAAACTAAAAGATTTATATTGATAAAGAGTTGAAAATATTGCAATAAAAGGCGAAATTGCTTGTTTTGAGCAATTTCACCTTTTATTGCAATGTTTTCAAAAGTCGTCTGTGTGAAGTAATGGGTTAAACAACCTGTAGATCTTGATATTTATTGACACAAGTTGTAGGAAACCATTTACTTAATACAGATGACATTTGAAGCCTATGCAGGAAACAACCTTTGAAAACATTGTGAATAAAGGGGAAATTGCTCAACAGATTTCACTTTATCCACAATGTTTTATACACTACCCAAGTTGTACATTCAAATTTCTAGATATGACCTATTTTCCTTCTCCTTGGCATTCAGGATTGCAGGGTTAGCACTACATACTGACATACTCTTGTCAGAATGAATGGACCAGTAGTACTGGTAACTTATCCAGAAAACGTTGTGATATAACTGAAACATTGTTGAAAGGAGC
The DNA here is from genome assembly GCA_031761405.1 of Serripes groenlandicus. Classification (NCBI taxonomy): domain Eukaryota; kingdom Metazoa; phylum Mollusca; class Bivalvia; order Cardiida; family Cardiidae; genus Serripes; species Serripes groenlandicus. The sequence continues at coordinate 164,249,606 of JASEVX010000001.1, read as the reverse complement.
TTTAAACACCATACTTACAACATTTTCCTTTTATATTTTCAAAGTTATCAACTCTAAAGGTATCTTATCGGATGGATAACTGTACAGATTCATTTTAATGAAACCCTCTATCTGTATTAGTAATAAAATTTATCTAGTATTAATTGCTGTGCTATTCTTTTCAGGTGATACTCCTTTCTACGCAGAATCTCTTGTTGGGACATATGGTAAAATTATGGACCACAAAAACTCACTAGAATTCCCAAATGATATTGATATGTCAAATGATGCCAAAAGTTTGATATGTGCTTTCTTAACTGATAGGTAGGTTATAGAAAACAATTTTCAGCTCCACTAAGCCAAATGGGATAAACTTTAAAACTTTTTGAGAAATGCAGAATTCTATTTGGCATGGCAAAAAAAAAAAAATCTTCTCCCCAAAACTATTTGGCCAATTTTAATTCAATTTCTTAAAGGAATACCCTCGGCTGAAAAAAACTCGCTTTGAATTGAAAAATATTGACTTAATGAACGGTTATTTACTATGCATTTCATTAACATACAACTAATAATGAAGATATTACTATTTGTGCTGATCGGTGCGCAAGCATGAGTGTGGCCATTGTTTACATATCGCAATGTCTCGAGACTTTCTGAAAAGAATCGTGACGTCATTTACCCACTATGTCCCAAACAAAACATACAAGTAGAGTTAGCTAATAAACGACTGCGGTACTACAAAGGGAATACAAAATATACTTTTTCGTAAGAAAATTAACCCCGGAAGTTTACAAACCTAAACTTCAATTATTCAAAATGAAATTCCAAGCATTACATTATATTATTACTAGCTCTATATAAAGTTTTATAGTAAATAGTATCCAACCATAGTAGGTGGATAGAAAACACGAACTTGACTCGTGTAATATATATCAGCCAATTAAATATATGTGTGTTAACATTTATTAGTCCCCTACCGGCTTGCCGAAGGGGACTCTTAGGTTTGCACTCCGTCCGTCAGTCCGTCAGTCCGTCAGTCCGTCAGTCAGTCAGTCAGTCCAGCAAATTTTTGTCCGGAGCATATCTCCAAAACTGTACTAGCTATGGCTATGAAATTCCATATGTGGATACATCTCATCAATGCGGAGTGCAGTGCATATGAACCATAACTCTTGCTTCCCTAATTTTTGAGTTATTTCCCTTTCTTTATTTTCATACTTGATTTTTGTCCGGAGCATATCTCCATAACTATACTAGCTATGGCTATGAAATTTCACACATGAATACATCGTATCAAGGGGGAGTGCAGTGGACATGAACCATAACTCTTGCTTGCCTAATTTTTGAGTTATTTCCCTTTCTTTATTTTCATACTTGATTTTTGTCCGGAGCATATCTCCATAACTATACTAGCTATGGCTATGAAATTTCACACATGAATACATCGTATCAAGGGGGAGTGCAGTGCACATGAACCATAACTCTTGCTTCCCTAATTTTTGAGTTATTTCCCTTTCTTTATTTTCATACTTTATTGTCTTGATATACCTAAACATTGGGTTGCTATGACAACAGAAACAGACTCAAAAGTGCAAACCCGTAGGGGACTATGGTATTGCTTGCAATCCTCCAGTTACTTGTTTATACAATAATTTCATTCGTTTATATATTTGACAGTTGTTTGTTATGATTTCAAAGCTCGTTAGACATAATGAACCGTCGTTTTTGTAGAACAATCAAAGGTCATAGAAACAATCAAATTTCCGGTAGTGGTCGGACGCTACTGTAATAGGATCTGTCGGCGAGTCTTTTGAGCAGACATAATTCGATCCCTTCCCTACATACTCTGAAGTTGACGGTAAAGAGATTTTCCATAGTATTCATCTGCTGCAGATTTGGTGTATGTTGAAAAGGGAGAATTGAAATTGTTAATTTTGACAAAATTCCGACAAGGATTATTGTTGTAAAACTTTTATATTATATATTGAAGAATTGTTTTCAAACCTGCTTAAATATTCCTTTTAATTCCAAATGAAATCGTCCAGTTTCTAAAATCGTTACTTGTTTTTAGTTGAATGTATTTTACCACAATTCATTACCTCCAAATACAAGACACGGGAAAGTTTATGAACAATGAGTACAGCATAGCTTTGGAGGTTTTACACAAATGAGCCACGTCACACACAAATCGCAATTCGGAGGTCATATTTTGAATTGCAAATAAGATCAAATTGCATATTTGTATGTTCGGTTTTTCATCAGGATGCGTCTGCAGAGGCTTACTGTACCACTCAAAAGCAAAAACAATTTTCGGCCATGCCTATCAAGGCTTTCTTACACCGGCACTCCACACAACACTACAATCTCTATGACAGCAAATACATGTATAAATAAAGTTGTAAACGTTGTGACAAAAGGTGTAATTCACAGATTAATCGAAAATTAAAAATTTAGTAATCCATACGGTGCTAATCGGAAGTGGTTAACTGACGTCACAGGAAGTTGATTATAAGCAAAGATGGCGGCGCCCATAGGCGATCGATACCGACGTGAAAACACAAACTTTAAAGCATATATCTTGGTAGTGCAAGCATGTAAAAAAAAGTTAATTACATCAAAATGATACATTACTGTAGTGCTATTTAGTCATATAGTTTAAATTTCAGCCGAGCGTATTCCTTTAAGATGTTCTTTAGATTTGACCCACTGCCACTTGATGACTGTTTTGCCTTTAAAGGATATAGAGAAAACTTTAAAAAAAAAAATGCAGAATTTATTAGCATGATTTTCAAACTATTGAATGGAATTTTTCCTTATGTTACCCTCTAGTAGATTCTTCTCAGGCAGGCAATGTTGATTGGTAAAAAAGCATGGCCACATGGCTGATTTACTCTTGATGGCAACCTTATGGCAGTGAAACAATACTGACCCTGTTGGGCCTCTTGTTGTTCATATCAAGCTAAGTTGGTACATGTTGGGCAATTTGGCAGCTAATTGTCATCATGTTTTTGAATCCTACAAAGTTTGTTAATTCTGGCTTTTTTTTCTTTCTTTTTCGATTCACAGACCATTGTCTTGTCAGTCATGTTTTCATTTAATAGCTTCTTGGGACACAACATGTGTTACTTGTATGCACTTGTTTATTGTTATTCAAATAATATTACTTATTTAGATTGCTTTATTTCATTACCTGAACTTTATATTTACAGAAATGATCGTCTTGGTAAAAATGGAATGGATGAAATTAGAGCTCATAGATTTTTCAAAAATGACCAATGGTCTTGGGATAATATACGGCAAAGTATGTAGACCATGTGTCCATGGGAAAAAGGTGCAAGTTGGCTTTTGTGAATACTGTAGAACCAGATCAGCTTGTGCAATTGCAGATTTGTAGATTTTGATATGACAAGAGTAGATGTGCAGGCTGATCTGAACTTTCACAGCTGAGAAATGCAAATTTGAGCCTTTTGAGTTTCATTTTTTTTATGTACAACTTTTTGTTTTCGCCTCTGGCTATTGTGGATACTTACCCTTTCCCACTAGTAATTGTCACTTGAGGACAAAGGAATCCGCTGTGGTCGAGTGGTTAGCGTCGGGGATTTCGAAACCGGGGGTCCCGGGTTTGATCCCCAGTCGTGGCACTACAGTCATGGTGGAGTGCCCTTGGGCAAGGCACATTTTCTAGCCTAGTACTGGTTTGTTTACCCAGGGATCATGAATAATTAAAATTAATTGCGCGCTAAATGACCTTAGCTGTTGATGCGCCATAAAACAATATACATTCATTCACTTGAGGACAAATTGCTTATAATGTGCAATTTTGACATTTGTAATAATGATAAAACTCTATTCAATAGCTATACTTTACGTTATAGCGATTTTCTTAGTCGTCTGCTTCAGATTTGTTGTATGTGGGAAAGGGTTTATACATTCTAAAACTCATGCTTTTTGTCCAATATACCAATCGAAGACTTTTGATTTTCACTGACATCATATTTTAATCCTTATCTTTACGACAAAACAATGTGGATGTTTAAAAAAACACTTTCTTATTAGGTTACATCTTCTACATTGCCTCAGGTCACTGGTTTACTCCCCAGCTGGTCATACCAAATACTTTAAAAATTGTAGCAATGACTTTTCATCCATGGCCCTCAAGATTGTGGGGTGAGCATTCGACTGACAAGCTGGTGTCAGGTTGAATGACCCATGAAATGCAGTGATATAACTGAAGAATTGTTGATTGTGGTGTAAACCACCATGCAAAATAAACTACTAGTACACATCTGAACTTAAAACCATGATAATATATTTCAAACTGTTTCCATATCTGTAATATGTCTTGATATAACTAATATGTTTTAGTGCTTTATATATAAGTTGGATGAAAAATATGAAAACATTGTGGCAAAAGAATGAGCTGTTTCTCCTAGCAACAATGTTTTCAAAAGTCTTCTTCAGCAGAGGCATTTGAAAGAGTGTCTATGTTGGCAAGGGGTAAGGAATAAGGGAGAAATTGTGCACCAAAGACAAGTTTACTACCTCTTATCCAGTACTCTGATAGTTAGTCATGTGTATTTAACTCAGCTGTCCCCCCTGTTGTTCCGGATCTAATCAGTGACGATGATACCAGTCATTTTGAGGATGTGGAGAAGGACGACAGTCCCGAGGGGGCATTTGAGATACCGAAGGCCTATGCTGGGAACCATCTACCGTTTATAGGATTTACATATAATAAAGAATATCAGTAAGTTTGGTCTATAGATTTATGTTGCATAATGCACTTACTTGACTATTTCATATATGCTGACGAAATTTGATGCATTTGCAGCAGATAAGTTTTTAAATTATTGTGGGAAAAGGGAAATTACTCTTATGAGCAGTTTCTTCTTTTGCTTCAATGTTTTCCACTCTATTTAATCCTATTTAAGGAAGTCTCCTACACATTTGTGGGAAAGGGTTAACTAGGATTTTAAACTGTTCTAGATAGATATCAAAGAACAGACTGAAACATTTATTGTTTTCAGAAGTGGGTGAATACCTGTATAAGGTAGTCAAAGTTTGTTCTATGCGAGACTTAATTGGAATGGAAAAGGCTATTAAATTTGATATATGAAATGGGTTCATTAAGATCTTCTAGTTTATGAAATTAGATAATGACACTGTTTTGAAGATTCTATTAACCCTTTCCCTCATATAGACGCTTTCTGACGCCTCTGCAGCAGACAGCTTTTTGAAAAAAATGATCAAAACGAGCAATTTCTCCTTTTGTCAACATGTTTTAAACTCTTATTCAATTATTGTACTTTCATTTAAAGGGAGTTTCCAATTTTTTTTACAGGTATGTTTTCAAAGTTGTCTCCTGCAGTGTTTTTTTATGTGAGAAAGGGTTAATCTGAAATATTTGATGTTGTAGTGTCGCCTACCTTGGCAGAGAGACACATAGGGGTCTCTTCCCTGTTTTCTGTCCATCCATCTGTCATGCTTTCATTTATTGAGGTTTTGACAGGTGACAAATATGTTCTTTTGAAAACTCTTGTATTTACATTTAACCCTTTCCCTCATATAGACACTTTCGGACGCCTCTGCAGCAGATGGCTTTTTTGAAAACATAGTGACAAAAGAAGAAATTGCACAAAACATGCAATTTCTCCTTTTGCCACAATGTTTTCCACTTTTAGTCATAGGTTATCCATTCAATTATGGAGATTTTCTATGTTTTGACAAAATACGTTCAAAGTCGTCTGCTGCAGAATTGTTGTATGAAGGAAAGGGATAATGATCCTCCATCAAAGGGGATGTGGTGATGGGAGCTGTTTTGTTTCCCGCTTCCCCTTTACAATATGAATCATTCCAGAGTTGTGTCCCTTTAACTTTGTCTCTGGTCATATTTTTTTTCGTCACCACTCTTGAGGAGGAGGCCATTCCATGTTGTCATAGGTACTTGTTTCAGGAAGCGACTAGTTACATGTCCTGTTTTGTTATTTCAGATTGTTGAGTAAAGGAGGGGGAGGGACGTCGCCAGAATCGCCACAGAATGTAAGTCAGAAAAGAAAAATGATTTAAAGAAATTGGGTCGTCATATGGAAATAATTTATATATTCTGTTAATTATAAGATCTATTTCCCCTATAGCAATTAGTTTAATTTAACAAATATATTTATCATGAATTTAATTATACCTTACATGACATAAACAAACAATAATCAAAATATGTGGATTGAATTGAAACCTCAAAGCTTATTGTATATCTCTCCACAAAGCATGCATTTACTCTTCTAAGAACATTTTGGGGGGAAAAGGGTGGAGTCTTCCACAGTATTGGTGAATAAAGTGTTTATCTTATTTTCTTACAAGTATTTTAGAGTTTTCTTCTTTGGAAAAGTCTTGAGAAAATTGTACCTTCAGGAAAATTGGTTTAACCCTTTCCCACTTGTAGACGCTTTCTGACACCTCTGCAGCAGGACGTATTTTTAAAAACATTACCTAAAAACATTGTGACAAAAGAGGAAATTGCTCAAAACAATATTTTCATTTTGTTTCAGTAAATATACCCTCATTTATATAGTTTTTCAATTGTTTTTGTCTCCATATCGTGTGCTGAAGATATGCTGTATGTGGGAAAGGGTTTGCCATGACCAATTTGCTTTTTTCCCCAAAAATATTTTCTATGATAGTCTGCTACAGAGGATCAAAATTTGTCTCATAAAGTGAACCTAAATGGAAAAGGATAAATAATGCATAAGATTGCAATTTGCCAGCATTCTAATGTTGTAGAATATAATTCAAAGTTGTTTTAACAGTTGTTTGTTTTCAACCCTTTCTCACATACAACAAATCTGCAGCAGATGACTTTGGAAACAACCTTTAAATGAAAGTAATTTTATTGAATAGAGCTGAAAACATGACGGCAATGCTTTCAAAGTAGTCTGCTGCTATTGCATCAAAACAAGTCTGTATGTGGTAAAGTCAGAGGTCTAGATAAGGAGGGGTATTCAGCTCCTTTTACCCCAATTTCTATTTATTAAATATTTCTTATTATAAAAGCAAACCCTATGTTTTGGGTACTCAAAAAATGGTCTCAAGACGATTCTTTTGAGTACCCACAACATAGGGTTAGTGGATCAAATAAGGATTTTAGAACATGCAAAACGTCCCTTATCTAGAGCTCTATAAAGGGTTGATACTGATAACTGTCAACTTGTCATACCATTGTGACTGTTAGTATACAAACCAGGTAAACCAGAATGCAACCGGTTTTGTAAGCGCAATCAAGGTATAAGTTCCTCTTATTATTACTGTTAAAAGTTTCCTAAACCATTTCCTGATTGTTTGTAACTGTTGGTTTTGTGTGTGATTATTCTCAAATTATGTAAGCAATCAAAACTGCAGATGCACTGTTTAATGTTACATGGCTTTACAAAATACAACAAATCTGCAGCAGACACCTTTGAAAATATAGGGAAGATGTCTTTAAATGAAGATATAAATATTTAATTGAGTTTAAAACATTGTGGCAAAAGGGGAAATTGTACACTATTGCCTGCCTTAGCAACTTGACAGATGGATCACTTCTCTGTAGTTTGTCTGTCATGCTTTCACGTATTAACCTTTTGGCAGGGAACACATGTGCTTCTTCAAATTCTTTTGTTCTTAAAAAATGGTCTGAGCATTTTCCTGAAGTTCAGCTTTTCAATCCCAGGTACGGTGATAGCAAAGATTTTGAACATGGTAGTAGTGACTTACCTCATTTATGCTCAGTATTATCAAGATAGCATTATTTTGACTGATGCCACGGTCGAGATCACTGTACCCAGGAAACACCATTCTTTTAACTGAAATACTGTTGAAAGCAGGCTAAGAGATCATTCAAACATATTTTTAGATAAATATTATTATTAATCTAACTTTGGTTTGTATGATATTTTAGGCAGTTATCTAACATTGTTGCCTGGGTAAGTTACAATACTGGTGGTCCATTTAACCTTACACCAGTGTGACAATCATAATGCTAGCCTCACATTCCTGAAAACCAAGCCAAGCCCCAGTAGCTCAGTCGGTAGCGACACAGGCTGTCAATCCAGGGGTCGTGAGTAGGAATCCCAGCTCCCCCTACATTATGTCCGACGTTTGACAAAAATCACTATGACATTCGTCTTTCGCCAATGGGCTGTTTAACAGTCTATGTGGAAAAGCAGTCAGCTGCTTAAAAATCATGTTGTGTGGTGTATTGGTGTGGGAAAACCAGGAAACGCATGAGTAGGTGAACTGGTTGCCGTGATATGACTGAATTATTTTTGAAAACAGCTTTAACCCTTTCCCTCATACGGCAATTCTGCAGCAGACGACTTTGAGAGTATTTTGTCAAAAAATAGAAAATCTCCACAATTGAATGGATAACCTATGACAAAAGTGAAAAACATTGGGGCAAAAGGAGAAATTGCACGTTTTGTGCAATTTCTTCTTTTGTCACTATGTTTTCAAAAAGCCGTCTGCTGCAGAGGCGTCAGAAAGCATCTATATGAAGGAAAGGGTTAAACCCTTATCAATCAATCGATCCTGAAAGCCAAGGAGAAAAAGTCATTTCTAATACTACTATTTTTAAAGTCTTTGGTATGACCAGACTGGGAATTGTACTGGCAGCCTCCTGCACCGGAGGCAGATGCTTTACCTCACCAATATAAGAAAATGGAAATGGGTTAGATTTATTTTTGGAGAGGTTATTTTTTTATGTTAAATTGTGTAGTTTTTGTTCTTTTTCCTGTATTCAAAGGGAATTCATGTTCCTTTTTGGTTTATTTCAGTTCCGTTTCTAAATCCTTTTCCCAAATTCAATATATCTGCAACAGACATCATTTTGATAACACTTTGGCAGATATATAAAAATCTCTGTAGATCTAAATGAAAGTAAAATGATTGCATGGAGTTTTGAAACATTTTCAAAACTTTGTGCTAAAAAGGAGAAATTGATCATAGTGAGATCTCTCTCCTTTTGCCACAAAGTTTTCAAAAGTCGTCTGCTGCAGATGGGTCAAGATTCATCTGTCTGAGTGAAAGGGTTTAAGGGCCCTGATTGGATTCACATATATATATATTAAAAGAGGATAGACATCATTTCTGTTTTGATCATTTCAATTTAAGATTCTACATTAACAGTAACCATTTACCTGTTTATCTTTATTACTTTAACTTTTACCCACATACAGCAAATCTGCTGCAGACAGCTTTGTAATCATCTAGACAAAACTAATAACATCTCGGGAAACGAAAGTATAACAATATAATAAATGTTGAAATATTATGGTAAAATCAGAAATTGCTCATGATGAGCAATTTCTCCTTTTACCAAAGTGTTTTCAAAAGCCGTCTGCTGCAAAGGCATCAAAATGTGTCTGTATGTGAGAAAGGGTTAATTAGACTTATATTAGTTTTTGATGAAACAGTATATAAACTGTATCTTATGTGCTTATTTATTGCTATATGAGCAGCTTAATGCTCCATGAATGTTCGTTTGCCTTAATCCTTTCCCTCATATAGACACTTTCTGACGTCTCTGCAGCAGACAGCTTTTTGAAAATATAGTGACAAAAGAAGAAATTGCACAAAACGTGCAATTTCTCCTTTTGCCACAATGTTTTCCACTTTTTGTCCCCCGCTTTCGCGAAAGCGCGGGGACTATTATTTCTCATTCGTCAGTCCGTCAGTCCGTCAGTCCGTCAGTCCGTCAGTCCGTCAGTCCGTCAGTCAGTCAGTCCGTCAGTCCGTCAGTCCGTCACGCTGTCACACTTTCGTTTCCGGGCTATTTCTCTGCAACCGCTTTTTCGAATTTGATGAAATTTCATAGGAAGGATCACCACCAAGTGTAGATGCGCATATCGTGTTTGCGTTCCGGTTGGATTATTTTTCACGGAGTTATGGCCCTTTACCCCTATGTATGACTAAATTCATTTCCGGGCTATTTCTCTGCAACCGCTTTTTGGAATTTGATGAAACTTCATAGGAAGGATCACCACCAAGTGTAGATGCGCATATCGTGTTTGCGTTCCGGTTGGATTATTTTGCACGGAGTTATGGCCCTTTACCCCACCATCAGGCTATGTATGACTAAATTCATTTCCGGGCTATTTCTCTGCAACCGCTTTTTGGAATTTTATGAAACTTCATAGGAAGGATCACCACCAAGTGTAGATGCGCATATCGTGTTTGCGTTCCGGTTGGATTATTTTTCACGGAGTTATGGCCCTTTACTCCACCATCAGGCTATGTATGACTAAATTCATTTCCGGGCTATTTCTCTGCAACCGCTTTTTGGAATTTTATGAAACTTCATAGGAAGGATCACCACCAAGTGTAGATGCGCATATCGTGTTTGCGTTCCGGTTGGATGATTTTTCACGGAGTTATGGCCCTTTACTCCACCATCAGGCTATGTATGACTAAATTCATTTTTCCGGGCTATTTCTCTGCAACCGCTTTTTGGAATTTTATGAAACTTCATAGGAAGGATCACCACCAAGTGTAGATGCGCATATCGTGTTTGCGTTCCGGTTGGATGATTTTTCACGGAGTTATGGCCCTTACTTCTGAACCGTAATAGGTACTGCTTTCATATTTCACATGTGTATTCCTTGTGACAACCCCTTTCCATCAATACCAATTTTTGTGACCTTGACCCTGGCGGGGGACCATGATTCTCTGAATTTGCTTGTTATCATAGGTTATCTATTCAATTATGGAGATTTTCTATGTTTCGACAAAATACGTTCAAAGTAGTCTGCTGCAGAATTGTCGTATGAGGGAAAGGGTTAAATTGATAGCAAAATTTAACCCTTATCTCGCTGTATCCCACAGTCACGTATTATGCTATACACAACTTGATACTAAGTTTGCCAATCCTGTAGATCAAAACTAGCCTGAACTTTTTTGCAGTCTAATCTTGTTCTACATTATTGTTCGCTACTCATGTTTCAACATTTAGTAAAGACAAGTCAACGAGACTTTGATTACAGGAAATAACACGATAAGGGTTAACCCTTTCCCACATATAGACAGTTTCTGAAGTCTGTGGAGCAGACTACTTTTGAAAGCATTGTAACAAAAGGAGAAATTGCTCAAAACAAGCAATTTCTCCTATTGCCACAATGTTTTCAACTTTTTTAAGTAATTATACCTACAATTATAGAGATTTTCCATATTTCTTAGTAGATATTTTCAAAGTCGCCTGCTGCAGATTTGATGAATGTGGGAAAGGGTTAAAAAGAATATAAGTAAAATGAACAATTATAAAGATACCAGATGATAAAGTTTTCTATTGGTTAATGACTTTACAGGGAGATTGTGTTGATGTAAGTTTTCCTCAATTCTGTTGTCAATTTATATATAAAGTTCCCAGGCTTGGTGCATGAAAATGACTGTAGCCCTATCCAGGATGATATCATTTTGAGAACCTTAGCCCTTTCCCTCATACAGACGCTTTCTGGTGCCTTTGTAGCATACAACTTTTGAAAACAGTGTGGCAAAAGGACACAATGAGCAATTTCAACTTTTGTCAAAATGTTTTCAACTTTATTCAATAATTGATCTTTCATTTTTACAGATTTTCCATATTTTTGACTAAATATTTTCAAATCGTCTGCTGCAGATATGTTGTATGTGGGAAAGGCTTAACTGAACATCATTTAGAAATGTTTGAACAAAATGAAACAAGAACATAATATAAGCATGTTCTTTTTCAACAATTGTTTTCTTTCATGTTTTTGTGTCGCTGCCTTGGCAGTGTGACATATTGGCATCACTTCCATGTCATCTATCCGTTTACACACATTGGCAGGCATGTCATGCGATAGTCATTAGTTGGTTGAAAAGAAAAACAGATGCAATCCACCATGGCAGAGTGCTTAGGTTATGGGATTTGGAACTGCATCCAAAGGAATCCACTGTGGTTGAGTGGTTAGCGTCGGGGATTTCGAAACCGGGTGTCCCGGGTTCGAGCCCCAGTCGCGGCACTAGTCATGGTGGAGTGCCCTTGGGCAAGGCACATTTTCTAGCCTAGTACTGGTTTGTTTACCCAGGGATCATGAATAAGTGAACTGACGCCATGATATAACTGAAATAATGTTAAAAGCGGCGTAAAACCCCAATAAATAAATAAATTGGAATTGCATCCAATGTTCCATCAACGCTTGTGGCTGTCATGGTGCAGAGCCCTTTGGAAAGGGAAATTTCCAAGCCATATATGTGTACTAGTTTGTTTAAATAGGGATTATGAATAAGGGGTTTTTTTCACCATGAAATAATGTTGAAAAAAGGTGTGTTAGAAAAAAAAAAGCAATCTTGGATAGGGTTATATCATCATTTACATTTTTGTTTACATCTCTTATTATTATCATTTATTAGCTTTTTTGTGCATGTTTCACATTTTAATGATGTACTCAGGAGAACCTTAACCTGTTCCTGATTGAACCCTTTCACAGTTGTAGACACATTCTGACGCATCTGCAGCAAATGACTTTTGAAAACAAAAGGCAAAATTGCTCAAAACGAGCAATTTCTACTTTTGCTACCATGTTTTCAACTTTTTTCAGTAATTGTAAGTACATTTTCCATAGATTTTCCATAATATAAAGGAAATATTTTCAAAGCCGTCTGATGTAGATTTGTTGTATGTTGGAAAGGGTTAACCCTTTCACACATACAACAAATTTGCTGCAGATATCCAGGCAAAAATATGGAAAATCTCTTTAAATGAAGGTATTATTAGTAGTAGAGTTGAAAATAGTGTGGCAAAAGGAGAAATCTCTCATCATGAGCAATTTTCTTTATTTGCCTCAATCTTATCAAAAGTTGTTCGATGCAGAGGTGGCAAAATGTGTATGTATGTCGGTAAGGGTTTAAGTAATCTTAGTCAAGTGATGAGAAAAGTGTCAAAATGAATCACGACTGAAAGCAAACAAAAAACTTCGCCTATCGGACGTACGATAAGACCGTAAAACTTTCCCACATGTAAACACTTTTTGATGCTTCTGCAGCAGAAGAATTCTGTCAACATTGTAGCAAAAAAAACTCTCAATAATTAAAATTTCCCTTGTAGAGATAGTCCATATTTTTTCCATAATGTTTTTTGTAAGTCTTGTTCTATGTGGGTAAGGGTTAATTAATTAGGCATTTATATTATTCAACCCTGATGCAGTTGAAAGGAGAAATTTCTTAAAACAAGCAATTTATTTTCCACTTTACCAATTTCTTAAAACATGCAATCTTTTCCACTTAATAGGTAAATTTAAATTGTAGTTGCTGACTTAGTTTTAGTAATGCATCTAAGTACCACTATAAATCTGCAAGAAATAATTGCACAATTTGTATTCAAATCCGATATGGAGGGTGTTGTTCAAAGTAAAAGATGTACACATACTTATTAGTTTTATTTGCTTGTTTTAGCACAATTGTTTAAATTTTTGCATTGTTCAGCTGTTCTTTATATTTGAACACAGAATATTTTGTTTATTCCTTGAATTTTACATACAGTAGACCTAGTTTTCCTTGCAGGGAAAAAAAGAACGTATAAAGAAAGAGCCATACCTTATTTTAAAACGTGCCTTGCAGGCTTTCGAAAATAATGGCACTTATGGTGAATTTACAATGTTTTGAACCTTTCCCACAAACAACAAAGTTACAGCAAGAAACTTTGAAAACATCGAGGCAGAAATATAGAAATTTTACTTAAATGAAAATGTAATTATTGAATATATTTGAAAAAAATGAGGCAAAAGAGGAAATTGCTCATGATGAGCAATTTCTTCTTTTGCCACAATGTTTTCAATTGTTGTCTTCTACTGTATTCCTGTCAAATGCAGCTGAAAGAGGAAAGGGTTAATTTGCTTTTGGTTGTAACCTTTCTCAAGAGACTTGCTGTGTTCAACAAGTTAGCAGTCAGGGAAACACTGATCGTTTTAGTTGAAGGTACAGACTTCTCTTGGTGTATAAAAAGGTCTGGAAGGTCCGTATTGGTGTGCTGTGACCGAAATTGTATAAAATAGAAGCTGTTTTTAGCAATCTCTGCAAAAAAAATTGTGTGAAACATTTTCTTTATTTATAGTATTTTTGGCCGGATTGCTTTAGCAATTCCGGTCTATAGATTGCCGATGTCCGTCCGTCTGTCTGTCCGTCAACATTTTGGTTAAAGTTTCAGGTTGAGGCAAAATCTCAGCACTGGAAAGGGTTACAAACTTGAAACTTTGCCTGAAGGTAACCAGTAACCAGTTCTATTGATTTCTATGGTTACTTTAACCTTGACCTCGGTTTGTCGATTTTCAAGGTCAAATTGCCGACAATCCGGCCTTACCGTCTTCAGCGGTTTCTTGTTATAATAACAAAGTAAATTATCGCCATTATATAATTCCCCCTTGGGCCTCTTGTACTAGCCTAGCTGACCGCAAAATAAATTATTGTTGTTTGCATGACAAATCACAGTGCATAACTCAGGTGAGCCATTGAGGGCCATCATGGCCCTCTTGCTTAGAACATTTTATAAATTATTGACTGCATATACAAGTGTCTTAAAGTAAGGCCCTTTAAAAAGTCAAATGCTGTTTCATGGACAAGCATATGATTTTGGGCACAGTATCCAAGATACATGACTGTTCAATTTTCAAGTTGATATTGATTTGTTGCATGACATTATAACTGGAATTGATATAAACGGTCCTTTTTTCTAAACTTCTCTCAATTTAATGTTCTTGATCTTAAACCGTGGGAAACAGAGACTCAATTGTTGAAGGTTAAATAAGTTTCTAAATTCAAAAGTTAGCCATGTCATGCAAAAACTGACCCTCAGCACTTAGCAACCATTGACAATTCAGCTCAGTCTATATAATGCTTCTTGGATGGCCAGATGGTATGCAGGAAGTATTATGATCTGACTGCACTGAGGTTCGTTTTCTAGGGACATGGCCAATTTTGAAACGGTTCAGTTCTAACACTGCATAATATCCTAAGTTCCAGAGCTCTAGATAAAGGGCATTTTTCATGTTTTAAAAACCCTTATTTGACATTCAAATCCTATGTTGTGGGTACTCAAAAGAATGGTCTCAGTTAGTCAATTCTTTTGAGTACCCACAACATAGGGTTTGGTTGAGTAATAAGAGAAAAATTGTGGGGAAAAGACCTATTCACTCCCTCTT
The DNA here is from genome assembly GCA_031761405.1 of Serripes groenlandicus. Taxonomy (NCBI): domain Eukaryota; kingdom Metazoa; phylum Mollusca; class Bivalvia; order Cardiida; family Cardiidae; genus Serripes; species Serripes groenlandicus. The sequence continues at coordinate 164,234,448 of JASEVX010000001.1, read as the reverse complement.
AATCTAATCCTCTACTCCTAAGTGTATTTAACCTGAAAGTGGGAAAGGGTTTACCTGACTCCTGATATAATCAGAATTTTCTAGTAATTCCAATAACATACTTTCTCTTAAACGGGGCAAGATAATGAAACTTTATAATCTGATTCTTTTAAAAGTTTTTGTCTGATTTCAAGATGATTGAGCAGAAATAATCCTTACATCATCTGACGACATCTTAAAAACCATTATACCGATATCAACCAAACTTCACAGTAATGTTCTTTTAAGGTCATCTTTCAAATTGTTAAAAGATTCAATGCCTTATTACAAATGTCTTTTATTGATAAGCTGTTTCCTTTAACCCTTTCCCTCATATAAACACTTTCGGACACCTCTGCAGCAGACAGCTTTTTGAAAACATAGTGACAAAAGAAGAAATTGCACAAAACGTGCAATTTCTCCTTTTGCCACAATGTTTTCCACTTTTAGTCATAGGTTATCCATTCAATTATGGAGATTTTCTATGTTTTGACAAAATAAGTTTAAAGTAGTCTGCTGCAGAATTGTCGTATGAGGGAAAGGGTTAACCCTTTCCCACATATGACATATCTGCAGCAGACGACTTTGAAAACATCTAAGCAAAAACAAGGAACAGCTCTATAATTTAGGGTATAAGTAGTGAACAAAGTTGTGGAAGACAGTGGTGCAGAGGTAGAGCGGCGGCCTCCCGTATCAAAGGTCCCTGGTTTTAGTCCCGTGATGAGCGGGTCCTGACTTTGGGATTTGTCCACACAAACGGCACAAGTACTGGTTAAGTCTCCAGGAAGCAGACATCGAGCGTGATTAATCTAAGCTGAAAGCTTGTTTCGCAATCGATGTAAAATAAATAAGTTTAAACTAAACTAACAAAGTTGAAAGCCTTCTAGAAAAGGAGAAATTGCTCAAATGAGCAATTTCTCCTTTTGTCACAATGGTTTGCTATAGTAGTCTGCTGCAGAGCCTTCATAAAGCATCTATATGTGGGAAAGGGTTAAAGTGTCAACTCCTTGTAGCTCCATTCCCACTATTTTTCAAATTTTACCCCGATATTGGCAGTTACACATTTGCTAATAAATTGTCACCGAGGTTATCGATTTAGGGCCATCTTGTTGGTAAATTATACCTAAAAGAATTAGTTCCACTTCAATGGCATCATACTGGGCAATAAGGGCATCATTATGGGAGTAATGCCTAGTGGATACCAGTTACAGCTCCTCCATGTTTTTAACCATGTGCTCAAAATGGCAATCTGCAGATATGTTACACAGTACTATCCATTGCTTTGATTAAACAGACTGTGGATGCCTCTGCAACACATGACCTTTTTTATTTTTGCCCTTAACAATTGTATTACTATTTTAATGTGTACTTGCAGCTGAACACTTTTTAAAACATTTTGGTAAAAGGAAAATTTCTCATATTTCATTATTTGCAGTTGCTTAACCCTTTCCCTCATACGACAATTCTGCAGCAGACGACTTTGAGGGAAAGGGTTAAGACAGATACATTTTTGAATTCTCAAAAGGCACCCTTTGCCTCCCTTCATGTTTTATTCAGATTTGTTCTCATTTAATCATCAATATTTACTTTTCAGCTGTAACTACTATCAAATCTGTGTTAACCCTTTCCCACATACAACTAATTTGCAGCAGACAAATTTGAAAGCATCTAGACAAAACATTTAATTTTTTTTTGAATGGTTATAGATTTATTGAATAGAGATTAAAACATTGTGGTAAACGGAGATATTGCTCATGATGAGAAATTTCTCCCTTTGCCATGATGCTTACAAGTGTCATATGCTGCAGATGCTTCAAGATGTGTTTATATGTTGGAAAGGGTAAAAGAAATGCCAAGCCAAACTGTTAAGCACAAATCTTGAATATCATTTCAAATGTTTTGGGGCAAGTGTGATAGTATACAAAATATGTTGATTTTTGTAAAGGAAGCAAATTCTGTACTTCCAGATGATGGCTTTTTTGACACACAACTTAACCCACATGCAGGCGTCATTTTAGTTAAATAATAACACTTAGGAAAAATGTTAATGTAAACATTGTGGGGAAAAGAGACTTACGAGATAAACTTGGCACTTTAAGCAGCTAAGAGTTTTTGCACAATGTCATTTCTTTTTCTTTCTTTTTTCAGAGCAGAAATATAAGAGGTCTGGTAAGTGTTTAAGAATTTATAAAACATTCTGAATTAAAATTCTGGCCTGCCCTGATATAAAAAGTGGTAATAACACCTTCACTCCTGATGCTTAAAATTGGGAACTTATGCACAGTCTAGTCAAAGTATTTGGTGTTCACAGGAATCCTTAAATAACATACAGTTGCAACCGTTTTGCACTAAGCCATCGAGATGCAATCCATATAAACTTATAAAAGTTTCAAGTGCAGGCTAATAAGCTTCTAATTTTCACATGCATGTTTGGATACAAACAACTTTGAACAGTATTATCTTCAATTTTGTGGTTTGTTCTATGAAATGTTTATGGTCAGATGAATAATACACACATCATGAAGGTAAATTGTAATTACTGACTAAGTGGTAATGCATTCATTCAGTTCCTTTGAAAGACTGCTGTTTGGAGAACTGGTTTGAGAAAGCCAAGGAATAGAATTCGAGGGCTTGGCGTGAAACGGTTGTAACTAAAAACCTATTTTGAAAACCCTGGTTTAGGGGGAATTTTGACCCATTTGTAAACAATGCAAATTTAGGTGCCATTGCTCAGAACGAGCAATGGCACCTAATTTACCATTGTTTACCAAGAAAAATGATTTAACGCTTTTAAAGACTTTATGGCGAGGTGATTAACCTTGGTAACAAAATACCAATTTTAGTTACAACCGTTTCACGTCAAGCCCTTGAGATGAGTAGGTCAACTGTGATACGAATGAAACAATTTTGAGAACAGCATTTTTAGCCCTTTCCCACATGCAGCTAATCCGGAGCAGAGGACTTTGAAAATAATGTTGCCGGCCCAGAAATATGGAAATTTTCCATAAATGAAAATCATTTTTAAATACAGTTGAAAACATTGTGGCACAAAGGAGAAAATGCTCATCCTTAGTAATTTCTCTTTTCGGCTTAATGTTTTTAAAAGTTCATCCACCCCAAATGTACCAAAATGCATCTATAGGTTGGAAAGAGTTATCAATCAATCAATCAATCAATCAATCAATCAATCAATGACAAAGTTAATGATCAGGTCAACAGTGTTGAATAATCCCCTCCTGCTTTTATTTTAGGACCCTGATGTAGACCACAAGATGAGACAGCTAGAAGACCAACTCAGAAGTGCGAAATCTAACAATTCTGAATGGGAGAAAAAGTTCATGTATGTCTAAATGTTTGTGTGATCATCTAATCCCTGCCAATAAGGATCATGTTTACCCTTTCCCACATGCCGACACATTTTGAAAACACAGCAGCATATGATATTGTCAATATTCTGCCTCAATATTTTCAGTCTTCTGCTGTTGGTTTTTTGTAGGTGGGAAAGGGGGTTACTTTGTGATCTTCATAAGAACCAGTTTATGCAAAAAGTGTTTGAGTTGGCATTTATGAATAGGGTAGGTTCGGTTCAGCCCATGAATCTGATCAGTTTTCTCAAAATCTTCATTGCCCATTAGAAACTTATAAAAAGCCTTTACAAGTAATACGCAAAAACTGTAGATAAATATCTGATTGCATGGATACACGTACTGATCTGGATCTATATTCTGCTCAAAGGTAAGGACAGGCTCATATAATATTGTAAAATGGTTAACATGACCGTATTTAACCCTTTCCCTCATATAGACGCTTTCTGCAGCAGACGGCTTTTCGAAAACATAGTGTCAAAAGAAGAAACTGCTCAAAACAACCAATTTCTCCTTTTGCCACAATCTTTTCCACTTTTAGTCATAGGTTATCCATTCAATTATAGAGATTTTCTATTTTTTGACAAAATATGTTCAAAATCGTCTGCTGCAGAATTGTCGTATGAGGGAAAGGGTTAAGTAAGACTTGGCTGAAATATGGAATATGTATGTGAATAATTGTTCAAATATTAACAGAAGTTGATCTAATGCGTTAAAAAGTTGGTCTGGAAGTGGGAGTTGGATATGTTTTCTGATCAATTTCTTCGTTTGTCCCTATGTTTTCAAAAAGCTGTCTGCTGCAGAGGCGTCAGAAAGCGTCTATATGAGGGAAAGGGTTAACCAAATAGCAACTTACTCCTAGTACTTCAACCAATTATAATTGGGGCTAAGACTTGTAAACTGTTTGTAATCGACTTTCCCTCACTTGTGTCAGGATTGTGGGGTTAGCATTATGACCTACTCACTTGTGTCAGGATAAATAGACAGTTAGCACTGGTAACTTACCTAGGAAACATAATATGAAAATGTTGAAAGCGGCATACAACACCGTACAAAGAAACAATCAAATCATATTCCATAACCTTTTTAACCCTTTTCCCCATACGACAATACGGCAGCAGATGAATTTGAACATATTTTGTCAAAAATGTAAAATCTCTATAATTGAATGGATAACCTATGACTAAAGGTGGAAAACATTGTGGCAAAACGAGAAATTGCTCGTTTTGAGCAATTTCTTCTTTTGTCACTATGTTTTCAAAAAGCTGTCTGCTGCAGAGGCATCAGAAGGCGTCTATATGAGGGAAAGGGTTAACCCTTTTTTGTTATGTCTAAAACATATGTATTAAATTAATACATTGTTGAGCAAAAGGTAGTTATCTTTATTTTCTACCTTTCAGGTCTGTGAAGAAGGACTACGACAGAATACAGACTGACGAGTCTCAATTGCGGAGAGAATGTAGGGATCTCGAAAAAAACATGGCATTAACGAAACATGACTTAAAAGAGGTAAACAGTTATAATGGCTGACTTGATTTAAGAAAGTCAATGTGGCAAAAGTAGAACATTGCCTTTATACCACAACAATGTTTTCCAGGATTATGTCTCCAGGAAGCAGGCATCAAGCGTCATTAATATAAGCTTAAAGCTTGTTTCTCAAATGTAAAATAAATAAGTTTTAACTTAACTAAATTAACTTTAAGAATCTTTTTGATGCCCAGATGAAAACATTTAGGGTAAAAGAGCAATTTTTCTTCCCCAACAATGTTTTCAAACATGTCAAATTATGTCTACTTGTGGGAAAAAGTTAAACCATCAGATAAATAACCCAGATTCTGTCAGATTTAAAACATCCTAAGAAAACTTCAAAAGCTTTAAAAAAAAACCTATACAGATGAAAATATATTTCTTCGGCATGGTAGAATAAATAGAAATTGTTCATAATCCTCCTTCTTTGCTCATGTGTTTTTTTCAACAAATTTCACTCCCTGCAGTCAATTCAAAGCACATTTGCATGAAAAAAAAATTGAGCCCATTTATTGGAAAAGGTACTCATAGGCTGTTTGTGATCAGTGCAGATCCAGACAAGCCTGTGCAACTTACTTACATAAGCTTGTTAGAGATTTCTGTCAATGTGCGTGGATTTTGATATAATGGGGCAGATGTACAGGGTGATCTGATCTTACACTATTCAGAAATGCGAACTTGTACCTTTTCCCATGTACAAACTCATATATAGTTGTAAAACTATGAAGCTATTCCTTTTCAAGTTTGGTAATATACTTTACTAAGATTTTTCTGCAATATTTAATGCACATCATATGTGGAATATGTACTTTCAGATACAAAGAAAGATGGACTTTGAAGTAGAAAGCAAACGGAAGTTAGAGGGCATGATAAAGGACAGGGAAAAGATGTTAGACATGGAAATATCCAACAGGAGAGAGGCAGACCATAACAGAATGAACATCAATGATAAAGTGTCATCACTTGAAAAAATGGTAGGACGCATTTATTTAGCTCACCTGAGCACGAAGTTATTGTGATTGCCGGGGCCGGCCACATCTTCTCCTCTGTAACCAGTGGGTCAATTGGAATGAACTTTACAGAAAGCATCCTCTCAATGTCCTCACCATAATTCCTTCAAATCTTTTTGATCCATGCAGAATTCTGGTTTCCATGCTAACCAAAAGTATTAAAATCTCCTTCCAAACAAGTTGGCTGATTTTCAAATAATTGTTTGTTCCTTGAGTGACCTTATCAGATTCCTTTAAGTCATTTTGATTAATAGAAACACATGGCTGCCAGAGGGCGGGGGCTGTTATGCCTTATATGGCTATAGTGAAAACTTTAAAAATCTTCTTATCCAAAAGTATCTGTCCGATTTCCAAATAATTTTGTAGAAATATATTTCTTCGCTGAACCTCTAGCAGAATCCTTTAAGCCATGTTGATTGGTCAAAAAATATGGACGCTAGTGGGCGGGGCTGTTTTGCGTTATATGGCTATAGTGAAAACTTTAAAAATCTTCTTCTCCAAAAGTATCTGGGCAATTTCCAAATAATTTTGTAGGAATGTTCCTTTGGTGAACTTCTATCAGATTCCTTCAAGCCATGTTAAAATCTTTACCACTTTACCACATAAACACATCTGCAACAGACGACTTTGAAAATATCAAGGCAAAACTATAGAAAATATCTGCTGATGTCAATAGAATTAATAGTCTGCTGCAGATGCGTCAAAACTCATTGTTTTTAGTTTCTAGCACATGTCTGAATTCTTTCATCTAATAATCAAGACTTTTTTGATTCTTTATCAGCTGAATGAGAGTAAAGAAAAGTTTAGACTTGAACAGGAGAATGCCAACAAAGCGAGGAAGCAGCTTGCAGAAGTACAACAGGTACATTTAGACTTATTACCTTGTTTTAACCCTTTCCCACACACAACGAATCTGCAACAGACGACTTTAAAAACCTCTTGGCAATTATGTGAAACATCTAAATTAAATAGAGTTGAAAACATTGTGGAAAAAGGTGAAAATTGCTCATTTCCACAATGTTTTTAAAAGTTGTTTGCTGCAGAAAGCAGCGTAAAGCACTAGACAATCAATCAATACTAGGACACTGATGCAGGTAAGGACATGCCTAGCGAAACATTATAGATAATTCTAAGAAGTAAATTTATGTATATTCATTCAAGGTATCTAACGTGGTCTGTATCAGGGACATTCAATTACAGTCCACTTCAGTAGGAAAGTCCATATTTTAAGTTGACTGCTTTCAAAACATATTGAAGATATTTGTGGAAAATAGGAAGCATAATTCTTTAGCTCGACTATTCGGAGAATATGGGATCTATTCTAGTCACCCTGGCATCGGCGTCCATGTCATACCATGGTTAAGGTTTTGAATGCAAGTACATATATTACACCATAGCTTGGGTACTACTTGATGTATTGCATTGAAACGTTCTATAATGCTTCCCAACTATCACACCTATGTAAATAAGTAAGTAAGATAACTCTATCCTGTATATAATGCAAGTAACGGCCCTTGCTCTACTTAGAAATTCTGGTTAAAATTTTGCGTGCAACTACATTAAGAGTCTATATCTCAGTAACTACTTGATGCATTGCATTGAAACTATCCTGCCCAACCATCACACCAATGTTAACGCTCAAGAAAGATAACTCTATCCTGTTTATAATGCAAATTATGGCTCTTTTGAACTTAGAAATTCTGGTTAAAGTTTTGCGTGAAACTACATTAAGAGTCCATATCTTGGTATCTACTTGATGCATTGCATTGCATTTAAATTTTATACAGCCCTTCCCAATTATCAAACCTATGTAAATAATCAAGATAGATAACTATCCATCGTGCTTATAATGCAAATTATGGCTTTCATTAATTGACTTAGGAATTCTGGTTAAAGTTTTGCATGCAACTACATTAGAGTCCAAGTCTCAGTAACCAATCAGCAGTGGAATAGTCGAGCCCGATGTCTTACTGACAGCTCTTGTTTATAATTAGTCTTGCTGCAAATGTATCAAATGTATATGGGTAAAGATTACAGAAATGGAGTTGTCTTTTAATCCAGTCCATAATCTTTCATTTAACCCTTTCCCTCATACGACAATTCTGCAGCAGACGACTTAAAACATATTTTGTCAAAAAATAGAAAATCTCTATAATTGAATGGTATAACCTATGACTATAAGTGGAAAACATTGTGGCAAAAGGAGAAATTGCTCGTTTTGAGCAATTTCTTCTTTTGTCACTATGTTTTCCAAAAGCTGTTTGCTGCAGAGGCATCAAAAAGCGTCTATATGAGGGAAAGGGTTAAGTTTGTATTGCTATATCTTTTCTCCTTTAACACTTAGATTAAAGTCATAATGCTAGTAATGATTACAATTTTGAATTTCTTTGGGTTGAATTGATGAATCTTTTCATATTGCCTGCCTTGGCTAAGGGACACTCATCTATCTGTATGTCCATTAATTAAACTTTCACCCAGTTATAGTGTCTGAACATTGGCAGGGAACTTTTGTTCCTTTAACCCTTTCCCTCATATAGACGCTTTCTGACGCCTCTGCAGCAGACGGCTTTTTGAAAACATAGTGACAAAAAAAGAAATTGCACAGAACGTGCAATTTCTCCTTTTGCCACAATGTTTTCCACTTATTGTCATAGGTTATCCATTCAATTATGGAGATTTTCTATGTTTTGACAAAATACGTTCAAAGTCGTCTGCTGCAGAATTGTCGTATGAGGGAAAGGGTTAAACACAGTCAGGGTCCAGATAAGAAGGGGTTTACAGCTCTTTTCCCCAAAATAACTTTCTTATTATCCAACCAAACCCTATCATGTGGGTACTCAAAAAAATCGTCTCTGTGAGATGATTCTTTTGAATACCAACAACTTAGGGTTAGAAGGTCAAATAAGGATTTAAAAACATGCACAGCACCCCTTATCTAGAGCTCTGACACAGTTGCCTGGATAGAATGCAGTGCAAAGTTCTGGTTTAAAAGAGCCAGGAAGCACATCGTTTGGCAAACTGGCCACTGATATAACTCAAACATTGTTGAAAACGGTATTAAAACTATCGAACACTTGTTATTTTTCAGCGATTATCGGCTGCTGAACAAAGTTACCAAGAACTAAGTATGAAGTTCTCTGATTTACAAAGTACTAAATCTCATGTGGAAAAGGAGCTGCGAGATCTACGATTAGCTCTGGAAAATGAAACCTTGAATAGAAACCAGGTGTCGGAACAAAGTGAAGAATTACATGGTATGTATGAGATACATCTGGAATGAAATATTTAATAAGGTGTTATTTGTTGTGGTAATTTTTTCTATGTTTTGAATAATAACTCTTTTCCCACTTGCAATTGCATTCTGGCGTATAAGCAGCAGACGACATTTTTTCTCTATGTTTTCAACTCTGCAATAATACACTTTCATTTATTAAGTGTTTCCATATGTGTGCCTAAATATTTTCAAAGTCATCCGCTGGGGAATTGTTGTATGTGGGAAAGGGATAAAACATTGTACAATTTACTTTGCTAAGATTGTTGAAGTAGAATAGGACCAAATTCATAGTTCCACCTAGTCGCCATGCAAATTATGTATTTTGCTTTTCATTATATTTGAAGTTGAAATACACCATTCGGAAAAGCATTAAGATCAAAAGTTAATTTTGTTTCACATTTAAGATTATTTTTTATAAATTTTAATAATCACAGAGATGGACCTAGCTGTGTCTCCTTTTGTACAATGTTTGCAACTCTATGCAAATATAAAACTTTCAGTTATAAAGATAATCCTCAATTTTGCATTGATGTTTTTTCAAAGTCTTCTGCTGCAGATTCGTTGTATGGGGAAAAGGGTTAGGAGGGTATTTCTGTATGATTAATTTCACGTTGAATCATGGCATAATTCTGTTTGCTATTTTGATATTACAGAAGAAATAAAATATTTACACTTGCTATAAGAGAGATATATTTAATTATGCTTTTTCATATCTGACTACTGATTATTTTGATATTACAGAACGCATGAAATATTTACAATCGCAATTGGAGAAAGCTAGTGAAAAAGACCGATACCATGCATCAGAAATAATGAAATACCAGGATACCATCAGTAATCTAGAAAAGGTGAGATTTGAATACAGTCACAAGGAAATCATTATCTGACAGACTCAGTGATGAAGTCGATGGAGCTTCCTAGTACAGAATCACACCTACGACAAACCTGCAGCACAATCAACTTTGTAGACATAAAGTAAAATAAATTTAGAAAATCCCAAGATTTACACTGTACAAATGAGATCTAGTGAGGAGAACTAACCAGTCTGTCTATCTATGCCTTGACTTATTAACCCTTTCCCATATACAGCAAAACTGCAGCAGACGACTTTGAAATCACCTAGGCAAAAATACGGAAAATCTCTATTGCTCGTTTTAAGCAATTTCTCCTTTTGTCACGATGTTTTCATAAGTCGTCTGCTGCAGAAGCGTCAGAAAGCGTCTATAGGTGTGAAAGGGTTCACTTTGGCAGACAACACATTTATTCTTTTATTAATCAATTTTACTAAGATGAATGCGGCGAGCCTCGGAGAGCGTCATATTCAGCTTAGTTAACGAGTTTATTAAAAGTGATAATAAATAAACACGAATGAGATATCCTTTTTATCACATAGTGATTTATGAGGCATATTTCGAAAAAAATGTACACAACGTTTACCATATTTCTACATGAAATTGACCGTTTTGGCGTCAAACTGCTGACGTGACGTCATTTTTGTAGTTTGGTTTTAGTGTTGTAACCAAGACTTTGAGCGAAAGACTGGAAACGAAACTAGTAGTGTCATATCATTTTTGTGTAGTGTCATATGATATTTATGTAATGGCATTTTGACACTCCCAGAGAGGATTTATGTGACTCCATTTTTGGACTATTTTTTAACCCTTTCCCTCATATAGGCGCTTTCTGATGCCTCTGCAGCAGACAGCTTTTTGAAAACATAGAGACAAAAGAAGAAATTGCACAAAACGTGCAATTTCTCCTTTTGCCACAATGTTTTCCACTTTTTGTCATAGGTTATCCATTCAACTATGGAGATTTTCTATGTTTTGACAAAATATGTTCAAAGTCGTCTGCTGCAGAATTGTCGCATGAGGCAAAGGGTTCAATAAACTAAAATGCAAACTATTCTGATTTCATGTGAGACATCATAACAAATCTGTATTCATTGTAAAAACATATTATTTCCTGTCTTTTCCAGTCTAAGAAGCATGCTGATTTAGAACTAGAAAACTTTGCCCAGAAATTAGAAGTAGAAAGGGGCTCGCATCAGGATACTGTAGCCAAATTCAATTTGGATAAGAAAAATATCCTAATGTCGACGGAAGAAGCTAATTTGGAAGCTATCAGAGGTAAAAACATTTGATTTGGACATATTTTAAAAAAAATGGAACTGGGCTCTAGGAAAACTAATATTAGAGTATTATGACAAGCGTAGATAAAGCCTTTTATGACAAGTGTCAGAGCTGTAGATAAGGAGCATTTTTCATGTTCTAAAATCCTTATTTGACTCTCAAACTCTTATGTTGTGAGTCTCAAAAGAATCGTCTCAGCGAGACGATTCTTTTAAGTACCCAGAACAAGGGTTTGGTTGAGTATTAATAGAAATTTTGTGGGGGAAAAAGAGCAGTTTACTTCCCCTTATTTAGTCCTCTGAAGTGTATATAAAGCCTGCATGCACATCCATGCTATTGGATCCAATTGTATTATAGTTTATTGAAATGTTCTTTTACTAATTGTCAAACAGTGTGGATTCAGATCAGGCTACTAAGTTTCACCATGTCTGTCTGAAATTGTTTCCTAAGTCAATCGTCTTTCAAGTTAGGATAATGATAATTATTACTAAGCATGTAATAACCTTGACCCAATGAAGATCCCTAATTGATTTTTGGCTCAATCAGTTAAAATGGAACAATCTTAGAAAGTGTGTCTTGGTTCTTAGTCATTCATCGTTAAAGCTAGGATAATGTTATGATCAGAAGGAAAAGGCCTATTTACCCTTGACCACATACACTTTCTGGTGGCAAACTCTTTTCATAAGTTTTTATAAAATATTTTCCGTAGTTTTGTCTAGAGATTTTCAAAGTCATCTGCTGCAGATTTGTTGTATGTAGTGAAACACCATTCAGCATTGAGAACATTTACAACCAAATATTTATGAAATGCATCTGGCAATTTGGGTTCATATTGACTCGAAGGTATGGCATCATTGAAAGTTATATTCTAGTGAACAACATCAGTGCTCTGGATAAGATGAGTATTTCACATCCTCAAATCCTTATTTGACCACCAAAGTGAGATGATTCTTTTGAGTACCCACAACATAGGGTTTATTGTTGGAATAAGACCAGGTAACTCCTTCTTAGCTAGTGCTCTGCTGAGACTGTGTGTGTATGCAATTCATACACTGTGTATATTGTTCGCAATTGAAACAAGACTCCCATTTTCATACATCTTGTATACTGATCTGTTATTTTCAGAAATGCAGCGCAGATTTGAATATGAGCAAATGGCGAGAAAGAACACGGAAGAGAAGTTATTGGACGTAGAGAAAGCAAAGAGTGGTTATTCAGTGGATTTATCACAGTTACGCAACCAGGTTCACTCAATGCAGTCAGACCTTAGAAACGAAGGAGAAAAGGTAATCACTCTCTTTATAAATCCCTTTCCCACAATCAAGACGCTTTCTGCAATTTTGAAGCAGATGATTTCTGAAAACATTGTGGTAAAAAGAGAAATTGCTCATCATGAGCAATTCCTCCTTTTATCACAATGCTTTAAAATCTATTCAATAATTATACTTTCATTAATGCAGATTTCCATATTTTTGCAAAGATGTTTTCGAAGTCGTCTACTGCAGATTTGTTCTGTGTTGGAAAGCATGTTTTTTTGCAACAAGGAAAGGAATTTTTCCACATTTGAGGTTTAAGGTTTTGTTATTGTGATGGCATCTGATTAAATGAATGTAAAAGCATCTCAAACGTGAGTAATGTTTGTGACAGATAGAACACACTATGAGAAAGTGAACTTGAAAGAAAAGATATAAAGGCTTTAAAAATTGCAGAAATGTCTTTCCCTCCTTGGCGCTCATTTTGGGGCTTAGAATTACAGCTTACCCAGGAAACCACATAGTAACGTAAAACACAACAAATAAGACAATTACATTGATAATTCATGTAAGAAGATTCATTTTAGTTTTGAATGTGTGAAAAGAAATTCAACATTCAACATTTCTTTTTCATTTGTTAAGGAATTCTCAAAATAGCAAACAGATACAATACTAAGGAATGGCACTTGAGTTTGAATTGTAAATGTTGTATTTTATAATTAGAAGACGGGTATTAATTAATTCTAATGATTTATATTCTAGTCTCGTAATTTATCCCTCCAAGTGGAACAAGAGATACAGCGTCGAGCGTTGATGCAGTCTGATTACAAACAAGTATCCGCTGAACTCTCCAAATCCAAATCCAACGAGAAACATCTGCATTCTGTGAGTACATTACTCTTTTACCTTCAAGAGGATAATGATTGGATCTGTCTAGTTTTTAGCTCACCTGTGCACAAAGTGCTCAAGGTGAGCTATTGTGATCACATTTGTCCTTTGTCTGTCATGCGTCGTCACCAATTGCCTTGTTGACACTATAGGCAACATTTTACGTCCAATCTTCATGAAAGTTTATCAGTATATACATCTCCATCAAATATTGGCCTACTTGGATACTAGGTCATGTGAGGTCAAAAACTTGGTCACAAGGTCAAATTTTAGGAAATTCTTGATACACCTGCCTTGGCAAGCAGACATGTAGTAAAATCTTCTCCATCATGCTTTCATTTATTAACAGCAAGGGACATATGAGCCGTTCCAAGAGTTTTCTTGTGGTACGGCTCATATGAGATTTCCGAACACTTGCTTCATAGCTTAAATAATCTATGCATAATCTTTTTTTGTAGTCTTCTTCTTAAAGAATGATGTGAAACATGTTGGAGTGTGAGGTACTTAAAGAGTTGATATGAATTATTTTAGATATTACAAACCAGAACTGTAGATAAAAGCATTTTCGTGTTCTTAAATTAATCCATATTTTACTGTCTAATCCAGTGCTCACTGACACAATTGTTTTGAGTACCCACAACATAGGATTTTGATTGGTAATAAAATAGATATTGTAGGAAAAAGTTCCTTTTACCTTCCTTATCTAGGTATCATTGCAATTTATTGTTATTTATGTATATATTGTAGGATATAGATGAAATTGTGATAGAAAAACAGTCCCTCAGAGATGAATTAAAAAAGTTGAAAGAGTAAGTAGATTCACTTTATGATCTGTAAATAGGTGGCGATTTTATGATAACCAACTTTATCCCTTTCCCACAAACAACAAATCTGCAGCAGACGACTATGTAAACATTTTGTCAAACATATGGACACTCTATAAAATGAAAGAAAAGTAAATGAAAAAAAGTTTTGAGCAATTTCTCCTTTTGTCACAATATTTTCAAAAGTTGTCTGATGCCTCTAGCTTCTGCATGTTGGAAAGGGATAAGACTTTGGGGACTAGTGTAGATTGAGATCACCCTGAGCATCCTGTCAGTATAATCTGGAACTGCACTGTTTGCTGAAAAATCAAAGGAAGCTTTCCAGAAGTAAAGCAGACTTTTGTTATAATTTCAACACAAATCAAGCTTGCAGAAAATAAACATGATTTTTAGCTCTACTGGCCAAAGGCCAGAAGGGCTTATGTCGTGGCGATTTGTCCGTCGTGCGTGTGTGCGTCCGTCCGTCCGTAAACAATTTCTTGTTAACACGATACAGTCTTCATTATGGCCCTTGAAATGGTCAAAATTGCTATAAAAGAGCTTGTTAACACAATACAGTCTTCTTTTTTTATTGTATCTCAACCAAACTTATACAGTAGTTAGATATCCATGAGAGCTCGGTTCCTTTCGAAAACCAGCCAGATCTGCTTATGCATGACTGGATTATGGCCCTTGAAATGGTCAAAATTGCTATAATTGAGCTTGTTAACACGATACAGTCTTTATTTTTTATTGTATCTCAACCAAACTTATACAGTAGTTAGATATTGATGAGAGCTTGATTCCTTTCAAAAACAAGCCAGATCCGCCCCATGCATGACTGAATTATGGCCCTTGAAATTGTCAAAATTGCTATAAAAGAGCTTGTTAACACAATACAGTCTTCTTCTTTGATTGTATCTCAACCAAACTTATACAGTAGTTAGATATCCATGAGAGCTCGGTTCCTTTCGTAAACCAGCCAGATCCGCCCATGCAAGACTGGATTATGGCCCTTGAAAGTGTCCAAATTACTATAATTGAGCATGTGAACACAATAGAGGCTCCATTTACTATCTGATCTTCACCAAACTTAGATAGTAGTTAAATATTGATGAGAGCTTGGTTCCTTTTGAAAATCAGCCAGATCCGCCCATGCAAGACTGGATTATGGCCCATGAAATTGTAAAAATTGCTATAATACAGCTTAAGAACACAAAAGAGCCTCCATTTACTATCCGACCTTCACCATACATACATGCTCTGGATTGAAAATGACCAAAGAACCATACCAGTAGAGCATTGGCCCTCATGGGCCTCTTGTTTTCAAAAGTTCACATTTCTCTTACATACATGACAAAATATTTGAATAATTGGCTGAAAATCACATTTCTGTGAGATCATGAAAATTGTAAGTATCATGAGGGGGCGGGCCACAATAATAACATTATTCTGACATCGCTGTTGGAAGCAAAACAAGTTGGTTTGAAACTGTGAATAAATCTTTTAATACTGTGGCCAGAAAAGAAAAAAAAAATTACATATGGTTTGAATTTCATCAATGATTATCTACTAATATACAGGTTCCTAAGAAAGTTGTATTACTTATGTTATGGATCAACCCTTGTACAATTGTGTCAGACAACATGGAAGTGCAAATGGATCTTTTTCTACATTTGTCACAAATTAATTGAGATGGGTTTTCCTACAGCGCTGCTGATACAATTGATTTCTAATGATTCTGCAGCAGAAAACTTGTGAAAACAATGTGGATTATCCCAGAAAACTTTAAACAGCTTTTAAGGACAAAGCTGTTAATGAGGGCGTATTAGATGTTTGTAAATCCTCATTTGACTTCTATATCCTATATTGAGATATGTGCTCAATCCTTTGCAAATTACAGATGCATTTTAATGCATCCACAACCAGCAACTTTGGCAAAAGAACAAATTGATGAGCATGTTTTCAAAGTCGTCTGCTACAGACGACTTCATTTATTGTATGTTTAAACTTGCTAACGCATTTTGACACCTACAGCAGATTGTTTATGAAGACATTGTGTCGAAAAGATAAATTAAATTGCCACACAAAGTTTTCAACTTAATTCAATAATTGTAGTTCTTTTGAATACACACTGCGCAGAAATTTGTTGGATAATGGAACAGATATTCTTGTGCAAAGGCCTTGGGTTTTTCCCCTTAATATCTAAGCCTATGTCAGAATTATTTTTATATACATGTACTTCAATTACAGGGAGATGTCAGTTAATGATCTTCAAATGAAAGAACTTCAAGACCAGTTGGAAGCTGAACAGTACTTCTCGGTAAGTTAACCCTTTCCCACATACACTTTCTGACGCCTCATAGTCGTTGTTAAAACCTGCAAAGTTTAAGGACCTTTCCACGACCTGGGTAAATAGGGACAATATCTGTAGTGAATCCAAAGTACTGCAATCTGAAAACACAAGTTTACAAGAGCCATGTCAACTAAAAGTAACCTAGAGAGGTTCTTTCTTTTCATAATACAGACAAGTTAGAAACCCAGCTTAACCCACATTCATTCTGACGTTTGACAAAAGATAATGTGTCATTCATCTTCCACCATTGGGCTAACAGTCTGTGTGGAAAAGCAGCCAGTTGCTTGGAAAGACTGTTGTGTGGAGTACTGCTAAGAAAAGTTGGGAAACACATGGGTAGGTGAACTGGCTGCCATGGTATGACAGAAAAAGTGTCCAACTCTTGTTGCCAGTCTTGTTACACTGCTTTTGCACTTATCTTACTTGTAAAATGTGTTTAAATTTCAGTCATTATATAGGAACCAAGTTAAAGAACTTAAGGATGAGATCGAGGAAAAGAACAAACAGTTACAGGATGCTGTCGGTGATCTTAAAAGTATAGATAATGAAAAGTAAGTTCTGGTATATTTGAGTTGAATTTTCAGTCTATGCTGGAATGCTTGGCAAAAATGCTTTAAATAGCTTATAGATTAAAAGAAATAACATAATACATTACAAGGTAATTGAGTATTTAATTTGCTCCAATAGATACATAGTATCCAGTAAATGTTTAACCTTTTCCAACATGTAGACGAATTCTGACGCCTCTGCAGCAGACTATCTTTGAAAGGAGAAATTGTTCAAAATGAGCAATTTGCCCCAATATTTTCAAACTTATTCAATAATCATGCTTTCATTATGTCTCCCCCATTACATGGGGGTGACATTGTTTTTGCCCGTTCCGTCCGTCCTTCCGTCCTTCCGTCTGTCACATTTGTTTCCGCTCAATAACTGAAGAACGCTTGGGCGTAGGAACTTCATACTTGGTATGCAGGTTGGTCATGACCAGTAGCTGACCCCTATTGATTTTGATAACAAAAGGTCAAGGTCATGGTGACCTTGTGAGGTAAAACATGGTTTCCGCTCAATAACTGAAGAACGCTTTGGCTGAGGAACTCCATACTTGGTATGCAGGTTGGCCATGCCTAGTAGAAGACCCCTATTGATTTTAAGGTCAGTACGTCTAAAGTCAAGGTCACAGTGACCATGAGCCAGAAAGGTCACTGACAATGAGCTGATAAATAGTTTTTGCTTGGGCCCAGGAACTTTATACTTGATGTGCAGGTTGGTCACCACCAGCTAATGACCCCTATTAATTTTAAGGTCACTAGGTCAAAGGTCAAGGTCACATCCGTCACACTTGTTTCCGTTCAATAACTGAAGAACGCTTGGGCATAGGATCTTCATACTTGGTATGCAGGTTGGTCATGACCAGTAGATGACTCCTATTGATTTTGATGTCAGAAGGTCAAAGGTCAAGGTCATGGTGACCTTGTGAGGTAAAAAATGGTTTCCGCTCAATAACTGAAGAACGCTTGGGCCGAGGAACTCCATACTTGGTATGCAGGTTGGCCATGCTCAGTAGAAGACCCTATTCATTTTGAGGTCAAAGTCAAGGTGACAGTGACCTTGAGCTGAAAGGTCACAGTGACAATGAGCTGAAACATTGTTTTTGCTTAATAACTGTAGAATGCTTTGGCCATGGAAGTTAATACTTGGTTTGCAGGTTGGTCACCACCAGTAGATGACCCCTATTGATTTTGAGGTCACTAGCTTAAAGGTCAAGGTCATGGTAACTTTCAGCTGAAAAATGGTTTCCCCTCAATAACTAAAGAATGCTTATGTTGAAGAACTTCATACCTGGTGTGCAGGTTGGTCCTAACCAGTAAATGACCTTTATTGAATTTGTTTGATTTTGAGGTCACAAGGTCAAATGTCGAAGGTCACGTTAACCTTCAGCTGAAAAATGTGTTTTACTCAATAACTCAAGAACGCTTATACCCAGGAACTTCATACTTGGTGTGC
The DNA here is from genome assembly GCA_031761405.1 of Serripes groenlandicus. Taxonomy (NCBI): domain Eukaryota; kingdom Metazoa; phylum Mollusca; class Bivalvia; order Cardiida; family Cardiidae; genus Serripes; species Serripes groenlandicus. Next base: position 164,215,818 of record JASEVX010000001.1, on the reverse strand, counting down.
AGCCTGACCTGTAGATGACCCCTATTGATTTTGATGTCAGTAGGTCAAAGGTCAAGGTTGCGATGACCTTTGGCTGAAAAATGGTTTCCGCTCAATAACTGAAGATTGCTTGGGCCCAGGAACTTCATACTTGGTGTGCAGGTTGGTCACCAGCAGCAAATGACCCCTATTGATTTTGAGGTCACTAGGTCAAAACCAAGGTCATGGTAACCCTCAGCTGAAAAATGGTTTCTGCTCAATAACTGAGGATTGTCACTGTTGCTTCATCTCCAGTCCAAAACAAAAAAATTCATCTCCATCATTTCTTTTCCTCCCCTACGACCACACAAATGGGGAGACAAGCGCTTTTTCAAAAAAGCAATCTCTAGTTTATAGATATATTCCATGTTTTTTGCCTAAATGTTTTCAAAGACGTCTGCTGCAAATATTTTTGTTTGTGGGAAAAGGTTAAAACTGTATTTTCTCTGAATAGCCAAATCAGGTAATTCAGCATGAATGGGGTTTTAACGCCCGTCGACATCTGGGTCATTTTGAACCGGGTAATTCATAAAACTTAGACGACTTCCTGCAAATTACTTTTATTGGAAAAGTGAGAAATGTGTCATGTATCAATGATATTACATGTATTAAGTTTCTCATCTTTGAAGTGTCTCTTATAAGGATCGCTTCTCCATCCATCTATCTGTCACGCTTTGGAAAGACAAACAGGTAACACACTCTTATTTAACCCTTTCCCCTCATACGACAATTCTGCAGCAGACGACTGAACATATTTTGTCAAAAAATAGAAAATCTATAATTGAAAGGATAACCTATGACTAAAAGTGGAAAACATTGTGGCAAAAGGAGAAATTGCTCATTTTGAGCAATTTCTTCTTTTGTCACTATGTTTTCAAAAAGCTGTCTGCTGCAGAGGCGTCAGAAAGCGTCTATATGAGGGAAAGGGTTAAAGCTATCCTTTCTTTAACTTTCAGAGATTCCCTTGGTAGCCAGCTGCAGTTAGCATTGGCTAAAGCCGACTCTGAACAAATGGCAAGAACAATAGCAGAGGAACAGCTGTCGGATGTGGAGAAGGAAAAAACAATGTTAGAATTAGAAATTAAAGAAATTTTGTCTCGACATAAAAGCGAACTTGCCAAGAAAGATAGCGTAGTGTCAATGGTAAGATAATGATGTTAACCCTCTGACTGCTGAAACCGAATCTGTTCAACCAGTATAGAGCCAGGCCAGTAGACACATCTGCACCATCCGACCAGGCTCTTTACTGTTGTCTGCTCAACTCAACATTTTAATCTTCACACTCCTAGAATTGACAATGGAATCTTCTTAATATAAAGTTGACAAGTCAATTTAAAAAAAAAAAAAATGAAAGGGTTGGAAGAAGTTAGTTTTTAAACGATATTCTAGATAGATATTTTAGATAGTAGGTTCATAACAAATTATATGTAAAATCGAAAAAATTGAAATATGATGTCAATGGAACAATAACTTTTACCTTAATTTTTACGCTCTTCCGTTGGACAACTACAGGCTGATATGCTTGAACCTTGAGAATTTTGAAATTTCTCCAGAACCCTGTTTTGTTAACCTTTTTTCAGTTAGAAGATACGAAAAGAGAATATCAAAAGAGCATGGATTCAATGCAATCCGAGAAAGATGATGTAAACAACAGACTTAAGAATTTATCTGATGGTATGTCGATGGTTTATTTGAATCAAATGAAAATATGAACTTTATTTAGTACAATAAATAATTGATGCTTAACCCTTTCCCATGTACGATGCATCTGCTGCAAATGTATCGAAATGCGTCTGCATGTGGAAAATGATTATATATTGTTTCATAGATTTTTTTTTTCCCACTTAAATTGCTTTTGTTTTTGCCCGATACTGTTACCAATTGATAGTCTACAGAAAGTTTCTTATATGATGTATATCAATAAAATCAGTATGTTTTTCTATGTCATTCTAACAAAACAAAAATAGCAGGTTTACCTTTTAATATTGAGAAAAGAAAATTGGTCTTGAGCCGAAGGTCAACAATGTCATAAAGAAATATGATGTCTTTTAAAAGGTACATGCCCACATGTTATTTGACGTAGAATAATTCAGGCTATCCTTCTTTATGTATCAAAGCAAATACTGTTTGAATTTTTTGGGGATATTTTAGATTCAAGAAAATAACAAACCAATAAATGCTTTACCCTTTTCCACATACAATAAATCAACAGCAGACGACTTGGAAACATCCTTGCAAAATGTGAAAAGTTTTATCTGCAGCAGACATTGTTTTGAAAACATCGTGACAAAAGAAGAAATTGCTCAAAACGAGCAATTTCTCCTTTTGTCACAATGTTTTCCACTTTTAGTCATAGGTTATCCATTCAATTATAGAGATTTTCCATTTTTTGACAAATTATGTTCAAAGTCGTCTGCTGCAGATTTGTTGTATGAGGGAAAGGGTTAAGTTATTAAATAGAGTTGAAAATGTTGTAGTTCAAGGAAAAATTGTTGGTTTTGAAATATTGTCTGCTTGGTGTCAGAAAACATCTGTATGTAGGAAAGTTTTACCCATGTTTTTGTGTATATTTTAGATTTACGAAATATTCAAGCCAAGCCTGTTGTAAATGTAGATGTAGAAAAACTTAAGAAAACTTTGGTTGAAGAGAAGATGAAGAAAGAACAAGCAGTTAACAAGTTAGCCGAAATAATGAACAGGAAGGAATTCCGAAACCAAGGCAACAAGAAGAACACGGCATCTGCTCAGGAATTGAAGAAGAAAGAAAAGGAACATCGGAAACTTCAGCAGGAATTGGGAATGGTATGTTTATATATGTGTTTTGTATTAATTAAAATTATGATGTTATTGATATTTAAAAGTAAAAGGATGGTATTTACTTTGTAATACAGCTTTCTTGATAATACATTTAAATTATAACATGGCATCGTTTGTCTGTCGCAGAGGTTATAAAGTGTCAGTATGTAGGTGAGGGTTAATTTATTAATAACACTTGATGTAGGACAGAATTTTTTTTATCATAACTACCTATTACTCCATTTACTACAATGTTTTCAACTTTACTCAATAATTGTTCTTTGTTCTTTCATATATGGAAATTTTCCTTTCTTTTGTCAAAATGTATTCAAAGTCGTCAGCTGCAGATTTGTTATATAAACGGTTAAAGTCAACTATAGTGTGTTAAGGGTTAACAATATTTTCTTTTGATTTTCAGGAAAGAGAAAAGTATGGTAAGATGGTGGAGAAGTTTCAGCGTGATTTGTCCGAGACCCAGGCGGCGCTCTACGAGGAGGGTCAGACGAGGAATAAGTTACAGATGGAACTTGATGCAAAAGATAGTGAAATAGAACTGTTACAACAAAAATTAACCGTGACCAATTTCGATACAGCGTCTTTACATAGCGGTAGTCTTGAGGATGGGGATATGTCATTAACTCATAACACTAGTATATCATCCACAGGTGAGTCTATGCAATTGCACCATTCTTTTGCTGGCCAACTTGTGACCCAGTCATGAGTTGGGGGTTAACCTTTTCCTACATTCTCCTTTTGCCACAATGTTTTCAACTTTATTCGATAATTGTTCTTTCATTGATAAAGAGTTTCCATAATTTTGACTAATTGCTTTCAAAAGTGGTCTGCTGAAAATTTGAGTGTTAAATGGAAAGTGGGTAGAATAATTGAAAAACAAATGTTCATACAAGAAACAGGCAAGTCTTTCTTGTTTGCTTTTGCCAATATCTGTAACGTCTTGGCAGAGTGACACAGGGATCATTTCTCCTTCATTTTCCTGTCTGACTACCCACCATGTTTCGCTTATCGACACGTGACTCATGTGTTTATTTAAACACTCTTATTTCACACCAAGCAACTATTTGCCATTCATGAGGAATAGCAAGCAACTTTTAGTTAGAAAATCAAGCTTATGTTATGGAATGTGGTCAAGAAAATGTCCATTAAAAGTCTGCTTTTCCTGCTTTGTGAGAACCCTGATCAAGTTGATAATAATATAGTTGGTTTTGAGTCACCTGACCCAATCATTGTTTATCTTACCTTTGACAGCCCCATCAGAGAGTCACATTGAGGGTTGGTTATCCATTCCTAACAAACAGAATATCAAGAAGTATGGTTGGAGGAAACAGTATGTGGTGGTCAGTTCCAGAAAGGTGCTATTTTACGACAGCGAGGCTGATAAACAAAAATCTACGCCAGTTCTAGTCTTAGATATAGAGTAAGTATTCATTGTTACTTTAATACTAGGTTTTGTTTGTCAATGTTGTATGATGATCCATAATACAGTAAAATGTACATACTCAGAGGACTAGATAAGAGGGAGTGAACAGGTCTTTTCCCCACAATATTTCTCTTATTACTCAACCAAATCCTATGTTGTGGGTACTTAAAAAAATTGATTCTTTTGAGTACCCGTAACAAAGGGTTTGAATGTCAAATAAGGATTTTAGAACATGAAAAATGCCCCTTAACCCTTTCCCTCATACGACAATTCTGCAGCAGACGACTTTGAACATATTTTGTCAAAAAATAGGAAATCTCTTTAATTGAATGGATACCCTATGACAAAAAGTGGAAAACATTGTGGCAAACGGAGAAATTGCTCGTTTTGAGCAATTTCTTCTTTTGTCACTATGTTTTCAAAAAGCCGTCTGCTGCAGAGGCATCAGAAAGCGTCTATATGAGTGAAAGGGTTAACTAGAGCTCTGCATAATGTAGTTAATTTGTCTCCATGGTGTGGTGGTAAGAGCCTTGAGAATGGAAGACCAGGGTTTAATTGCTAGTCGGGTCATACCAAAGTTTTAACCCTTTCCCTCATATTAACGCTTTCTGACGCCTCTGCAGCAGACGGCTTTTTGAAAACATAATGACAAAAGAAGAAATTGCACAAAACATGCAATTTCTCCTTTTGACACAATGTTTTCAAATTTTTGTCATAGGTTATCCATTCAATTATGGAGATTTTCTATGTTTTGACAAAATACGTTCAAAGTCGTCTGCTGCAGAATTGTCATATGAGGGAAAGGGTTAAAGAACTGTAGGAATGGCTTTACTCCTTGGCACTCAGGGTTGTTAGGATAGTGTTACGACAGATGTTACGACAGATGAATCTGTGTCAGGATAAACAATACCGGCAGAACTGATGATTTACCAGGGAAACACTGTGATTTAATAGACAGACTGTTCAAAATGGCAATAAACACCTTAAAAAAGTTGAAATTGCTCATTATAAGTAATTTCTCCTTTTACCACAATATTTCAAAAAGTCATCTGCTGCAATTGTGGGAAAGGTAAACTGTTCTCTGTTTAAATAATTATGAAGAGAAAATGTTGTGTAAACCTATATTTTTCCGCAATCATCCGCTATAAATTCATCAGAATACCAGAAATACATGGTTTCTGATGTAAATATTAATACAGAGGTCTTGTTAAAGAAGTATAAATCTGTATGTTAAATATCTAATTTATTACCACTCCAAATGCTATGTTGTAGGTACTCTATGGAATCATCTCAACATATGGTGCTAGAGTCAAATAAGGATTTTTATTTAGAACATAAAGTATGCACCTTTTCTACACCTGTGAACACTTTGTTTTCAGAAAACTTTACCATGTACGTTCAGTCACCCAAGGAGATGTTTATAGGGCAGATGCTAAAGATATTCCTAGAATATTTCAGGTAAAGTGTTTCATTGTGACACAATTCCTTTCAAGCTACAGGATTTTCATCACTTTTTTTAAAACAAGGTTGTAAACTTTGAAAGAAAAGGTGAAATTTCTCTTAAAACCATAAATGCATTTCACATCAATTATTTTGCTGCATAAGTGTCTAAAATTTAATATTTTGGGGGAAAAGTTGAAATAACCTTACTAGGGTACCAATTTGTATTCATCTTTAGCTCATCTTTTTTCGAAGAAAAAAAGTTGGGTTATTATGAAACCCTCTACTATAAATTATAACCTTACCTCATAACTCAAAAACTTTCAACATGTTCAAATGAAACTTGGAACACATGTACATGTAGGAACAATGTGCATGTCTATACCAAGGCACATAACTCTGGCTATTCAGTAATGTCCCTTAGAAACTTAGAAAAAATAGACAAGAGTTGGTGTTCGCCCCGTGATGCTCTTGTTAATAATTGAGTGGTGATGCTGGAAAACAAACCTCGGTGTTATTATAATTGCATGTGTGGGAAACGATCTGTGTGCACATTCAAGCCAAGGATCCAAATGGAAATTGCCTAACCAGAACTTTCTTGAAACCTTGTTTTACTAATTGACAAGCATTGTGAGACGGAGCAGTTTGGCTGATCTGGATGTACACCTGTTGCAAATGTGTTATTGCTTCTATTTTCAAAGTGTCGCTCAATTATTGTCTTTATTGCATTGCCTAATAAGACTTTATAAATGGTAGTAATGGCTGCCCTTCTTGGCGCTCTGGGTTAAGGGGTTAGCATTATGTCAGGATAAATGGACCAGTAGTACCGGTAACTTACCCAGGAAACACCTCGATATAACTGATAGTTTCTTGAAAGCGGCATAATAACCAAATAATTGCCTAATGTTACTTTTCATGTATCCTACGTCATCTCATTTAAAACTTAAAACTCTATAACTTACAGGTGCTATATGCTACTGAGGGAGAAAATCGCAAATCATCTGACACCTCTCTTGATATGACCAATCAAGTAAGTCTGTTATTATTAGTATAACTACCAATAGAATTTAACTGCTCCTGTTAAAATTGGGTCTGATTGTATCTTTGTAACAGGTTCACATAAAGGATTTTGTATTAACACAAATGCAGAGCCGCGGTAGCTCAATTGATGGTGACAAAGGTTATCAATCAAGGGGTTATGAGTTTGAACCCCAGCTTAGCCAATATTTTTTCCGACTTCTGACAATAGACAATGCAACAAGTGTCTATCTTCTTGCGCCAATGGGCTAACAGGCTGTATGAAAAGTAGCTGGTTGTTTGGAAAGACTGTTGTGATGAGTACTGGTTTGATAAGGCCTGGAAAAAGATGGGTTGTCAAACTGGTCACAAAGATATGACTGAACCAATTAATCAATCAAGGTAGTGTAATAAAACCCATGAATATGCAAACAGTTATTTGTAGGAACTTACATCTGGGTCAACACTACATGTCAGTACAGAATGAAGGCTCTAGTAAGACTGAGGCAATAAGACAATAGGGCAATCGTCTGACACAGCCCAATGGTATTGTTTTAATTGTGACTAAGAGCATATTTGATTGTCAGTATATTAGGTTGGAAATGTATTTATCTTAGTGGACTCGAAAATTATCTTTTCATGTGTGAAAATAACTATTCCTGTTTAATATTAGAGGTTGTGATTGAATGTTAAAGGTTGTTCTCTTTCCTTATTCTCTATTTAACTGTTCCTGCCATTACATAATCAGGTCATGCATACACCAATAATAGCAGCGCCCTTTGGACATGGCTATAGAGACAACCTTTTTGTGAACAAAACCAGTTTAACCAATTGAATGCTTCATTATTGCTTCATTATTGATGTATTGATTCCAAACATCAAGCTGTATTGGTACGCTGTAAGGTTTATGAGAATCTATATATATTTACTACATGTGAAAAAGATATATAATGGAATGTGACAAATCTAATCGCCATTGTAGGTTCATGCCAGACAAACCAATTTAATACAGTATGCCATGTACTATTGAGAACCTTCCCTGTATGTATTTCAGGTAAAGAGTAATTCTATAGACTATAAAGGGCATGAATTTGTCGAGTTCCACTTCCGTACTCCCACCACCTGTGATTCCTGTAATAAGTCCATGTGGCACATGTTACACCCGCCTCCGGCCATGGAGTGTAAACGTAAGTACATATCTTTTGCAACAAGTGCATGTGGCACATATTACACATTCCCGCAGCCAAAGAGTGTTAACATAGGTACATGTACATATCTTGTAAAAAGACCATGTGGCACATGTGACATACGCCCCCAGCCATGGAGCGTTAACCTAAGCACATGCTACCCCTGCAGGACCATGGAGTGTAAAACTAGGCAAAGGGAATTCAACGTTATTGTTAAACTTTTTTGTCAACATTTTATTTTGATTCCTGCCTTGGAAGGAAACTCATTGGGGTCACTTTCCATCATCTGTTCATATCTCTTTCCATCATGCTTTCACCTACTGTCATATTGGCATGCAAGACGTGTTATTTCAAAGATTCTTGCTTAATTTAGATTATTACCTTTTTGCTCAAGAGATGACATTTGATGCATTTTCAGTTGACATATGACTGCTTATCCTTTTTATGCCCCCGGAATCTCCGATTCGGTGGGCATATAGTTTTTGGCCTGTCTGTTGGTTGGTTGGTCTGTTGGTCTGTCTGTCTGTCTGCACAAAAAAAACTTTAACCTTGGCCATTACTTTTGAACCATAACAGGTACGGCTACCATATTTCACATGTGTATTCCTTGTGACATGACCTTTCTGTCAGTACCAACATTTTTGACCTTGCGACCTTGACCTTTGACCTAGAGGTTGCCATTCTCGAAAAAAACTTTAACCTTGGCCATTACTTTTGAACCATAACAGATACGGCTACCATATTTCACATGTGTATTCCTTGTGACATGACCTTTCTGTCAGTACCAACATTTTTGACCTTGCGACCTTGACCTTTGACCTAGATGTTGCCATACTCAAAAAAACCTTTAACCTTGGCCATTTCTTTTGAACCATAACAGGTACGGTTACCATATTTCACATGTGTATTCCTTGTGACATGACCTTTCTGTCAGTACCAACATTTTTGACCTTGCGACCTTGACCTTTGACCTAGATGTTGCCATTCTCGAAAAAAACTTTAACCTTGGCCATTACTTTTGAACCATAACAGATATGGCTACCATATTTCACATGTGTATTCCTTGTGACATGACCTTTCTGTCAGTACCAACATTTTTCACCTTGCGACCTTGACCTTGACCTAGATGTTGCCATTCTCGAAAAAAACTTTAACCTTGGCCATTTCTTTTGAACCATAACAGGTATGGCTACCATATTTCACATGTGTATTCCTTGTGACATGACCTTTCTGTCAGTACCTTGCGACCTTGACCTTGACCTAGATGTTGCCATTCTCGAAAAAAACTTTAACCTTGGCCATTACTTTTGAACCATAACAGGTATGGCTACCATATTTCACATGTCAGTACCAACATTTTTGACCTTGCGACCTTGACCTTTGACCTAGATGTTGCCATTCTCGAAAAAAACTTTAACCTTGGCCATTACTTTTGAACCATAACAGATACGGCTACCATATTTCACATGTGTATTCCTTGTGACATGACCTTTCTGTCAGTACCAACATTTTTGACCTTGCGACCTTTACCTTTGACCTAGATGTTGCCATTCTCAATTTTTTTTTTAACCTTCCCAACTACTTTTGAACAATAACAGGTAATGCTACCATATTTCACATGTGAATACCTTGCGACCTTGACCTTTGACCTAGATGTTGCCATTGGGGGGCATCAGTGTTTCACAAACACATCTTGTCTACAATGTTTTTAACACATTTCAAACTGTCCAAATCTCACCAGTTACACATTTTCTTCAAATGTTTTCAAAACACAGACAGCTGGAAAAATATAAAAGAAAGGCTTGAAAAGGTAAAATTAGCTTAGTGTTTATTGTGTTACCTGTCCTGGCATGGTGACACATAGGGGTCAGCCGAGCCCCGGTAGCTCAGTCGGTAGCGACGCTGGCTGTCAATCCAGGGGTTGTGAGTTTGAATCCCGGCTCGGCCAACTTTCTTTCCGACGATTGACAAAAGTCAATGCGACATGCGTCATTCGTCTTGCTAAGTCTATTTGGGAAGATTGTTGTGTGGAGTACTGGTGTGAGAAAACCAGGAAATACATGAGTAGGTGAACTGGCCGCCGTGATATAACTGAGGAATTGTTAAAAACGGCGTTAAACCCCAATCAATCAACATAGGGATCACTTATCTGTCACACTGTAACTTATTGACAGGGGACACATTTGTTCCTTCGATCACTTGTATAATATATATTTTTTTTTTTACCTCCTATTAAAGGGTGCCACACAAAAGTTCATAAAGAACATTTTGATAGAAAAGAGGAATTCCTAGCCTATTGTAAAGGTATGTATACATCTATGTAATACTCTTAAATATTCCAAAAATATTGTACTAAATGGAGATTTTCGAGATCAAGCTGTTTTTTCCATTTTACACTACTAATGAAAAAGAAGATTTTATAATTGCTTTGCATATGTTGTTCTGTTGGTCCATTGGTAGACCAAAGCTTGTCTGATTGATAACTGGATAATGCTTGAAGCTACAGCAGGGATGTTTGGCATGACCAGTAGATGACCTCTATTGATTTTGTGGTCATACTTTCAAAGGTCAAGGTCATAGTGACTGAACATAAAAAGCTTGTGAGATTTATCAGAAATGACTAATTAGCTCCCAATTGGGGTCATGCATATTTTATTCAATCTTCCACATGTTCCAAACATGTGTGCTCAAGGGGGCATACTGTTTGAAAAGCATCTCTTGTTTTCTTGATGTTGCAGATATTTTCCTCGATATTTTGAAAGCATATGACCTTATAAATTTATTCAATAGCAGTAAAACAAAATTGCAATAAGTGGTGCTGGTTATATTTCACACTTATTTCCGTCTACATTATATATCTTAGAATTCTATATAAGTAGTGTACTTTCAATATTGTTCATATGTTTTCAAAGCAGATGGCCCTTGAATTATTTTAACCCTTTCCCATTTGCAGACAACTGTCACATCTGACAATTTTTGAAATCATATATTCATTTATTGAGTTTTCCCAAATTTTTGCTTAGATTTTTTGTATGTGGGAAATGGTTAACCCTTTCCCTCATATAGACACTTTCTGACGCCTCTGCAGCAGACAGCTTTTTGAAAACATAGTGACAAAAGAAGAAATTGCTCAAAACAAGCAATTTCTCCTTTTGCCACAATGTTTTCCACTTTTAGTCATAGGTTATCCATTCAATTATAGAGATTTTCAATTTTTTGACAAAATATGTTCAAAGTCGTCTGCTGCAGAATTGCCATATGAGGGAAAAGGTTAAGAGTTGAAAGGTAAATGTAGTTTTACTTTTTCGTATTCCAGTAAACTTTGACCAGAATATTCAAGCAAAAGAACTATTACTGCTGGCAGATACAACAGACAGCCAGAAGAGATGGGTTCTTCACCTCAGCAAGAAAATTTCTAAAAAAGGAATAGCAAGTGCAGGAGGGACTCTTGGGTAAGCCTTTCAACATAACTTATGTTCAGCTTGCTTTTTTTTTCAACCTTTCTGACTAAAGCTGTCATTGAGAATTGGATGAAATCTAATAAAATAAAAAATTAACACTTTCCCATTTGCAGACGAATTTTGAAAACATCGGGACACAAATGGAAATTGCTGTTGATTAGAAATTTCTCCTTTGGCAAAGTGTTTTCTACTCTATCAATATACAAAATTCACGAATTACAGACAGCAATTTTTAATCATCCTCCAATTAACCCCCCTTTCCTACATACGACAAATCTGCAGCAGGCAACTTTAAAAACATCTAGGCAGAAGTATGGAATGCTTTTATGTTAAAATAGTATAATTATTGAATACAGTCAAGAAATATTGAGGCAAAACGATTGAATGCTCCTTATGAATAATATTTTCTAATATCCTTTTACCACAATTTATTCAAAAGTTGTCATCTGCAAATGTGTCAAAATGCGCCTGCATGAGTGAAATTGTTGAAGCATTAAAGGTGAAATTTGATTTAATCGACTTGACCAGCCGAAAATAGTCAGTTATTACTAGTTATCTCCCCTGACCATAGTGTTGCATGAATTTACATGACTAACATAACCATCAACTTGATTGGCACTGTGCCAATGTGCTGAAAAACATCTTATAATCCAATTCATGGGAAAAGGTACAAGTTGCCTTTTTGTGAATAGTGTAGATCCAGATCAGACTGCAGATTTACACTTTTCAACATGTGTAGGTTTTGATGAGTTGGTAGATCGACAAGGTGATCTGAACCTGTACACTTCAGAAATGTGGGCAGACTCAAATGCAGATGAGTGTATCCAGTAATGAATTATCACTTTTAGCATATTTTTTTTACTAAGAAACATCCTTGAGAGTAAATGTTTTCCAACATGTCCTTCTATAAATAAAGCAACAATAAAGTGAATGAAGTTGGAAACATGGTGGCAAAAGGAGAAATTGCTCAAGATGAACAATTTTCTCCTTTTGCCACAATGTTTTCAAGAGTTGTCTGCTGCTGAGCAGTGGCAACGAGTTAAAAGTGTCAGTCTCAAGATTTTTGGTTTTAACCCTTTCCCACATTTAACATATCTGCCGCAGATGACTTAACCCTTTACCTTCTATAGACGCTTTCTGACGCCTCTACAGCAGACGGCTTTTTAAAAACATAGTGACAAAAGTAGAAATTGCTCAAAACGAGCAATTTCTCCTTTTGACACAATGTTTTCCACTTATAGTAATAGTATAGGTTATCCGTTCAATTGTGGAGATTTTCTATTTTTTGACAAAATATGTTTAATGTAGTCTGCTACAGAATTGTCGTATGAGGGAAAGGGTTAAACAACATTTTGGCAAAAAGGGGAATAATCTCAATAAATAAGAGTTTAATTATTAAGTAGAATTGAAAGCATTGTGGCAAAATGAGAAATTGCTCATTATCAGCAATTTCTCCTTTTGCAGCAATGTTTTCAAAAGTTGTTTACTAAAAAGGTGTCTGTATGTGGCAAAGGGTTTAATATTGCTAAAAGTAATTAGATTAGTTGTAAAAGTGAGTAATTGGCAATACACAGAGTTTCAAAATGGAAATACATGTATATGTATATTTTAAAAATTAACATCATAGTCATGTGAGATTTATTGTAACATTTTACCTGATGGACCAACCCAGTACTCCTATTTTTGCACATTTACACTTCTACAAGACAAACTATGCATACAAATTTATACTATCAACTCTTTCCAACTTGCACCTAATCTGCAGCAGACGAAAAGGGTTAATCAGACAATGTATTTCTTGTATAACTTTATATTGCTAAAAAGAAATCCATGTGTAACCAATGTTCTGTCATGTTTTACTCGTACTTACAATATTCGATTTGTTTCTCCTGCTCTGGCATTTACAACTGTAGATGTGGTAGACCATTTGCTACGTACAACAAACCTGCAGCAGACGACTTTGAAAACATCTGGGCAAAAATTTGAAAAATCTCTATTCATAAGAGTTAATTATTTGATCAAGTTGAAAAACAAAAGTTGTCTGCTGCAGGTGCCTCAAAATGTGTCTGCATGTAGGAAAGACTTAAAATACCTTTGTGTTTCTTGTATTGCTTGATATCTCTTAACCCTTTTCCACATACTGACACTTTCTGATGCCATTTCAGCAGATAACTTTTGAAAATATCGTGACAAAAGAAGAAATTGCTGAAAACGAGCCATTTCTCCTTTGGCCTCACTTCAACTTCTTTCAGTAATACTACTTAAAATTGTAAAGATATTTCATATTCTCGTCTAGATGTTCTGAAAGTCGTCTGCTACAGATTAGTTGTATGTGGGAAAGGGGGTTAAAACGTTTCTTGTTTAATACATTTTTTGTACTTTAAATATTTTGTGTTGTTTCTGCTGTTCTGACTATTTACAACTGTAGATGTGGTTAACCCTTTCCGTGATACACAACTTTTGACTTCAGCCATTCATTCTCTGCTATGAGTGAGTGATACAGTCTTTGTGACTACAATCATTCATCTTCCATAAATGGACTATAGTCTATGTGTGAAGGCAGCCAGTTGCCTGGGAAGAATGTTATGTGGTTTTAGGTAAACTGATTGCAAGTGATATAACAGAAATATCATTGAAAATAGGGTTAAATTCCAATCAATCAATTGCAAACATCGTGCCAAAAAGGAGAAACTGCTTATGTTGATACATTTCTCCATTTGCCACCATGTTTTTGTCTCTACTAAATGGTTATAACTTAAAATTCCATCTATAGATATTTTCCATTTTTTTTGCTCAGTTTTGATAGTTGTCTGCTGCTGAATTGTTGCACGTGGGAAAGGGTTAACGCATTTGTGTGTTTAAATTTTTATTTTTCAAGCATGAGATGGCAGACAGTGTATTATGAAGGAGAGGAAGAACTCTTTAGTTTCTGAATCAATAAAAGGTCTTTCATACTTAGGGTTCTAGATAAGGTCGAGATATGGACTTTAACACTTTCCCATATACTACAAATCTGTTGCAGATGACTTTGATAATATTTAGGCAAAACATAGAAAATCTCTATGAACGAAGGTATAATTACTGAACAAAGTTGAAAACATTGTGGCAAAAGGAAAAAAGCATATTTTGAGCAACTTCTCCTTTTGTTACAGTGTTTTTAAAAGTCGTCTGCTGCAGAGGCGTCAGAATGCTCTATATGTGGGAAAGAGTTGATCATAAATAATCATCAATGTCTCTGTCTCAACTTAACACTTTGTGGTGTGTTCTTGCTTGAATTGTTCAAGTAAGTACCCATAACCTTTCACAGCTTGCAGACACCTTTGAAATCATCTAGGAAAAAGAATGGAAAATCTCAGTAAATGAAATTTTGATTGTTCAGATCGAGTTAAAAACATTATGGCAAAAGAAGAAAGTGTTTATTAGGAACTGTTTCTCCTTTTGGCTGAATGTTTTCAAGTCAACTACTTCCTTCATCTGCATCTCAAGGGTTTATAAATGGGGTTTCCAGGAGAAATACTGGTTTGAGTCAAGTCGGAAGAAAACTGACAATTGGAGGTTTTAGTATTTTATGGAAGTTGCTACATGTATTAGCCTATTCACATACAGCTTTTCAGACGCATCCGCAGCAGACGACTTTTGAAACATTGTGGCAAAAACTAAAAAAAAAAAAAAAAAAATCCTCATAATGAGATCCTGATCAGGCTGCATTAACCCTATCCCACATACACCAATCTGCACTTGACAAATCTTGTCTAAAAACATGAAAAGTCTCTATAAAGGAAAGAATTATTATTGATTAGAGTTTGCCACAATGTTTTCCATAGTCCTTTTACTGCATTTTTAAAATGTACCTACCAGTGGAAGATGGCTGTGGTGTATGTCGATCTTAATCTTGACTGGGTCGCATCGCAAAATCATGAAATGTTGAGTTTCCTTTAACGTGGCTTACAGTAGACTGTGACAAAGGTGACCCCTTATCTGGAACCCCAGTCTTCATATCGTAGAATTTATTTTTGAAGTTTTCTATTGTTTCACTTTTCTGTCTGCTTATTGATCTGTGTTTTGTACTGTAGCTTTCTGAACTTAGTTTTGTTATTTGTAATAGCCAGGGATTGTAGAAGGTTTATCATTAAGCATTCTAATTAACCCTTTCCTCTCATATAGACGCTTTCTGACGCCTCTGCAGCAGACGGCTTTTTGAAAACATAGTGACAAAAGAAGAAATGCACAAACCTGCAATTCTCCCTTTTGCCACAATGTTTTCCACTTTTTGTCATAGGTTATCCATTCAATTATGGAGATTTTCTATGTTTTGACAAAATACGTTCAAGAAAGTCGTCTGCTGCAGAATTGTCGTATGAGGGAAAGGGTTAAGTGATTTTTTTCTCTCTTCAAAATCAAGAGTGTAGTCTCGTAATATGTAACTCTGTAGAGTTGCATACAAAAAATGGACACTAGACTCCTGTAGAATTCTAACGAAAATTTTGAATTAAAATTTTAGGCCAGGCTTAATCGAAAAAAGACTGCGCATATTTGAAATTGATAGCAATTTCAATCAAAATGCATAATGATACAATGTAAGACTGTTTTTGTCGTTACCATTTTCCTCATGTAGACATATTTTGCGGTTTCTGCAGCAGACGACTTTTGCTACAATGTTAGGCAGTCGTTTTCAATGTATATACTTTTTCTCTTTGAAAGTTTTTTCTATTTATGTGCTGAGATGGTTTCTCAAGTCTTCCTGAATTCTTTTACTGATAGGAAGATTCTACTCAGTCTGCATTTAGGTGCAGGTTTATGTGACACTGCCCATTTGATTCATGAATTGTTTAACCCTTTCCCACATAGAACAAATCTGCAAACATCCTGGCATAAATGTTGTTTTGTCTCAAACAATTTCAAAAGTCATCTGCCTGCAGAGGCATCAGAAAGCGTCTGTATGTGGGAAAGGGTTAAAATAAGTTTTAAAAGTTCTATCATATGAATTTTTTATATTTTATCTAATTGTGTAAGTCACTTTTTTAGATCACCTGAGCACGAAGTGCGCAAGGTGAGTTATTGTGATTGCCTTTTGTCCGTCATCCGTAAACTTCTTCTCCTCAGTAACTAGTGGGTCAATTGAGATAAAACTTCACAGAAAGCATCCTCTCAATGACCTCACCAGAATCCCTTCAAATTTTTGGGATCCATGCAGAATTCTGGTTTCCATGGCAATGAAACGAAAAAAACTTTAAAATTCTTCTTTCCCCAAACTGGTTGGCAGATTTTCAAATAATTTTGTAGAAATGTTTCTTGCGTGACCCTCTATATCAGATTCCTTCAAGCCATGTTGATTGGTCGAAAACTATGGCCGCCCGCCATCATGGCCCTCTTGTTTCTTAAATTGTAGACATTGATGATGTTGCTGTTCTGATTCTGTGTTTGCCCACTTAGCCAAAATAAACAATATTTAATTTACACCCACTCCTTCAATGTTTAGCTCACCTTGGTAGGTGTGCTCTGATCTCTCAGTTTCATTCCCATCCTTGATCAAATTTTCCAACTGCCGCGGTGGTGCAGAAGTAAAGCGTACGCCTTGGTATCTGGAGGTTGCAGGTTCGATCCCCGGTTGGGTCATACCAAAGACTTTAAAAATAGTAGTAATGGCTGCCCTCCTTAACGCTCAGTGTTGCGGGGTTAGCAACCTGACTGACTGACTGATGTCAGGATAAATGGACCAGTAGAACTGGTAAATACCCGGCCGGGTAGCTCAATTGGTAGCGTATCTGACTCGTGATCTGGAGGTCACGGGTTCGATACCCGGTTGCGGCGACATTCTTTCGGGCGATATTTTCCATTGCCTCTCACCTCTGATCTATGTGAGAAAGTAGTCAGTGGCTTCGAAAGAATGTTGTGTAAGTACTGGTGTGGGAAAGCCAGGAAAACATGGGTAGGTGCACTGACCGCCGTGATATGACCAAAGCTGTTGAAAGCGGCGTTAAACTCCAAACAAACAAACAAACAAACAAAAGAACTGGTAAATGCCGTGATATACTGAAGCGACGTTACACACCAATCAATCAATGTTTAGATCACCTTGGTAGGAGTGATTGGATCACTCGTTTCATCCCCACTCATGATCAAAAAAAAATCCCGACATTAGCAGTTTAACCCTTTCCCTCATACGACAATTCTGAAGCAGACGACTTTGAACATACTTTATCAAAAAAAATGGTTATCCATTCAATTATAGAGATTTTTTATGACTAAAAGTGAAAAAACTTTGTGGCAAAAGGCGAAATTGCTCGTTTTGAGCAATTTCTTCTTTTGTCACTATGTTTTCAAAAAGCTGTCTGCTGCAGAGGCGTCAGAAAGCGTCTATATGAGGGAAAGGGTTAACATTGGCTACTACATGTATACCATAACTAAGGTGATCGAGTTTAGGCTTTCTTGGCCCTCTTGTTTAAACTGTCTTTGCAGTTTGCAGTGATACTAGTCATCTTTAGTGATTGTTCTAATTTAATCAAGTAAAAAAAATGGAAGAATTGGATATGTAATTGCATTAAAAGATATATTGATAATTTTCAGTAGAAGTGGACCTTTCTTTGTCTAAGTACAGGTATTTTTATATTGCACACAGTTGTGTTTCTTTATGGTGGATGGTTTGATAAAGCCACTTGAGGATTGGAAGACAGTTTTGTGGCTGGCCATCACTGGATTTGTGCACAGTAGCTGATTTTTTTAGCACTCTTGGCCCGTATTCCAGGAGACATTATGTTGCTGACCGTCCTGGTGGTGTAGCGGTAGAGAAACTGACTTAGGTGTTGAAGGTCACGGCTCCGATCCCAGGATGAGTCATACCAAAGACTTTTGAAATGGAAGTAATGGCTTTCCCTCAGTATTGTGGGTTAAGCATTATGGCTTGCTGGCTTATGTCAGGAAAATGGACCAGTAGTACTAGTAACTTACCCAGGAGATTTTTATGCCCCCGGAATCACCGATTCGGTGGGCATCTAGTTTTTGGCCTGTCTGTCTGCACGAAAAAAACTTTTAACCTTGACCACTACTTTTGAACCATAACAGGTACGGCTACCATATTTCACATTCTGTCAGTACACACATTTTTGACCTTGCGACCTTGACCTTTGACCTAGATGTTGCCATTCTCGAAAAAAAACTTTAACCTGGCCACTTCTTTTGAACCATAACAGGTACGACTACCATATTTCACATGTGTATTCCTTGTGACATGACCTTTCTGTCAGTACCAAAATGTTTGACCTTGCAACATTGACCTTTGACCTAGATGTTGCCATTCTCGAAAAAAACTTTAACCTTGACCACTTCTTTTGAACCATAACAGGTACGGCTACCATATTTCACATGTGTATACCTTGTGACATGACCTTTCTGTCAGTACCAACATTTTTTACCTTGCGACCTTGACCTTTCACCTAGATGTTGCCATTCTCGAAAAAAAACTTTAACCTTGACCACTACTTTTGAACCATAACAGGTACGGCTACCATATTTCACATGTGTATAGCTTGTGACATGACCTTTCTGTCAGTACCAATTTTTTTTACCTTGCGACCTTGACCTTTCACCTAGATGTTGCCATTCTCGAAAAAAACTTTAACCTTGACCACTACTTTTGAACCATAACAGGTACGGCTACCATATTTCACATGTGTATTCCTTGTGACATGACCTTTCTGTCAGTACCAACATTTTTGACCTTGCGACCTTGACCTTTGACCTACATGTTGCCATTCGGGGGCATCAGTGTTTCACAAACACATCTTGTTTTTTTTTAAAGCTGCTTAAACACCATGCAATCAACAGCCTAGTTTTGTGACCCTTTCTTTAACGTTGCCGTCTGCTTTAACAGCATTTTTAGTTTTAATGTTTCATCAGGTTTTTTCTATAATATCTTCTTGTAACTATACTGTAAACCACAACCCCGTGGGGATTAATCAATACTATGTTAGGAAATGTGCTGTACCAAAGGGCATACCATCATGGCTGCGACTAGTGGGTATCAAACATGGAATTCCCAGTCTCAATTCTCCAAAGATAATGTTTTGCCTTTAAATTTATGATTTATAGCAGGCTATGCTGTCATGTCCTGCATTTGTCGATGGTGATAAAAGGAAAAGTTGCTTGTATCAAATTGTATTTTTCATTGTCATTTTTGCATCACCTCACTTGACCGGGAGACACATAGGTATCACTGTTTTGCTGTCTGTTATTAGTGACTGGGTCAAAGGTCAAGGTAAATGTAAGATCGGTTTCTGCTCAATATTTTCATGTGAAGTGTGAAGTTGTCCATATTATAAATTGCAGCTCTTTAGAAAAATATGATGTTGAGATACACTGACCGCTCAACCTTTTCAGGGAAAATGGCTCTTATCAACAAAAGTTATTTTTCCAACCAATTTTTGGGTGGATTGCTCTAGCAATTCCGGTCTATAGATTGGCGATGTCTGTCTGTCTGTCAACATTTTGGTTAAAGTTTCAGGTTGAGGCAAAATCTCAGCACTGGAAAGGGTTACAAACTTGAAACTTTGCCTGAAGGTAACCAGTAACAAGTTCTATTGATTTCTATGGATACTTTGACCTTGACCTTGGTTTGTCGATTTTCAAGGTCAAATTGCTGACAATCCGGCCTTACTGTCTTCAGCGGTTTCTTGTTTCAATATGCAATATGTTACGACTAGATGGGTAAGACCACATGAAAGACCATTTTTGGAATGGTGACCAACCCATTCCCATATTTGATAGATCCTTTTTGTCTTTTTGGCAAAAATATGAAAAATCTCTTTAAATAAAAGAATTATTGAATAAAGTTGAAAACATTGTGGCAAAAAGGGTTAATTGCTCTTTATGAGTAATTTCTCTTTTTGCCACAATGTTTTCATAAGGCCTCTGTAGCAGATGCATCTGTATGAGGAAAAGGGCTAAAAGCTGTTCAAAATGGTTGTGATAAAAAAAATGTCAATGTTCATGTTTGAACCCTTTCCCACATTGACATATCTGCAGTAGACGACTTTGAAAGCATGTAAGCAAACACCTGGAAAATCTCTATAAATCAAGGTACAATTACTGAAAAAAGTTGAAAACATTTTGGCAAATGGAGAAATTGATTGTTTTGAGTAATTTCTCCTTTTGCCAACCTGTTTTCAAAAGTCTTCTGCTGCAGAGGCGTCAGAAAGCATCTATATGAGGGAAAGGGTTAACTCTTTATCCCCTGCAGATGCTCTTGAGGTGTTTGCAAGGGACAATTTTTTAAAACATTAACTCTTTCCCTCATATAGACACTTTCTGACGGCTATGCAGCAGACGGCTTTTTGAAAACATAGTGACAAAAGAAGAAATTGCACAAAACGTGCAATTTCTCCTTTTGCCACAATGTTTTCCACTTTTCGTCATAGGTTATCCATTCAATTATGGAGATTTTCTATGTTTTGACAAAATAGGTTCAAAGTCGTCTGCTGCAGAATTGTCGTATGAGGGAAACGGTTAATACTAAGCATTTTCTCGATTTTATCACATTGATTAGAAAATTACACATTCATTAAAAGAGTTTTTTGACATTTTCAACTGGATGTTTTTAAAGTTGTCTTTCATATTTTTGCCTGGATGTTTTCAAAAGCCTTTGCTGCAGATTTGTTGTTTGTTGGAATAGGTTAATAACATGTGACTTAACCCTTTCCCTCATATAGACGCTTTCTGTAGCCTCTGCAGCAGACAGCTTTTTGAAAACATAGTGACAAAAGAAGAAATTGCTCAAAACAAGCAATTTCTCTTTTTTCCACAATGTTTTCCACTTTTAGTCTTAGGTTATCCATGAAATTATAGAGATTTTCTAAGTCAGCTGCTGCAGAATTGTTGTATGAGGGAAAAGGTTAACTCAGTCCAATGAGGTAAAGGGTTTAATTATGGTAGAGAACTTTGGGATATTTTGATTATTTATTTTTCGCTTTGTGTTTTTCATCAGTATTCCGAAGAAGAGATAAAGGTAACCACTATAGTATTGAATGGGCATTTTGGAGATGATTAAATACATGTGTTTGCATCTATAGACAGTGTATAATTATCTAAATGACAATAACTAAGCATTATTCTTAATTAACTTTTATTCATTTATTTTAATTAATCCCTCACAAGTTTAATTAAGCATGGGACGTTAAGGGTAATTTCTTGCTACAGTCAATCATTTAAAATCAACTATAGATAAGGGGGAATTATTCTCACAAATAATGCAAAACAACTATAGGAAAGGCATTCTGTTAAAACTAACTGTAAGGCATTTGTGACCAAAGTAGATCAAGGACACAGCCAGTGCATCTGCTCAAGTCTCATCTTTTGTATCCTTTGAACCTTTACTTCTGATGTCTAAAGATAGTAGACATTAAACCATTTCCGCATATAGACGCTTTC
Source organism: Serripes groenlandicus (assembly GCA_031761405.1). Lineage (NCBI taxonomy): Eukaryota > Metazoa > Mollusca > Bivalvia > Cardiida > Cardiidae > Serripes > Serripes groenlandicus. The sequence continues at coordinate 164,194,039 of JASEVX010000001.1, read as the reverse complement.
TGACGCCTCTGCAGCAGACAGCTTTTTGAAAACATAGTGACAAAAGAAGAAATTGCTCAAAACGAGCAATTTCTCCTTTTGCCACAATGTTTTCCACTTTTAGTCATAGGTTACCCATTAAATTATAGAGATTTTCTATTGTTTGACAAAATACGTTCAAAGTCGTCTGCTGCAGAATTGTTGTATGAGGGAAAGGGTTAAAGAAACATTCGTGAAGTTGTATCCTTTGAACTTTACTACTGATGTCTGAAGGAAGTAGACATTAAGCATGTTTCGCTATCTATTAAAAATGAATTTGTTTTAAGCTAAAGGTCTCAGATTCTATTTCATGCGAGAGTTGAGTAAAAAAAAAATGTGGGACCACCCAACACACTAGGTGGCAGTACTGGATTAGAATCCAGGGAGCAGATATTTCGTACAATTAATAATTATTGTAAGGACTTGCTTCACAATCAGTGCAGAATAACCTAATGACTTACTCTTGAAATTGTAAAACTGGCTTTATCAAGCTTTATCAAGTTATTTACATCCCGCCCCTCTTAGCTTAATCCATTTCCTCCTAGTTCTTAATTGTTTATGCAACTGACAGTTTCTTGGAACCATTTTGTGAAAGGGGGAATTTGTTTTTGTTTGAAGACATGTTTAAATTTAAGGGTTTTAAACCTTTCCAACATGCAGAATTATTTTAACCTATCTGCAGCAGACAATTTTTGAAAAAAAGTGTGGCAGAAAGAAACATTGCTCATAATGATGAGTTTATGCTTAGGCTGTAATGTTTTTAACTCTATTCAATATCTATACCTTCACTAATAGAGACTTTTTCTTTTTTTTTGCCTACATGTTTTTAAAGTTGTCTGCTGCTCGTTTGTTGTCTGTGGTAAAGGGTTAACTAACAGTTACATTGTATTTAATTTCATCTGAATCCTAATATGTTGTTTTAAAATTAACCGTTTCCTACATACAACAAAACTGCAGCAGATGACTTCGAAAACATGATTGTAGCAAAAATTATTGAAAATCTTTATTGCGGAAAACATAATTTGAATCGAGTTGAAATATTGTGGCAAAAGCAGAAATTGCTCATTATTAGTATGTTTTTCTTTTGCCACAATGTTTTCAAATATTGCTGGTGCGTCAAAATGTGTCTGCAAGTGGGAAAGGGTAAAGAGCAATTTCAATACATAAATAGTCAATTTTTATCATAACCTTTCTTCAGGGGTTTCCAGAATAGTTCTTAACTCGATGGCAAACTATGAAACCACAGGCTGATCGGTATCTTCACAGTTTGCTAAGTGCCTAAATCAACACCGTAGAATAATGTTTTTGAATTTGTCAAAAATACATCTGTAATGACATGTTTATCCCTTTCCAACCTGCAGCAGATGACTTAGAAAACATCTCAATAACAGGATTAGAAATCTCTTGAAATGATAGTAACTATAATTATTGAACCCAGATGAAAACATTGTTATTATAAGCAAATTTCTCCTTTTGCCACTATGTTTTCAAAAATCATCTGCTGCAGATGCCTCAAAATATGTCTTTGAGAAAGGGTTCATTCTGTGGTTTGCCTAACAGAACCACATTTGATGCATACTCAAAATTAAAAAAACATGGAATTGATAATTTGCTCATGACAAACAGTATCTTTCCCTCTCCTTATTCCCTAAACAAACTGCATGGTTTTTTTTCTCATTTGTCCATACTTTTTAAATCTTTACGTATCGGAAGGAGCATATATAACAGTCTCACCTCCGTTTCACATAAACAAATCCCATGTTTATTGTCATATTGCATTTTGTATTACGTATATTTGTAATTGTATCCTTTACGTTGTGTTTGTAAAAATAGTCTTTATTACCGGTGACTCTTTTCCACATAACTATTAATCCTCAGCTGATGACATCTAGGCAAATAAATATTGAAAATCTCGATGAATGAAAGTATTATTAATAAATAGAATAGATAACATTGTGACAAAAGGAGAAATTTCACCTTTTCCCACAATGTTTTCTTAGGTAGTCTGCTGTCAAAATACGTCAGTAGGTGGGAAAGGGTCAATAACTATGATCTTTTGTACTCATTTCTTATATTGACCCTTTTTATTAGCTCAGCCGGACTGTTTGATATGGTGTCACCTTGTCATTAGTATCTGCAGCATTTACCCTTTCTCACATATGAAATATCTGCAGTAGACGACTAAGAAAACATACAGACAAAAATATAGAAAATGTCTCTAAATGTAAGGATAATTATGAATAGTGTTTGAAAACATTGTTGCAAAAGGAGAAAATTGCTCATCATGAACTATTTTTTCTTTTGTCATAGTGTGTTCAAAAGTTGTCTCCTGCAGATAAGTTAAAATGTGTCGCGCAGTAACTGGGAAAGGGTAAATAACGTTTTAGATGAACTAGTTTGGGGTTTGGCACCACTCTGCAAGCTCTGTTGTCTGCTGACTACTCTGGCTTTTGTATATTTGTGATCTTGATCCAATAATATTCGTCCCGTTATCCAACGTGTACCAGCTTAGTGTACTAGCTTACTTTGCATTTACTAAATGATATTGTCATTGGTCTGTCCATTGCCTGTCCGTCCATCCCTCAATCTGTCTCTTGTCACTTTTAACACCATTGACGCCGTGATATAACTGAACAATTGTTGAAAGAGGCTTAAATTACCAAACAATCAATCAATTGAACACCATTGTTCATTTTTTGGTCAATTTAATATTTAACCAGACAATATTTGACTAATTATCCAGTGGATATATTGCTGTTCTGTGGTAAGCTTATCTCTATCAGTTTCTGTATTTTCAAAATGCTTGTCAGTTAATCCTTTTCCACATAGAGACTTGACTTTTAAAAACATTGTTGCAAAAAGAAAGATTGCTCATTATGAGCAATTTCTCCTTTTGTCACAATGTTTTCAACCTTATTCAATAATTATTCATTTATTTATAGAGATGTTTCATATTTTTGACTAAATATTTCAGTCATCTGCTGTAGAGTTTTCGTATTCAGGAAAAGGTTAACCCTTTCCCTCATACGACAATTCTGCAGCAGACGATGTTGAACATATTTTGTCAAAAATAGAAATCTCTATAATTGAATGGATAACCTATGACTAAAAGTGGAAAACATTGTGGCTAAAAGTGTCTTTATGGGGGAAAGGGTTAACTTTCTTTATTGTAGACTGCATGTAACCATCAGTTTGTCTTGACCCTTTCCCACTTAAAACAAATCTGCAGTAGATGATCTTGGCAAAACTACAGAAAATGTCTATAAATAGTAAAAGTATAATTATTGAATAGAGTTGAAATCTTTATCAGCAATGTCTTCTTTTGTCACAATGTTGTCAGAAAGAGATAAGGCTCAGAAACTTTAACAACAAGTCACATTCAAGTGTATTCAAAATTGTGACTCTCTGAAAAAGTTAAAATCAAATCAAATGGTAGTGTATATATTATAGTCTTTACTTGACAATATTTTATACATCCCTTGATAGGCTGGCTGTATTATAGGAACACCTAGGGCGGGCTGGCTGTGTCCGTCAGCTCTCTTTGTTATCAAAATTTCTTGATGAATTTGATAGACAGCCAAATTGTCATAGGCACTTTTGGATTATGATCCTTGAATTAACCTAAATTGGCCAAATATACATTCCAAATTACAAGGAGAAAGAAAAGGCAAAAAAAACTTATCTGCATAAATGTCAGAAATCAAAAGTGTGTTTATTTCTGATCATTCTTTAGTAGAAAGAAATTAAATGGAAAATATGCATATAGTAGAAAAGGATAGAAACAAAGGAAATTTTGTAAAACAAAAAGAGAAAAAGAACAGTTACTAATGGTTTTCTGAACTCTTTCCCTACTACAGGTAATATTTAGATGTGTCGAAATATGCTATGACCATTTCCCACATGCATCAAATCTGCAACTGATGACCTCAAAAAAATGTTGGTATAACCATGGAAAATCTCTTCCTGTATGAATAATTCTTATTGAATCTATTTTTGAACATTTGGGCAAAGGGAGAAAATCGTCATTTAATTAGCAATAATTTCTCTTTTTCCTCACAATGTTTTCAAAAGTTGTCTGCTGCAGATGCATCAAAATGCTTCTTCTATAAATGGGAAATTGGGAATATGTAGATAGGCTATAGACTAAATTGTTGTTTGATAGTTAATTGTTTTTCTTTCTGTTGCAGTCGCAATACGAAGCAGTATTCCTCGTTTGGTGCGGCAACTCGATCCACAAAGTCACTCTCAGCAACATTACCTCCAAACACCAGACCGAACTGAGACTGTTAAAGCATGATCTACACAACACAGATTGGAGAACGCGTTGGACATTCTAGGAAGGAAAACCCTTTAAATATTTGTTACTACTTGAGATGCAGATCTGCTTTTAACCCTTTCCCACATGTAGACAACTTTTGAAATCATTGTGGCAAAAGTAGAAATTGCTCATGAAGAGCAATTTCTCCATTTGTCAAAATATTTTCAACTCAATATGATCTTTCATTTAAAGAGAATTTCCATATTTTTACCTTTATGTTTCCAAAGTCGTCTGCTGCAGATTTGTTGTATGTGGGGAATGTTGACTCTTTCCCATATACAACAAATCTGCGGCAAGATATAGAGATGAAAACAGTGTGGCAAAATGAAAAAAAATATTAAAATGTTTTTAAAAGTCATCTACGGCAGATGTTTCAAAATGTCTGCACAGATTTGAAAAAGGTCAGAGATGCGGGCTGGTATTGTACCATGAAGGTTGATCTGCAGCTTCACAAGTAATTTTTAGTTGCAAATACATAAAGACAGGTTTTCCTGCATTGTTCTCGAAACATTAAAAGTGTTCCAATATTTTCATTGACACCATGTTCCTCATAACTAGTTGAAGATTCTAAGGGGTTTTCCAAATTTAGTAATATTTTTTAGATTTCCCCAGATCCATTTTTGTTGGGGTTTTTGCAATGCAAGTGAAGTGTGAAGATATAAGAGGAGACAGTTGTAGGCTCATTGTGATGTTGGAGAGTTCTGATAAGTTATTTTGGGAGAAAGAGTGTAATTTTTTCCCCAATCAGCAGACAAGATCACCATATTTGTATGAAGGAATTACTTTATACTCTGTTTTAATCCACAAAAAAAACAAATCTGGAGCAGACAACAAATATTTTCTGGCCTATAAATGTTTAATTACAGCAGTTCTGAGCAATATCTCCTTTTTCCCCACAAAGCTTTCAAGTCATTTGCTGTAGGGATATCAAATAGCATTCTGCATGTTTGAAAGTGTACTCTTTGAAATTGAAAACTTAAAAGGGACAGAAGATGGACTATAGACAAATATAAGTAATTATTTTGTGAAAATGAGAAACCGAATTATCAGCAGCTCCTCATTTTCCCACAATGTTTTCTTAAACTTGTCCCACTTGTATATGCATTTTGATGCATTTGCAACAGACAACTTTCAAAATCATGGTGACAAAAAGATAAATTGCTAATGAGTGAGAGTGGTCACATTGTTTTTAACCCTTTCCCTCATACGACAATTCTGCAGCAGACGACTTTAAAAGTATTTTGTCAAAAATTAGAAAATCTCCATAATTGAATGAATAACCCATGACAAAAGTGGAAAACATTGAGGCAAAAGGAGAAATTGCATGTTTTGTGTAATTTCTTCTTTTGTCACTATGTTTTCAAAAAGATGTGGACTTGCTGTTTTTTGGAAAGGGTTCAGTTGTTTGATGCAGATGCATCAAAAGTGGAAATAGTTAGGTTGTTGCATATAAACAGCTTACATGTTAATTGTCGGAAAATATCTGGGGGCGGAAGCATAATTCGAGGGCTTGGTGTAAAACGGTTGTAACTAAAACCATATTTTGAGATCCCTGGTTTAGGGGCAATTTTAACCCCTTTGTAAACAATACGAATTTAGGTGCCATTGCTCAGAACGAGCAATGGCACCTAAATTTCCATTGTTTACCAAAAAAAAAAGATTTAACGCTTATAAAGACTTTATGGCGAGGTGATTAACCTTGGTAAAAAAATATCAATTTGAGTTACAACCGTTTCACGCCAAGCCCTCTATGAGATGTCTACAAAACCTTGGATCTACACTGGTAGCAAATGCTCGTTTAAATATGCCATGGTTTCTCTTCCTTTTTTATTTTCAAAATATGTGAGCCAACAATGGTAGAAGTTTGTATGATGGATATGGTGAGGGAAAATGAAAATTGAAAATATAAGTAAAATATCTGTTTGAAGTTATAATAACAATGAGCCGATTGATCAAATAAAACCAATAGCTTATAAGTAATCATTGAAAGCACTGTACCCTAGAAATGTAACATCTCCAATAATGTAAATTGTTTTAACCTTGTCCCACATATAGTCTCATTTTCTGCATCATACATCTTTTGAAAACCCTGTAACAAAAGGAGTTATTGCTCATAATTATACTTTAATTAACTTGCAGAGATTTCTTTCTAAAGTCATCTGCTGCAGTTTTCTTGTTATTGCATTTCTTGATGTGCCATTCTTCGATTTGTCTGCTTTATAAATGAATCTAGAAAAAAGGAAGAACAGTTTTAACTCCTTCCCACATGGAAGATCTGCAAATTTGCAGCAGTTAACCAGGCAAAAGTAAGGAAAGTCTCTATCAATGAATATTTATTTATTGAATATAGTTGAAAACATTCAGGCAACATTGAGCAATTTCTCCCTTTGCCACAACGTATTCATAAGTAAGCTGTTTCAGAGACGCCTATATGCGGGAAAGGGTACATAGAAAGTTGAAGGCATTGTCGGAAAAGCCATTTCTGCTTTACATATCACTAAAAGGAGAGTCTATAGACCAAAAGGTAATAATCCTTTCCCACATACAACTAATCTGCAGCAAATTTTGAAAACATCTAGGCAAAATATTAAAAATATCTGTATAATTGAATGTATAATTATTGTCTGATTTTTCAATATGCTTGGTAGTTAACCCTTTCCAATATACAGCACTTTCTGAAATGCCTGCAGCATACAACTTTTAGGAGAAATTGCTCATGATGAATAATTACTCCATTTGTCACAAGTTTTTCAACTTTCAACTTTATTCAATCATTGTTTTTAAATTTATAGAGAGAGCTGCAGATTTGTGAGAAAAATGTTAACTCCTTTATTGTGGACTATACATGTTTCTAACAGTTTGTCTGGTTCAAACCTTTCCCACATACAACAAATCTGCAGCAGATAACGTTGAAAACATCTTGGCAAAAATATGGAACAGTCTATAGATAAAAGTATAAATATTGAATAGAGTTTAACCCTTTCCCGCATACGTCAATTCTGCAGCAGACGACTTTGAACATATTTTGTCATAAAATAGAAAATCTCCATAATTGAATGGATAACCTATGACAAAAGTGGAAAACATTGTGGCAAAAGGAGAAATTGCACGTTTTGTGCAATTTCTTCTTTTGTCACTGTTTTCAAAAAGCGTCTATATGAGGGAAAGGGTTAAAACAATTTGTCAGTCTGCTCCAGAGGCATCTGTATGTAGGAATATTGGGTTTGGAGGGAAGTATCACCCACATAGTCAATATTATATTTACCAGAAATAACATTCCAATATATCATTGTGTGCTTTTGTAGGTTTAGGACCAAATTATGTTCAGTTAATTAACCCTTTCCTTCATATAGACGCTTACTCAGAACGAGCAATTTCTCCTTTTGCCACAATGTTTTCCATTTGAAAACATATTGTCATAAAATTGAAAAAACTCCTTAGATGAGAGTTTCATTATTATTTAGAGTTGAAAACATTGTGGCTAAAGGATAGATTGCTTAATTTGAGCAATTGCTCCTTTTGCCACAGTGCTTTCAAAAGTCTTCTGCTTCAGAAAGTGTCTGTTTGTGGGAAAGTGTTAAAAATAGAAAATCGACCACATCATATAAAACTGACCTTTTGGACATTGCGACCATGGAATATGATCCAGATCAGCCTATTCTTCCCCGTTGACTGATTTAAATATTTCCTGGTCACAATCTAGTTGTAATGCATCATAGAAACCATAAAAGAATTATCGTGAGATCAAATATATAAGTATATATACAAATATATAAGTTTGTAATTAGAATGTAGTTACCATTGATTTCAAAATCTCGAAGGGTTGGTTACTCTAGTGGTGTGGCCCAAAATATTTTGTTCTTCCGTTCATGTTGTATTCCTTTAGCAAAAAAGTGTATCCCTTTCCCACATACAACATATCTGCAGCAGACGACTTTAAAAATATACAGTCAAAAAATGAGTAAACTCTCCCTATAAATAGATTAACAATTATTGGATAGAAATGAAATAATTGTGACAAAATGAGAAATTGCTCCTTTTGCCAAACTGATTTCAAATGTCGTCTGCTTCAAATGCGTCAGCAAGTAGAAAACTTTGATTTCTTTTTCCATGCAGAAAGAAAAGAATCTGGTGAGATTGTGAATCAACATAGGTTGATCTGAACCTCATCTTTTTGCATTATAATCGAGGCATATTTATTGCAAGGATGTAGGGGGGGAAAAACCTGTGACATAGCTTATTTGTGATTATACTTTATACTGCACCGTACTGCTACAACATTGCTGTTTCTTTAGGAAAACGTAAATCTATTTAACCCTTTCCGACATACAATCAATCTGCAGCAAACAATATTGAAAATATTGTGACGAATGGAAAATTTGCTAATAAGGAATTTCTCCTCTTGCCACAATCTTTGCAAAAGTCATCTGTTGCAGAGGTGTCTAAATGTGTCTGAAAGTGGGAAAGGGTTAAGCTCTTGAATTCTATATCATGGCTTCTAAAATGATTTGTCTCAGTGAGATGATTTTTTTTGAGTTCCCACAATGAAGGTGGAATAAGACTTGGGCATGAAATATGTCCCGTATCTACAGCTCTCTGGTGGGTAGTCAGTTTGTCTTTATGTCTCAGTTTACAGTCGTCCACTCCCATCTTCTGTGTTTCAAGAATAATTGGTATTTCTTACGATTTACTAGATATGACTATATTTAGTCTTGTTTGATTTGAAAAGAAATTGTTACATTTAGAAAATGAAAGTATAATTAAATATTTGCAGCTCAGTCAGTAGAAATGTGGATTGTCAATGAAGGGGTTTTGAGGTTGAAGCCCAGCTCATCCAAAATTATTTCTGACATTTGACAAAAGTCATTGGCTTGCAGTACTGGTCATTCATTCAATCAATGGGCTTTTGCAGCAGATGAAATTTGAAATCGGTGTATAAAGGTAGAAATTGCTCAAAGTACAATCAAATACTCCTTTTCTTACGTCAATGTCAATTCTGTAACTAAATAATACTTTCAATATTCCAGATGTTAATTTCGCAAGATTTTTTCAAAGCGGACATAATTAAAATTGTTACACGATATAAATATTTGAACAAATGGGAATGGATGGATTGGATTAATACAAATACATATCATGTTATGTTAAATGTCAGATTTCCTTCTTTCACTCAATATATTCCCTGGATTATTCAACACTGCAGGGCAGGTCTTCATATTGATATCGGCATATTGTTTTTGAGTGAGACAGAGGCTACTGTAATAACCTCTTGACCCTTTCCCACATACAGCAAATCTGCAGCAGACGACTTTGAAAACATCTTGGCAAAAATATGAACAATTTATATTACTAATGGTATTATAGCTGAATAAAGTTGAAAACACTGTGGCAAAAGGAGAAATTTGTAGTTTTGAGCAATTTCTCCTTTTGTCACAGTGTTTTCAAAAGTCGTCTGCTGTAGAGGCGTGGGAAAGGGTTAAAAGCATTCATAAACCATATCAGTGTTTGAATTTTTAAAATGGACTGGTCCTGGTTTGTATTTGGAAGAGTATAGAATCTATAGCCAACAGTATAGAGCTTGATTAAATGGTGCGGATGTATCGACTGGCCTAGCTCTATACTGGTGAACAGCGCAGATGCAACACCTGGCTCTATGCTTATGGATTGGCACATGCTTATCAAAATCGGTTCCAGCAGTCAAAGGGTTATTCTACTCAAGGCATTAGAACTATTTCTTCTGATAACAAACAACTGCTTATGGAATGGAATAAACATGTCATGTCCAAACATCAAATATGCATGAAACTCTGCCCTGACATGACAAATAATACAGGGAATAACATTGACATTTGGCATGCCATGTTTATAAATGTGCCTATTATAAGTTCTGTATATTTAAAGCTAAGTTACTGTACACATCGCTAATATTACTGTAATAACTGCTATCATTCTAGCCACTAGTATGTTCATGTTAATATTTAATAGTTTTATAATCTCTGTTAAACTACTCTTTCCATCTACTGAAGTTACAGTCTTCTTTACCTCATACTACAAATCCACAACAATTTTTGAGCAAATCTAGGTAAAAATATGAAAAATCTCTACATGAAAGTAGAATTATTTAATCATAAAAAGTTTAAAATTTGTGGCAAAAGGAGAAATAGCTCATTATGATAGTTTAAGCAATATCTCCTATTGCCACAATGATTTCAAAATGTGTCTGCTACAGATGTGTCATGTGATAAAGGGTTCAGGCATCAGTAGATTGAAAGAGTCTTGGATTTGTTTTCCTAATAACCCCTTATGTGTTTGGATTCGAGTTGTGTTCAGACAAGAATGTTTCCCATTTAACCATACACAGTATAAGTATCCCTTTCCCACATGCGATAGAACTGCAGAAGACGAATTTGAAAATATATTGGCAAAGATATGAAAAATATCTGGAAATGAAAATATGATAATTGAAATGAGTTGAAACAATATGTCAAAAGATGAAACTGATCTTTAAGAGCAATTTCTCCTTTTGTCACAAATTTTTCTAAAGCTATCTGTTGCAGATGCATCAAAACCGTCTGCTAGCGGGAAAGGGTTTAGCTATAAATGTAAGTACGGGATGGATATTATGTAATCTTAGAAGTAACATTTGTCTTTCACATACAGCTGTTGTCCATGGAATGAAGGGAATTATAATTTTTCCTACAAATAACAGGTTGGCAACAGGCGACTTTCAAAACATCTAAACATATGGAAAAATCTTTATGTATAACAATATAATTGGTGAACACAGTTGAAAATATTGTAGCAAAAGGAGAGATGAGAAATTTCTCCTTTTGCACAATGTTTTCAAATGTGATGTGTGATCTGGTGCAAACACGTTTAAATGTGTCTGTATGTGGGAACAGGTTACTCAATAGTTGAAATGGTTATAACAAAATACAGATATATCCATATTTAACCCTTTCCCTCATACTACAATTCTGCAGCAGACGACTTTGAACATATTTTGTCAAAAGATAGGTTATCCATTGACTAAAAGTGGAAAACATTGTGGCAAAAGGAGAAATTGCTTGTTTTGAGCAATTTCTTCTTTTGTCACTATGTTTTCAAAAAGCCGGGAAAGGGTTAATTGTTTATGCCTGTTGGTATGAAATATAAAAATGTTCCAAATTTAAACTTGATTAGTAGTTTCATTCCCTAAATTCCTAGATACAGTTTATCTCGTTAATTGTTAATTGTTCAAATCATGACATTATTAAATTAATGTTAAGTGTATCCTCATTCTGTATTTCACCTGATGATTTCCCTTTGTAAGACAGTGATTATCTTTCTCTTGTTTCTGTTAATCCTTTCTCACCTGCAAACACATTTTGACGCAATGGCAGCAGACGACTTTTGAAAACATTGTGGTCATGATTAGCAATTTCTCCTTTGGCCACAATGTTTTTCTAACTTTTGTTAACAATTAAGCTATCTTTTATGGAGATTTTTCAGGTTTTTGTCACTATGTTTTCAAAATCACCTGCTGCAGATATGTTGTATTGGGAAAGGGTTAAGTTGAAAACCTATTATAAGAATGGCGATGTCATTGTGCGAAATGGCATCGCTCTTCTTTATGAATGTCTGATTCTTACTAAATTTACCAGAGATAGAAAGGATTGGGTTGCTTTGGGTCAAGATCACTTTTTCTGAAAATGTTCAACATTGAAAACCTGTTAAGTTTTTTTCTTTACCACATTTCTTGTGTATAATTTTTGAAAGTGAGCACATTAGGATGTAAGTAATCGGTGAAATGCAGTGTGCTGTAGCAATCACTTGATGGTATAATATACTGTAAATATAGAACGGATTTTGTATGATAGATAAGGAAGAAGTGTACATGTATATGTAATTTTTATATCTATCTTGTGATATGTAACACACAAAATCTCATATTATTTTCGATTAATTGAAAATATAAATGCAAACCTATAGATGGTGGTGTTTCCTTTTCTTTCATTATGTTAATGCCTTTTCTGGATGTCAGAAACCCTTGGCGCTGCTTACCCTGTACTCCATTTATCAGTAGAGACTTTCAATAGTGCTTGTGAAAGACAGTGGTGGAGAGGTAGAGCGTCGGCCTCTCGTACCAAAGGTCCCGGGTTCGAGTCCCATGATGAGCGGATTCCGACTTCGGGATATTTCCACACAAGCCGCGCGATTACCGGTTAAGTCTCCAGGAACCAGACATCGAGCGTGATTATTATAAGCTGAAAGCTTGTTTCGCAATTGATGTAAAATAAATAAGTTTAAATTAAAAAAGTAAGTGTTTCAAGAAGGTCTCATATAGAGACAATTATAAACATTGGATAATGAAACTAAAAACATAAGTGCAACATCAGTCATGGATGTAATATTTAACCCTTTCCCATATAGAGCAGATCTGCAGCAGACGACTTTGAAAATGTCTACTAAAATTTATGGAAAATCTCTTGTAGGTATAATTACTGAAAACAAGTTGAAAACATTGGGGCAAAAGAAGAAATCGCTTGTGTTGAGCAATTTATTCTTTCGTCACGATGTTTTAAAAAGGGCTATTGTGATACCCTTGGCGTCTTCTTCGTCGTCGCAAAACTTTGACCTTACCTCATGACTCAAAAACTGTTTTACATTTTCAAGTAAAACTTGGAACTCATGATTCTACAACAATACGCACGTCTATACCAAGTCACACAACTCTGGGTTAAGTCAATATTCAGAAGTGCCCCTGTTTCTACGGCGCTCTTATTGATCAACCGTTGAAAGCATTTCCCATATACAACAAATCTGCAGCAGACGAACATGAAAACACATGGAAAATCTTTATAAATAAAATTACTACAAGGTTGTCCATGATATAGATAGGGATCCGCCTGTACGTGAGTGTCCAAACGACGTCGTCGATCTAGCGACTTTATTTCTTGTCCAATTTTCATAAGAAAATTGTCTGTGCTACCAAACTTTTCAGAGATGCGTAAAATCTCTAAATACTTTTGCAGCATGATGCGCTTAGGGATTTAGTTACATGCACTTTCTTTCTTCCAAAATTAAATTATTTTGTCTGTAAAAAATACCAAAAACCTTTTCAGTAGGAGGAAATGGAGCTTATCGGATTAATATTTGTGTGACCTGTTATTTCGTAGTGCCAAAATTCAGGGGACCCTTGCTGCATGATGCAGAAGCTTTCAAATATTTGACTGAGAACACCAACAAATTTGCAGCATGAGAAAACTCAGAGGGCCCTTTTTCCGAGCTTCATATGTTTTAAACCATTCGCCTACGAAAACACCAAAAAATTTTGCAGCATGACAAAAGGGTACATTTGTGATTGAAGCTTGTGACATGCATTTAATTGTGCCAAAATTCAGAGCCCCTTTTTTCTGTGCTGCAATACTTTTCAACCGTTTGACTACGAAATTAACAAAAACTTCTGAAGCATGAGAAAAGGGGCCATATGATTAAAGTTTATGTGAACTAAGTGAGCTGTGCCAAAATTCAAAGCCCGTCCTTTTCCCCATAGATGCAAAACTGTTCAAACATTTGACTATGCATACAACACAAACTATTGCAAAGTGATAAAAGGGGGCTTACGTGATTAAAGTGTGTTACCTGCAATTTCGTTGTACCAAAGTTTGGAGGCCCCTTTTTCCATGCTACAAAACTTTTTAACCATCTGTATATGAAAACACCAACAACTTTTGCAGCAGGAGAAAAGAAAGGGGACTGATCAGCTTAGAATATGTGTGAACTGCTATTTCGTTGTGCCAAAGTTCAGAGGCCCATTTTTCCATGCTACAAAACTTTTTAACAATCCATCTATGAAAACACCAACTGTTGCAGCAGGAGAAAAGGGGACTGAACTGGTTGAAATCTGTGTGACCTGCAATTTTGTGGTGTCAAAGTTCATAGGCCCCTTTTTCCATGCTACAAAACTTTTTAACAATCCATCTATGAAAACGCAAACTTTTGCAGCAGGAGAAAAGGGGGACTAAACTGCTTGTAATCTGTGTGACCTGCATTTTCGTTGTGCCAAAGTTCATAGGCCCCTTTTTCCATGCTATAAAACTTTATAACCACCCGTCTACGTAAACACCATCAACTTTTGCAGCAGGAGAAAAAGGGACTGATCAACTTAGAATATGTGTGAACTGCAATTTCGTTGTGCCAAAGTTCAGAGGCCCATTTTTCCATGCTACAAAACTTTATAACCACCCGTCTACGAAAACGCCATCAACGGTTGCAGCAGGAGAAAAGGGGACTGAACTGGTTGAAATCTGTGTGACCAGCAATTTCATTGTGTCAAAGTTCATAGGCCCCTTTTTCCATGCTACAAAACCTTTTAACAATCCGTCTATGAAAACACCAACTTTTGCAGCAGGAGAAAAGGGGACTAAACTGCTTGTAATCTGTGTGACTTGCATTTTCGTTGTGCCAAAGTTCATAGGCCCCGTTTTCCATGCTATAAAACTTTATAACCACCCGTCTACGTAAACACCATCAACTTTTGCAGCAGGAGAAAAAGGGACTGATCTGCTTGAAATCTGTGTGACCTGCAATTTCGTTGTGGCAAAGTTCAGGGGACCCTTTTTCTATGCTGCAAAACTTTTTAACCATTCGTCTATGAAAACACCAATATCTTTTGCAGCATCAGAAAAGGGGACGTATTTAATGAAAGCTTGTGTTACATTTATTTTGTTGATCCCAAATTCAGAGGTCCTTTAGATTATGCTGCTAAACATTTCACTGATTTGCCTACAAAAACAACAACTTTTGCAAGAGATAGGCGAGCCTATGTTTGCAATATGCAAGGTCTTTTATTGATGCATTTTTTATTGCTCAAATTTAACCTTTTCCCTTTTAGACGCTTTCTGACTCCTCTGCAGCAGACGGCTTTTTGAAAACATAGTGACAAAAGAAGAAATTGCACAAAACGTGCAATTTCTCCTTTTACCACAATGTTTTCCACTTGTTGTCATAGGTTATCCATTTAATTATAGAGATATTCTATTTTTTCACAAAATATGTTCAAAGTCGTCTGCTGCAGAATTGTCGTATGAGGGAAAGGGTTAAATAGATCAGATGAATATTTGTATGAAAAGGTGTATAATATCAATGTTGTTGCAATGTTGATTTAACCCTTTCCCACATTCATCAAGTGTGCAGTAAACGTTTAAAAATTATTTGGAAACATAATTTCTCTGTCAATGGAAGTATAATTATTGAATGAAGTTGAAAACATCGTGACAAAAGGGGACTTTTGTATTGTCTACTGAATATTTTAACAGTTCTGCTGTTTTATCTTTCTGTTTAATTGAGTGACCTGATATGCTGATATGGAGTCTTACATAGCCTTGGTAACACTTATTCCTATCTACAATCAATGTTCTACAGAATCTTTAGGGCTATGTCACACCAAAAGGAGACTCAAGATCAACATGCGACTCTTGTGATGTAATAGCCCTTAATCGATCACTTGAACAATAATATAAAAGCAAATGCTACTGCTTATAAAGGTTAAAATTTGACCAAGAGTGGAAACGAGTGCAAAATATACAGCTTATCAGTAAACGACATTTGTAATGCATTAAATCTTTGAACAATTTGAGTACTTTCAAAGAGTACCACCACAGGAACATTTCTTTAAAGTTTGGTTTCACTGTTTTACTATTTCACTAGTTTAAGAGGAGATGTCGTTTGAAGCTCAAAGTTCCCTTTAGCCCTTTCTGGATGCCGCCTGGCAGCTATGTTTTTCACAGTTTTGTCACCTTGCCCCCTTTCTGATGTAGTCTGACGACCATGTTTTTCAAACAATCAATATGGCTTGAACAAATTTTGTAGAAGGTCACCCAAGGAATATTTCCAGCAAATTATCAGCAGGTTCAGAGAAGAAATTTTTTAAAGCTTTGGCTGTTTTTGTGTCACCTGCGTAGCATGGTAGGCACTTAGGGATTACTTTTTTTTTTGTCCGGCGTCCGTCTGTCTGTCTGTCTGTCCGCTGTCTGTCGTCACACTTTTTCGTCACGTTTTCAAATATCTTTTTTTCTACTCAAAGGATTGGATTGAAACTTCTGACAAATGTTATATCAATCTTTGTGATGGGTTCACAAAAGGGGGATAATCCAAATATTTTTATATCAGAGTTATTGCCCCTTTCTGTCAAAAATTAAAATTTTCTGACAAGGCGCCGGCAGGTGACACACGTGCTCCGGGGAGCACTCCATTCTAGTTCTTCCTTTCTAAGGCCTCAACAACCAAAGTTCTCTATATAATTGATATCTTTGAACAAATTTGAAAGAGTACCCCCAAAGTAACTTTTCTATAAAGTTTGGCTGAAATTCGTCCAGTGGTTAAGGTGATGTCATTTGAAGCTAAAAGTTTAGCCCTTTTCTGATGCCACCTGTATGCTATGCTTTTCAACAAAGCATTGTTGCTTGGAACAATTATGAAAAGGCTTACTAAAGGAACATTTCTACACATTATCTTGAAATCTGACACACACTTTCATAAATATCAGATTTAAAAAAAAAAATGTAATTTTGCCCCATTTCTGATGCTATCTCGCAGCCATTTTTTGCAGAGGAACCCAAGGAACATTTCTACCAAATTATATTGGAATCTGACAAGCGGATTCAGAGAAGAATCTTAAAGTTTGGAAATTTTGTCCCCTTTTTGATGACGCAGCAAAGTTATCCATGGAATTTAAATCTTTGAACAATTTTGAAAGAGGACCACCAAAGGAACAATCCTGTGAAGTTTGATTGAAATTGGTCCTGTGGTTTAGGAGAAGATGATGTTTATAAAGCTAAAAGTTAACGACTGACAGAGAGTGATCAAACAGATTTAAAAACAGACTCGTGACATTCAAATGACAGCAAGTTCATGCCCAGCAATCTTTTCCCTTTCCCACAAATAGATGCATTTTGTCGCCTCTGCAACAGATGACTTTTGAAAACATTGTGATAAAAGGAGATTTTGCTCATTATGAGCAATTTATCCATTTGTCACCATGTATTAATCTTAATCAATAATTATATTTTCACTTTCAGAGATTAGTCACATTTTTTTCCAGATGTTTTCAAAGGCATCTGCTGTAGAGTAGTATGAACGAGTTAAATGATTCTTATACAGTCTGGTGTTCGAAAAACCATTAATGTCATGTTTTAATTATGAAAAAAATGTGAGATATGGGGACATTTCTTATATACAACAAATCTGCAGCAGACAATTTTTTAATCATCTAGTCATAATAATGGAAACTGTCTATAAATGAAATAACAATAATTGAATCAAGTTGAGGAGCAATTTCTCCTTTTATCACAATGTTTTCAAAAGTCTTCTGCTGCAGAAGTGTCAGATGCTTCTGTTTGTGGGAAAGGAGGGTTAAAAAGCTAAAAATTAATATGAGCGCAAATGTGCTTTTGTTGTTGTTGAAAAGTTCATTTTCTCCAATTATTGGAAAACATTTTTTGGTGATGAAAAGCTTTGTCACCAGAATGCATCTTTGAAATTTGTTAGAAGTGTGGGTCAATACTGACACTAATCAAATATTGTCCTTCTGTATATGCCAGTCTTAACAAGAAAAGAATTACAGCCTGAACAAATTTTTGTCTTCCAGTGGATCAAAGGTCAAATGTTACACCTAATTTTTGCAAACTGACACTCTTCTGTTCATATATGTAATTGTACACCAAGAATTTTTAGTTATAGTGTTAAAATAAGAAGTAAGGCGAGTTATTACATGTAGTTTCCCACATACACCAAATCTGCAGCAGGCTACTTTGAAAACATCCAAGAAAAAGCATGGAAATCTCTATAATCTATATAAATGACGGTTTCATTACTGAAAACGAGCAATACACTGAATCTCCTTTTTTCGCAATGTTTACAAAAGTCACCTACTGTAGAGGAGTCAGAAAGTGTCATGATGAGCAATTTCTCCTTTTGCCACAATGTTTTCAGCTCTATTCAATAATCTTACTTTCCTTTATTGAAATTTTCCATATTTTCTAAGTCTTCTGTTGGTGTTCAATTACATCATATTAGTATATTGAAAACACATTGACAAAAAACAAGTCTATATTAAAATATAACGATTTTTCTATTTATCACTTAAAATAACAAATGCATACACTTAAACTGAAATGTTATACGAGTCATTAACCCTTTCCCACATACAGACGCTTTCTGACGCCTCTGCAGCAGACAACTTTTGAAAACATTGTGACAAAAGAAGTAATTGCTCAGAACAAGCAATTTCTCATTTTACCACAAAGTTTTCAACTCTTTTTAATAACCTAACTCTCATTTAAGGAGATTTTTCACGTTTTTGTATACAGGTTTTCAAAGTCGTCTGCTGCAGATTTGTTGTATGTGGGAAAGGGTTAAGTGTGAAAACTGACCTTCTGAGGTTTTTGAAATCAATGACATTTACAAATTAAATTTGTCCCTTGTGGCCATCACCTTTTGTCAGAGGTTTCCAGTTATGAATGTGCAATAGCAAAATAGAAAACAGGGAAGATTTTCAGCAGACTGCACAGACTGATCTGAATCTTTGATGGATTCCGAGGTCGGTTTTCCAGTGACTCAATTCAAATTGTTATATGTGAAACTAAAAAAAAAATACCTTGCAGGATTACTTGGAGCAAGGTAACATTGTTCAAAATGTCAGAATATCGATACACATGATTTAAGTTTGGGAAACTTGTGATAAACAAAATACAAGAGCTCTAGATAAGGGGCGTTTTGCTTTCTCAACTCCTTATTTGACCCTCTAACCCGATGTTTTGGGTACTCAAAAGAATTGTCTCAGTGAGTCGATTCTTTTGAGTACCCACAATAAAGGGTTTGCTTGAATGATGAGAGAAATTGTGGGGAAAAGAGCTGAGTACCCCTCCTTATCTGGACCTCTGAAAATACTAAATACATATTCACCTTCAGACCTTACCAACATACAATATATCTACAGCAGATGACTTTCACAACATCTAGGCTAAAATATGGAAGATCCTACAAATGAAGGTATTATTACTGAAAATGTTAAAAAGTCGTCTGCTGCAGATGTATTAACCCTTTCCCTCATATAGACGCTTTCTGACGCCTTTACAGCAGACAGCTTTTTGAAAACATAGTGACAAAAGAAGAAATTGCACAAAACGTGCAATTTCTCCTTTTGCCACAATGTTTTCCACTGTTTGTCATAGGTTATCCATTCAATTATGGAGATTTTCTATGTTTTGATAAAATACGTTCAAAGTCGTCTGCTGCAGAATTGTTGTATGAGGGAAAGGGTTAAGAAAGGGTCTGGAGTTGGAAAAGGGTTAAGCCTTTCCCACATATAACAAATAATTATGTAGCAGACGACTTTGAAAACATATTGGCAAAATTATGGGAAATCTCTATAAATGAAGGTGCAGTTATTGAAAACATTGTGGCAAAAGGAGAAATTGTTTGTTTTGAGCAATTTCTCTTTTTGTCACAATGTTTTGAGGCGTCAAAAAGCGTCTATATGTTTGGAAAGGGTTAACATTAAAATGGTATCTAATAAACCCACTAAACACTTTAATATAGATAGCATTAAACAACTTGACAGCAGATTGCTTTTGAAAAAGGAGTTTTCTCACATCAAGCACTTTCTCTCTTTTACCACAATGTTTGTGAATGTGGATTCAATATTGAAGTTGTCCATTTTTCAAATGTTACAACAGATATATTTTTTCATCTGATATTATCCATATTATCCTTTTTCCACATACCTAGCTAGATATTTTCAACCCTTTCTCACACCTCTGCAGCAGACGACTTTTGAAAACATTGTGGCAAAAGGAGAGATTGTTTATAATGTGCAATTTCTACTTTTGCAACAATGTTTTAAACTTTATTCAATAACTGTTCTTTCATTTATAGAGATAACCAAAATGTTGACAAAATATTTTTGTAATCGTCAGCTGCAAAATATTGTATGTGGGAAAGAGTTAAAGCTGTTTGTTTTGTTGGTTTATTGGTAGTGTATTTATGCCACTTGCATCAGAATTTCTGTCATATCACTGTGTTTACTTGGAATATTACCATCACTGCGGGCAAGCTTATCCCTTTCCCACATATAGACCCTTTCCGACGCCTCTGCAGCAGACGAATTTAAAAATCATTGTGGCAAACGGAGAAATTGCTCATAACGAGCAATTTCTCCATTTGCCACAATTATTTCAACTCTATTCAATATTGAAATCATACTATCATTTATAGAGGTTTTCTTTTTTTGGGACTCAATACATTTTAAGTCGTCTGCTGCAGATCTATTGTATGTGGGAAAGACTTCTCTCTACAAAATTGCATCAACAGTAAAGCCATCCCTACAACCCAGGAGGGGAATCACTACTACCATTTTTTAAGTCTTTGCTATATGACCAGACCAGGAATCAAACCCTAGTCTCCCAATCTCGAGGCGGACGCTCTAACGACTACACCATATAGACGGTCAGATTGTTTGTTGGCAGGAATGCGATAAATAACTCTGTAAAAAGACATTTGTTTAAACTTTACAGGAAACAACAAATCTCGCAGAACATACAGGCACGAATATGAATAAATGAAAGTGTAATAACTAAATAGAGTGGATGGCAATGGCAAAAAAAGAAATTGTTTATTATGAACTATCATCTCCTTTTGTCACAATGTTTTCACAAGTCATCTGCTGCAGGTGAGTTTGCAAGAAGGACAGGGTAAACAATTTCTGATATACATATATATATATATTACTCAACCTGATCGTGATCTTTGTTCAGTTCTAGATAGGGCCTCATGAAGATATCTTTTACTCACCCTTTCCAAAACACATTTACAGCAGGCAACTTTGAAAATATCTGCGTAAAAAATATGAAAAACGTCTGTAAATGAAAGTATAATAATTGAAAACTATTATATTATTGACCTATATTTATAGTTACATCAACCTCAATGACAAAAACATTGTGATAAAATGAGAAAATGCTCATAATGAGCAAGTTTTCCTTTTGTCACAATGGTTTCAAAAATTGTCTGCTGCAGAGGCTCCAGAAAGCGTCTGTATGTGAGAAAGGCTTTAAGGTTTTTACATTATCTTAAAACTGTCAAGCACGAATGTTGTTGGTTACAGCATCTGCCATTTCAAAGGTGCAACTGCTGAGATTTAGGTCCATCTACACTTATAATTTTGGAATATAGACAATAACAACACTTCTTAACATTCAGAGAAAAGCATACAAGCCGTGAAAACGAAACACAACCATAGGGTATTTGCATCCAGATCATCTGTTGAAGTTCAATTTGATTCAACCTTTTCCCACATAGAGAAGCTTTCTGACGCTTCTGCAGCTGACGACTTTTAAAAACATTGTGACAAAAGGCGAAATTGCTCAAGACGAGCAATTTCTACATTTGCCACAATGTTTTCAACTTTTTTCAGCAATTTTGCCTACAGTTATAGAGATTTTCCATATATTTTGCCTTGAAGTTTTCAAAGTCGTCTGCTGCAGATTTGCTGTATGTGGGAAAGGTTCAACTCTCTCCTGTTCCCCAGTTAGTCAGTTCAAGAACGTACTGATCAGATTTTATCTATGTGGCAAGTGTATCTTTATCTTCACTTGTCAGAAATACTCTAGTGTTGGGTTTCTTTGAGCACGACTAGTATAGAACTTCCAATAATATACACTCCCCACCCACTACATTTGTATGGCGGAGTGTCGGTATAACTAGAACTGTCACTCAAGGTGACATTATAATAATAATAATAAAACGTTTAAACCTTTCCCACATAACAACAAATCTGCAGCAGACGACGGAGAAAATATCTAAGCTAAAATGTAGACAATCCCTTTAAATTAAAGTTTAATTATTTAAGGTTGAGAAGGAGAAATTCAATTATCTCTAAAGGTGTCTGCTGCAGAAAAGTCAAAATGTGTTAAAAAGCGGGAAAAAAGCGGAACAAAATTGTTGCATTTTTTTTTTATTCCTTTCCCATCTGCTGCAGAGTACTGACACACGTAGAAATTAATCACAATGAGCAAATTCCCTTTTAGCCATAATGTTTTAAAATCTATTCAATAATTACATCATCATTTTGAGAGATTATCCATATTTTTGCCTCGTAGTCTTCAGTCATATGCTGCAGATTTGTGTTTTGTTGTAAAGGAAATTAGTCTAGTGTGAATATATAGATATGATTGTTTATATAAATGTATAATGCTTTTCACACTTAAAATTAATGACTTCAGTATTTACCAATTTTTCATGAAAACATCTTATCAATTGAATTTTGTGCTTTCACACATACAACAAATCAGCAGCAGATGACTTCGAAATTATCTTAGATGAACACATGTTTAAGAATAAAGTTGAAAATATTGTGGAAAAAGAGAAATTGCCCTTTAGGAGCAATTTTCCATTTTACCACAATTAAAAAGGATTATCTGCTGCAGAGGCGTCAAAATGTGTCTGTATATTATGGGTAAGGGTTGACTTGAGGCTGCTGGGGTCACAGGAAACACAGTTCCTCTCCCCCTGTGGCATCAGAAATTCAACTGTGGCCTCCTACCATACATACAATCAGAGGTCCAGATAAGGTGGAACATACATCTCTTTTCCCCATAATATCTCTCTTATCATCCTACCAAACCCTATGATGCGGGTACTCAAAAGGATCGTCTCATTGCGACGATTCTTTTGGGTACCCACATCATAGGGTTAGAGCGTAAAATAAGAATTTAAGAACAAAAAAAGCTCCACTTATCTGGAGCTCTGCATACAATTATATACACATTCATGTATACCAGTTACCCAGTACACTATTTTTGGAGTCATATGCCTATATAACTTTGCAAGATGTCTTAAACCGGTTTCAACAATCTTCAAGAAATATCAGGTCATTTCCTTGGTAAGTTACCAGTACTAATGGTCCAACAATCCGGAGTACCAAGGAGGGAAAGACATTACTATCTCGTGTCAAGTCTTAAGTATGACCCGGTCGGGGATAAAACATGCAGCCTCTCGCCGCTTGAGGCTTTACCAATACACCACTGAGGTGGTTTACGTTACTTTAAAGAAAGAAGTGTTTCATCCCTTAACCCTTTCCCCCATACGACAATTCTGCAGCAGACGACTTTGAACATTTTTTGTCAAAAGATAGAAAATCTCCATAATTGAATGGATACCTTTGACAAAAAGTGGAAAACATTGTGGCAAAAGAAGAAATTGCACGTTTTGTGCAATTTCTTCTTTTGTCACTATGTTTTCAAAAAGCTGTCTGCTGCAGAGGCGTCAGAAAGCGTCTATATGAGGGAAAGGGTTAAAGAAAGAAGTGTTTCATCTCTTAACTTGAAAGCAAAAGTTTGAAACTGCCATTTCTCACAATGTTTTCATAAGATGTCTGTATCAGAGAAAAAGGCAAAATTTAAATGTTTAACTAATGCTGTTTGGTGGCTTTACAGCAGAAGTCTTTATGAAAACATTGAGGGAAAAGATGAATATGCTCATAACAAGCATTCCACCTGTTACCCTAATGATTTCAAGATGTAGTCCATAGTAAATGAATTGTTTTTAAAGCATATGACTCTTAATCTAGCATATCACTGAAAGAATCAAATCCTCCAGCGCCAGAGAATCTGTTAACAACACAGTCACTGTAGATGTTTTGTCTTGGAACAGATCTTTTGTGTTATCACAAACTATTGTTTTTTACACTGCAGGTATTTCTGATTGTGATAGGTACATATAGAGGGATTTAATAGTTCTCCTTTAAACCTTTCTCACTTGCAAATGCATTTTGATACACTTGCAGAAGATGACTTTTGAAACATCGTGACAAATGGAGAAGTTCAGAACTTGCTCATAATGGACAATTTCTCCTCTTGTCAAAATGTTTTTAAACTCTATTCAATAATTATACCTTCTTTCATCGAGATTTTGTTGTATTTTGATCTGCATGTTTTCAAAGTTGTCTGCTGCAGACTTGTTGTAAATGGGATAGGGTTAACACCTTCCTTAATGTTAACCATATTTTGCACAGGCTCTCTTGCAGCTTCACTGTTCGCAAGTATAAAAAGACTCCTTTTTGATGGGTCTAGCTCAAATTTTACAATCAGGAGATTTGCAACAGACAATTTTTAAAACATTAGAAAAACTATAGAAATTTATAAAGATGAAATTAGAGAAAAAATTGAACACAAAGAGAAATTGCTCATTATGAGCAACCTTCCTTAACCCTTTCCCTCATATAGACGCTTTCTGACGCCTCTGCAGCAGACGGCTTTTGGAAAACATAGTGACAAAAGAAACAAGAGGCCCATGAGGGCCTATGCTCTACTGGCATGGATCTTGAAGGCGTTATTGTGAAAATCAAAAATAAAGACTGTATAGTGTTAACAAGGTCTATTATAGCAATTTTGACAATTTCAAGGGCCGTAATTCAGTCATGCATGGGCGGATCAGGCTGGTTTAAGAAAGGAACCGAGCTCTCATGGATATCTAACTACTGTATAAGTTTGGTTGAGATACAATAAAAAATAAAGACTGTATCGTGTTAACAAGGTCTATTATAGCAATTTTGACAATTTCAAGGGCCATAATCCAGTCATGCATGGGTGGATCTGGCTGGTTTAAGAAAGGAACCAAGCTCTCATGGATATCTAACTACTGTATAAGTTTGGTTGAGATACAATCAAGAATAAAGACTGTATCGTGTTAACAAGGTCTATTATAGCAATTTTGACAATTTCAAGGGCCATAATCCAGTCATGCATGGGCGGATCTGGCTGGTTTAAGAAAGGAACCGAGCTTTCATGGATATCTAACTACTGTATAAGTTTGGTTAAGATACAATAAAAAATAAAGACTGTATCGTGTTAACAAGAAATTGTTTACAGACGCACGGACGCACGGACAACGGACGAATCGCCACGACATAAGCCCTTCTGGCCTTTGGCCAGTAGAGCTAAAAATTGCTCAAAACAAGCTTTTCTCCTTTTGCCACAATATTTTCCACTTTTAGTCATAGGTTATCCATTCAATTATAGAGATTTTTAATTTTTGGATTCTGCAGAATTGTCGTATCAGGGAAAGGGTTAATGTTAAACATATTTTGCACAGGCTCTCTTGCAGCACTGTACGCAAGTACAAAAAGAATCCTTTTTGACGGGTCCAGCTCACAGTTTTCTGATTCTAATAAAGTTAAAAAAAAAATGTGCAGCAGACAGTTTTGAAAACAAAAGAAAAACTGTAGAAAATTTCTAAAGATGAAGATATATTTTTTGAATAAGAGTTGAATAAATTGAAAACAAACAGAAATTGCACATTATGAGCAATTTACCTTTTACCACAATGTATTCAAAGATCTGTTGCAGATACAACAAAACGTTTCAGCATGTTGTAAAAGGTTAAACTAACAGCTGCAGCAGATGCATCAAAATGTGTGAACATGTTAACCCTTTCCCTCATATAGACACTTTCTGATGCCTCTGCAGCAGACAGCTTTTTGAAAACATAAAATTGCTCAAAACGAGCAATTTCTCCTTTTGCCACTATGTTTTCCACTTATAGTCATAGGTTATCCATTTAATTATAGAGATCAAAGACGTCTGCTGCAGAATTGTCATATGAGGGAAAGGGTTAAACTAACATCTGCGGCAGACGCATAAAAATGTGTGTACACGTTAAAAGGGTTAGAGGGAAAGAGAAAACTCCAGCCCGGTACACAACTTCCAGCATCTGGAGTTCTAATTTAAACACCTAATATAAATAAATCATCAGGACTGGGAACATGATGAAAATTTAAAACGTCTTGTGTTAGACTTCTTCTGTTTTTTATGTTTTGGATCCGGAACGGATGCTCCATCTACACCTGAAAAGACAAGTTTATCTCTAAAATTGATGAATGAACCCAGAACGGGTTGTTCAATTTTTAAGGGGCCAAAACTCTCACAAAAGTGATGAATCAAAACAAGCTGATATAATGTGTATCTCCTCTTGATATTAATGTTTACCATTCAAATTCAAGCCATGTGTTGCTGATAAAAAGCTCAGCCACAAAAAGCTGACATATGGACAATGCGTTGCAGTTTGATGGGTCGCATGAAAGCTTTTTCAAAGTAAATCTTTTACATATAATGCTACAGTCAGTCTTCTTTTTCCCACAATGTAGGAAGCATATATATGAAGATACCCAACACATTTTCATTCAATATTCACTTAAACCTATTCCTGAATACAACAAATCTGCAGACATTTTCAACAAAATATGGAAAATCACATCAAAAGAAAGAGTAACCAGAAATATCACTGAAGGCGATAAATACCTCCAAAACAGCACCTTGACTCAAAATATG
Source organism: Serripes groenlandicus (assembly GCA_031761405.1). Taxonomy (NCBI): domain Eukaryota; kingdom Metazoa; phylum Mollusca; class Bivalvia; order Cardiida; family Cardiidae; genus Serripes; species Serripes groenlandicus. The sequence continues at coordinate 164,167,336 of JASEVX010000001.1, read as the reverse complement.
GCTTCCGACTGACGAACAAAAGGGCCATAACTCTGTAAATTAACATGCAATTGTAAAATCTTTATGATATGCACATCTCCTCTTAGTATAGAAGCTTCATGTAAAATGTTATTGAATTCCAACCAGTGGTTTGTAAGAAATAGGCCGGACAAAATATGACCAACAACTTAATAAATAAAAGGGCCATAACTCTGTAAAATAACATGCAATTGTAAGACCTTTAGGGTATGCACATCTCCTCTTGGTATAGAAGCTTCATGTAAATTTTTATTGAATTCCACCAAGTGGTTTGTAAGAAATAGGCCGGACAAAATATGACCAACAACTTAATAAGTAAAAGGGCCATAACTCTGTAAATTGTAAGACCTTTAGGGTATGCACATCTCCTCTTGGTATAGAAGCTTCATGTAAAATTTTATTGAATTCCACCCAGTGGTTTGTAAGAAATAGGCCGGACAAAATATGACCAACAACTTAATAAGTAAAAGGACCATAACTCTGTAAAATATCATGCAATTGTAACCCCTTTAGGATATGCACATCTCCTCTTGGTATAGAAGCTTCATGTAAAATGTTATTGAATTCCACCCAGTGGTTTGTAAGAAATAGGCCGGACAAAATAAAATATGACCAACAACTTAATAAGTAAAAGGACCATAACTCTGTAAAATATCATGCAATTGTAACCCCTTTAGGATATGCACATCTCCTCTTGGTATAGAAGCTTCATGTAAAATTTTATAGAATTCCACCCAGTGGTTTGTAAGAAATAGGCCGGACAAAATATGGCTTCCGACCGACCGACCGACAGACCGACCAACCGACACAGTGACTCCTATATACCCCCCCAAAACTTTGGTTTTTGGGGGTATAATTATTGAAAAGAGTTGAAAACATAATGACAAATCAAGAAATTGCTCAACATGAGCAATTTCTCATTTTGCTACAATAATTTTGGAAATCATCAAGATTGTCCAGCCACAAGGGCTGTTGATCAAAGGGTCATAAGTTTGAATCAAGACATGGCCAACTTTCATTGGGACTAGGATCATTCACCTTCGATCAATGAACTATGAAAAACACATCAATTTAAGACGGTTCCAGGGAGGAGTATTCATGTGAAAAAGACAAGAAACACATGGGTAGAGAAAGTGAGCCTTACAATACAATGATAAAAACTGTGGAAAATTGACCCTTTAATGGATGAAACAGACAGTTTTTGAAAAAATATTGTCATAAAAGAAGAAATTTTTCAGCACTATCTCCTTTTACCAAATTTGTACTATTATTTGTCTATATATTTACAATTCTTTTCCACAAATACCTTCAATATGGAAGAACCTAACATTTGCATATGACGTCAAGGTTTTATCCTTTCCCTCATACATATGCATTTTGATGCAGGTTCAGCAGACAACTTTTGAAAACATAGTGACAAAAGGGGAAACAGCTCTTATGTTTTCCACTCTATTCAATTATCATAATCTTTATTTACGGAGATTTTTCTTCTTATTTGCCAAGATATTTTCAAAGTCGTCTGTTGCAGATTTTTTTTCATGAGGGAAAGGTTTAATAAAACACAAATTTCCGGGACATACTTTGTGCATTATACTCTGAGTGATGTGGCTGTGTCCCATTGCCCTCTGTTGGTATCTGAGTGTCCTGAAATATTTGATTATCATCATACTCGTCCTCCTCGTCACTTGGAATACCTTCGTGATAATCCTCTAAGTATGGAATCACAGTCATATTCCGTAACGTGTCACCTCCTTCAGAACGCTCTGGGAATTGAACCATTTCTGATGTTCTTGGAATTTTCCTTCTATACCAACTGTAAAGAATGAAAAGTAGAATATATCCATTTTGAAAAACATTCAGGAACAATTTCTATCAGGGAAAGTTATATAATTGAAAAGAGTTGTAAACATTGTAGCAAAAGGAGAAATTGCTTGTTTTGAGCAATTCCTAATTTTGTCGGTTTTTTTCCAAAGGTCTACTGCTGCAGTGGTGTCAGAAAGCATCAGTATGTGGAAAAGGGTTAAAGAAATCCAATCAAGGACTTGGATAATCTCTGTAAATGAAATTATAATTATTGAATTGATTTGTAAATGTTGTGGCAAAAGGTGAAAGTGCTTATCAAGAGCTACTTTTCCACATCGAATGTTAGCCCATTGGTGGAAGACAATTAAACTTTGTCCAACTGACTTTTGGCCAAGCACTGGAAAGAAAGAACATGTGTCTGTGTGACGTCAATAACATCTTTCTGTAAAAAGGTTATTTTCAAAAGAATAGCAAAAATGTCAAGTTCTAGATAAGGGGCGTATTACCCTTGCTTAAATCTTTATTTGATCTTCAAAACCTATGTTGTGGGTACTCAAAAGAATCCTCTCAGTGAGACAATTCTATTGGTACACACAGCATAAGCTTTAAATATAATTCAGTGAGAATTTCTCGGACAAATTTCTTCTCCTTATCTACACTACTGCAATAAAAATACTTACTCATGGCATTTAATTTTTTGTACGGAAATCCTATCTGTTGCTTTATACTCTAACATACCTGTAAAACATTTTTATTCATGTGTAACGTATGAACCTTTTCTAAAATAGATCAACTCTGCAGCAAACTGTTTTGAAAATATCTAGGCAAAATCAACCAAGGAAAATTCTAGTAAATGAATGAATAAGTATATACATAACAATTTAAAATAAAATAGAGTTGAAAGCTTTGTGACAAATGGAGAAATTGCTCATGATGGCAAGCAATTTCTCCATCGCGACAGTGACTATAAAATATGGAGTCTGGGAGTGAAGGCTTTTGTGAGAGTGTGTATATGTACAGGCTTTGCTGTACACAATTATAATGAAACCCCTTATTGCCAGGCGCAATGCATAGGGTTTTGTTTGTTTATTGACATGCTTATTTAAGCCTTTCCATTCTGCAACAAATCTGCAGCAGATGACTTTGAAAACATCTAGGAAAAAGAAGATAAAACTACTGAAGATAATTGAAGACATTGTTGAAACAAGAGGCCCATGAGGGCCTATGCTCTACTGGTATGGTTCTTTGGTCATTTTCAATCCAGAGCATGTATGTATGGTGAAGATCGGATAGTAAATGGAGGCTCTTTTGTGTTCACAAGCTGTATTATAGCAATTTTTACAATTTCCTGGGCCATAATCCAGTCTGGGCGGATCTGGCTGGTTTTCAAAGGAACCAAGCTCTCATCAATATTTAACTACTATCTAAGTTTGGTGAAGATCAGATAGTAAATAGAGCCTCTATTGTGTTCACATGCTCAATTATAGCAATTTGAACAATTTCAAGGGCCATAATCCAGTCTTGCATGGGCGGATCTGGCTGGTTTACGAAAGGAACTGAGCTCTCATGGATATCTAACCACTGTATAAGTTTGGTTGAGATACAATCAAAAGTGAAGACTGTATCGTGTTAACAAGCTCTTTTATAGCAATTTTGACCATTTCAAGGGCCATAAACCAGTCATGCATGAGCGGATCTGGCTGGTTTTCGAAAGGAACCGAGCTCTCATGGATATCTAACTACTGTATAAGTTTGGTTGAGATACAATCAAAAGTGAAGACTATCGTGTTAACAAGCTCTTTTATAGCAATTTTGACCATTTCAAGGGCCATAATCCAGTCATGCATGGGTGGATCTGGCTGGTTTTCGAAAGGAACCGAGCTCTCATGAATATCTAACTACTGTATAAGTTTGGTTGAGATACAATCAAAAGTGAAGACTGTATCGTGTTAACAAGAAATTGTTTACGGACGCACGGACGGACGCACGGACAAATCGCCACGACATAAGCCCTTCTGGCCTAAAAAGAGAAATTGCTCATGTTGAACAATTTCTCTTATTGTCACAATGTTTTAAATAAGAGGCCCAAGAGGGCCAGTATCGCTCCACGGCCATGAGGCAAAATTCATATCTCCAAACAGCCCTGCCCCCTGGTGGCCATGTTTTTTACCAACCACCATGGCTTAAAGGAGTCTTTTAGAGTGTCAACCAAGGAATGTTTCTGCAAAATATTTGAAAATCGGCCTGACACTTTCGGAGGAGAGGATATTTTAAGTTTTCACTATAGCCATGTAAGGCAAAGTAGCCCCACCCCCTGGCAGCCATATTTTTCAACCAATCAACATGGCTGGAAGGAATCTGATAGAGGGTCAGCCTAGGAACATTTTCTACAAAATTATTTGAATATCAGCCAGACAATTGAGGAGAAGATTTTTTAAGTTTTCTCTTTAGCCATATACGGTAAAATAGCCCCCACCCTCTGGTGGCCATGTTTTTTACCAATCAACATAGCTTGAAGGAATCTGATAGAGGGTCACACAAAGAACATTTCTACAAAATTATTTGAAAATCGGCTGAACACTTTCGGAGAAGAAGATTTTTAAAGTTTTCACTATGGTCATATAAGGCAAAATAGCCCCGCCCTCTGGCGGCCATGTTTTTCGACCAATCAACATGGCTTGAAGGAATCTGATAGAGGGTCACCCAATGAACATTTCTACAAAATAATTTGAAAATCGGCTGAACACTTTCGGAGAAGAAGATTTTTTAAGTTTTCACTATATAAGGCAAAATAGCCCAACCCCCTGGCGGCCATGTTTTTCAACCAATCAACATTTCTTGAAGGAATCTAATAAAGGGTCACCCAAGGAACATTTCTACAAAATTATTTGAAAATTGGCCTGACACTTTCGGAGAAGAAGATTTTTTTAAAGTTTTCACTTTTACTATATAATGCAAAATAGCCCCGCCCCCTGGCTGACATGTTTTTCAACCAATCAACATGTCTTGAAGGAATCTAATAAAGGGTCACCCAAGGAACATTTCTACAAAATTATTTTAAAATCGGCCTGACACTTTAGGAGAAGAAGATTTTTTAAGTTTTCACTATTCTTTTCTTATGGTTGCCATGGAAACCAGAATTTTGGATGGATCAAAAAAAATTGAAGGAATTTAAGAGACGACATTGAGAGGATGCTTCCTATAAAGTTTCAACCAAATTGGCCAAGTGGTTAGGGAGATGAAGTTGTTTAAAGAAAAAAGTTAATGCACGCGACGGACAATTCGCCATGACATAAGCTCGACTGGCTTTTAGCCAGTAGAGCTAAAAATTGCTTTCTTCAGGGTTCAGAAATAGTCTGCATGTTGGAAAAGGTTGAAGTACTTTATTGGACAGTGTCTTTTTCTTTGGTTTCTGTAAAGAATTGTAAGTTCAGATTTGCATTTAACTCGCTAATAACATCACATAAAGTGAACATCAGTTATTTGATTGTGCGCCCTTTCCCATTTGCAGACATATCTGTAGCAGAATACTTTTGAAAACATTGTGGCAAAAGGAGAAATTGCACATAATGAACAATTTCTCCTATTGCCACAATGTTTTCAACTCTATTTAATAATTATAATTTAACAAAAAATTGCCTAAATATTTTCAAATGCTTCTGCTGTTGATTTGTTAAATGTGGAAACTTGTTGACAGAAGAGTTTCTTCATTGGCAGAGGTATCAAAATACTACATCTACGTTCCTACATATCAAGTTACTTGACCTATTGCGAGAGTAAAACATAAATGAAAATCTAAACACAACAAGAATGCTTGTCCGTTTTTTCCGGAAAAGGGGCATTACTGAATAATTATTGAATCCAGAGGAATGTGACTGTGAAGAGACATGCATATTTTCATCTTAAATTGTTGATTTTTTTTTTTATATATATGATGAGGTAAGGTTAAAGTTTTGTGACGATGATACAGACGCGGCCAAGGGTATCACAATAGGGTATCACAATAGCCCAACTTTTTTTCTTCGAAAAACAGACAAGCTTTTCAGGACATACCTTTCAAAAGTGTTATCAATACTAATTCAACCTTTTGCAAGAGAAAAGCATATAGGGAAACAAATTGTAAAGACCTACCTTTTAAAAGGGTCTGCAAAACATTATCTATTGTATCCGGTATTGTATATATACCTTTACCAATATTCTCGAAAAGTTTATAAATATTTTCTCCTTCAAACGGATAGATACCTGTGGTCATGTTATATCTGAAAGTAAACGGTAAAAGGTTGATATTCTCCAATTTTTTTTTTTTTTTTTTTTTTTTTTTTTTTTCTAATCAAGAGTAAAAATACAACCAATAGTAAACACAATTTAACCCTTTCCCTCATACGACAATTCTGCAGCAGACGACTTTGAACATATTTTGTCAAAACATAGAAAATCTCCATAATTGAATGGATAACCTATGACAAAAAGTGGAAAACATTGTGGCAAAAGAAGAAATTGCACATATTGTGCAATTTCTTCTTTTGTCAATATGTTTTCAAAAAGCCGTCTGCTGCAGAGACGTCAGAAAGTGTCTATATGAGCCTGAGGGAAAGGGTTATCCTTGCCTACATATGTCAAGTCTGCGTCCGATAACTTTGAAAATACCTAGGCAACATCATGTTAATTTGTTTGAGTTGAGATCCCATGCCAAAAAATAAAATTAATTGCAAAGCAATACTTGGACCACATTGGTTTACCAGTTTATACTGAACAAATATGTTTTAAGATTTGTGGACTATGTGACTCTAGTGTTCAATTTGACATTAACCTAATTTTTGACCCAACGTGACCCAGTTTCTTACATTACTAGACTTGCTGTTCAAATGAATTTTCATGAATATTTGATGACAAATAAGGCCTCTGGATTGTTTGTTCACAAGGATTTCTTAAATTTGATTTGGTGACCTTGTTTTTCAACCCACAAAACCCAGTTAGAGTAAGATTTGCAGTGTTCCCAAAAAGAATGTTTCTTGCATTTTTAAAGCCATAAAATGGGCACTGAGGTAATATAAACAATTAGTTTGTTGCCTGTGACACAACTAAATATATCCATAATCGGTATTTAAAACTGACAGATTAAGTGTAAAGTGTAGATTTTCTTATTGACTTCAAGGAAACACACTTACTTCATATCTATAAATTAAATAGCAAGTTTATTCGCAACAATGTCTTTACTACGTAAAATCTACTGTGACGGCATGCGCAGTCTAAAAGGGTCACTCGAATACATTTTTAATGCACTCTTTTGATCGGCCGAAGTGATTACTTTTAATCTTTCTGAATAATTCACCAACCAAACAGTTTGCGCATCTCTGTCAATCAGACAAAAATAAATATAACATATACAGTCGAACCTCGTTAAAATCGGCTTCGTTAATCCGGAATATTCGTGATCCGGACATTATATTCAAGGAACAGATTTTTTATTCTTAATTATTCTCCGTTAATAAGGACATTCGCGTTCTGGATCCGCACAAAAAATATCGGGAACGATTAACCATTTACACAAAAATCCACTTCATTAGTCCGGAAGTCCAAACATGTATATGTTTTTAGTTTTCTCAATTAGTCAGGATTATACTGATTGCGTAAATCGTGTCGCGTGTCATAGTTTTCTAGTATACCTTTTTGTCCAAACAATATGTGTTAAAAGCTGTGTACTGTACAATATAATAGGGCTGTTCAGGGGTTTTTTACCTTATATAAAAGGGGCCGCCTTCCCCTCGGAAAATAAGCATAGTTTTTCCCCTAAAAATATAAATTCCCCTCCGATAAAAAATTTTTTTTTTTTTATCATATTTCACTTTTGAACATTAGCTTAAATCTCATTTAACTTTCCACAATGGACAGAATAAAATTTGACTTGAGGTGTAGGCTTGGTGCTGAAATACCCAAAAACTGCTGTGACAAGATGGATGTTGTCTTGACTAAGTCAGAAAAGACCCCATACTTTGCCATATGGAGCAAGAAATGGAAACACAGTTTTTAGACTATGTTGTATATCTGACAGTCTCAGCAGCTTCTTTTCACAGCATGTTTTGGACCATGTTTACATTACATTCATGATTGATCATAACAGTGTATTGCACTATTGTAGTTCACATTGTGTTGCTTAAAATTAAAGTTCTAATAAGTTGTTTTCTCATTTAGCAAGTAACAAAAAATAGCACTTGCGAAAAAATGCAAGTAGAAAATCTTGCTAATTTCGACCCTTGACAGTGGTATAGTTTGAGTGAACTGGATTATGACAATCTAGTGGAGGAGTTCAAGAACATGAAAAATAGACAAATGGCCTTGTAATGATAAAAGTTTAACATGCACATTATAGTTTTATACCAGTTTACAATTTTTCCCCTTTATTCTAAAATGCCGCGAAATTTTCCCCTTCTCAAAGGCCCCAGGCCCCTTCCCCTTTTTCAGAAAAAAACCCCTGCTGAGTGTTCCATAATCAACTAGCGTGTCATTGTTTACTTTGATTAGCAGTCATAGAATAGCAGCCAATCAGGAGTAAATTGTCAACATGATCTAAATTGATTTTGAGATTAAAATTTCGACATTTTGACCCAGAGACAAGTGCGGATTGGACAAAAAATAATAAGTAGTTCCATATTTGTCTATTTTGATGTTCATTTTTCAAATTATAACAATGTTTACATATATGTTTTTATGATTAAGCTTTGCTTACGACGAACGGTGCAATCTAGAGGTAAATAAAACAAATCATACAATCTGACTAAAGTACACGATCTGACAAAATGTAAGATCTGATGGCGATCCATTCGAATTCATCTTCTTGTTTTATCGGATTTCCAATTTCTCTATTTTTAGATCCACCAAGTTATTTTTATTTGAACCAATCAGAGGACTCGTTTCAACAAACATTTGGCTTAACCTTCAAAATGGCATCAATTGACGAAGTTGAGCAAATTTAAAATAGACCATTTAAAACCAGAGCAAAGAACACTTTTCGATGCTGTATGGTCAGGGCAAGACTGTATCGGTGTTTTGCCTCATTTCCGCATTTGTCGCCATGGGGCATGGATCAGGTAAATGGAAATAATTACAGGCGTCACATGCAATGATTATAAATTAATAAAAAACTAATGTAAAAAGCATAATGTGTTGTCTTTTGTTTATTTATGAGAGAAAATATAGGAAAGATAATCTTAATTGTATATTTGAAGAAGAAATTGTTATTTATTAAATTGTGTAGAAAATGTCAACATATTTTACAAAGTTATTAAGGGATTTTGACCCCCTCCCCCCCCCATGTCAAATTCTCATTTTTGAAGGTGTGTTGTTATGATGTGTAAAAAAATACTATTGGAAACATAAGTTCAATATTAAATGTTTGTAAAAATCTAAATATCAGAAGAAATTGTTTATTTTATAAGTTTAAAACAATTAAAGAAAAACTGTGTGATGGACGTTACGTACTCTGTCAACACACACCATGTTGTCATCGGCGATTTTCAGCTTGATATTGATTTATTATCATAGAGAAAGACTAACTAATGTGAAGAAGTTTAACAGTAACACTGTTTGCAACTGTCAAAAATCGCTATTAAATAATGTTAAAGCTGTTTTTGAGCCTTCATAAAATCTGTGTCGAAACTCGGTCAATTTCGTTGCGTACGTTCAGAAGCGATATTTTAGAAGGAACCCGCATACTGAACTGTTCCACTAGGTTCATCCGCACAATAACATTGGGTGTATGCGTAATACGTCATCAGGATTTGTGTACAAGCAAGCGTGGCAGACAAAAAGGTAAATTTATTGACTCGGTCCACATTTTTTTATTGTTGCGGGCGTCACTCTGTTTTGTTATCGTATATTTATCATTAAAGACACCATTTTTAGCTCACCTGAGCTTTGCTCAAGGTGAGTTATTGTGATCGCCTTTTGTCCGGCGTCCGTCGTCCGTCAACTTCTTCTCCTCAGTAACCAGTGGGTCAATTTGGATGAAACTTCACAGAAAGCATCCTCTCAATGACCTCACCAGAATTCCTTCAAATTTTTGGGATCCATGCAAAATTCCGGTTTCCATGGCAACGAAACCGAAAAAACTTCAAAATTCTTCTTTTCCCAAACTGGTTGGCAGATTTTCAAATAATTTTGTAGAAATGTTCCTTAGATGACCCTCTATCAGATTCCTTCAAGCCATGTTGATTGGTCGAAAAACATGGCCGCCAGAGGGGGCGGGGCTATTTTGCCTTATATGGCTATAGTGAAAACTTAAAAAATCTTCTCCTCCGAAAGTGTCAGGCCGATTTTCAAATAATTTTGTAGAAATGTTCCTGGGGTGACCCTCTATCAGATTCCTTCAAGCCATGTTGATTGGTCGAAAAACATGGCCGCCAGGGGGGGTGGGGCTATTTTGCTTTATATGGCTATAGTGCAAACTTAAAAAATCTTCTCCTCCAAAAGTGTCAGGCCGATTTTCAAATAATTTTGTAGAAATGTTCCTTGGGTGATCCTCTATCAGATTCCTTCAAGCCATGTTGATTGGTCAAAAATCATGGCCGCCAGGGGGCGGGGCTATTTTGCCTTTTATGGCTATAGTGAAAACTTAAAAATCTTCTCCTCCATAAGTGTCGGGCCGATTTTCAAATAATTTTGTAGAAATGTTCCTTGGGTGACCCTCTATCAGATTCCTTCAAGCCATGTTGATTGGTCGAAAAACATGGCCGCCAGGGGGCGGGGCTTTTTTGCCTTATATGGCCAAAGTGAAAACTTAAAAAATCTTCTCCTCCGAAAGTGTCAGGCTGATTTTCAAATAATTTTGGAGAAATGTTCCTTGGGTGATCCTCTATCAGATTCCTTCAAGCCATGTTGATTGGTCAAAAAGCATGGCCGCCAGGGGGCGGGGCTATTTTGCCTTTTATGGCTATAGTGAAAACTTAAAAAATCTTCTCCTCCATAAGTGTCGGGCCGATTTTCAAATAATTTTGTAGAAATGTTCCTTGGGTGACCCTCTATCAGATTCCTTCAAGCCATGTTGATTGGTTGAAAAACATGGCCGCCAGGGGGCGGGGCTTTTTTGCCTTATATGGCCAAAGTGAAAACTTAAAAAATCTTCTCCTCCGAAAGTGTCAGGCTGATTTTCAAATAATTTTGTAGAAATGTTCCTAGGATGACCCTCTATCAGATTCCTTCAAGCCAAGTTGATTGGTCGAAAAACATATCCGCCAGGGGGGGGCGGGGCTATTTTGCCTTATATGGCTATAGTGAAAACTTAAAAAATCTTCTTCTCCGAAAGTGTCAGGCCGATTTTCAAATAATTTGTAGAAATGTTCTTTGGATGACCCACTTTCAGATTCCTTCAAGCCATGTTGATTGGTTAAAAAACATGGCCGCCAGTGGGCAGGGCTATTTTGCATTATATGGCTATAGTGAAAACTTAAAAAATCTTCTCCTCCAAAAGTTTCTGGCCGATTTTCAAATAATTTTGTAGAAATGTTCCTAGGGTGACCCTCTATCAGATTCCTTCAAGCCAAGTTGATTGGTCGGAAACTATGGCTGCCAGGGGGCGGGGCTTATATAGCTTAAGTGAAAGAAAAAAATCAGGTGAGCGATTCCAGGGCCATCATGGCCCTCTTGTTTATTCAAATAAAGCTGTGTATAACTCCAAAGGCAGTAAACGCTAAATTACAACAATAAATTGAAGAATGATTTGTTGAACTGGCGAATTCGCTGCACGCCTGTAACATTTTGACAACTTTGAAACGAGTGGTCGTAACGGGTTGACATTCAGTGACGACCCATATATGTCAATAATTACGGGCAAAACATATTTTTAAAAAAATTCAAAGTATATTAATAAGTTTACATAGAGATAGAGTTTAAGTTTTAAATATTCAGTATTTATCAAAGATTTATTCCACAAAACAATTAAAATACCCGATGTTAACTGAATATCTTCGAATAATGGAATGCCTGTAACATGTTGACGCATTTTTTTGTGATGGACGTAATCATTTGACTTTATAATTGTCATTATTTGGTCAATAGTTACAGGCATGCATAACTTTTTAAGATTTATCATTTTCATGAAGTTTACATTTAAGATAGTCAACATATTAAATGATTTCACATCCTTTAAGTTCTATTGTATTAGATTTTATCATCTTATGAGTAGTCTGCAACATATTGACACAACAAATAGTGATGGTCGTTATTATTTGACTTAAAACAGATAAATCATTTTGTCAAAAGTAACAGACAAACATATTCATGCTAATTCATTATTGACCAATAATCTTGAAAGAAGCTATTCATTCAGAATAAATTAATCATTTTAATTGAAAGACAACTGTTGAAAATGAAATTAGTTTTAAAACTTTTTGGAGGTATTTAAGCATCATAAATCTACGCCTGTTACTTTTGGACATATTTATATAAATGGTAGACATTTATTATTATTGTTGACAAGAGAGAAAGTGTATGTAACATGTTGATCAAAATATCAATGTGAATGTAATTTTTAGAATAAATTTATAAGTTCCAAGTTTCAAATTCATGTTAAGATACTGAACCTTCATTCCAGCGTTTACAAAGAAAAAACCGGGCCATCAACATCTATACTGGTCAATTAATTTAACCCTTTCTCTCTCAGATTTTTAAAATCTTTTGGATGCATTGATTGATAACTTGTGACTAAGTACTGTGGCATGAAAACACTTTATTAGCTCTAATTCACTGTTACATGCCTAAACTATCACCAATTAATCAGGTATGCCTCCGTCGTGAAGTGGTTGAGCATCTGCCTCAGGTATGGGAGTTTTACGGTTCGATTTCTGGTTGGGTCATACAGGTGTCAGGCTTAATGGACCAGTAATACTGGTTACTTGTAAACCCAAGTAACAGGGTGATATTTATAATGAAAAATTGTTGAAAGCAGCATAAAACACAATACTTGTAAACAAAAAACAATTCTATCAGGTGAACAATCCAGGGCCATCATGGCCCTCTTGTTTTACAAGTAATCTTTTGACAAAACTTGCTTGATCATTGTACATATTGTATAGAATTAGAAATGAACAGGATTGTATCATGTCAGAATAATGTATACATTTATATAAATAACACTTTAAGATCTAGATAAGAAAAGTATTCGGAAAAATAACCTATAGATAGATGCTTCCAGTATAAAACGTGCAAAAAACTCATTTTGAGCATTTCAGAGTTTTATTTTATTCACTACCAATCAATCGGTTTGACCTTTTCCCTCATACAACGAATCTGCAGCAGACGACAGTGCAAAAAGATGAAAACTCTTTATTATACCCCCAGATACATAGTATATGGGGGCTATATAGGAGTCACGCTTGTCGGTTGGTCGGTCGGTCAGTTGGTCTAGACATTTCTTGTGAACACTATTTCTCAGCATCCCTTGGTCAGAATTCAATATAGTATAACTTCACAAGAATGATTGATACCAAGCCTAGTTGTGCATATTGTCGGCGTGTTGCACTGGAATTATTTTTAGATGAGTTATGGCCCCTTGAATTTCTCATACATAGTTGGTCTGTTGAAATTTCTTGTGAACACTATTTCTCAGCAACCCTTGGTCAGAATTCAATATAACTTCACAAGAATGATTGATACAAAGCCTAGTTGTGCATATTGTTTGCGTGTTGCACTGGTATTATTTGTGAATGAGTTATGGTCCCTTGAATTTCTCATACATATATGTATATTGTCAGGCACCAGCTGGGGGTATTCATCACCTTCAGTGATATTTCTAGTTTAAATATGAATATGAGAGTTTAATTATTACATAGAATTGAAAACATTGAGACAAAAGAACCCTTTCCCTCATTTTGACGCTTTCTGAATCCTCTTCTGCCTCTTTTTGCCTTTGTTAGCTTTTGTTCTTTAAGCTTAATGATTTCAGCAATATAGAGAGTCTATGACCCTTTGGCACATCCTTTTAAAATTGAACTTGAACAGAAAAATAGGAAATTGTGGAAAATTATTTTTTACACAGGTGGATACTTGGCCCAAGTCAGATTTTTCCAAAAGACCAGATGTGGATGGGAGCATAACTCATGAGACCATATAAGATGACGTTATTGGTGTCCTCAAGCCTCCTGACCTGTCATTGAAGTGATCCAGGATCTTCTACAACTTTACTGGTTTGTTAAATTATATTTACAACAGGAATGGCCCGAGTACAAAAATTGAGAAGTCCAACAAGGGACTGCAATTCTTTAAGAGTAACCTTTTTCTTTTGAAGAAGAGAAACGAGACTGGACTTCAATTTGTGAAGTTTATCATCAGGCACTTGAATTTGAAAAAGTATTGAATTCAATTCTAGACCAAGAAAGACAAGTATTAAAGTTGGTCCTACAGTTTTACCTTCTGCTAACAAAGTTCAAGCTATTAAAATCAATACAGTATAAATAACATAATGCCTACTGAGCGGTAGGTCGCGGTTTTGATTCCCGGCAAGGTCATACCAAGAACTTTCAAAAACGGTAGTAGTCGACTGACTCGCTGGGGGGGGTGGGTGGGGCGGGGGAATGGAGGTTAGTACTGGTAATTTACTCAAGAAACGCCATGATATAACTGAACAATTGTTGAATGCGGTATAAAGAACCACACAAAAAAATAAATAACATAAACAAAGTTTAACTATAGATGGGAAAAGTTTTTTTTATTTTTATATAGTTAAAAGTAATATTCAACTTGACAGAACAAGTGTTGTTTTTTCTTTCAGATCTTTAGAAGAAGTGGACCATTGGACCAGAATTCAGAAAAATTTATATCTAAAGATTGCAAATTTTGTGAATTGTTTTGAACTTAAAATAAAAAATTGTGATATCTCTAGTTAAATTCAATTTATTTCTTGTTATTATTTTTATTATTAGCTTGACTATTCGAAGAATATGAGAGCTATACTACTCACCCTGGCGTCGGCGTCCACGTCATACTTTGGTTATGGTTTTGCATGCAAGTACTTAAATACTACATGTATTGCATTGAGACTTTCTACAACCCTACCCAACTATCACACCTATGTATATTATCAAGTTAGATAACTCTATCTTGCATATTATGCAAGTTATGACCCTTTTTTTACTTAAAAATTCTGGTTAAAGTTTTGTGTGCAACTAAATTAAGAATCCATATCTCAGTATTTACTTAATGGATTGCATTGAAACTTTAACCAACCCTACCCAACTATCACACCTATGTAGATTATTAAGTTAGATAACTCTATCCTACATTTTATGCAAATTATGGCCTTTTTTTACTTAGAAATTACGGTTAAAGTTGTGTGTGCAACTAAATTAAGAGTCCATATCTCAGTATTTTCTTGATGCATTGCATTGAAACTTTCTACAATGCTTCGCAACTACCACACCTATGGAAATAATTAAGTTGGATAACTCTATCCTGCATTTAATGCAAATTATGGCCTTTTCTTACTTAGAAATTCTGGTTAAAGTTGTTTGTGCAACTAAATTAAGGGACCATGTCTCAGTATTTACTTGATGCATTGCATTGAAACTTTTTACAACCCTACCCAACTATCACACCTATGTAGATTATCAAGTTAGATAACTCTATCCTTCATTTTATTTAAGTAATGGTCCTTTTTTAACTTAGAAATTCAGGTTAAAGTTTTGCGTGCAACTAAATTAAGAGTCCATATTTCAGTATTTACTTGATGCATTGCATTGAAACTTTCTACAATGCTTCCCAACTATCACACCTATGGAAATAATTAAGTTGGATAACTCTATCCTGCATTTAATTCAAATTATGGCCTTTTCTTACTTAGAAATTCTGGTTAAAGTTGTACTTGCAACTAAATTAAGGGTCCATATCTCAGTATTTACTTGATGCAGATGCATTGCATTGAAACTTTATACAACCCTACCCAACTATCACACCTATGTAGATTATTAAGTTAGATAACTCTATCCTTCATTTTATGCAAGTTATAGCCCTCTTTTTAGCTAGAAATTCCGGTCAAAGTTTTGCGTGCAACTAAATTAAGAGTTCATATCTCGGTAACTAATAAGCGGTGGAATAGTCAAGTGCGCTGTCCTCCGAAAGATCTTGTTTGACTTCATGTCTTTAAAACAGCTATAGTCATGGATGGCATCATAGCTGCATGATGTGTTGCAAGGTAAACGTGATTAAAAAGTCTGATGAAAAATAGGTCAACATGTTACGTCCAACCATGTCAAAATGTCAAAAGTTACGTCCACACAGAAAAGAAGATAAATTTGAGTAAAGGGTCTAAGATCTAACTCTTTAAACAAGTAAATAATACTGTGTTCCTTTGACTCTTCAAACTTATGCAGAGAAAGTTGAAAGTATGTTATATTTTTTGTATTGAATGTGAAGAGCAAATATTGTTCAGGTTCACATTTTGGAGTTACGTCCACCACGCTCTTAAAACTGCTCAATAGATCAATTTAAATCATTTTTTCTTTTCTGACAAAATAGTAATATATATGCATTATATACCATTAATTCTCACAAACATCAAAATAATTAATTATCTTGGGTACATCTGACAAAAATGTTAGTTTGAAATATGTCAATGTTACGTCCGTGACAGTCTGCCACATTCTACCCCTCCAACTTCAAAGTCATAAATCTCTTAAATAAGTGCAAAATTTATCTTTTAATTGATAATCATCACATTATTGGACATCAAACTTCATAGAAAACCATTATTTAATGCAATTTAATGACCTTTAAAAAATCTTGTGTGACGCCCGTAATATTTCCATTTACCTGATCCTTGCTCCATGATGTGGTCGTCATAAGAACTATACATGTGTGTAAATCACTATTTTCAGGCTAAGATGACAACTTTGCGTCGGTGAAATTTCTATCCAAAATCGTTAATCCGGAAGTTTTTGGATTAACAAGGTTTGACTGTATAAGTTTTCTCATGTCCTCTTTCAAAACTAGCATTGTACAGTAAGACGCACACTATTAACCCTTTACCACATACAGACGCATTCTGACGCCTCTGCAGCAATCGGCTATTGGAAACATTGTGGCAAAAGGAGACATTGCTCATAACGAGCAATGTCGCCTATTGCCACAATGTTTGAACTCTATTCATTAAATGAAATTTTATCTAGAGAGATTTCCATGTCTTTGCCTGGATGTTTTGAAAGTCGTCTGCTGCATATTTGTTATATGTGGGAAAGGGTTAAGAAATTAACCAAACTCAAGTCATTGTACTTACAGTGTTACTCCAGAGGACCAAACATCCACTTTAAAACCTAGGAAAGTTTCTAAACCATTCGCTATCTCCGGTGGTTGGAAGGCAGGAGATCCCTGACTGGTTTTACATATGTCAGTAGTACTAAACGTATCCAGGGCCTACAAATAAACACAAACATTACATGAAACTAATGCATTTTTCATGAATCAAAGGGCCATAACTCCCTTTAGCCCTTTCCCACATACAACAAATATGTAGCAGACAACTTTGAAATCTTCTTAAATATAGAAAATATCTACCCATACTTACAAAAGGGTACCGTATATACTCAGTTATAAGTCGCCCTCGTCTATAAGTCGCACCCCCTACTTCGAGGCCTAAAGTCTAGGGTTTGATGATTGACCCTCTTATAAGTCGCAGTTAGATTTTTGATTTTTTTCACGTCAAAACCCTATGACAAGCAGCGAGATATAACCCAAGTCATCATGATCGAGCATCAGATTTTTTGTTTAAAACATTCATATAATGTCCAATTAGTTTTATGTAAGCATTGATTTATAGTCTAAATAGATTTTACTATCATAAGAAGCGAGATATATAACCTTAAGTCATCAAGATCGAGCATCAGCTTTTTGTTTACATTATTTGAACATACAATGATGTCCAACTAGTTTTAATTTGTTTTATCTAAAGAGATTTACTGGGGAATACATAAACCGGTTTTGTCCGGTCACAAAAGGCCCCAGGTTATGTGAAAACACACTCGTCTTGATTAACCCTTTGTTTTATCTATGGTAATATAGCTCTCATTTATGGAGTTTATTCCCGATATTGTCAATTTGTTTCCAAGGTCGTTTGCTGCAGATTTGTTGTATGCGGGAAAGGGTTAACTGAAGGGGTAGAGGGTAGATGGAGGGAAAAATCGGCGTTGCATAACTGAAATTAATTCGCATACAGTGATAATCTGCTAACTCAGATTAAATTCTTCCTTTTCCCATGATGTTTCTGAGGCAGCTGAAAACTTTTGAAAACATTGCTAATTTCCCCTTTGTTTGATAATATAGCTTTCGTTTATGGAGTTTGTTCACCCTTTTTAATAAAAATCCACGGTTCAGCGACCTCAATTCTAACAGTCAAATAATTCTAACACAACTGTCGCGTGTAAACCACACAGGTTTAAATTATCATCAAGCTAAAGGTGTTACATGTAAAATTACCCGAGGTCAAATTCTGCAGACGTGTACGTATTAGAGTGGGTAAAAACCGATAATTGCATTGTTAGCAGTTTGTATTTAATACACTTTAGCTACAGTTATTGTCTTTGTTACGACTCTCAAATACTGCAGATGTATCACAGTGGTAAAAGCCGATAATTGCTTGTTTATCAGTTTTTACTTAATACACTTTAACGTCAATTATTGACCGTGTTAAATCACCCCGTGTGTAGTCTTGGGATTGTTTGTGGATTAATTATGACAATTTTGGTCCGACTTTTTTATCTCTTTAATTGGATCTGTGTTTGTTTTTTGCTTTCTAATGGTTTAATTTGGTACCATCACCCATGCAGGCCAAAATCACGGTGAAATGGGTCTTGTCGTGGCCATTATTATGGCTTCTTTTTATCACCTTCTGCAAACATGGACTTTCTAATTAAGATAGTTTGACAGCTACGTGTGTACGTGTCTACACAATGACAAATTTTCACTTTCCCGCATGCAACAATTATGTACAAGGCTACGTTGAAAACATCAAGGCAAGAAACATCGTGGATAAAGGAGAAATTGCTTATTGCAAGCAATTTTGAGTTAGCATTAACATTTCAAAATTCGGATGGGAAGCCTCAATATATGGTAATAAGGGTTAATAAGGGTTACAAATCAATGACTTTTTGTTTAAAATAAAAACAACACTTTATCCTGAAATATAAATTAAAGTTTATTACATTATTTTTTCAATCACATATAAAGTGACATACGACCTAGTAACAGTATTATGGTCTGTATATTTACGCATCTGGACTTGAGCTCCGCAATTTATATTTTCACAAAATTCAAAATGGCTTCCAATCGAGCTAAAATCGAAACAATAACTTGGAACAAATGACTTTTTAAATGTACATTCATAAGTTATATATTTTTTCTAGTGTTTGTTTTTATAAACAAATCAATTCTATAAGATATGTTTCTTTCAATCAAACTTGATTTATTCTGTTAAATCATCATTTAAGTCGCCCTTTTTATCAATGACCGGCCTGCACAGTTTTTGACGATCGGTGAATTGGAGGGTAATTTTTTCTGAATTTTTGCTTGACCCTCTTATAAGTCGCTCCCCCCACTTCACTTTCGATTTTGAAGGTAAAAAAGTGCGACTTATAACCGAGTATATACGGTAATTATGGAATAGAGTCAAAAACATTGTGGCAAAAGGAGAAATTGTTGAGTATAAGCAATTTCTTCTTTCAGAAACAATGATTTCAAAGGTCATATGCTGCAAGAGGCTACAGAAAGTGGTAAAAGAAAAGTGTTTTAAAAGAATCATATGTCTCATGTCAATATGTCAGTGAGTGAAAGCATGGCAGGTGAAACTAGAACTATCACTAAAGGTTATTAATACCCCCGCCCCAACCCCTGACACATATTATATCTCACAGTATTATCTTTGACTCAGACAATTTGAATATCAGTATCAAAAAGAAATACTAAGATGATATCAAAAAGCAATATATACAAATCTAATTTTAAAGAAATTTTGTCAAGAACATTTTCTAATGCATAAAATACAATCCGCATAAAGTACTATTTCCTCATTAAATAAGTTTTTATTTAGTTTTCTAGTTTCAGAAAACTAACAAACAAGAAGAAAATGAACCACATTCTTTATTCAAAGAGTAACAAGGTGTTTACTGTAAACTACTGAATATTCGCGAGGACCTATTTTCGATATTTTCATATTTTAATTTTGAGAATAAGTAGCAGAAGTTTAAATTTCACTTCTGATCGATATATTTTCGCAAGGTATTAATTTCGCGAGGAGGTCAGCTTGCGAATGTTAGGGAATATAAAATCCTTACGTAATTTAGGTAGTTTACAGTAGCTATAATGTAATATAATATCATGTTCACCTTTTGACATTTTGTCATGTTTCAAGTTAATTCGGTTGAAATTGAAGGAGGAGTATGTCGCGCCAGATTAGATTTTAAGGAAAAAAAATCCTATTACAAGGTCAGAGGTCAAGGTGAAGGTCACAGGGGCATGCGTCTTGCACATCTACTACTCCTGATTAACATTTATGCCAAGTATCAAGTTAATCAGGTAGAAACTGAAGGAGGAGTACAACGGAACAGAATTTGCGGACAGACCGACAGGCTGATTCCAGTATACCCCCTTCAAACTACGTTTGCGGGGTATAACAAGTAAACAAGAGAACCATGATGTCCTGTATTGCTGTATTTTAGTAAGTTGGAAAATATGTTGTATGAAGATTTTTATTTTTTCATCTCCAGCAACATTCCTGTGCAGCGGAGAAGAGTAGTTTGAAATGTTTTGGTCACTTAAGGATTTGATTGATTGTTTGATGTTTTACGCCACTTTCAACAACTTTTCAGTTATATCACAGCGTTTTCTGGGCAAGTTACCAGTTGTACTGGTCCATTTTTCCTGACACCAGCCAGTCAGTCATAATGCTATTCCTGCAACTCTTAGCACCAAGTAGGGCCGCCATTACTACTTGTTTTTAAAGCAATACCCTGCCAGGGACAAAAACCCTCAAACTGATGTGGAAGCTCTACCAAGGTGTTGTAACTCAAGAAACCTTTATATGAATTTATTTCAAAATAGGGCCGGTAGTGTAAGAAATGTTCGTTCTAAATTTTTCTATTTTTAACTCATACAACTATCTTGTTTTACGTGAAATTATTTATGTAAGCTATTAGTTTCTTTCTCAATTAAGTTATTACATTACTACTGTAAGTACTTATAAATACAAATGGTGTTTGAAAAGTTTCAAGACAAGTTCCATATCTCTTTTAACCCTTTTCCACATACAACAAATCTGCAGCAGACGACTTTGAAAGTACATAGGCAAAACCAACAAAAAGGTCTTAAAATGTAGGTATAATAACTGAAAAGAGTTGAAAATATTGTGGCAAAAGGAGAAATTGCTCGTTTCGTCATGTTTTCAAAAGCCATCTACTGCAGCAGGGCTCGAATTTAAGCTCGCATACTCGCTAAATGCGAGTCAGTTTTGCTGATAGCGACCTGATAAAAAATCAACTTGCTAAAAATCGCGAGTCCCTTATTTACAAAACAAATCTCAAAACAAACGCAAATGCAATAGTTACCACGTCGCTAGCGCAATAAACAGTAATATTTGACATCTGAGTGTGTATATATACATTTAAAGCTGAGGAACAAATCATTTAACTAACACAATGTCATTGAACCGATTGTCCAATCAAAATCGTCTAATTTGCATAAACAAAGAACCGATAGTCATATCAAATATTATGGCGCCCCATGTAAAATCATTAAATACGTATCCGATGTAAATGAGATTGAAGTCGAATTATTTGTTAACCCTTTTAATAGTATTAATGAGGTTGTGAATCTTTTCTTCGTTTAATGAGAAAATCGTCTTCAATAATTGAGAAATTGAAAACACATTAGAATATTTTTCGGGGCTTCATAATAAATGCTGTAGCATGAGGGTGTCATAATATTCGTAATTAACCAATCAAAAGACAATTCCTCAATTCAACAAAAAACCTATATAATTCTACTCATAAAGAGATTATATGTTTGTCCGATACAAATGATTAACGTTGTTTTGGACACTTGCGACTGACTTCTTTACAAAATGCCTGAAACGGCGAACAAAATGTAGCTTCATTAATTATATTTCGGCGACTTAAGAACACAATGTTCGGATCTCAAACCCGATACAAATAATTTACGTTGTTTGCGACACTTACGACAGGCTTCTTTACAAATTGCCTGAAACCTTTACGGAATGGACGGCGAGTAAAAGGTAGCTTCATTAATTATATTTCGGCGACTTTAGAACACAATGTTCGGATCGCAAACTAGGAAATACGTAAGTTGCCGAGTTCAATTAATTAAAGGAGAAACCGGGAAACAGCAAATAAATAATTAAAAGATATCCACTTATTAATTGTTATTTATATTTCGGCGATTTATTTCACCATTGTTTAAGTTAATGTGTTCTTTTCCAAACGATGAGATTACGATGCGTGATGATCGACAAACAAGAAATATCACTTCTCCCTAGGTCGCATCACTTCGCTATAAAATTAAAGCCTAGTGAGAGCCCTGGGTAAGAATTAAACGCTTATAGTATTATGTCTCGGATCGCGCGAATGATACTCTAGATTCCCGTTTCCAATTAAAAAACAATAGCTCATCAGTTTTTATAAATGACTTTTCTTCATTTGGTTTTACTCAAGGCCCAGTGTACAGTGCTGGAAAATAGATATATATTTTTTCATATTTAACTTTTGAACATTAGCTTAAAGCTCATTTATTGATGCAATCTTAACCAGAACACCCTGAATTTGTATTATTTGGGGGTTGTTTCTGTGTGTTATTTGGCTTAGTCTTAAATGCATCATGTGAGAATAATATAATCCGACTGGTGGTGTATGCTTGGTGCTGAAATACTTGATATTTTGATGAGAATTAAAGTTGCTGATGTTGCCCTTAGAGAATTATATGACCCAAAACCTGCTGTGACAAGACGGTGGTTGTCTGGACTAAGAGAGAAAAGACCCCATACTCTGCCATATGGAGCCAGAAACTGAGACACAGTTTCTAGACTATGCTGTATATCCAACAGTCTCAACAGCTTCTTTTCACAGCATGTTTTGGACCATGTTTACATTACATTGAGCATAATAGTGTATTGCATTATTGTAGCATTGTGTTGCTTAAAATTAAAGTTCTAACAAACTTGTACTCAAAAATGCAAGTTGTTTTTTCATTTAGCAAGTAACAAAAAATAGCACTTGCTAAAAAATGCAAGTAGAAAATCTGGCTAAATTCGACCCCTATGCAGATGTGTCAAAGTGCTTCTTTAGGTGGGAAAGGGTTAATAACCAATACATGTAAAGTCAAACCTGTGCTAAACAAGAGGGCCATGATGGCCCTTGAATCGCTCACCTGATTTTTTATTTTTTTTTCACTTTAGCTATATAAGCCTCGCCCCCTGGCAGGCAGTTTCCGACCAATCAACTTGGCTTGAAGGAATCTGATAGAGGGTCACCCTAGGAACATTTCTACAAAATTATTTGAAAGTCGGCCAGATACTTTTGGAGGAGAAGATTTTTTAAGTTTTCACTATAGCCATATAATGCAAAATAGCCCTGCCTACTGGCGGCCATGTTTTTTGACAAATCAACATGGCTTGAAGGAATCTGAAAGTTGGTCATCCAAGGAACATTTCTACAAAATTATTTGAAAATCGGGCCGACAATTTTGGAGAAGAAGATTTTTTAAGTTTGCACTATAGCCATATAAGGCAAAATAGCCCCCCCCCCCCCCCCATAGGGCGGCCATGTTTTTCGACCAATCAACATGGCTTGAAGGAATCTGATAGAGGGTCACTTAAGAAACATTTCTACAAAATTATTTGAAAATCTGCCAACCAATTTGGGAGAAGAAGAATTTTGAAGTTTTTTCGGTTTCGTTGCCATGGAAACCAGAATTTTGCATGGATCCCAAAAATTTGAAGGAATTCTGGTGAGGTCAATGAGAGGATGCTTTCTGTGAAGTTTCATCCCAATTGACCCACTGGTTACTGAGGAGAAGATGTTGAAGATTTTTTAAGTTTTCAATTTGGCCATATAAGGCAAAATAGCCCCGCCCCCTGGCGGCCATGTTTTTTGACCAATCAACATGGCTTGAAGGAATCTGATAGAAGATTACCCAAGGAACATTTCTACAAAATTATTTGAAAATCGGCCTGACACTTTTGGAGAAGAAGATTTTTTAAGTTTGCACTATAGCCATATAAGGCAAAATAGCCCCGCCCCCCCTGGCGGCCATGTTTTTCGACCAATCAACGTGGCTTGAAGGAATCTGATAGAGGGTCACCCAAGGAACATTTCTACAAAATTATTTGAAAATCGGCCTTACACTTTTGGAGGAGAAGATTTTTTAAGTTTTCACTATAGCCATATAAGGCAAAATAGCCCCGCCCCCCCCTGGCGGCCATGTTTTTCGACCAATCAACACGGCTTGAAGGAATCTGATAGAGGGTCATCCAAGGAACATTTCTACAAAATTATTTGAAAATCTGCCAACCAATTTGGGAGAAGAAGAATTTTGAAGTTTTTTCGGTTTCGTTGCCATGGAAACCAGAATTTTGCATGGATCCCAAAAATTTGAAGGAATTCTGGTGAGGTCAATGAGAGGATGCTTTCTGTGAAGTTTCATCCAAATTGACCCACTGGTTACTGAGGAGAAGAAGTTGACGCACGACGCACGACGGACAAAAGGCGATCACAATAACTCACCTTGAGCAAAGCTCAGGTGAGCTAAAAACACCTTTGTTTAGCAATTCCCTGTCTATAGCAACCTTATCTTCAGTTTCGCAATTACTCATTTTCTGCATAAATGACTCTCTAATTAAAGACCACCTGTGAAAAAAGACCACATCCCATGGATGTTCTTTAAACACAGGTTGGACTGTAAAAATATCAAAATATTAATTTTTCAAATGCATTGCCTCCTTTTTTATACATTACAAAAAACAAACATTCTTTTGAATGTAGTAAAAGGGTTGATCTATTTTTAACCTTTTCCAACATACACCAAATCTGTAGCAGATGACTTTGAAAGCATATAGGCAAACACATTAAAAATAATACAAATAAGAGGTTAATTTTTAAAAGAGTTGAAAACGTTGCAAAAGGAGAAAATACATGATGAAAAGGGTTAACTTACCTCTGCCACACCTAGATCTGTTATTTTGAGGACATGATCAGTGGTCACCAGTAAGTTACCAGGTTTAATATCTTTGTGTATAATGGATTTGCTGTGTAAATACTCTAAACCATCTATAAGCTGTACAAAATACCTGTTCAAAAAACATTCAGGAAACTGTATGTTAACCCTTTTCCTTATATAGACGCTTTCCGACGCCTCTGCAACAGACGACTTTTTGAAAACATGCCAACAAAAGAAGCAACTGCTCAAAACAATTTTTGAGCAATTTCTCCTTTTGACACCATGTTTTCATCTCTATTCAATAGTTATACAATTATTTAAAGAGGTTTTCCATATTTTTACCCAGATGTTTTCATAGTTGTCTGCTGCAGATTTGTTGTATGTGGGAAAGGGGGGGTTAACCCTTTCTAACATAGAGACACAATTTGGCGCCTCTGCAGCACACAACTTTTAATAATCGTATCACAAAAGGAGAAATTGCTCATAATGTTTGAAATCCTATCCAATATTTTTTTCCAATTTTGCCTAGATGTTTTAATTCATCTGCTGCAGGTTACTGGTATATTGTATGTCAGAAAGGGTTTGCAAATAATGGTGCATTTCATATTGAACAACTAATAACCCTTTCCAAAATATAACAATTCTAAAGGAGACGATTTTGAAAATATATTGGCCAAAAAATAGGAATATCTCAATGAATCAATATATTATTGAATTAAATTGGAAACAGTGTAGCAGTAAAGGAAATTGCTTTTTATGAGCAATTTCCTCTTTTGCCACAATGTTTTCAAAAGTTGTCCGCTGCAGAAAGATCAACATATGTCTACATGTATGATTTGTTTGTTTGGAGTTTAACGCCGCTTTCAACAGCTTTGGTCATATCACGGCGGTCAGTGCACCTACCCATGTTTTCCTGGCTTTCCCACACCAGTACTTACACAACATTCTTTCGAAGCCACTGACTACTTTCTCACATAGATCAGAGGTGAGAGGCAATGGAAAACATCGCCCGAAAGAATGTCGCCGCAACCGGGTATCGAACCCGTGACCTCCAGATCACGAGTCAGATACGCTACCAATTGAGCTACCCGGCCGGGCTCTACATGTATGAAAAGGCTAAAACACATATATGGATACCATATTATGCAATTAATAACATTGACACATTTTTTAATTTATCCTTTCCCTGATGCAGACAATGATCAGAAAATGGTTAATATCATAAATAAATGACCATGGATGCTTGAATGTGTGACTTGATTGATTGATTGATGTTTAACGCCGTTTTTAACAATTTTTCAGTTATATCACGGCGGCCAGTTCACCTACTCATGCATTTCCTGGTTTGTTCACAATAATCTTCCCAAGCAACTGGCTGCTTTTCCACATAGATGAATGACGCATGTCGCATTGACTTTTGTCAATCCTCGGAAAGAAAGTTGGGATTCGAACTCACAACACCTCGATTGACAGCCAGTGTAACTACCGACTGAGCTACCAGGGCTCTGCAAATGTATGACTTGAAAGTCTTCATGAAAATTCGATTAGATTTAGTGCAGCCTTTCATGAATATATCTGTTTCAGTTTCTAGATTTACCTGTTATAAGCAACTTGTTTTTCAATTCAGTAGGAAAGTAACAATTTAACCCTTTCCTATGAATCTGTAGCAGACAACGTGTTTAAAATATTATGACAATAGAAGAAATTGCTCATATTTAGCAAATCATCATTTAACACAATATTTTCGAATCTATTTTCATTCATAGATGTTCCATATTTTTTCCTAGGTGATTTCAAAGTTGTCTGCGGCCGCCTTTTTGTATGTGTGAAAGGTTTAACTCTAATTAATTCTCAGTGAAACATTTTACTACTTACAGGTGTGACTGCCAAATCGGGAACATCTTATCCGGACTCTTATCCAGCATACTCTGGAGCTCATCTGCGCAATATTCCATTATCATATACCTAGTATTGTAGTTAAGGGAGATTCGTTTGTCTTGAGTAAGATAAGCAGTCGCATTGTCGCGTTGTTGAAAAATACAGTTTCATTCAACTCAAGTTTGTGAACCGGAGACCAGTTGTGTATTTAAAATTTTCTAACATTCTGAACTTTAAAAGAGTGCTAGAAACGTTAATAGCTGTAATTAGATTGGTGGATTCAGCTAGAACTCGCAGAGCTTTCATTGTGTGAGGACAATCTGGTTACACTCTTAATTTAATTTGGGTCAAACTCCACCAGACTTGCCAAATGTTTACACTTTGCTAGCAGAAGACTTTCGAAAACATTTTGGCAAATCAATTATTTTATCAATTAAGATTTGTTGTACATATTATTGCTAAAATATTTCACAAAGTTGTCTGCTGCAATTTTGTTGTATGCGGGGAAAAGTTAACAAGAGTTAACAAGAGTTGTCAGAAGCCAGACTAGTTTTATACTGGTGGGAGCTTCCATGAATGTATATTAAAACCTCAAAATATTTGCAAACACTGTTGAAATTAATTCTGATGATACCTATGATGGTAAGATAGGTAGACAAAATAAGTTTGGGTGTGATTTCCTCAAAAAAGGACTAATTATCATAAAATATATGTTATTTGAAAGGATAAATGATTCCTGTATGACACTCTTGCAAACATTTCGTTATATTTTAACATAACACATGAAATTATTGAAATTAAAGAAAAAGGCTCCTTAGCCCTAAAGGCAGGCAAGCAGATCATAAATGTAATGATTTAAAAGGATACATTTTTTGCTTTTCCTCATTGTAAAGCACTTCTATTAAGTCTACTATATTTCTGTGACTAAGTCTTCTCAGTAGCTGTATTTCTCTGAAAATAGAAAAATAAAATAAATTACAGATCTACCAATAACTAAAAATATAAAGAAATGAACCTGTTTACTTCTTCTTCAAGTTGATCCAGATCAGCCTGTGCATTTAAGTCTGATCAAGATCTATTATATTCACATACATAATAGAACTGAGCAAAATGGACAGGGTGATCTTAACCTAAACTGTTCTGAAATTCAAATTTGCATTTTTCATGGAAGGGTTCAAATTGTCATCAGAACTAGTAGCAGTAATAAATTATATGAGCCATAATATGGTGTCCGGATTTTGAGTTACATCACAAACACTGTGGTGTCCTCTTTTGTAATATTTGACTTTTGTCAAATTAAATGCTATATATATGTTAAGAACAATATCTAAAGCTGTTAAATTCTAAATGACAAAATAGATTTTATCTTTAAATAAAGAGAAATGTGGGTTTTAAATTGTATTGTTAGTAACACAGGACACCATATAATAAATCAATTTTATGAAGATTATGCCTAGTTAAATTTGTTTAGATCTAATTTACATTTTCACCATCTTTATTTGGAATTATTTCAATAAATAAATGGTTTATTTAGTGAAATAATTAATAGTATACAACTAGATAAAGAATGGTGTAACAGGACACAACATGATGTAACAGGACACAAACTGGTGTGTAACAGGACACAAACTGGTGTGTAACAGGACACAAAATGATGTAACTGGACACTTATTCAATTGTATTGTTAGTAACACAGGACACCATGAAATAAATCAATTTTATGAAGATTTTGCCTAGTTGAATTTGTTTAGATCTAATTTACATTTTCACCATCTTTATTTGGAATTATTTCAATAAATAAATGGTTTATTTAGTGAAATAATTAATAGTATACAACTAGACAAAGAATGGTGTAACAGGACACAAACTGTTGTGTAACAGGACACAAAATGATGTAACTGGACACTAATTGTGCACTTCATATAAGTGTGTAACAGGACACCTTAGAAAAAAATAAACAAATCATATAATAGCATAAACATTTTCAGTATAAATAATTCTCCAGTTAAATTAAAATATACTAATCATGCAAATATGTATTTATTACGTAAGCAAAGTGCTTATGGAGGTAGAATATGCTTTCCAGGACAGTCAACGTTACAAGGCAAAAGAGACAAAATTCGCGATTTTTTTTCCCCAGTCAAAAATAATAACAAGTTCTTCGTAGTGAATTAAATAGGTTCGCAAACATCTCTGGACAATTTAAATAACGAAATAGGAAGTTACTACGCATTGCGATACATTATAAGCAACCATTGATGATCGCAATTGGCTTGGTGGCGGCGTAACAAAATTTCAGAAGTCTGACTGTCATTTTCGAGCCGCCATTTTAAAACACTCTTGTCGTAAAACGTCTCTAACTGTCGTAAATTGTTGCGATGTTTAATGTCGTAAATAGAACAGCCAAAATTTAGTTTCCTCCTAGGTGATCGACGAAGCATTTATTAATTATAACAAAATAATAGGGCGTAACAAAAAAAGACACCATTTTGATAAACATATTTTGACTCCCTGTCAAATAAAAGATATCTGTCCCAGAACAACATGTTTACGACATTAACAAAGAATGTAAGTGATCACGTGATTTGAATGCAATGAAAATATGGTTATCGGTTCAGGTTTCGAGTTTTGATGCTATTTAGACGTGATGTAACTTGGTGGACACATTCGTTACGCCAATGTCTAGGATTTTATATTCAAATCAAAATCATATTTACGTCGCTCTATTAAATCTTAAAGTTATATTTACAAGTAATTTGTTAAATTATTATTTCACACATATTAGTTTCCAAACTTTAAATATAAAGAAAAACAGTTTGTTTTGGTTTTCAAAAAGTCCTCCCATGCCTTTGTCGGGAAGGACACGGCGAAAATGCTCAAGAAAAGTATTAATTAAAGGAGTTTATCAGTTCTTTCAGAAATCAATAGCATATTATTGTATAGATTTAGTAGTTTCTAACAGTTTGTGACATGCTGTTAAACTATAAAACACATAGTTCTTCAAATAAAGGAGAATAAATAATGACTCTGTGATGTAACACAAAATCCCGGACACCATATTATGGCTCATATGTATGCAGTATGCCAAATATATCCTTCAGTGACTAAGCCAATGAAACATTTGTGACATCAGACAAACAAGAAATGTGGTGACTTTAATAACCACTAGCAACCAAATTCTCAACAAGAGGAGCATAATGGTCCCATACCACTTGGAGCAACACACAGTCAGTCTATTTATAGATACTGGATTTTCCAGAATCATAAATAAAATGGCTGTATCGCCAAGAGCAAGGTTCAACAAACACAGAGAGGAGATGTTCACTAGACAATATTATTCTGTCCTAGGATAATGTCGAACCCTGCAGTGGGCCATTTTTTGGGGCAGGTAGCAATTTCCCATTTCAAGTAGCTGGCCTATTTGTTGTTACTGTTTTGTACTTGGGAGATCATACTGATGAGATCTGCTGTGGAACAATATTGGAGAAGGTCAAATGCAAAATTACAAGGGCCCGCTGTTATTCAATGCCAATATTAAATATAATATTAATAATGGGGATAAATATCAATGGTCTCAGGGTAATGTGACAGTGTTTGGGGATAAATAATGTTTCAGGCTGTTACAAGCTGGTTCCAATTTGTGACACTCACTTGACTCAACAGATATCGAAACATAGATCTATAAATGTGAGTGTTGATTAAAAAAAAAAGTAATAATAGAGGCAAACAAAGGAAACAAATTTGGATTTCAATGGCGAATTATTTGGCTCTCATGTTCAAAAGGTGGTGAAACTTTTCAATATTGGCGAAAATGATGGGTAAAAGATTGTTTTACCCAGCGCAAGCCCTGAAATACAGTTGTAAAATTTGATTTGCTTATAAAAATCAAATTCCATAACAGTACGCAAAATATAATTTTTGCATGTTAGATTAGAAAATTTGAATTGCTTTCTTAAATTTTCAGAAGTGGGAACCAATGTTTGGTTGAGCCATACGAAAGAGTTTGCCACATTTGACAGTTAAGAAGACAAAAATATTTGTCTGGCTTGTGCGCAAACAAATAACTAGAATGGAGTGCTCTGCGGAGCATGTCTGTCACCTGCACCTGCTCATTGAAAGTGTGACGAAAAAGTGTGACGGACAGACGCCGCACAAAAAAGAGTAATCCCTAACCTAAGTGCCTACCATGCTACGCAGGGTGACACAAAAAGCCCATTTAACAACTTTTTATGTAGAAATATTTTGGCATGACAGTAAAAATTGTGTACTGTTAAAATCTATGACACACCAGGATACTGTCAATTCCTAGATGATATATCAGTAGGTATTTTCTCTTTAGTCTGACTGCTGGAACCAAATTTGGGACGCTTGTGCCACCAGTATACAGACCAGATGAGTCATCCGCTGACCAGGCTATATACTGTCTTCCAAATGCGAAGCTTGAAATTTCGAAAATCACCATTGAAAGGGTTCACATAGTTATGAATTACCTTTTAACATTTTGTTCACCATTTGGAATTCTTCTCAATCTTTTCTTTTTCAATATTTTGACAGCTCGTCTGCATAATGTTTCCGTGTCCAGCACTTCTTTCACCTTGCCATACGAACCTTCCCCTAAAACATCACCCATTAAATATTTCTCGATTAATTTGGCTCGCCTGCGTCCCTGATACACGACTTGATCCGAGTCAACTCTGTGGAAAAAGTTGAGATCCATGTCCATATTATCGTCATCGTTAATGAACGCCATTTGGTCCATATGATCGAGTCTTGCATGGCCGAAGTCATCGTCAAAATCATTGAACTGTTGGATCATTTGGTTATCTGCCATTGCCGAGTATGCAACTTGACCAATTTCACCTATAGTCATAATTTAATTCAAATTTATCCGGTCGATCGGCCAAGGAGGCAGCCATATTTGTTCCTGTGTCAAAAGGAGGCTTGCAACTGTCACGTGATAACTTAAGGGAAATAACTCCCCGTAGAAATTTCAAAGTGTTGAAAAGATTATAACTTTGACAACCAGATTGGTCAGCTAGCTTGTCAATTTACGAATTGTTTTGAAACCGCAATTTCTGAATAGCCTGTTTATGAAATGACGGTTGGGTATTGCCAATTGTAGATTGTCAATTGCTAATATTGGGGCTACTAAATAACCAAGGCCTATCAAAACGTTACCACATTATCTGCTGATAATAACAGTAACACACTATGTATGAGTGGAGCAGAACGTCCGCCTTTGGAGATAAGGGCTCGAAACCCGGTCGAGTCATACCAAAGTCTAATGTATATAGAAGTAGCTTCCTTCACCGGCTAAGATCGCTGCGGAAATTGCATTACCACTGAGGTATCGATTTCAGGGTAAATGATACCGGTAGATACCGGCCTACTAGTATTCTACATGCCGTGGTATAACTGAAATACTGTAGAAAGCCTACTGGTATTCTATATGCCGTGGTATAAATGAAATACTGTAGAAAGCGGCTTAAAACACCATCTAGTACACATAATAATTTGTTGTTTTTTTAAGTTTACAAACCACTTATTTAGTGAAGTAAGATAACACAAAAATTGTATTACCAACTCCAGTCGGAACAAATTGCCTATTTTATGTAATCTTTATTCCCTTTAACTATTTATTAATCCAAAGACAGTATATGATGTATGCAATCCAAAGGGGACAGACGTAATCTAAGTTGTTAGAAGGATATCTCCATATATTTAAAAAGACTACCCGCCGAATAAAATGTCCGGTAATTGCATGGTTGAATACTCTTCCTGCCAAGTAATAAAACTCGTGAACCATAATGTTGGTCGCGTCGCATGATAACATAGGCTATCTTTATTAATTAATTCTTCTTTAGCCCCTGGTCATAGTAGTAATACCATTTTTCGGAGTTGGCAGTCTGCTAATTGCTGTTAGCACCAAACAACGCATGAGAAACTGCGCGAGGAAAATAGTTCATCATGGATTCAACAAAACTGCATTTAAAAGGTTAGAATCTTCCCCATAAATATTGGAACATCAGTGAAAAACTTAGGGCGTGAGTACTCCAATATAAGTTTAAGAAATGCTTTAGAAATTAATGCGCCGAGAGGTCAAATATATGGACGCTTGTTAACATTATTAACATTCGCGAAGAGGAACGGGAAAAAAGAAAGAAGTCACGTGAAATATACAGTGGCGGATTAACCGGGGAGGGGCGTCCCGAGCGTCGAAAAATTAATGGTAAACAAAGAAAAAGGGTGGCAAATGTAGTGGCGGATTTAGCGGGGGCTCATAGGGTGCGTGCCCGACTCCCCCACCCCACGAAAGAAGTCACGTGAAATATACAGTGGCGGATTAACCGGGGGCCCGTGCGTCGAAAAAATCCAACCTTCTAGCATCACCCAGACCAAACACTGCAGTGCTTTTATTACCATTTTGGCGAAAGGAGAAAACTAAAGTAACCTGATATTTTCTAAACATGTTAAATAGTTGCCATGCTTCCTGTAAATCAATCTTTAATGGAGAGGACCTAAAATAAGCTATGAGCTTTCAGTCCACCATTTCTCCATTGTATATTTCTTGATGTGTCCTACTATGTAAAATATATGAGAATTAACCCTTTCAATCATACGACAATTCTGCCGCAGACGACTTTGAACATATTCTGTCAAAGAAATCTCTATAATTAAATGGATAACCTAGCTGTGACTAAAAGTGGAAAACATTGTGGCAAAAGGAGAAATTGCCCGTTTTGAGCAATTTCTTCTTTTGTCACTTTGTTTTCAAAAATCCGTCTGCTGCAGAGGCGTCAGAAAGCGTCTATATGAGGGAAAGGGTTAGATATGTTTAAACTGGAGGAAAAATTGCTCATGATTAGCGATTCCTCCATTTACCACATTTTTTAAATACTCGTTTCAATGAGCACACACCCCTATTCATAGAGAGTGTTAATATTTGTGTATATGGGTTTGCTAAATCCTTTTCACCAGATATGTTGTAAATGGCAAATGCTTTACTGACTGATGGCAATGAAGACGAACTTGTAAACCTCTCATGATGGCTGCCGTTAAGTCACAGCCGTTGTACGGGGATTCGATTAACCCTTTTCCACATACAGACGCCTTTGCAGCACATTGGAAACATTTAGGCGAAAGGAGAAATTGCTCACAATGAGCAATTTTCCTTATGCCACAATGTTTTCATCTCTATTTAATTATCATACTTTCATTTGCAAAGACTTTTCATATTTTCGGTTAAATGTTTTCAAAGTCGTCATATGTGGCAAAGGGTTAAGCGCCATGGATGATTCTGTTCAGCTTCGCAAAGGCACATGGAGCTTCGGTTGTTTTTAAAGTCACGAATAACATTTTACTCATAGCGTACGCGTGGTCCATATTTTGACTTCTGAAGTATCGTGATTACGGATATTAGATGTCAAAGCTCAAGTTTCATTATTTACTCAGTGTATTAGCCTAGATCATGTTATAGGAAACCATCCTAAGAGGGAAAGAAAGGGGGAAAGATAGAGGGAGAGATAGAGGGATATATATATATATATATATATATAAGTATGGAACATACATTAAGGCGAAATCCGTGCTAAAAAAAAACATACATTTAGGCGAAAATATCTTTAGGCGACCGTATTCAGTTCGCCGTATAAATGTTTAAGATGTCACAGAAGTCATTTCAGTTGTTAAAACATCATTTAACTATAGGAAATCAAAGAACATACAATATACTTTAAAATAAAATCATGACTTTGATCGTTCTTGTTGTATTAGTATAAAATATAGGGGCCATGGAAAAATATATCTCGATGCAAAAAAACCATCACAACCTATATTTTTTCTTTGCAAGACTTTATATTTACTTTAGCCCGAATAAAGGATTAGAATTCTTTGAAACCTATACGTTTTTGGAGATATACGCAGATTGATTTACAACATATAGTAGCGGTTATTTTGAATCAAATTATTAACTTGAATTACTGCTTTTCATTGCATGTTTTATCATTTCAGATACACGACGATTTAAATCTGTGTTAGGTCAACATTAAAGGAGATATGACCTTACATAGTGTGCAAATCCATGCATTGAGGGTTCAACTCGTCCATGGCTAGATTAAGATAAGTGAACCAGTCGATTTATATGCGAGTACAGTGAACGCGACAGTTCCGGGTCATCGACAATTCCGGGTCAAATTTGGAAAAAAATGTTTAGTATTCGAGAATGATACAGTATTTTGACAATTTGATTATCAAGTCATATTTCCCATTAGCTTGGCTAGTTTCACTTCGATTTAGGACGTTGTCATTTCAAGACCGGATGTCGTAATCTCGAAACACATGACTGCATCGATTCCCGCGAAAGCAAAATCTCAATATTTGTATTTACCTGTCACAGCGTAAATTGCTGATTGTAGCCATAATTTCAGTAATACAGTTATGTATTGCACATACATGTATAGGTTATTTACTACTGAACAAGATATACCTTTTATTGACCTGTCGAAGTTGTTTATGCCAAACTAGCGGATAAATTTGACCTAGTTCACATACGACACTTTCGGGTCAGCCAAAAGGAATTTCTCAAAATTATCAATTTATTAGTAACTTTTTTTGGAACTTTTTAAGAATAATTTAAAGCTTATGGTGATAAATCAATGTTAAAAATTAACGTTGCTTAACTTTACGAAAAGGTCAACAACCACTGTACCAACTTCGCTATAAAAGCCAGCTTCCACAGCAGGGCTGTGGAAGTGATATTTATACCTATACCCCGTTTCCGTTACATTTCTCCCTCTTTTCTCTTGACTTCGACCCGAAGTTACACAACTGAATACAAGCAGTATACCAGGTCGGAGTCTCTGTAACATCACTGGGAACCACCGGGGTTTTAATAACAGGTAAATGGGAATATTTTCATAAATGCGAAGATATTGCGCTAAATTTTGCGATTTTTAGAATATATTAAGGTAAAAAAGGAGCGCATGCGCAGACAAATGTTTACAATAATTTTGGGAGATCGAGGTCAACACGTTGGGAAAAGTTATTTTTGTTTTCGTTTTCGTTTTACGTATTTAACTAAAAAACTATTGTTATCATATATTTATATCATATATTTAAAAGCGGGTTTCGTGTTTTTCGAATCAAACATATATATATATATATATATATATATTCTTTATTCCTCCAATAACGAAGAGCATTACAATACATAGAATACAAACAGAATGCCTAACACATAGTATTATACAAGAGAACAAATGTACACATCACGACAAAAAAATAAAAAAAGTTCGAACATATAGACAAGTACATTGAGACGATTTCTTTTGCGTACCCACAACAAAGGTCAAATTAGGCTTTGAGAATTTGTAAAACGCCCTTTATCTAGAGCTCTCAACTTATTGTACTGCTTCATATTTTTATATTTCAAACACTAACTAAGTTACCTACTAAATGAAAGTACACTTATTGAATATAGATGAAAGCACTTTTGTTTAAAGGAGAAACACAACAACAGTAATACTTTTTCTAATGAAAAAAGAGAATGTTTCTCATTGCAGGCCTAAGTATAATATAACCCGCATTCCAGAAGTAAAATGATAAAGTAATGCTGAATTTGATAATAATACATCATTTACGAAAACTACCGGCTATATCTTAAGACAGCGTTGAAAACATTGTGATTAAAGGCGAAATTGTTCACTACGAGCAATTTCACCTTTTGTCACAATGCTTTAAAACGCCTACTATTGCTATTGGGTCAAAAGTCGCCTAGATTAGTGAAAAGGTCAAAACAACATCAGAAATTAACTATATACATACATCACATATAAAAACACAAAAGAACATGCACATAACAATGAGGATGGATAATCATACTTAATAACATATTACACATAGATTAGTAAGACACACACACAAATTCAAAGAGAACTTTTTGACTATAAGATAAGTATTTTTGATTGCACGACTAGATATATGATATAGTCTGCTTTCCAGAAATAATATGAATAGGTAATGCAGGATTGGAATTCTCGTCCGAAACGAATTGTCGAGAATTCACACTGCATATATGGGGATGGGTGAATGGATGGATAAGTGAATTCATGGATAAATGGATGGATGATAAGTGGATGGATGGATATATGGATGGATACATGGATGGATTTGTAGATGGACGGCTGGATGGATTAGGTAGATAGGTGCCTGGATGGATAAGTTGATGGATTGATATACATGGATTGGTTGGATCGTGGGTGGATGAGTGAGTGACTCACACGGTGTACGCGATTGAATGAAGTAGCTTTGTGTGAGAGAATGAATAAATGAATGAGTATTATGTCTGACATGAATAAATGAATGAGTATTATGTCTGACATAAATGTTAATATAACTACACTAGAAATGTGTATAGTCTGGATAAAGACACCTTGTGTCTGTTCTTTTTGAAGGCCACAGCCACAATAGCAGACAACATAACTATTAAGGAAAGCATATCACATAGTTGTTACGTGTCCATATACCATCTCATACATATCTCTAGCAACTACCAGCAAAAGTTTTTCGGAGTTTTGAGAGTCTATGCCATAATGGGAAATAAACTAGCTTCTGTAAATACCTTTTTAACCAGGGGTATTTAGATTGCAGTGTCCAAATATAACACGGTCTGTGACTTTTAAATAACGCATCCCACTGACGATGGGATAACTTCGTATTTTTACTTTTGAGTACGGAATCATCAAAGTTATTTATCCGGATGCGGATAACATTTTTCCATGCCAGTTTTGATGGAAATACACTTGACTCTTGATATTTGTCGATGTATCCAGTAAGATCGTATTTAGCTAAAATGCCGTATAAATCAGGGCTAATGCCCGAGGTCGTTACCGGATTATTGCCGAACCTAATCAATCGATTAACAAAAAGTTTTTTTGAGAAATAGTGACATGGTTGTCTACATAATTGACCAATAACCAACTTCTTATACTCAATTTCTAAAACGATAGGTTTAATACCAATCGCTGCTCTGGATACCATATTGTTTGAACTTAAAGGCAATCTTTGAATTACTTTGTAACAGAATGAGTGAGCTCTCTCAAGTTCTGAAATATTTGATGGGGACATCTGACACCATAGTTCACAACCATACAGGGCCCCCGGCAAAACTATAGCTTTGTACATTTTTATTAATGATGTAGGATAAAAGTCACCCGAATTCATTATGCTAACATAGTCCGTCTGATTTTTGCGCATGAATTACGAATGGAATCCTTAATAGCGCCAAATTGGTCAATAACACAACCTAGATGCGTATACTTAGTCGATTCTGGAATTACATATTTTCCTAAACACCAGCTTCTATCACTCCTCTCGAATGCTACTCGACTCTCATTGAAAACGATTACGGAACATTTACTGGGATTATATTCAAACCGCCACCTCAACGAGTATCGGTAACACATATCCATTAAATGTTGAAGGCGGTTTTTCGAGAAACTGATTAGTACCATATCATCAGCAACGGATGGACATGCCGCATTCATCCCATATATACACATTCCATGCTGAGATAACTCGATCTCCTTAATAAGCCCATCGATAAACAGTAAATACAGCAGGGGGGAACTTTTCCCGCCTTGCCTAGTGCCCTGCTTCAAATAGACGAAATCAGACATATGTGTGCCATTACGGACACGACTTGACATAGAACTGTACATGCTTATTAAAGTGTTTAAGACTCCATCATCGATGCCAAACTGTTGCATCTTAAAGAAGAGTTTTCGTTTTCGTTTTACGTATTTAACTAAAAAACTATTGTTATCATATATTTATATCATATATTTAAAAGCGGGTTTCGTGTTTTTCGAATCAAACAGAATTTCTTTAACCATAAAATGCTGATTCCCGCGCTAACATCCAATTGCTGCATCTTGCAGCAACCCTTGTATTATAGATGTGTTATTAAACGAACGACTTTTATTAGTATTGCACTTAAGAATATATCTGCTTCGTACTAACTGC
Source organism: Serripes groenlandicus (assembly GCA_031761405.1). Taxonomy (NCBI): domain Eukaryota; kingdom Metazoa; phylum Mollusca; class Bivalvia; order Cardiida; family Cardiidae; genus Serripes; species Serripes groenlandicus. The sequence continues at coordinate 164,128,414 of JASEVX010000001.1, read as the reverse complement.
ATTTGGACGGGAATATAGAATATCCTGCTTGTATAGAATTTCTGCTTACACATTTGGGTCTTGTAAAATTTTACAAACAGTGCATGAGTTTGACTACACCTAAGTAATAAATAAATCTTATACGTATAACATTGAAGTTATACATTATATATATAGAAGACAAAACACTTGTTTTATTTTCGAATATGTATTCTGTCTGTCTGTCTGTCTGTTTGTCTGTCTGTCTTTCTCTCTGTCTCTCTGTCTCTGTCTCTCTGTCTCTGTCTCTCTCTCTGTCTCTGTCTCTCTATATATGTCTGTCTCTCTTTGTCTGTCTCTCTCTCTGTCTGTATCTCTGTCTGTCTGTCTGTCTGTCTGTCTGTCTGTCTGTCTGTCTGTCTGTCTGTCTTCTGTCTGTCTGTTGTCTGTCTTCTGTCTGTCTGTTGTCTGTCTGTCTGTCTGTCTGTCTGTCTGTCTGTCTGTCTGTCTGTCTGTCTGTCTGTCTGTCTGTCTGTCTGTCTGTCTGTCTGTCTGTCTGTCTGTCTGTCTGTCTGTCGTCTGTCTGTATGTCTGTCTGTCTGTCTGTATGTCTGACTGTCTGTCTGTCTGTCTGTCTGTCTGTCTGTCTGTCTGTCTGTCTGTCTGTCTGTCTGTCTGTCTGTCTGTCTGTCTGTCTGTCTGTCTGTCTGTCTGTCTGTCTGTCTGTCTGTCTGTCTGTCTGTCTGTCTGTCTGTCTGTCTGTCTGTCTGTCTGTCTGTCTGTCTGTCTCTCTCTCTCTCTCTCTCTCTCTCTCTCTCTCTCTCTCTCTCTCTCTCTCTCTCTCTCTCTCTCTCTCTCTCTCTCTCTCTCTCTCTCTCTCTCTCTCTCTCAGATATACATACATAGTGATAGACATACCTAATGATATACACACGATGATAGACATACATGATGATAGACATGCATAGACAGATATACATACAAACGCATAGACAGATAGACATACAAACGCATAGACAGATAAACATACAGATTCACATAGACACGTATATACATGCATACAGAGATACAGGCATATTGACAGTTACACCAACACCTAGACGGATAGATAGACGGACATACATATATACATAAACATAAAGACATACATACAGATAGACATACACTCAGATAGACATATATTCAGATAGGCATACATTCAGAGACACATGCATACATGCAGATATACATACATAATGATAAAGACACGATGATAGACATACATGATGATAGGCATACATAGACAGATAGACATACAAATACATAGTCAGATAGACTTACAAACGCATAGACAGATAAACATACAGATTGACTTACACACGGCATACAGAAAAACAGGCAGGCTCGAATCCCGTGATGATCGTGTTTTAACTTAGGGATTTTGCCACACGAACCGCGTTGGTACACGTTACAAATGGAACTGAACACAAGCAGTATACCAGAGCGGAGTCTATGTAAGTAACATCACTGGGAACCACGGAGTCCGGGGATGATGGTGATATCAACCCAAAAAATCCCACCATTTGTAACGTGTACCGGCGTTAAGCCATCGCGGGTCACCCATCCAGGTACTAACCGCGATGAACGTTATATACAAATGTCAACCACTCTACCAACGTCGTTACAAAAGCAAAAGCCGGCTTCTACGACAAGGCCGTAGAAGTGGTATTTACACCTATACACCGTTCCCGTTTCACAATAAACACATGACACACAATATACGAACATCGCACATATCTGAAAGTGAAATTTAACATTTATAACGGCGTTGAACACAGATCGTTACGAAAGTGCCACTGCCCTCCACCCACGACCTACTAGATGCTAGTTTATGGTAACCAGAATTAAATTGACATGTGTAATATCGATACACCCGGAATGTTATTAAATCATAAATGATATAGTTGAAATTGTTTGTTCATCGTTACGTGTACAATTGTAATATTACATTCATACTATACTATTATCGTACGCGAATAATGTTCTTGCCTCGATATTGCCTTATCCCTTTCCCTCATATAGACGCTTTCTGACACCTCTACAGCAGACGGCTTTTTGAAAACATAGTTACAAAAGAAGAAATTGCACAAAACGTGCAATTTCTTCTTTTGCCACAATGTTTTCCACTTTTAGTCATAGGTTATCCATTCAAATATAAAGATTTCCTATTTTTTGACAAAATATGTTCAAAGTCGTCTGCTGCAGAATTGTTGTATGAGGGAAAGGGTTAAAAGCTCGACTAAAAGCACATTTTGTCCCAGCTTCCGTTCCCTAGATTAGGGGAAAAATAACTGTGAGAGAAGTGGTGTGTAAAATTGTCGGTCAAAATTGCGGTATTTAATGTACACCAGGATCAACGGTATAAGGATAAATCGACCGGTACAATTATCACCAATTTGTTTCTTTATATGCTGAATTATGACTGTTTCAACATTTTTTCATTTATATCTGTTATGTGGTTTCAAAACAAAGATCCCAGGGTTTACCGACCCAGCTATCTTGGATCGGCAAGCATAATAAGCGGAAATTAATAAACATAAAGTCTATCAAAGAAAAAATGATATGTAACATATTGTCCCCTACGTGCCACGAACCGCACAGCATCTATTTCTGAGCATTTACGTCACAATGTAAACATAGAGACCCTGTCTGTATATAAGGAAGCTAGGAGACGTAAGATGTTGAAAAGAAAAAGAGATATTCTAATGTATATTTTACGAACAAATTAAATTCAGGAAAATATTAAAATAAGATTGCATGCCTAGCATAGGAAACGAACCCCTGACATTTGAACTCTGAGTTTTGAACTCCTTTGCTCTTACCAACCCAGCTATTGGGTTTTAATCACCCCCCTTTAAAGAACTTTCTTGGTCGAATAACCATATATAGGTAACGGCTAATCGGCCGAATTTTAACGAAAACAGGCGAAGATTAATTAGTGATGGGGGAAATATATTTACTAGTATCTATTCAGTCTTAAACCCAATGTAGAAAATCAGAACGGAAAGACTTATACAATTATAATACGGTACCTCTTTGTGTCGCAGATATAAAACTGTTTATTGAAACTCATATTGTTAATCTGGTACGGATCTGTGAGCAAACATATATATATATATATATAATAAAGGCTTGTGATGTATGAACCCAGGTAGCTCCGTCGGTAGAGCTGCTGGTTTGTCAATCCTGTGTGGGTTCGAATCCCTGACCGGTCAAAATTCTTTCCGATATTTGACAAAAGTTTATCAAGACGGAGTTGTAGAAGTTATGCGAGTAGTGCGCGGAGTGATGTGGCGTGCTGTGTAGGTTCCAGGGTGAATTGTGGGGATAGTGTGAGAGGTGTGCAGAGTGATGTTAATATGTGTTCTGTGGATGGGTGAGTTATGGGAGTTACGTGAGTGGTGTGCTGGGTGCTGTGTGAGTGGTAGGTGAGTTGTGGGTGTAATGTAAGTGGATTGCTGTGAAATTGGGAGGGTGAGTGTTGTGCTGTGGGATGATGTTAAGTGTTGTCGTGTGTGAGTGGAAGGTGAGTTGTGGGTGTAATGTAAGTGGATTACTGTGAAATTGGGAGGGTGAGTGTTGTGCTGTGGGATGATGTTAAGTGTTGTCGTGTGTGAGTGGAAGGTGAGTTGTGGGTGTAATGTAAGTGGATTGTTGTGAAATTGGGAGGGTGAGTGTTGTGCTGTGGGATGATGTTAAGTGTTGTCCTGTGTGAGTGGAAGGTGAATTGTGGGTGTAATGTAAGTGGATTGCTGTGAAATTGGGTGAGTGTTGTGTTGTGGGATGATGTTAAGTGTTGTCGTGTGTGAGTGGAAGGTGAGTTGTGGGTGTAATGTAAGTGGATTGCTGTGAAATTGGGAGGGTGAGTGTTGTGCTGTGGGATGATGTTAAGTGTTGTCCTGTGTGAGTGGAATGTGAGTTGTGGGTGTAATGTAAGTGGATTGCTGTGAAATTGGGAGGGTGAGTGTTGTGCTGTGGGATGATGTTAAGTCTTGTCCTGTGTGAGTGGAAGGTGAATTGTGGGTGTAATGTAAGTGGATTGCTGTGAAATTGGGAGGGTGAGTGTTGTGCTGTGGGATGATGTTAAGTGTTGTCCTGTGTGAGTGGAAGGTGAATTGTGGGTGTAATGTAAGTGGATTGCTGTGAAATTGGGAGGGTGAGTGTTGTGCTGTGGGATGATGTTAAGTGTTGTCCTGTGTGAGTGGAAGGTGAATTGTGGGGGTAACGTGAGCGTTGTGCTGTATGATGTTTGAATGGGTGGGTGAGTTGTGAGGGTTATGTAATTGTTAAGTGGTGTTAGTGTAAGGTGAGCTCTGTGTGTGTGTGTGTGTGTGTGTGTGTGTGTGTGTGTGTGTGTGTGTGTGTGTGTGTGTGTGTGTGTGTGTGTGTGTGTGTGTGTGTGTGTGTGTGTGTGTGTGTGTGTGTGTGTGTGTGTGTGTGTGTGTGTGTGTGTGTGTGTGTGTGTGTGTGTGTGTGTGTGTGTGTGTGTGTGTGTGTGTGTGTGTGTGTGTGTGTGTGTGTGTGTGTGTGTGTGTGTGTGTGTGTGTGTGTGTGTGTGTGTGTGTGTGTGTGTGTGTGTGTGTGTGTGTGTGTGTGTGTGTGTGTGTGTGTGTGTGTGTGTGTGTGTGTGTGTGTGTGTGTGTGTGTGTGTGTGTGTGTGTGTGTGTGTGTGTGTGTGTGTGTGTGTGTGTGTGTGTGTGTGTGTGTGTGTGTGTGTGTGTGTGTGTGTGTGTGTGTGTGTGTGTGTGGTGTGTGTGTGTGTGTGTGTGTGTGTGTGTGTGTGTGTGTGTGTGTGTGTGTGTGTGTGTGTGTGTGTGTGTGTGTGTGTGTGTGTGTGTGTGTGTGTGTGTGTGTGTGTGTGTGTGTGTGTGTGTGTGTGTGTGTGTGTGTGTTGTGTGTGTGTGTGTGTGTGTGTGTGTGTGTGTGTGTGTGTGTGTGTGTGTGTGTGTGTGTGTGTTGTGTGTGTGTGTGTGTGTGTGTGTGTGTGTGTGTGTGTGTGTGTGTGTGTGTGTGTGTGTGTGTGTGTGTGTGTGTGTGTGTGTGTGTGTGTGTGTGTGTGTGTGTGTGTGTGTGTGTGTGTGTGTGTGTGTGTGTGTGTGTGTGTGTGTGTGTGTGTGTGTGTGTGTGTGTGGTGTGTGTGTGTGTGTGTGTGTGTGTGTGTGTGTGTGTGTGTGTGTGTGTGTGTGTGTGTGTGTGTGTGTGTGTGTGTGTGTGTGTGTGTGTGTGTGTGTGTGTGTGTGTGTGTGTGTGTGTGTGTGTGTGTGTGTGTGTGTGTGTGTGTGTGTGTGTGTGGTGTGTGTGTGTGTGTGTGTGTGTGTGTGTGTGTGTGTGTGGTGTGTGTGTGTGTGTGTGTGTGTGTGTGTGTGTGTGTGTGTGTGTGTGTGTGTGTGTGTGTGTGTGTGTGTGTGTGTGTGTGTGTGTGTGTGTGTGTGTGTGTGTGTGGTGTGTGTGTTGTGTGTGTGTGTGTGTGTGTGTGTGTGTGTGTGTGTGTGTGTGTGTGTGTGTGTGTGTGTGTGTGTGTGTGTGTGTGTGTGTGTGTGTGTGTGTGTGTGTGTGTGTGTGTGTGTGTGTGTGTGTGTGTGTGTGTGTGATGTTGAGTGGTGTGAGTGGTAGGGACTTGTTTGGGTAATGTGAGTGGTGTGCTGAGTGATTTGGGAGATGACTCAGGGTGATTGATGTGTGGGTAGGTTGGTGAGAGGGGACAGAGTGATGTTAGTCTCAATGAATTCAGAGGCCTATTGCTTCAATACGTAATTTTATTTTACTCACACGGACACGATTTTGAAAGTATTAAGTTCTCAACAAGTATATGTTACTTATATAGATATTGTTCATAATTTTGCATTTTTCCTCAATATTTTCATTTTTCAAGATTATTTGATTTTCTTATAGACGTTTTCTAATCAAACCGCTACAACATGCTATGTGGTAAACGGTAAGAAGTGTTTATTTACCAGATGACTTGACTTATTGCTTACAAGGCAATGGATGAACTTGACTTTAGGTTACCATTTTCCTATATACAGACATATTTTCAGGCATTTGAAGCGAAGGGTTTTGATAACATTGAGTTAACCCTTTCCCTCATACAACAATTCTGCAGCAGACGACTTTGAACGTTATTTTGTCAAAACATAGAAAATCTCCATAATTGAATGGATAACCTATGACAAAAAGTGGAAAACATTGTGGCAAAAGAGAAATTGCACGTTTTGTGCAATTTCTTCTTTTGTTACTATGTTTTCAAAAAGCCGTCTGCTGCAGAGGCGTCATAAAGCATCTATATGAGGGAAAGGGTTAAGAACACATTCACATAAACTAGTGGTCGTGATCTGAACCCATTCTTACAGACGGTTTGCAAAAACATATTAAGCGAGAACAGAGAGTAAAGTGCGAGAGATAGAGAGAAAGAAGAAGAGTGACATATATATGAGAGAGAGAGAGGGAGAGAGAGTGACAGCCACATATATATATATATATAGAGAGAGAGAGAGGAGAGAGAGAGAGAGAGAGAGAGAGAGGAGAGAGAGAGAGAGAGAGAGAGAGAGAGAGAGAGAGAGAGAGAGAGAGAGAGAGAGAGAGAGAGAGGAGAGAGAGAGAGAGGAGAGAGAGAGAGAGAGAGAGAGAGAGAGAGATACAGAGGGGGAGAAAACTATATAAATTCTATCCTTAATTGGCGCATGTCTTATGTCGATATCTAGATAGCCAAACCTTCGTCTAGTCTATTTTGTCCGCATTAGGCGAACATTGTAAAACTAAAGCACGAACTACGGATTACAAAAACAATCGTCGCTCCACGACAAACAATGTCTTCACCTGGTCATCACATTATTTTGTGCAGTATTGTTGTATTTTTGAGAAAATGAAACAGTGAAATATTACCAAAATCTTCTGATAATCTTATATAGCCGTTCAATCTCCAATTGACCTAGATGGCTATATATAATAGTGCGTGGTTGTTTATATCAGGACGTTTTCCTATGAAATCATCGTAAATGGCATGATTCCCGCCAAAACCTGGAATGTTAATATAGAGGGCTGAAACGTCACTATTTCTGCTTTATATTAACCCTTTTCCACACACAGACGTCTCTGTGCAGACGGCATTTTTCCTAAAGAACATTTTCACCTTTTGCCTCAATGTTTTCAACTCATTTAAATAATTACTTTCATTAGTAGATATTCTCCAAATTGTAGCTTAGATTGTAAAAGTGTTTGTGCTGTGCGTAGTATAAATGATTTGAATGTCCAATAACAGTCGAGATAAATATTCTTATCAGTTCCTAGATCTTCATTTGGCATTGAACTAACATATTCCGTGACACATACTGTTACCTGTTGGAGATACGTCAATGGATTTCCATTATAGTTTACTAGTTTGTGGTTTATGTACATTGGCCGGGATACCCACCATCACCGGACATGGTGCGCATGATGATAGTATACACAACACGGACCTGACAGGGGAAACTCATCCACCCCCTCGACCTCACCTAAATCGCAATGGTATTATAGATTTTGTGATACACAGGGGCTGCATGTATATGTCCGGGTAAGTAGATAAACCAACTTCCAGCACTTAGCCGTCCGTGACTGTAGATACAATTTACATTTGGTTGCATTATCAAAACATGCAATTATACAATGGGAAGCAGTTAGACGTGAACTGTCAACTTTATCAAAACACACGAGCAAGTGGAGCATAAGTACTTTGGATATCAAATATATGAGCCCTCCCGCGAGAAAACCAACATTATGGCCTCTGCGTAATGTATCGATCAAGATCAGCCTGTGCAGTCCGCGCAGACTGATCCGGGCCGACACTTTCCGTCTCAGAGGGATATATTAATGATTCCTGAAACAGAAAATCCACAGGAAGCGAAAAGTGTCTATCCGGATAAGCCTGCGCTGCATGCTTAGGCTGATCCCGGTCGATACTTTACGCAGAGGCCATAATGTTGGTTTTCTCTCGGGACTGCTGATATGTGTTTTATAGTGAATATTATGCTTTTTGTGGCGATTGGTTTGACAATCGCCACAATACTAACAGAAACAACAACAACGAAAACATTTACATAGTCAGTTTTGAAAAGCCCGTTGACTTTGTATTCCTTACTGCAAACCAATTAACCTACATCCGTTAAACCGCCAAATATATAGTTCTATCAGTGATGCAGAGACACGATTAATAATAATCATGTCAGTGCTACTTTGGTACCGGATTGATATTAAGATTTGAGATTTATCGAGATAATATCTACATAGAGTTAAAATATATAAATGTTATCATTCTTCATGTTTGGGCAGAAAATAAATATCATTGCGCGTTCTATCTGCCTTGCAAAGAACTCTCAACTCAATGTCGCAGTATAATGCTTCTGGAATAAACGCTTTATTTTGTAGTTGTTGCGATATATGAAAGCGTCTAGATGATAAGACTGGTTTACAAGGTGTAAAGGACTCGATGTCATGCAGTGTACAAGTTAGACACGTCTGTACGTTCTAGCGTCAATTAGAAATCAATGCTGAAAGTGTAGCCTAATTGAGTTGGAAATCGAACATTATCGTATTTGCCTATATATATTGAAAATCGCTAGGCCTACACCGAGATACTGCTTGTTACTTTGCAGGATTTTCTACACGATCGCCACTACTGTGCTATCGGCGCTTTGATTTATAATGTTATCATGATCGAATTTTATGTATACAGTGTAAGAGACTGTCTTTACATAGCGTTACGCACCGAGGATTCATTATTCGCAATTTTTAAGAGCCGTTCCGCGAAAAAACCAACATTGTGGACACTGCGTAAAGTATCGACCCGGATCAGCGTAATCATGCTGCGAAGGCTTACTCGGACAGACACTTTTCGCCTCCTGTACTTTTTCTGTTTCAGGAATCATTACTCTATACTTCTATGCACATGTGACGGAATGTGTCGGCCCGGATTAACCTACGCGGTCGATACATTACGCAGAGTGCATAATGGAACGGCTCATATACATTCTTAAAAACTCAGCCGAGATGGAAACAATCCAAATACCGGGGTTTGCACCGGTAATTGGCAATGGCAATGCCAGCCACCACCCAAAGTAGTTTTTTATCAGACTCCCCTGTTTGGGGAAAAACATTCAAAACTTTCCGGACAGCCAGTAAAGAGCTACTATCAAACAAATTAGTCTGGATTACACACAAAACACACACATACGTGATGCAGAAATGATAAAAAGAACCAAAGTAAAGCCAATTCAAATTAAGCACATTTATGTCCTCTCTTCAATGAAACAGCCATCGCCTCTGTGGTGCAGTGATTGGAGCGTTCACATCGGGACCGGAATAACAGGGTTCGATCCCCGGTCGGGTCATACCATCTACTTTAGAACTGGTAGTAATTGCTTCCCTCCTTGTCGCTCATGGTTGCAGGGATATCATTACGACGGATGCGTCGGTGTCAGGATAAATAATACCGGTAGTTATGGTAATTTACCGGGTGTGACTTTGCATAAGAAGTAACTTGCGAAATGTTTAACTATTTTCGTAAGAAGACGATGAACAGTACAATTCTTCATCTAAAGCTCCGTAATTCAACTCATCCGCCATTATTGAAATCGAAACAACTCCTCATCACTACGGCATCGCGATAAACCGGAAGTTAGTTTATTTTCACAAAATTGATCTTTTCATACTAAAAACATTTCTTAATTTATTTGTTTTGTTCTTATGTTATTATACATTAATTTTTTGATAGTCAAATTTATTTTTTGATTCTTGGTACCCTTTAATTTAAGCAATTTTGTTGTGTGATAAATGCGTAGGCTCATGAACTTCGGAGCTTATAGTATCGATTAATCTTACACCGACACAGCTAATATTCCGACACATACATTTTGCAGGTATGTTAGATCAAACTATGCAAACGACGGCAGGATGGACGACCAAAAACGTTTCCTTCGACCACCAATCGATGCTCCATCGTCCGGAAAAGGCTGTTCATGGGAGAACTACGTAAGATCGCTGAGTGATACATTCCACATCCCAACAGAGCTTCGTGACGCACTCATTGACTGTGGCTCTAAATACTCGTTCAGTGCGCTACACATGCCACAACCTTGCGGTAACGCATCCTATAGTAACAGTCTGTCCGCCTTGTTTGGTAAGAGAAATAGCCCGTCAATGATTCATATTGACAAAGACGAGGCCAAAAGGAATGATGATAACAGAGACACACATCATGATGACAACCACAACTCGGAAAGTATGGATTCCACAAGGATCTCACTCGATATCTTACATAATAATAACACAGCGCTTCCGCCGTTCTTGAATACTTGGTGTCAAGATTTCAGCAGGTATGTTTAATTGTTCGGCACAATCAAATTAAAATATGAGCCGTCCTGCGAAAAAAATAACATTATTATCTCTGCGTAATGTATCGACCCAGATCAGCCTGCAAAGTCCGCGCAGGCTAATCCGGGTCGACACATTCAGTCCTAGGGGGATATATGTATAGAGCAATGATTCCTGAAACAGAAAACCTACAGGAGGCGAAAAGTGTCTGTCCGGGTAAGCCTGTGTGGCATGCTTAAGCTGATCCGGGTCGATACTTTACGCCGAGTCCACAATGTTAGTTTTCTCGCGGGACGGCTCATATATATTGTTAAGTTCTATTCCATAGGGAATTATATATATATATTAACAAAAAGGATAAATATATGTTTAACATAAAAAGACTCCTTAATGTATTTGTTTTGCCCTATCTCAGATCAATGAGTCCTGAAAAAGGTCTACTGCTGAAATGTTGTTTAATAAAAAAAGTGTTAATCAATTAAGATTTTCAAGATTTTCAAAGACGATTGATTAATTGGAATTGTTCGTCGTCTTCAACATTATTCAGTTATATCCCGGCGACATTTCACTTATTCCTGACCCCATGAATAAACAAACCGGTACTTGGCCAGGAAATGTGCCAGGCCCATGGACACTCCACCATGACAACCGCGACTGCAGATCGAACCTGGGCCGTCCGGTTACATCTCCCCGACGATAACCACGACGGATTCCCCAAAGACAAATGACCAACGTCATGCGAATAACTGTTTATTATGTTTCAGATAACAACACGTCCTGTGATATTTATACGTCAAGATGGGAACAATCCCGTATCTTGGGATTTTTACCCGTCAGGTCGGGAACAATACCGTTAAGTCATCACTACAGAGCCAGTTATTTTGGACATCGCTTTATTGGATCTTTCCAATACCTCTCTAGACCGTGTGTTCCTCGAGATCTGGCTCCAAAACTATAAAAGTTTAATCTGTGATCATAATTTGTGATCATAATTTGTGCTAATGTATCTGATTGGTCGGAATCAAGTTCGTTCTCCAAATTGACAAATCAGAAGCCTTATTTTGGGAATGAAGTTCGCTCATTTTTGAGCTCTGAGATCGTTTTCAGAGTTTTATAGTTTCGGACCCTGTACTATAATTGTATTTAGGTCTCACGACATCGTTCGCATTAAATCGCTGCCACATGCTTCTTTTCTGTGGATTAAGAGTTCTGTCATGCTCCTTTTTTTCATTTGAGCGACTGCAGTTCAGCCTTCTCCTCTTCCGTGATCTTGAATGTCTCAGGAGTCTGTTTAGTCAGAGCACCGGTGATCTTTTTTTATGTGGCGACATCAAGATTATTTTGATTTATTCAGACATTTGCATTTTGAGCCCCAATTTTCTTTCTTCGATATTTATTACTTCAGAGCGGGGTTTGTTCTTTCGTTTCTACCCCAGTTCCTGTTCATGTCTCTGTTAACCATATGGCCAGGCTATGCTTGCCGTTTACATTCCAACGTCCAATATGGTGCAGCATATCAATGACATTGTATTCTCTTTCTAGTGTATTCTTCCGAGACATTTGCAGCCTCTATAGCGTTGTTGTAGGAAGAGCTTATTACACTGTAGGTTTTGGTTGAATCTTGCTGTACTTTCTTGCCTATTTGAGTGCCTGGAATCCGTGGTTTATTGTCATTGATGATTCGTGGCTATTTACTCTTTCAAGCATTTAACCCCCATACTTGCGATAATTTGTTTTGTTTTAGGCAGATACCTGATATGCACCCGAACCATCGCCACTGCTGTATTTGCATGTTGAATCCATGTTCCTCACTTCATCCTGTATTACTTTATGATGCTCCACCTGGCTGACTTTCGACTGGTTCAATGAATTATGGATTCTAGGACACACTTGGAATTTTCTCGAATAAATCTAGCTCTTTACAACTTGTTTAACAATGGCTTGCCACCACTTTCTCTGCGGTCTTCTATCTGTCTTTGTGGCGTGTCTGGACTGGGCACATTTACTCTTTTCTCGTGGTTTTCTGATTGGTCTGGTTAATTGTGGTCTGGTATTTGAGTTTTGACCGTGTAACTTGTGGACACCATGATATTACTACCTTGACTGATGTGGTATCCTATGATTGGTTGTGTCCAAAGTCAACCCGTAACCTCTCTTTTCACGGAATCAGTATATTTCTTGAGGATTTTTCTTTCTTTGTTATCCTCACATATTGTACTTTGTACTTCTTAGAAAATAAATTTACCTATAGTCACACTCGATTCCACAAGGTTCCAACGCGTCTTCACCCGTATGGTGAGCTATATTTCCTTACTATAGGTATTCTGTCCACGTTGTTTGAGTTATCCTCAGCTCTTTCTGATTATTCTTTGAGTTTGCTCTAAAGATTTCAATGATTTAATAAGAATGTCATTTTCTGTTGTTTGTCGTGATCGTGGACCTCTCTCCTGTGCTTCGCTTGTCGGGAGAGCTTTTACAAACAGGCTTTCTAATTCAAGTGCATCTTCTTTTGACTTTGGTAAGTATTCAATGCATTATGCCAAGCCTAACAATGCATGCAATTCTGTATATCGGTCATGTCTGGTTTAGCTTTAAATGCTTAAACTTAACAACACTCTACTCTTTTCCGGTTTCCTTCTGCAATTGTTCTGCATAGGAAAAAATTATTTGTGCATCCTCAATACAATCTGTCTTTGAGAACCTTATTTATAGTCTGTCCATTATTTCAAAGAAATCTGTTGAAGGCTCGCGTCCTAATGCATCAGCATTGTTTCCAGTTTGAATGGTGTACCTTGGTACATTAGCAGTCATACCGGTATCATTTATCCTGACACCGATGTATCAGTCGAAATTATATCGCCGCAAGGATGGAAACCGTATTAACCTTCAGTTCCTTCCAGACACCAGCAGATTTTGATTTTCTTTTCTTCTGGCAAACAATGATGTTCATCAGTAATAAATGGCGAATATTCCAGAAAAGACCTGTCAATCCCCTTTATCTCTTTTGAGTTTCAATTGTATCTAGTTTCCCTTTAACCCTTTTCCACATAAAGACGACGCTTGAAACATTGTAGTAATGGAGAAATTGCTCAAAACTTTTTCCCCCAGTTCTTATACCTTTATTTATAGAGATGTTTCGTGTTTATATCTAGATATTTTCATAGTTGTCTGCTGCAGACTTGGTGTTTGTGGGAAAGTGTTAACCTTTTTAAATATGGTTGGAAAGTATTTTTTTTTTTTAATCTGCTATTAACTATGTTTTAACATCATTCCATGTCTCTTTCTAGGTCTGTGAGAATTTCACATCGATTCAGAAGCAGTAATTTCGCTAATACTGGCAACAACTGGATATTGGATGTGTATCGCCTTACCAACATTTACAAGATGCCAAAATTCTACGCCCACTGTTTTGTTGGATGCGGATTGAAATACGTTCTGTATGGTTTCCATGTACCTCTTTGGCAAAGCCTTGTCTATATACAGCAATTAAACTGATTGTTTGGTTCTTTTCTTTCTTTTCGTTTTGTTTTTAAAGCAAGCATACTATGAACAATGGAACTAGAACCGCAAACTTATGTTGTTTGTGATTTTTATTTATTTCAATGAACTGGGACTACTAATACATATCTTTTTTCTGTATCAAGACTTAAGATTATTTGATATTTTAAGCATATCATCATTGAAATAAAACCATGAACAACATACATTTGCAGTTCTAATGCCAGTGACTATGCAACAGGTATTATCCCTTGCCCAGATACAACATTGCTGCAGCAAAAGGTTTTTAAAATGTCTAGACACAAATATGGAGTCTCTACCCTTTTCCTCATATATACGCTTTCTGACGCCTCTGCAACAGACTGCTTTTGGAAAACATAATGACAAAAGAAGAAATTGCACAAAACGTGCAATTTTTCCTTTTGCCACAATGTTTTCCATTTTTTGTCATAGGTTATCCGTTCAATTATGGAGATTTTCTATTTTTTGACAAAATACGTTCAAAGTCGTCTGCTGCAGAATTGCCGTATGAGGGAAAGGGTTAAATGCAGGTCTCAATCTATTGAATAGGGTTGAAAGCACTGTGGCAGAAGGAAAAATCGCTCATTATAAGCATTTGTTTCCTTTTACAACAATGTTATCAACAGTCGTCTGCTGCAGTGGTCTCAGAAAAGTCTGTATGTTGGAAAGGGTTAAAGAGAGCTTGAAGTTTGTCTATTTTGTTCTGATAATTATGTAATTAACCACTAAACCCTATGCTATTGGCACTCAAAAGAATCGACTCAGTAAGAAGGAAAACATTCTGATTCCTTCAGGAAAGCGAGGCTGAAAGTATCACCATCTAATGTTTTTCATGAGAACGAGTAAAAACATTGGCATCTTCCGATACATTCTACAGGAGTTCTTGTTGAGTATCCACGGAGCAGGTATCGAAATAACAATGAATGTCAATTGTAAGAATTTGCCTCACTATCTATATACATTAAATCCTTTCCCACCTGCAGATGCACTTTGATGGATTACCAGCAGACAACTTTTGAAACAAGAGGCACAAGAGGGCCAGTATCGTTCCATGGCCATTAGGCAAAAATTAAATCTCCAAACAGCCCTGCCCACTGGCAGCCATGTTTTTCGACCAATCAACATGGCTTGAAGGAATCTGATAGAGGGTCATCCAAGGAACATTTTTACAAAATTATTTGAGAATCGGCCTGACACTTTCGCAGGAGAAGATTTTTTAAGTTTTCACTATAGCCAAATAAGGCAAAATAGCCCCGCCCCCCTGGCGGCCATGTTTTTCGACTAATCAACATGGCTTGAAGGAATCTGATAGAGGGTCATCCAAAGAACATTTCTACAAAATTATTTGAAAATCTGCCAACCAGTTTGGGAGAAGAATAATTTTGAAGTTTTTTTCATTTCGTTGCCATGGAAACCAGAATTCTGCATGGATCCCAAAAAATTGAAGGAAATCTGGTGAGATCATTGAGAGGATTCTTTCTGTGAAGTTTCATCCAAATTGACTCACTGGTTACTGAGGAGAAGAAGTTGACGCACAACGCACGACGGACGACAGACAAAAGGTGATCACAATAACTCACCTTGAGCAAAGCTCAGGTGAGCTAAAAACATGAACAATCTCAATCAATGAGAGTATAACTATTGAATAGAGTTTTTAGCAATTTCTTCTGTTGCCAAAATGTTTTCAAAAGTCATCTGCTGCAGATGCGTCAACATGCGTCTACAAGTGGGAAAGGGTTAAAGAAATGCAATTATTCTTATAACTTAAAACTAACAATTTTGACCATTACATTTAAACGAACAAAACACTTTCCTCAAATAAGAGACATATTTTATTACATTAACAATACAATTTTAAACTTATAAATAAAAATATAAAACAGATCACAGATTTCTTTCGTTGTTAGTCTAAAATAATATAGATTGAAAATTGTCTAAATATACCATTGTTTAGTAAGACTAACTTTCAACAAGACATTCTAACTGGATTTCCAACTCTTCAAAAATTCTGAAGGTAATTATACATTTAGTCATGCTAATAATAACAATAGAAATATTAATTATCATTTAAATAAAATTCCTGTTCCTGTAAAAAAGAAATAAATAATAAACAAAAGTGTTTCCCTATCCACCTCTAACAAGTTTTAAAGTTATCAAAATAACCCTTTCCCACAAATATGAAGAAGATGACAAAAATATGGAAATTATCAATATATAAGGGTATAATCATTGAATAGATTTAATTGCTTGACTGATCGCGGTTTAAGGCCATTTTCAACCTTTTTTCAGTTATATTTGACTTTTGTCAAATGCCAAAGGAATGTTGGCTTAGCACGAGTTCAAACTCCATGAATTTACAGCACATGTCGCTACCTACTGAGCTAGTGTGGCTCCACTGAATACAATTAAAAACAATGATGTAAAAGGAGCAATTTCTCTTTTTGCCGTAACGTTTTCCGAAGTCCCCTGCTGCAAAAGCTTCAAAATGCATCTGTATGTGGAAAAGGGTTATTGCCATTTGACTTATCTTTTTTTCTGCATGCATAAACATCATTCATAAATAGTGAGCATTTATTTCTACTACTCATTTAAATTAACCCTTCTCCACATACAACAATTCTGCAGAATATGACTATATAAACATCTTAGTAAAAATAGATAGAAACTCTATATATGAAAGTATAATTGTTAAATATAGTTGAAAACTATGCGGCAAAAGGAGAAATAGCTCATTATGAAAAATGTCTCCTTTTCCAACGATGTTTTAAAAGAGTCATCCGATGCAGATGGGTCTGTGTCTGAATGTCAGAAAGGGTTATTTCAGTTGAATAGTCTTTATCTTGATTACAAATATATCATCCATAAATAATTCTCATTCATTTAAATTAACATGTTAGTTCTAAGGCTTTGTTTGATATAAATGCACAGAATAAATCTTAACAGAACTCGAGCCTTATTCAAATAATGTAACAAATGTGTCACTGGCCAATAACCTGTTAACCCTTTTCCCACATACAGATGCTTTCTAACAACTCTGCAGCAGACAACTTTTGAAAACATTGTGACAAAAGTAGAAATTGCTCAAAACGAGCAATATCTCCTTTTGCCTCAATGTTTTGAACTCTTTTCAGTAGTTATACCTACATCTATAGAGCTATTCCATGGTTTTCCTTGATATTTTCAAAGTCGTCGGCTGCAGATTTGTTGTATGTGGGAAAGGGTTAAGTGAAGTGTTAGACAGGTTGACAGACAGCAGAGAAGATATCCCTATGTGTCACCCTGCCAAAGAAGGCGAGTCAAAAAATGCTGCTTTTAAAAACTAAAACAAATAAATACGTAATCTTGCCGGTACATGTATTATCTTTCTTATTCACAAACTTACAAATAATTTACTGCACCATATGCAATAATGAGGAACTTAGTTTAACACTTTCCCACATATAGACGCGTTCTGATGCCTCGGTAGCAGACAACTTTTGAAATCATTGTGGCAAAAGGAGAAATTGCTCATAACGAGCAATTTCTCCATTTGCCACAATTATTTCAACTCGATTCGATAATCATACTCTCATTTATAAAGATTTTATATATTTTGGATCTGATAATTTCAAAGTCATTCACTGCAGATTTATTGTATGTGGGGAAGAGTTAAAACAAAATTCAGCATAGAATAAATCTGAAGCAGAAGTCTTGTAAACATCAAGGTAAAAATACGGAAAATCACTATCAAAGAAAGTATGAAAACAAAATGGCAAAGAAGAAACTGCTCTTTATGAGTAGTTTTTCCTTTTGTCACAGTCTTAAATAGCTGACTGCTACAGATGTGTCTGTTTGTGGGAAACAGAGAGTAAGATTAGACGGTTCTAACAAAGTTCCTGCAGCCTATTACTCTTTGCAGGTATGATATTTGCTGGGACCTGCTGGGTATGTCAGGGACGTAGTAGTGAATAGTTTACCGCATTCAAAGACAATTGCCGGGATTGAGTGTAAGCAGGTGTGAGATGTAGTAATAGTCCGTTTCTGCTATTATTTGAAAAAACATCAATGAATAATTCCCATAATCAAAAAAGGTAATAACATATGATACCAGTTTTTTCAAAACTATAAAACTGAATAACTTGAGTGTGGTAAGTGTGGAACTAAGTAATTAATAAAACCACCAACGTCAAAAATTATTGGAAACGTAATATTTAAGAAATGCCATTGTTTTGGAAAATTTCTTTTATATATAAAGATACAGTTGGAAAAACTGTTTTTTATACCTATGACAAAAAGTGGAAAACATTGTGGCAAAAGGAGAAATTGCAATTTCTTCTTTTGTCACTATGTTTTCAAAAAGCTGTCTGCTGCAGAGGCGTCCGAAAGCGTTTATATGAGGGAAAGGGTTAATTTAATTTACGCCAGAGGGATAAGTGGGAACACTATTTCTCACATTTTTAGCCTGTAATTCTAATTTCTCTAAAGAGAGATGTTCGATCGTTGACACTATGAATTATATATCTTAAAAGTCGTCTAGGCTAGATTCGATCTCTATGAGACATCACCAAAGCAACTGGTCCCAACAGATCCTAGCTGATCTCAATCCCGGCAAATATCATACCCCTTCTCTTTGGCATTGTAAGTCATGAAGAAAAAGGAAAATAGTAATTGTATCTTATGCAATGTCTTCATTTTACATTAACTTTTTCAATTCATGCAAAAAGGAAGAGTATAAACGAAATCTAAAAGTTTTCTAAGTATCTAGTCTTTTAACATAATGTATGAATTAAATAAAATAAGTGAACAATTTTTAAAAAATTAATAAAATAAAAACCCTTGGAATGTTTAAAGAAAATACTATTCTAATAAATATAATATTTGTCTGTACATGTATTCACAAATAATTATGTATAATTTACTTCATTGGTAGATCTGAACACGTAGGTTCAGATCAGCCTGTGTATCTGTTCAGGTTCGACAGGTGGTGACAGAAGCTTCTTATAAACTAATTTAAGTAGTATGTGAATGATGTTGATCCTGATCAGACTACAGGGGATGAACAGACTGATCTTGATCTACAATGTTCATAGGCCAACTAGTACCTTTTCCGAAGAACAGGATCACATAAATTTCATCCCTTTCCTTTATGTATATAGCAAATCTCTAATGGAAGACTTCTTTGAAAGCATCAAGGAAAAACTATGGAAAATAGTTACAGATGAAGGAATAATTATTGGAAAGAGTTGAAATCGTTATGGTAAATAGATACATTGCTCATCATGCAAACACATTATAACACATCTGCAGCAGACACCACTTTTGACAAAAGAAGAAATTTCAACTCAATTAAATTCCAATGGTGTCTGCTTCAGATTTCTTGTATGTGGGAAAGGATGAAGAACTCATCTAAAAGAAAACCAGATGAGTGATTGTTCATGTAATATTCTTTGGAGTTCTGTAAAGGTAATAGTGGACGGACATACAGACAGCAAAGTCAAACACCCTGTAAATATCCCACAGATTTGGGAGACAAATTCAATTCCTCTTTCACAGTAATTTCTTCATTGACACAAGTTTCATTGGCACATACAGTAAATAATATATATATATATCACTATAGATAATGAGGAGTAAACGGTTCATTTCCCAACAATATCTCACTTTTAAAACTCAACTAAACCCTATGTTGTTGGTTATATAAGGAGTTGGTGAAGTGAAATACTCTTCTTATCTAGAGCTCTGCAATGGCATATAAGAAACACACTCAAGATCCTTCAGCCTGTTCCTCCTTCAGTTTCTGTATCCGGTATGTCATACTGCCCTCTCTTGAAGTTGTTGGAGGTTTATCATTACGGTCAACACCTTCATCTCTCTCATTTGAGGTTTCATTAGGTTTATTCTGGTTGTCTCTTTGTGTAGCTGCACTTTCATCTTCCTGCTTCTCATTGTTTGTATCACGTTTTTCTTGGTCCCCATTGTCTAAAACACTACCACCTCCTCTGTTATCCACTTCCAGATCTATTTTCTCAGAGGTTCCCTTATCATCTTGATTCTCAACAGGATCGGATTCATTTTTAACTTGTTCTTCTTCATCTTTACCCAATGAAACATTTGTTTTAGACTCATTTAAATTATCTTTCATTTGAACTTCAACTGGACTAGCTTTGTTCAAATCGCCGTCATCGTCTTTTATTGTATCATCTTTCTGAAATGATTCTGGTTCTCCTTCCTCCTCATAAACAGGCAGCTCTACAGATGGTTCTCTGTTAGTGTTTTGATTGATAACAAAAGGTTCACTTTCCTTATCTACTCTATCCAAAGGTAGCAACCTTTCCGTCTCTCCGTCGTCCTTTTCATCATGTAACCACCTGCAGCAAATAACATTTTTTTTGTCAATTACACTGATATCTTTGTCAAATCTTGGGCAGAGAACTTTAAAAACATCTAGGCAGAAATATAGAAAGTTTCTTTAAAAGAAAATGTAATTATTGAATAGAGCTGAAAACAATGTGGCAGAAGGAGAATTTGCTCATGATGAGCTATTTCACCTTTTTCCATAATGTTTTCGAAAGCTGTCTTCTGCAGAGGCATTAAAAAGTTTCTGTATGTGGGAAAGGATTAACTGAGTAATTGATAATCGGCACAGAAACAAAAAAAATCTTCTTTTGCCAATATGTTTTCAACACTATTTAACAAAAAATAATGTTGCATTTAAAGAGTGTTCCCATATTTTAACCCTTTCCCACCTGCAGAGGCATTTTAACGCAATAGCAGCAGACCACTTTTGAAAACATTGTGGCCAAAGGTGAAATTGCTCATCATGAGCAATTTCACCTTTGGCCACAATGTTTTCAATTTTATTTAACAATTAACCTATCTTTTATGGAGATTTTACAGGTTTTTGTCACTATGTTTTCAAAGTCGTCTGCTGCACATTTGTTGTATATGGGGAAGGGTTTATAGTTACCAAAGGATCAAGAGTAAAAGTTCTGTCTCCTTGATATAAGAGAAATACAGTTTAAAATGGAGTAAAACCCAATAAAACAGAATAAAAAAGATATGTATAGACACAATTTATTACAAGAATATCTTAAGTGGTCGTTGATTTATCAATCAGACTGGTTTTAATGTGCAATGTTTGTTTGCATCAGTATATTGGCATAGAATCAAAATGAAAAAGTATAGTCTATAATAAACAAACATATAAGTAGTGCTTACTTTTCACATGTAAAGATATATGTTTCCGGGGAGTCCATTGCCTCCTTGATAAGTACAGATTTAAGGTACCAGCCAGAGCCGGAACCTTGGCCATTGTGACCAATCAAGACCTCGGTTAATCGTCCCAAATCAACAGCTTGAATCAGGAATGTGTCTGTCTGAAAGGAGTACCGGTACATTTTTTATAATGATAAAAATTCTGAAATATTTTCAAAAGAAAAAAATTATTTAAGAGAGGCCCTGGATCACTTTCACATTTCTGACACCTCTGCAGCAGACGACTTTTGAAAACATTGTGGCAAAAATAGAAATTGTTCACAATGAGAAATTTCTCCTTTTGTCACAATGTTTTTAACTCTATGGTATAAATAATTAAACCCTGATTTATTGAGATTATTCACGTTTTTGTCTATGTTTTCATAGTCGTCTGCTGCAGATTTATTGTATGTGGGAAAGCATTAAGATAAGATCAATATTTACAGAACCATGCTTACCAACCCTCCAGATTCAATCGTGAGTCTCACGATTTGAAGGGCGTAACCCCACCCCCACGATCGTGAGGGAGAAACTCACGATTTTCGAAAATTCGAAAATTTAAAAAAAAAAAAAAAAAAAAAAAAAAAAAAAAAAAAAAAAATTTTTTTTTGCTTTTTTTTAAATCAAATCATGAGAATAAATGTACTGAAAATTACTACAATCACTTTCTAACATCAACTTTTTAACATATTGTCACTGATAAAAGGCCCTTTCTTTCAACAAGTTCAAAACAATGTGTGTAGCTGGACTAAATGATTAAAACATGTATGTATATTTCTTCTCCATGTGTCTTTATTCCATTGGTACCCGTGTTTTTCATTCAAAAGTATGTCTATAAATTAAAATGTTGTTAATATTTTTATTTTCTTGGATGTAATATGAAAGTCTTTGACATAACAGACAACTTGCGTGATTTTCTAGTTGACCACAGTTAAAACATTTCTAAATATCAAAGGACAGATTTGAAAACATGCCAAAATAATACTTAAATGCTAATATACAGTTGAAAATAATCTGTTTAATAGAAAACATTCTCAAAATGAGTCTTTTTAATTATTTTCCTATATTAAATATTGAAAGTATTGTACATGTATCCCTGCATAGTTATCTAAATTCCGTTCTATTGTGAACATTTCTACTGTTAAATTCATGGCGCTGAAAATCTCCCCCTTCAAACCCCAATCCCCCACTTTGAGATTATGAAACTCCCCCTTGAGGATGAGAAAAGGTTGGTAAGCATGCAGAACATTAAATTTTTCTGATCAATGCAACTGAACCCTTTCCATCATAACCCTTTCCAACCTGCAGACGCATTTTGACGCTTCTGCAGCAGACGGCCTTTTGAAAACATTGTGTCAAAAGAAGAAATTGCTCATTTTGAACAATTTCTCCTTTTGACACAATGTTTTCCACTTTTAGTCATAGGTTATCCATTCAATTAAAGAGATTATCCATTTTTTGACGAAATATGTTCAAAGTTGCCTGCTATAGAATTGTCTTATGAGGGAAAGGGTTAAACAGGGGTTATTTACCCTTTCAGTAATATATGGATGATCGGTTATCTAAAAGTTTAATTTAAGAATTGTGTTGAAAACATTGAGGCTTAAGGAGAAATTGCTCAAAGTTTTCAAAAGTAGTCTGCGGCAGAGGCATCAGAAATGTACGTCAGAAACGGTTAAAATAAAATATCAATATTTACAGGACTTAAGAAAATTCTGATCAATCCAATTTAACCTTTACCCACATACAACAAATCTCCAGCAAGTGACTTTGTAAATGTATTGGGAACAAAGGGTTATTAAAGGGATATTTCAGTGAAACTAGCTACATGTATATGCGAAATGCAAATGCATACCTGTCCAGATTCAAATTTGTCGCTATCTTCTTCCAAGTGATGAATCAAGAATCTTTTTCCTGTATCGCCCAATGTACCTATCAGTTTGACAAAGACAGCGGCATCGGTTCCGGAACCGAATCCATCACCGGTGTCCGTCCTTACAACATAGTCACGTACTGAAAGAAAATTAAAAACATAAGTTTGACATAGAAGTATTGATTCCTGAACTAAACACATCCCTAGTCTCTATCCTTACAACATGATCATGAACCGAAACAGAAACAAGCAATCATTTTGAGCAATTTCTTGTTTTCAAAAAGCCGTCTGCTGCAGAGGCATCAGAAAGCGTCTATATGAGAGAAAGGGTTAAGTAAAGTTGAAAACATTGTGGCCAAAGGAGAAATTGCTCATCATGAGCAATTTCACCTTTGGCCACAAGGTTTTCAAAAGTCGCCTGCTGCTATCGCGACAAAATGCTTCTGTAGGTGGGAAAGGGTTAAATGAGTCCTGAATACTTTCCAACAAGAAATCTGACAACTTTGAAACACATTGTCAAAAATGCGAACATTTTCTATGAGTGAAAGAACACTTAGTGAATCAAGTTGAAAACATGGTAGAACAAGAGTTGTCGGAGGACAATATAGCTCGCCTATCAGGGATATCGTCTATCAGGGCCTACTTCAGAACAGTTATAGCATGGGTATAAAGTCCAAAATCCAAAAGTGGAATAATTCAGTTGAAATTGAATTTACAAAAGAAAGACGAGAATTACGCATAATTAAATGTCTCACTGTGTCCCCTGCTTTGACTATCAAGGCAAGTGTAAAACACAAAAAGTAAACAAAACTCTAACATTGAGCTAAACACAATTATTTTTAAACAAGAAATAATAAAAAAAAAAATTCAAAAATACAAGAAATTTAAAAAAAAAAATTGAGCTGAACACAAAGTTCCAAAATTCAAGAAAAAAAATAAAAAATAAAAATGCTCAAAGTTCAAAAATACAAAAAAATGAAATTAATCCAACAAAATATGAAGAAGCTATGCCCAATTTTCAAAATCCAGCAAAAAACAAATGTTTTACCCCAAAAAATATGAAAGCCCTAGAACCAGTACTTATTGAGAAAAAAAAAAAATCGAAACTTTAACGTTAAGCTAAACGCAAAATTGAAAAATACAAGAAAAGAAAAAGAAAAAAATCCAAATGTTTGAAAAAAATCCATTCCAGAGTTATGGGACTTGACATACAAGGTCCCCTAATGATCCTGAATAAGTGTGTGAAGTTTCAAAGCAACAGCATACACAGTGTCTGAGAAAAGGCCTTGCACGCAAAGGTTTGACCAAAATTCTAAGTCGAAAAAGGGGCACAATTCAGTCAAAATCCATTCCAGAGTTATGGGACTTGACATACAAGGTCCCCTAATGACCCTGAATAAGTGTGTGAAGTTTCAAAGCAACAGCATACACAGTGTCTGAGAAAAGGCCTTGCACGCAAAGGTTTGACCAAATTTCTAAGTCCAAAAAGGGGCACAATTCAGTCAAAATCCATTCCAGAGTTATGGGACTTGACATACAAGGTCCCCTAATGATCCTGAATAAGTGTGTGAAGTTTCAAAGCAACAGCATACACAGTGTCTGAGAAAAGGCCTTGCACGCAAAGGTTTGACCAAAATTCTAAGTCGAAAAAGGGGCACAATTCAGTCATAATCCATTCCAGAGTTATGGGACTTGACATACAAGGTCCCCTAATGACCCTGAATAAGTGTGTGAAGTTTCAAAGCAACAGCATACACAGTGTCTGAGAAAAGGCCTTGCACGCAAAGGTTTGACCAAATTTCTAAGTCCAAAAAGGGGCACAATTCAGTCAAAATCCATTCCAGAGTTATGGGACTTGACATACAAGGTCCCCTAATGATCCTGAATAAGTGTGTGAAGTTTCAAAGCAACAGCATACACAGTGTCTGAGAAAAGGCCTTGCACGCAAAGGTTTGACCAAAATTCTAAGTCGAAAAAGGGGCACAATTCAGTCAAAATCCATTCCAGAGTTATGGGACTTGACATACAAGGTCCCCTAATGACCCTGAATAAGTGTGTGTGAAGTTTGAAAGCAACAGCATACACAGTGTCTGAGAAAAGGCCTTGCACGCAAAGGTTTGACCAAATTTCTAAGTCCAAAAAGGGGCACAATTCAGTCAAAATCCATTCCAGAGTTATGGGACTTGACATACAAGGTCCCCTAATGATCCTGAATAAGTGTGTGAAGTTTCAAAGCAACAGCATACACAGTGTCTGAGAAAAGGCCTTGCACGCAAAGGTTTGACCAAGCTGGCAACGCGGACGCCAACGCCAACACCAACGCCAACGCCAACGCCAACGCCAACGCCGGGGTGATAACATAAGCTCCCCTATTTCTTCGAATAGGCGAGCTAAAAAGGAGAAAAAGTAATCTTCTGCAGAGGCTTCAGAAAGCATTTACAAATTGAAATGATTAACCCTTTCCCGTATATAGACCTTTTCTGACGCCTCTGCATCAGATGACTTTTGAAAGCATTGTGACAAATGGAGATATTGCTCAACACGAGCAAGTTCACCTATTGCCACAATGTTACAAATTTTTTTCAGTAATTATACCTACATTTATAGAGATTTTCAGTGTTTTTGCCAGATGATTTCAAAGTCGTCTGCTGTAGAATTGTCCTATGTGGGAAAGGGTTAAGGATAAAATAAGAGCTTATAACCTGGCCAGTCATGTCCCAATGGCGCCGTCTCCACGGCGATATCTTGTCCTTGCTTGTCCAGACTCAACCATTTGTCTATGGGGAACACAAGTTCTTTCTTGTCCTTTAAGTTCACCAGTGTAACCTAGCAATATATATATCAGGGCCCATATTTACTGACCATTCCATATTCATACTACTTCTAAATTTGTTGAAAAACATGTAGTTTAATTTTTGAAATACATGGTAATCTTAATTTTACAGGAACACGGTTTCTGACGACTTGTTCAGCCATGTTTAGCCAATCAGAAATTGTGTTACTTGGAGAATTTAGAATAAGAATTAGAAAATAATTTTTGTAGATGTCGAGCCACAATAGCTCATTCAGTTACATCAAGGGGTCACAAGTCAAATCCTGGCTCGGCCGTTCATTCTTTCCGATGATTGACAAAGGTCATTGAGACTAATGTCATTGGATCTACCAACAGGCTTAACTTTTTCCCACATAAAACAAATCTGCAGCAGACGACTTTGCACATATTTTGTCAAAAAATAGAAAATCTCTATAATTGAATGGATAACCTATGACTAAAAGTGGAAAACATTGTGGCAAAAGGAGAAATTGCTCGTTTCGAGCAATTTCTTCTTTTGTCACTATGTTTTCAAAAAGCTGTCTGCTGCAGAGGCGTCAGAAAGCATCTATATGAGGGAAAGGGTTAATAGTTTATGTGTGGAGGTAG
Source organism: Serripes groenlandicus (assembly GCA_031761405.1). Classification (NCBI taxonomy): domain Eukaryota; kingdom Metazoa; phylum Mollusca; class Bivalvia; order Cardiida; family Cardiidae; genus Serripes; species Serripes groenlandicus. The sequence goes on along the minus strand of JASEVX010000001.1, from coordinate 164,102,024 downwards.
TCTGTTGCCTGGAAGAAGTACTGGGGCCAGAAAGCCAGGAAACACACTTTAGAGGAACTGGTCGCTGTGATATAACTGAAATACGGTTGAAAACAGCTTTAAGCTCCAATAAATCAATCAATACCACTGTAGATAAGGCTCTATCCGCATATTAATGTAAAATGATCTAAATTGCCAATTTTTATAAGAAGTTTGTGAGACCTTTTGAACCGATTATTGAACAGTGCAGGTTAATCTGGAGTTATTTAAGTCGCAAAGGTCCTGAGAGCACCGTTAAAATGTTGTACCAAGTCATAGGTCTATTTCATGACTGCAACTTGTAATTAATTTATATTTATATAATTAGCAAGAAATGTTTTGAGTTTATATTAACCTTCTCCATAAATATGGTTTGACCAGTTTCTGCATACATAAAATCTGCAGCCGATGACTTTGAAAACATTAAAGGAAAACTATGGTAACTCTATATGAATGAAAGTATTTTTTTTAAATAAAGTTGAAAAACAGTCAATCAATTAACCTTTTCCCAGATACAGATGCTGATGCCTATGAAGCAGAAGACTTTTGAAAACATTGTGGTTAAAGGAGAAATTGATCATAATCAGCAATTTCTCCTAAAGCAACAAAATTTCCAACTCTATTCAATTATACTTTCATTTATAGAGAATTTCCATATTTTTACACAGAAGTTTGCACAGTCGTCTGCTGTTGATTTCTTGTATGTAGAATAGGTTTAATCCAAGATCAAGAATAAGTTTCTATATATAATGATTTAACGTTTTTCCATAAATAACAAGTTCTTTCTAGATGAATATTGATACCTTTTCAACTTTCCAAGGTTTACCAGTGTTATCATGCTCTAGACGTATTTTTCTAATCGTTCCGAGGATCTCTGGATCTAATGTGAGCTGTAAGAAAAGAATTACAAGTCAATATGTAGTCAAACTTTTCTTAAACATAAATACAAAGTTTTAAACATCTGCAAATTTACAACACTAACATAACAAGATGTGATTGGGGAACACCAAATGCTCCTAGGCAGCAACAAAAGTAAGGTCAACAGTCAATGTCAAGGTCCTTTTAGAATATCATCTTGTTACTGGAAAACCTACTTTATAGACTTACAAAACACACACACAGAGCTTCTTAAACAAGTTTAATGCCATCTGCTCTATTTTTTTCATATTTTCATATTTAATATGAATTGAATCGCGAATATAAATAAAATATTGTTTAAACCAATGTCAAGGTCACAACATTGAGGTTTTTTTTTATAATGGGGAAAGAGTTGTCTTAAGAAATATTCATGCCTTATATAAAAGACCTGTAACCAAAGGGTCACACATTAAAGGTTTCACAACACCAAATAGATAGACAGACAGGGTAAAACACAATAAGCATAACAAATTCACAGTCAACAAGAATAATAATAAAATAATTTCATTTTATGATTTATTTCATTTTGAGCAATTTTTCCTTTTGCATTAATGTTTTTCAACACTATTTAATAGTAAAACTTTCATCTATTGAGATTGTTCATGTTTTCGTCAATAAGTTTTGAAAGTTGTCTGCTGCAGAATTGTTGTATGTGGGAAAGGGTTAAGTGGTTGTGATTTCAAACCCCAGCTTGATCAATATTTGATCCGACGTTTGATAAATGTCAATGAGATAAGCCTTATTCGTGTTCAACCAATGGGCAAATATTCTATGTCGGAAAAAAAGCCAGTTACTTTGAAAGGCTTTTGTGTCAAGTAATGGTGTAAGAAAGTCAGAAAAATCATCAGAAGGTGATCTGGCTGCTGTGATATGACTGAAAATGTTTTGAAAACAATCAATCAATAAAAGGGAGCTGGAAAAGTTTAAAAACTTACATCAAAAACATCAGTGTTTCCTGAATAAAAGAACCCAGTTCCAGCTGATCCCAGTGGAATAGGTCCCGAGTTATCTGCGTCTCCATACACTGTGAGAATCACATTGGAATCTGTACCACTCTCTGGTTCACTGGAGGTTGTTAAATAGGCCTTCCATTCTGAACCTGTCCATACAATACATAGTAAATATTATGTTGTAGTAGCAGTATATCAGTTTGCATTGTATGTCAATTTTTCCATGCTCCGAGTAGTACAACACAAACCTAAATACCACAACTGCAACTTAGTTTTCCTTTCATTATATGCCTTTTATAACTTTCATGACAAAAAAAGACACAATTTGCAAATTTAAATGCTTTCAATAATGCAATAACACATGAGAGATAATTTATGAATGGCGTGTGAATAAAGTCCAATTACTGCATTTTGTTTTATGTGGAAACATATTACAATGAAGGTCCATCACATTTCAGTGATGTTCCATATCAATATTTTTTTTTTGACTATGTCAAATACAGAAATTAAATCCAATTGTGTTGTATTTGAGCATGACATTTTGCATGTTTATAGCACCAGAAATGGTGCAGTTATATGATATAATTATGCGATAGCAATATATTAGGGGAGGTGACCAATTTAGTCTACTTTTGTTGGTTCATGCCAGACATACCTATATTTAGTATGTCATGTACCAGACTAAATAAAACCCTAAAAAAACAAAAACACTACCCTGTACCTGTATACAAGTTAGAGTCATCTTCCTCAGCCTGGGAGACAACCTCGGGTACCGGAGTTTTATCCACGATGTCTGACAGAGGTAGTATGACGTCTTCTTGACCTTCCTTCATACCTTCGTTCAGACATTTACCATAGTCAAATACAGACATTGTTGTATCTTTTTCTGATTCCATGACGACAACCTTTTCCAACAGCCATTCGGATCCAGTTTGACTGACCTTCACTTTTATCAACTGACCAAGGTCAACGGCCGGTAGAGTAAAGATGTCCTTCTGCAAAGAGTTAACATTACTCTAGTTTGCAAGCCTCAGTCAAAAGACTATACAAATCATGATGACTATGTATTGCTCATCTGAATAACTTGGTTACTCATATATCAAATACTAACTTAACTCTTTTCCACATATGAAAATGTGCAGGAGGAAAATGTCTATAAACAAAAGTATGATTATTGAACATAGTTTAAATCATTGTGGTTCATCATGGCCAATTTCTCATTTTGCAACAATGTTTTGAAATGCATCTGCCACAGATATGTCAAAATGCGTCTTTAAACCTTTCCCTCATTAGACAATTCTGCAGCAGACGACTTTGAACATATTTTGTCAAAAAATAGAAAAACTCTATATTTGAATGGATTACTTATGACTCAAGTGGAAAACATTGTGGCAAAAGGAGAAATTGCACGTTTTGAGCAATCTCTTCTTTTGTCACAATTTAAAAAAAAAAAACCCGTCTGCTGCAGAGGCATCAGAAAGCGTCTATATGAGGGAAAGGGTTTAAAGGGAACATCCCTGTATTACAATACATGTTTCATGCAAAACAAGAACTGTCACTCAAGATGACATATAACTTTCCAACCAAACGCAAGCAATCTGCAGTAATAGTAAGATGGGTCAGCGTCAAACTTTGTAATATAAGAAGCAGTTACATCTGTTTCACGCTGAGACATTGAAAATTTAGTCTAGGCTGCAGATGACTTATAGCCCAACAACTGCTATGACACTATAATTTTTTTATGAGGGGTTATAACTCTAGAGATTTGATCCAAATTTATGTCTTCTACATCTACAATTAAGTCTATCCGTTTTGCCACAATTTATTCAATTCTTTTTGATAATTCTTCTTTCATTTAATGAAGGAGCTTTTCCCTGTTTTTGCATACATGTTCAACTGATATAGTTGGAAATAGATGCAGTGATTCCCGTATACAGAGACAGTATTTGTTTGGGGGTGATATAAAAAGACTGTATTCCAGTATATTACCCCTCCAGATTCAAATCTGTTTGTAGTATTCAGAGGTGTAAGAAGTCTTCTAGCCCCAGTATCCCCTCTCTCTCCGAATATCTGTAATGTCACTACTGAATCTTCTTCTGACCTTGACCTTTCACCTGTGTGTACTTCTACATGGTACTGATAGACTGCAATAGAACATACACAACATTTAAACACTTTCCAAAATACAGATGAATTTTTATTGACGCCTATAAAGCAGACGACTTTTGAAATCATAATGGCAAGAGGAGAAATTACTCAAGCCCTTTTTTGAGCAATTTTTTAATTTGATCGATGTTTTTTATTCTATCTGATGATTAACTGATTTTATTTACCCTCGCCATGCAGAGTTTATTATTTGGCGAGCAGCTTGATTCTTTTTGATGATTAAACTCCCTTTTATAGAGATTTTCCATACTTCACTCTAGATGTTCCAAAGTCGTCTGCTGCAAATATTTTGTATGTGGGAAATGGTTTAAGAGGCTATCTATATAAGCCACTTCTGGCAATTAGGGGTCTTGTTTCATCCGCAAATAGTGAAGACTCGGGTGAGCATGCACATATGCAGTTTCACGAAAGGCTTCACTATCAATTTACATGTACATGTATTAAAGATGCTAAAAAATGAGAAATGTAGCCCCACAATGTAAGATATAGGAACTTGCATATGTATAATAAATAAGTTAAAGCTACATGTATATTGATTTGATTAACAATTTTTTGACATATTTCAGTATACCTGATTCAAGTGGATGAGACATATGCAATCCGGAACTTACATAACTCGTTCTATCATTGCTTATACAAAACAATAATCTAAACTTAATGGAAATTTGTTGGATGATTTATGCAGATTTCAAATGTATATCAAGGCATTTCATTGTTGAAGTTAGGTTTATCCTGACATCATTTGTTATTCTATCTCTGCAAATCTGAAAACCGAGGAGGGAAGTTTCTGCTACAATTTTAAAAGTCTTAGGAACGCCCTGAATGTAAATCAAATCACGATCTTTAGGTGAATGCTCTAATTACACCACAGAAGCAGCATACACTATTGGAAAAATCCCTTCTGTCTTTAAAGACTCATAACTATCAAATCTGCAGCAGACATCTTTGAAAACATCTTGGCAAAAAATAGAACTGAATACATTGCCGCAAATTCTCCATTTGCCTAAATCAGTTCAGAGACTGCAGAGATTTTCGAAGGCATCTGTATGTGAGTATGTTTAAAATATTGCACACTTGCAGTGCTATAGATCTATTAGAAGTCCATACCTGAGAGTTGATTATCTACAGATTGAACAGGAAGTTCTCTCCAGAAATCTGTATGTCTGTCTATCTCTAGAGAAATGCCTGCAGTAAAAACATACTCTTCCTCCGTCTTATCATTTTTCACCTTGATCTATATGATAAACAGAAATATGATTAAACCATATTTTTTCAAAAACTTTGAGAATATATACTATTTGACCAAGACTGCATTTTTCTTCTAATTTCATCAATTTTAATTTGGTGAATAAACTCTGTATGAAAAAAGATTGCTAAAATGTAAGCAAATGTCTGCAAAATTCAGTTATAGTTCCCCTATCATTGTGTTTCCTGCTTGTCACAATTACTTTTGTCAAGTGTCAGAAAGAATGTTGGCTGAGCTGGGGTTTGAACTGATCCCATTATTTTCCTATAATTTCTAGCACATGTTCTCATAATAACAAAGACAGGACAATGGAATGGAAAAAAGTACTGGGAGTTTAAATGAAAATTATTCACATAAAGCAGCAGAAATCGTCTGCACAAATATAAGGATAATCACCATCAACTAAAGATTAATTATTGAATAATTGTGAAAAGTTTTCAAAAATCTGCTGCTTCCGATGTGTCAAAATGCATCTGTATGTGGAAAACAGTTACACTTACACTTTCAACAAAAAACTTTGGTCCACTTTTATTCCTATACCATGCCTCTTGTTTATCTTCTCCATGGAAACCAATTCTGACTTTGAAGAGGTCACCAATATTTTCCTGAACTCTGACCTATAAGAAGAAAAGCATATTTATGTTAATTTCACACAATCAACATCTTAACCCTTTCCCTAAGACAACACATTTGTAGCAGAAGACTTTGAAAAATGTTTTGTCAAAAATATGGAAACTCTCTTTAAATGAAAAAAAGAGTTAATGACTAATAACTATAACCTTTTATGACAGTGTTATTGACTGTCAGACAAATGACTGAAAAGTGATCCCTAAATTCCCCAGACATATTTTCTTTTTAAATTGTAGGTGAACATAAAAGCCTGAATAACTCAAAATGTAGACAAACAAGAGGACCATGATGGTCCTATATTGCACACCTGATTTGATATAATTAGTGTTCTAACTCTATCAGGAAAATCAGCAAATACAGGTACAGAAATGTTTACTGGTGTGTAACTGTCTTTGAGTAAAAAAGAGAATTTCTGCGATATTATTGATAACCCCTTTTCATTGACACATGCAAAGGGCACTATACTTTTATTTCAACAAACAAAGCGACAGTTTTAATTTGATGTCAACCTTGTTTACTGAGCAAGTATCCCTATAACACTTTCCCACATACAACAAATCTTTATGCTTTTTGCTTATCATGAACTTATATACTTTTGCCACAATGTTTTCAAAAATTGTCTGCTGCAAATGCGTCTAGATGAGTCTGCACTGGGAAAGGATTAAATGTCCCAAGCTCTCCCCAAAAGATACAGGTTTACTCTAGACCAACTTACCTGGAATGAATTCCCATCTTGTGGATCAAATCCCTCAGTGTTACCAATGACAACTGGACCACTGTGACCTTGGTTACCATACAGGTGTAACTGTAGTGGACAAGTAGTTGCTTCATCCCCATCTTTTATCACACAACTCACTGTCCATGGGTCTCCTGAAAAAAATGTTTATCCATAATGGCTTGAGTGCTATTGGATCCCCGACAGAATATAGACCATTCAAGGAATCAGATATTGAGAATGATAATAAGTTGTAATAGTTTGTTCCACAGTTCATGTAAAATAAACAAACTAAACATTTCAAGTAAAGTCGCTAATTTCAAAGGAAAAACATTATTACATTCCTGGTGAAATTGTAATGTTTACCTTGACCTTTCTCAATAGAAACCAAGTAAAACATATTGACATGTATGAACAAGAGGCCCAAGAGGGCCAGTATCGCTCCACGGCCATTAGGCAAAAATTAAATCTCTAAACAGCCATATAAGGTAAAATAGCCCCGCCCCCTTGCGGCCATGTTTTTCAACCAATCAACATGGCTTGAAGGAATCTAATAGAGTTTCCCAAGGAACATTTCTACAAAATTATTTGAAAATTGGCCAAATACTTTCGGAGGAGAAGATTTTTTAAGTTTTCACCATAGCCATATAAGGCAAAAAAGCCCCGGCCCCTGGTGGCCATGTTTTTCGACCAATCAACTTGGCTTGAAGCAATCTGATAGAGGGTCACCCAAGGAACATACAAAATTATTTAAAAATCGGCCTGACAGTTTCGGAGAAGAAGATTTTTTAAGTTTTCACTATAGCCATATAATGCAAAATAGCCCCGCCCCCCTGGTGGCCATGTTTTTCAACTAATCAACATTTCTTGAAGGAATCTAATAAAGGGTCACCCAAGGAACATTTCTACAAAATTATTTGAAAATCGGCCCGACACTTTCGGAGAAGAAGATTTTTGAAGTTTTCACTATTTTTTTCTTTCTGTTGCCATAGAAACCAGAATTTCGAATGGATAAAAAACAAGAGCTGTCGGAGGACAGCGCGCTCGACTACATGCCGCTTATTCACATAAAGCACTATTTCATTATATTGCACTTAAGTACTATTAAATCATATTATATACTCTATATGTAAAAGCAACTGATTAGATATACATACATTTAAATATAATTTAAAAATAAAATTTCCTAAGTCAATCAAGGGCCATTACTCCATATTTAGGATACAATGGAGTTATCTAACCTAATTGTACGATGGTCCTTAACAAATATGTGAAGTATGAAGTGATTTGAATGATGTAACTTTAACGTTGAGCTAAACGCAAATGTTAAAACTGACCGAGTCCAAAATTAGCAAAACCTTAAAAAAAGGTTTTCCTAATGTTTGACACCATGCAAAACCCGTTTGATATGTTGAAGAATTATATTTGATAAATAAATGATCACAATTAGAAAGAAATGTAACCAAAAATTAAGAATTTATCTAAAATTCTCAAAATCAAACAAAAATCATGTTTTTTACCCCCTAAAAGTCACACTCAGCATCTTCAACATACAATGTGAAGAAAGGTATTACATGTAATTATATTCCAAATATGGAAGCCCTAACACAAGTACTTATTTAGAAAAAATCGAAAATTAAATGAAAAAGCCAACTTGCCCTAAAACTTTAACCACCCAAAAGCATGTGTTTTACCGCAAACAGAAGGTCACACTCAGCATCTTCAGCATATAATATGAAGAAATGTATTAAATGTAATTATTTTCCAAATATGAAAGCCCTAGCACAAGTACTTATTCAGACAAAGTTCAAAAAATAAAATAAAATCCTACTTGCCCCAAAACTTTAACCACCGAAAATCATGTTTTTTACCCCAAAAAGAAGGTCACACTCAGCATCTTCAGCATTCAATGTGAAGAAAGGTATAAGATGTAACTACATTCTAAATATTAAAGCCCTAGCACAAATTCTTATAGAGAAAAATTAAAAAATTAAATGAAAATGCCAACTTGCCCTAAAACTTTAACCACCCAAAATCATGTCTTTTACCCCAAAAAGAAGGTAAAACTCAGAATCTTCAGCATACAATATAAAGAAAGGTATTAGATGTAATTATATTCCAAATATGAAAGCCCTAGCACAAGTACTTATTGAGAAAAAAAAAAAAAAAAAAATCCAACTTGCCCTAAAACTTTAACCCCCGGAAATCATGTTTTTTTCCCCAAAAGGAACGTCACACTCAGCATCTTTAGCATTCAATGTGAAGAAAGGTATAAGATGTTACTATATTCCAAATATGAAAGCCCTAGCACAAATACTTATGAATGAAAGTCCCAACTTGCCCTAAAACTTTAACCGGACGCCGACGCCGGGGCGAGTAGTAAAGCTCTCATATTCTTCGAATAGTCGAGCTAAAAATTGAAGGAATTTAGTAGAGGACATTGAGAGGATGCTTTCTAGGAAGTTTCAACCAAATTGGCCAAGTGGTTAGGGAGAAGAAGTTGTTTAAAGGAAAAAGTTAACGCACGCACGCACGACGGACAGTTCGCCATGATATAAACTAACAAGAGCTGTCAGAGGACAGCGCGCTCGACTATATGCCGCTTATTCACATAAAGCACTACTTCATTATATTGCACTTAAGTACTATTAACCCTTTCCCTCATATGGCAATTCTGAAACAGACGACTTTGAACATATTTTGTCAAAACATAGAAAATCTCCATAATTGAATGGATAACCTATGACAAAAACTAGAAAACATTGTGGCAAAATGTTCTAAGTAATTCAAGGGCCATTACTCCATATTTAGGATACAATGGAGTTATCTAACCTAATTGTACGATGGTCCTTAACAAATGTGTGAAGTATGAAGTGATTTGAATTATGAAACTTTAACGTTGAGCTAAACGCAAATGTTAAAACTGACCGAGTCCAAAAATAGCAAAACCTTAAAAAAAGGTTTACCTAATGTTTGACATCATGCAAAACCCGTTTGATATGTTGAAGAATTACATTTGATAAATAAATGATCACAATTAGAAAGGAATGTAACCAAAAATTATGAATTTATCTAAAATTCTTAAAATCAAACAAAAACTAGAGGTTGTTTTTGGGAAAAACATATGTCTCCCCCAAGGGGTATTTGTCTGGCTGACTGTATTTTGTCAGTTAGTGATTTATTTTAAAAAAGGGCAATAACTCATCCAAAAGTAGGTCAAATTAAACGCCCTCGTAATATGCGCAACCAGACATTGTACCGATGACTCCTGTGAAGTTTCATAGAAATGTGGCAAAGGGGTTGTGAGATGAAGACCGGACAAAAATAAAATGGCAATTTTAAATAAAGGGCAATAACTCAACCAAAATTAGGTCAAATTAAACGCCCTCGTAATATGCACAACTAGACGTTGTACCGATGACTCCTGTGAAGTTTCATAGAAATGTGGCAAAGGGGTTGTGAGATGAAGGCCGGACAAGAATGAAATGGCAATTTTAAGAAAGGGCAATAACTCATCCAAAAGTAGGTCAAATTAAACGCCCTCGTAATATGCGCAACCAGACGTTGTACCGATGACTCCTGTGAAGTTTCATAGAAATGTGGCAGAGGGGTTGTGAGATAAAGGCCGGACAAGAAATGTGGACGCCCTGGATAAGAATGAAATGGCAATTTTAAAAAAAGGGCAATAACTCATCCAAAAGTAGGTCAAATTAAACGCCCTCGTAATATGCACAACTAGACGTTGTACCGATGACTCCTGTGAAGTTTCATAGAAATGTGGCAAAGGGGTTGTGAGATGAAGGCCGGACAAGAATGAAATGGCAATTTTAAGAAAGGGCAATAACTCATCCAAAAGTAGGTCAAATTAAACGCCCTCGTAATATGCGCAACTAGACATTGTACCGATGACTCCTGTGAAGTTTCATAGAAATGTGGCCAAGGGGTTGTGAGATAAAGTCCGGACAAGAAATGTGGACGCCCTGGACAAGAATGAAATGGCAATTTTAAAAAAAGGGCAATAACTCATCCAAAAGTAGGTCAAATTAAACGCCCTCGTAATATGCACAACTAGACGTTGTACCGATGACTCCTGTGAAGTTTCATAGAAATGTGGCAAAGGGGTTGTGAGATGAAGGCCGGACAAGAATGAAATGGCAATTTTAAGAAAGGGCAATAACTCATCCAAAAGTAGGTCAAATTAAACGCCCTCGTAATATGCGCAACTAGACGTTGTACCAATGACTCCTGTGAAGTTTCATAGAAATGTGGCCAAGGGGTTGTGAGATAAAGGCCGGACAAGAAATGTGGACGCCCTGACAGACAGACAGACGGACAGACAGACGGACGGACAGACAGACAGACAGACGGCGCAGGCAAAAGCAATATGTCTCCTCCGGAGGGAGGAGACATAATCATGTTATTTATTCCCAAAAAGTCACACTCAGTATCTTCAACATACAATGTGAAGAAAGGTATTATATGTAATTATATTCCAAATATGAAAGCCCTAATACAAGTACTTATTGAGAAAAATTAAAAAATTAAATGAAAATGCCAACTTGCCCTAAAACTTTTACCACACAAAATCATGTTTTTTACCCCGAAAAGAAGATCACACTCAGCATCTTCAGCATTCAATGTGAAGAAAGGTATTATATGTAATTAAATTCCAAATATGAAAGCCCTAGCACAAGTACTTATTGAGAAAAATTAAAAAATTAAATGAAAAGGCCAACTTGCCCTAAAACTTTAACCACCCAAGATCACGTCTTTTACCCCAAAAAGAAGGTCACACTCAGAATCTTCAGCATACAATATGAAGACAGGTATTAGATGTAATTATGTTCCAAATATAAAAGCCCTAGCATAAGTACTTATTGAGAAAAAAATAAATAAAAAAATTCCAACTTGCCCTAAAACTTTAACCACTGAAAGTCATGTTTTTTACCCCAAAAAGAAGGTCACACTCAGTACCTTTAACATTCAATGTGAAGAAAGGTATAAGATGTAACTATATTCCAAATATTAAAGCCCTATCACAAATACTTATGAATGAATATGCCAACTTGCCCTAAAACTTTAACCGGACGCCGACGCCGGGGCCAGTAGTAAAGCTCTAATATTCTTCGAATAGTCGAGCTAAAAATGAGCCTCAATGCAGGAATAAGTATTTTCTAAGATGTGCGTCCAGTATAGATGCAGGTTACTCCCTGTCTGATCAAGATCTGCACTTTTCACCATCAAGTTCATTAAACATTAAAGAATCTTCTAGTAAAAAGCCAAAACACTGAAAAAACTGATGGGATATTTGAGATGATCTTTAACTACAGAGTGGGCAAAGGATATAAAATCGTGTTAACTTCATGTGACTTGTATGTACCAGGCATCAGGTCAGATCAGGTCACACCAAAGGTTTTAACCCTTTCCCTTATATAGACGCTTTCTGACGCCTCTGCAGCAGACGGCCTTTTGAAAACATAGTGACAAAAGAAGAAATTGCTCCAAACGAGCAATTTCTCCTTTTGCCAATGTTTTCCACTTTTAGTCATCCATTCAATTAAAGAGATTTTCCATTTTTTGACAAAATATGTTAAAAGTCAACAGCTGCAGAATTGTCGTATGAGGGAAAGGGTCAAACATGCTTCTAGAATGATAGCAAGACAAGAACACATACGTCAATGTGTCAGTTAGTCAAAGTGCTACAGAAAGAAGATGTTTAAGTGATACTTCTACGTCAACCTGCCCAATCTGAATCAGGTTTGTAGTGTCGATCAAGGAATCAGGAGACCATGGTTGGTTCCCCAATCAAGTCATATCAAAGGTAGTTAGTTTAGTTTAAACTTATTCATTTTTCATTGATTGTGAAACAAGATTTCAGCTTATAATAATCACCCTTGATGTCCGCTTCCTGGAGACTTAACCAGTACTCGCGGTAGTAATTGCTTCCTTCATTAATGCTCAAGATTGTGCAGATAGAATAACGACTGAGAGCAGTTCTGGTAAATTACGCATTAACCCTTTCCCTCATACGACAATTCTGCAGCAGACGACTTTGAACGTATTTTGTCAAAAAATAGAAAATCTCCATAATTGCATGGATAACCTATGACAAAAAGTGGAAAACATCGTGGCAAAAGGAGAAATTGCACGTTTTGTGCAATTTCTTCTTTTGTCACTATGTTTTCAAAAAGCCGTCTGCTGCAGAGGCATCAAAAACAAGTAAAATGTACCTGACTGGGCCTCATCCATCTCTAGTTCTCCCTCAACAATATCCGATAAAGGAAATTCTTGTGTAACCACGGTCTGTCCTTCTGCTACATCCAGCCATCTAGATATAAGAGGAAAACAATTTATTAACTTTTAATTTAGAGAAAGATTATACAAAGAATCTGTTGTTTAACCATATCCTATATACAGCAAATTGGCAGGAAATATTAAAGTAAAAAAATAGGTCATCTCTACAAAATGGCAGTAAAATTATTAAATAGAGTTGGGAACATTGTAGAAAAGGGAAAAATTGTTCATTATGAGTAATTTCTACTTTTGCTACAATGTTGACAAGTGATGTCTACTGAAGATGCGTCAAAATACATATGCAAGTGGGAAAGTTTAAAAGTCACTTTCAGCATAATGAAACATTATCAAAGTTATCTGTTGTTTAAAACTTGATGTAATTTCATACATTTACCCCTTCCCACCTTCAGTCACATTTTGATGCAATTGCAGCAGACAGCTTTTGAATACAACATGGTAAAAGGAGAAATTGCTCATAATGAGCAATTTCCCCTTTTTGCCACAATGGTTACAACTGTATTCAATAGTCATAACTTCATTTAAATTAAATGTTCTATATTTTACCCATAAGCTTTCAAAGTCATCTGTTGCAGATTTATTTTATGTGGGAAAGAGTTATATAAAGAATTAACTCTGAAATCTCAAAAAGTCCGTTATCATGCTATATGTTCAATATAGCACACATCCAAGATATCTCAAAACATGTCAACCCACTAGACCACTGCCACCAACTGATCATGTTACCTATTCATAAGCTGTTTTAGCTCTACTGAAGGTTATCAATCAAGGGGTTGTGAGTTTGTATACTAATTCAGTCAACATATTTTGTGATGATTGACAAAAGTGATTGTTGACTAGTGTCATTTGTGTCTATCCCTTTCCCTCATATATACACTTTTTGACGCCTCTGCAGCAGACAGCTTTTTGAAAACATAGTGACAAAAGAAGAAATTGCTCTAAACGAGCAATTTCTCCTTTTGCCACAATGTTTTCTTCTCTTAGTCATAGGTTATCAATTCAATTATAGAGATTTTCATTTTTTTTACAAAATATGTTCAAAGAGGGAAAGGGTTCAATATGGTCTGGTTGTGGTAAGTTACGAAGAATGTTGTTGTGTAGAGAACTGGTGTGAGAAATACAGGAAATACAGGAAATACATGAATAAGTGAACTAGCCTATGACTAAAATACCGTTGTAAAATGGTATTAAATGGCATTAAATTCTAATCAATCAATCAAACAAACTTGTTCATGATTGACCCTTTCCCACATTTGATGCATCTGCATCAGACGACTTAAAGAGCAATTTCTCTTTTTGTCAAAATGGTTTCAACTCTCTTCAATGATTCTGCTTTCATCTATTTCAATTTACCATAGTTTTTTCCTAGATGTATTCAAAGTTGTCTGCTGCAGATTTGTTATATATGGGAAAGGGGATTAAACACCTGACTTACTCTCCACAGATGAACACATATTTGGTTTGACTTTGTTCCGTTTCCTTGACAACCATTTTATCTAACAGCCATCCAGATCCAAATCCAGCTCCATCATGACTGACCTTCACCTTGGTGAGTCTTCCAAGGTCAACTGCATTCAGCTCAAATGCATCACACTGAAAAAAAATGCCCATAATCCCATTCATAAATTTACATGTTTAATTTTTATGAAATTTTGTAAAAAAAGATTAACCCTTATCTAGCTGTATGCAACTTTGAGCCTTTCCCACATACAAAAAATCTGCAGCAGACGACTTTGAAAATATCTACTCAAAAATATGGAAAATCTCTACAATTGTAGGTATAATTACAAGTTGAACAAATTGTGGCAAAAGGAGAAATTGCTCGTTTAAAACAAAGTATACAGACAGCTTTTGGCACAGCAGATGGATACTCCCCTACAGGGAGGTTAGATATCAAAGGTCCATCAAATATAAAAAAAAATGTTGAAGCTGAACAAACTGATAATATTGGCCATCTTGTCATCTGGGGTTTGATGCAATTTTTCATTGGGTTTATCAAAGAATGACCACATTTGGGGATGTCCATGGGAAAAGGTGCAAGTTGTCTTATTTACAGAATCTTGTTATAAGCTTGTCTAAAAAAACTAAACCATGACCCTAGCAAACATGGATAAAACCCGGGATGACTGGTCTCAAATCTGCATTTCAAACCAATACTTTGTCACTACAGGTTCCTTTTGGCAATACTTCAGCTTTCCATAAAGTTTCTTTGAATTCCAGCAAATAGGTTTTGCGAAATAGCCTGAACACAAAAAAAGAATGATCGTATGCACACACAAACAGACAACTCAGCAACTATTTGTTTCTCCGATATTTACAGGGTGAAACTGCTTGCTCAAAATGAGACAAGGTTTCTAATTTGTTTCAAAATAATTATTTCATTGCCATAAAAAATTAATTCTCTTCAGTTTGTCTGTAATTCTAATATAAGTATATCAGACAGTTCTAGATAAGGTGCATTTTGCATGTTCTAAATTCCTTATTTGAATCTATAACCATATGGTGTGGAACTCTAAAAGAATTGCCTCAATGAGACAATCCTTTTGAGTACCCCCATCATAGGGTGTGGGTGGATAATAAAAGTTATTATGGGAAGATAATTGTATACCCCTCCTTATCTAGACCTCTGTAAACCCTTTCCCTCATACAACAATTCTGCAGCAGACAACTTTGAACATATTTTGTCAAAAAATAGAAAATCTCTATAATTGAATGGAGATAACCTATGACTTAAAGTGGAAAATATTGTGACAAAAGGAGAAATTGCTCGTTTTGAGCAATTTTTTCTTTTGTCACAATGTTTTCAAAAAGCTGTGTGCTGCAGAGGCGTCAGAAAGCGTCTATATGAGGGAAAGGGTTAAAGAGAATGGTTAAATCACTCACATGTCCCTGTTCAAACTTGTTAGAATTTGTTTTAGATGACATCAATCTGCGTAGACCCGTATCACCTTTTTCACCGTACAAACACACGGACACATTGGCATCGGTGCCGCCTCCCGAATTGTCACTTGTATACATCTCTACTCGATACTGATAGACGGCTGAAATAAAGTCAACTTGTTTCCATCTAGGTTTTATGGTAGCCTGCTTTGTTTGAAGTAACCTGCCTCTACCGTTACACTATAGGGTTTGGCATACACCAAAAATGACGGCACCCTTTGGAAATTGTCTAGCAAGCAAAAGGCTTTTCGGACAATATTTTAATTGGACCAACCAGTTTAAACTTTGAAATTTCAAAGTAGTTTTCTGCATTATTCATGTAATATTTCTGAACATTAAGATGTATTGGTCAGCTGTGTAGAGTTTACGAAAATCAGTTGTTTATTTACTAATTAACAATATATATGATAGTGGTATACATGTATAAGGCAAAGTGACCAATTTAGATGGTATATGCCAGACGTTCTAAATCACTATAGTAGGGACTAGTATACTAGCCTGGTACCAGACTATAGCCCGTCTTGAGCACCATGTGGCACAAAAAGCAACCTTTGGAGGTTTTGAAATTAAACATAATTTACACTAACTTTGAAACTGATATCAAGGTCACAGAGCTTCTTCCCGCAATGTATGAGCATATCAAATTTTGTATTTGCATGTAAGTTTTACAGTTTAGAGAATATGGCCAAAGTAGTCAAGAAGAACAGAAGGAAGGACAGGGTTTTCAAAAGTTGATTGTGTCACATGTTGCGAATTACATGTATAAGGAAAAGGTAAATTTAATCCTTTCCCCTTACACATTTTGACACATCTGCAGCAGGCTACTTTTGAAAACATTGTGGCAAATTGAGAAATTGGTAATCAGGAGCAATTTCTCTTTAGCCAAAAAAATTTCAACTCTCTTCAACGATTGTCCTTTCATTTATCGAGTTTTTACATTTTGATCAGCATATGTGAACAAATGTAGTACAAGATCAGCCTGCACATTCTAGCAATATAACATTAGTCTCCATTACAATCTTCTTATGAATTGGTTCTTGCAGACATTTCTGTAACTGCATTAACCCTTCCCCTCTGGAGATAACTTTCAAAAACTTTTTTTCCAAAGGATTAATCACTCTTAATGAACAGTATTCTTTTTGCTGCCGTGTTTTCAATCAAAGAATTAAAATCTCATTTATAGACATTTTCCATACAACAAATCAGCTGCAGATGACTTTGAGAACTTTAAGGTGAAAATATGGGAAATCTCTATAAACTAGAAATATCACTGAAGGTGATGAATACCCCCAGCTGGTGCCTGACAATATAAATATGTATGAGAAATTCAAGGGGCCATAACTCATTTAAAAATAATTTGAGTGCAACACGCCAACAATATGCACAACTAGGCTTGGTATCAATCATTCTTGTGAAGTTATATTGAATTGTGACTAAGGGTTGCTGAGAAATAGTGTTCACAAGAAATGGCTACAGACCAACTATGTATGAGAAATTCAAGGGGCCATAACTCATTTAAAAATAATTCCAGTGAAACACGCCGACAATATGCACAACTAGGCTTTGTATCAATCATTCTTGTGAAGTTATATTGAATTCTGACCAAGGGTTGCTGAGAAATAGTGTTCACAAGAAATGTCTATAGACCAACTATGTATGAGAAATTCAAGGGGCCATAACTCATTTAAAAAAATAATTCCAGTGCAACACGCCGACAATATGCACAACTAGGCTTGGTATCAATCATTCTTGTGAAGTTATATATTGAATTCTGACCAAGGGTTGCTGAGAAATAGTGTTCACAAGAAATGTCCAGACCAACGGACCGACCGACCAGCGTGACTCCTATATAGCCCCCATATACTACGTATCTGGGGGTATAATGAAGGTATATTTACTGAAAAAAGTTCAAAAACATAGTTGCAAAAGGAGAAATTGCTTGTTTTCAACAATTTTCTCTTTTGCAACAATATTTTCAATAGTCATCTGCTGCAGAGGCATAAGAAAGCATCTGTAAATGGAAAAAGGTTTATAAATATAAAATACCTGCAGTAGATCCATCACTCTTGATAGCCGGAACCTCCCTCCAATAATCCTGATAGGCGTCCATTTTGATCCAGACTGGAGTCTTTAGGTCGTAAGTAATACCTCTAGATTCTTCTGTAAGTTTCAGCTAAAATGATGAGATAAACTAGTTTATTTAACCCTTATCCTGCTAAATTTCTACAAAATCTTATTTGTTAACCCTTCTTTTTGACACATTCTTACATGTCATAGCTTAAAATTGTGCATTTTCATATTAAAATAGACAGAGAAGCTTGAATATAATTAAAAACTATCATTTCAAGATTCTTGATATAAATTGTCAGTTTTATACTAAATACAATTATTTTCAAATTATATCTTTCTTTTTAGTTTGGACAATGTTTATAAAAAGCAATCTCATCCTGGATGCTGTATGATGAATCCGCAAAATAACATAAATCTCACCTGTTCCAGGAACCAAGTGGGAGCTTGACTCTCTGACTGTAACCAGACGTCTAGGTTGTCTTCAGCATTGTGAAAGCCCAGTCTGACTTTATAAACATCTTTTATGTCCTCCATTAGTCTGACCTGTGGAAAATTGGTGAAACAACAACATTTAACAAATGAGTATTTTCTGGAACATAGATAACATTCTTATCTATGTCCCTGGTATTTTTGATAATACAATATTGACTGACATGCAACATGTCCCTAGAAACATGTATTCTAAGTTTCATATGAAAATGTAGAACGGTTTTTGAGTTATGAGGTAAGGTAGAAGTTTTCTGATGATGCAGATGACGTCAATGACGACAATGCCAAGGATATCACAATAGCCAGACAAGCTAAAAATAGGTCTTTATGACAAATGTAGATTGTGATCATATGATTTTAAACCTTTTTGCCATCAAGTCATATGCCCTTAAAAATATATTGTAAAGATTAAAAGTTCTGACAAAACAGTATGAATGTGTGGACTGATTTTGAACTACACAACAGATAACATTGAATGCGGATCGCCCATTCTGCTAAGTTGAGGCTTACAATAATATTGATGTGAACTGGTGAGGGCAACATGTTTACACATCAGTCACAAGGCAATAGGGAAACCTGTATACACAGCAGTCATAAGGCCAACCTGTGTACACAGCAGTCATAAGTCCAACCTGTGTACACAGCAGTCATAAGGCCAACCTGTATACACAGCAGTCATAAGCCCGACATGTATACACAGCAGTCATAAGGCCAACCTGTGTACACAGCAGTCATAAGTCCAACCTGTATACACAGAAGTCATAAGGCCAACCTGTGTACACAGCAGTCATAAGTCCAACCTGTATACACAGCAGTCATAAGGCCAACCTGTATACACAGCAGTCATAAGGCAAACCTGTATACACAGCAGTCATAAGGCAAACCTGTATACACAGCAGTCATAAGCCCAACATGTATACACAGCAGTCACAAGGCCAACCTGTGTACACAGCAGTCATAAGGCAAGAAGGCAACCTGTATATATAGCAGCCACAAGGCCATCCTATTAACACAGCAGTCACAAGGCATGAGGACAAGCTGTATAATATAGCAGTCACAAGGCAAACCTTTATACACAACAGTCACAAGGCATGAGGGCTACCTGTATACACAGCTGTCACAAGGCACAATTCAAAGTTGGGTAATAGTTAGTCATTCAGGGCATGGATAAAACTACTGTCAGCATGATATAACTGAAATACTGTTGAAAACATTGTTAAGCGCCAATATATAAAATAAATAAACATGTATACATAATACTCACATGGAATTTGTCTGTGGCACCGACATTAAAGCGAAAGTCGTCGCTCTCCCCAATCACAACAGATTGACTATGTCCGTTCTCCTCACAAACATACATCTCTATGGCAAAGCTTGTCCCCTCGCCCGTGTCGTCCCCTGTCACTGTCTCTATTGCCCAAGCAAATCCTGTAATATACAGATATCACATGAATTTTAAAGGGAAAATCTTTTGCAGGAAACATTCAATCAGAGTGATTTCTTTCATTCCATGAAACTATGGTAAACAACTAAATACTTTTAACTACATGTTATTTTAACAACTAATATTTTACAAATAGTGATGACTTCTGGACCATTTGCAGCAGACGACTTGTGTCAAAAAGGAGAACTTGCTTATGACTCCTTTTGCCACAATAACTTCCACTCTGTTCAATAATTGTACATACATTTAAAGAGCTTTTCCATATTTTACCAATAGGTATCATCTGCTGCAGATTTGTTATACGTGGCAGAGGGCTAAGATACAAATTTAACCTAAATAATGTTCAAATGCGACATTAAGGTAATAATTTCATATCATTGAAAGTCTTCTGTGTACAAAGAAGCAATAAGACCCCCCCCCCCCCCCCCCCCCCCCCCCCCCCCCCCCCCCCCCCCCTAACGGCCAGGCAAAAATCCAAATTGTAGTTTATTGGCTTTCTAGTTCTCCACATCACAAACTTTTCTAAGCAACTTGCAGATTTTTCACATAAACTGTTAGCCCATTGGTGGAAGACAAATAATGCAGTGTCAAACGTAAAAAATAATGGTTAGCCAAGCTGGGTTTCCAACTAACAACCTGGATTTATAGCCTGGGTCGCCACCAACTGAGCTACCAAGACAAACAGCACAAACAAGACTCTCCTAAAGGCCAAAGTACAAATAAGTGCTCCTAAAGGGCAGACATCACTCAACTGTAGATAAGGGCAGTAAGACGTTACCTGGCAACTCTTCAGTAGTTTGTAATTCCTCCTCGTCGGCAACTTTAATTTCAGACAATTTGAGAGTTTGCTCTCCTTCATCCAACCATCTGTAAAACAACAAGAACTCTTATTAACCCTTCAACACACATAACAAATATGCAGCAGTCGAAATAGTTTGGCAAAAAAGTGAAAAATCTCTATAAATGAGAATCTAATAATGAGCAATTTCTCCTTTTGTCACAATGTTTTCAAAAGTCATATGCTAAAGAGGCTTGAGAAAGTGTCTGAATGTGGCAACGGGTTAACCCTTTCACACATGCAGACGCATTTCAATACATCTGCAGCAGATGACTTTTGACACATCTGCAGCAGACGACATTTAAAAATAATATGGCAAATAATTGTTCATAATGAGCACTCCTTATTTTGTCACAATGTTTCCAACTCTATCAAATAATCATACTTTCATTTATGAAGATTTTTCATAGTTTTGCCTGCTATACATTTGCTGAAAGACAGAAAAGGTTAAGTTACATAACTTAGGCAGTCAAGTTATTGAAAATAAAATGTTTAAAGTCCAAGACCACATGATAATTCTTTTGGAAAAGGAGTATCTGTTGAATCTGCTGTAAATGAGATAACTAAATAAGACAGATCTTTTCAAACTTTATCTGCTGTAGATGAGATAACTTTAATCACAATTATTGTCAGGCTCCAAAGCTATCAAACTTCACTCTGTACTAACTCTGTGCTCACACATCTGATTGGCCAGTTGGAAATTTCATTCCCGAAATTAATCCATTGGAGGTCTTGATTTGAGAACAGAGAACATTCTAAAGGTTTAAAATTTGGGGCACTTTAACACATTCCAACATATAGATGCTTTCTGACGCCTCTGCAGCAGGCAACTTTTGAAAACATTGTCAAGGTCAAGGTCAAAGTAACCATATAAATCAATAGAACTTGTTACTGGTTACCTTCAGGCAAAGTTTCAAGTTTGTAACCCTTTCCAGTGCTGAGATTTTGCCTCAACCTGAAACTTTAACCAAAATGTTGACATACAGACAGAAGTTTCAAGTTTGTAACCCTTTCCAGTGCTGAAACTTTGCCTCAACCTGAAACTTTAACCAAAATTTTGCCTCAACCTGAAACATTAACCAAAATGTTGACAGACAGACAGACAGACAGACAGACGGACATCGCCAATCTATAGACTGGAATTGCTAGAGCAATCCCGCCAAAAAGGCAAAATTGCTCATAATTTTTAGAGATTTACCATAATTTTGCCTTCATGTTTTCAAAGTTGTCTGCTGCAGATTTGACATATGTGAGAAAGGGATAAATAACCTTTTCCAACATGTCAAAACATTTTGATGCCTATGCAACAGTCAACTCTTTTCAAAAGGCAAACTTTCCATAATACAGATTTTCCAAAATTTTGGCCGTTTAGGTGTTTTCAAATTTGTCTGAGGCAGAAAGGGTTAAGGAAAATTATGAAACCTTACCCCTCAAATCTGAATATATATCGAATGGACGTGTCATCAGTTTCCTGTATAATGATTTTGTCAAGGAACCAGCCGGAACCAGCACCAGAACCATCATGTTTTATATTCAGTTTTGTCAGCTTGCCAAGATCTACAGCTCCTAACTCAAAAACATCTCTCTACAAAGAAAAATGGGATTTTAACTTTAAATTTAAAACACTTTGTTCAGAGAAGAGAACATAATAATTTTATCATGTTATTGATGAAGAAACAGACAACAAAGCAGACAATGTTCGAACTTGATTGATGACCTTGATCAGGATATATGAGTCGTTGCACGAGAAAACCAAAGTTGTGGACTTTGCGTTAAGTATCGACCCGGATCAGACTAAGCATGCTGATCAGATTAACCCGGATAGACACGTTTCATCTACTGTTGATTTTCTGTTTCAGGAATCATTACTCTATACCTCTATCCCCCTGAGATGGAATGTGTCTGCCCGGATCAGTCTGCGCGGACTGCGCAGGTTAATCTGGTTTAATACATTAAGCAGAGGCCATAGTGTTGGTTTTCTTGCGGGACAATGGCACACATATAATTTTATAGATAAACTAAAAATCCTTCCTTCTGCAGCAGATGGATGACGTTTGAAAACATAATGGCAAATTGAGAAATTACTCAACTTGAGCAATGTTTCCTTTGCCAAAATGTTTTCGATTTTTATCAGTAGGTCTACGTGCATTTAAATTATTTTTATCACAATTAGGCCAAGATGTTTTCTAAGTTTTCTGTAATTGGGAAAGGGTTTAATGGAGTAATATGTACTTACATTGCCCTGTTCAAACTTGTTTTCATGAGTTTTGGAAGTGAGTAGTTTTCTGAAACCTGTATCCCCGCACTCCCCAAAGATCTGTAGGTGCACATTGGAGTCTGTACCAGCCTTGGATTCCTCACCGGTGAACACAGATACCTTGTACTGGTAAACTGTAAACATAATCGGGATCAAAATATGAATGTCAGTTCAATTAAACCAATATTAGTGCAGAAGAGGAGCTCACCAATTCAAGACATTTGTTAAATTCTAATAGAGCAGTAATTCCCCTTCAAAAGTTTATTTTTAGTTATACATTTAGCATATTATACACAAGAGCACAGCAAGCGAACGTCAACGTTCGTCTGCTATTTTTAAGTCGAAAAAGGAGCATTACTGAATGATTATTAAAGCCAGGATTATGTGTCTTGGTAAAGACATGCATATTTTTCCGAGGAACATGTGTACCGAGTTGCATTTGAAAATGTTGAACGTTTTTTGCATTATGAGGTAAGATTAAAGTTTTGTGACAACGATGCAGATGACGCCAAGGGTATTACAATGACCCGACTTTTTTTCTTCGAAAAACAGAATAGCTTAAAATGCTATCTAAAACAATAAATCTAATTTGATACATTTGAAAGGAATGAAAAACTAGAACTGTACAATTGGACGATTAACTCTAGTGAACTTGACCTTTGACCTACTGATCCAAAAATCCATAGGAATCTTCCAAAGTTCAATTTCATTACACGTGTGAATGCTTATCACGTAGATAAATTATGTAATCTTACCTTCCAGTTGGTTCAGGCTATCTTTAATAGGAAGCTCTCTCCAGAAATCTTGGTACTCTGTGACCTTGACCCACTCTCCTGCTACAAGGTCATACACTTTACCGGTATTTTCATTCTTTAGGGTCATCTGTAATAGAGGACAGTACTTAAACCATTTTCCTCATACAGACACACTTTGACACATTTGTAGCAGATCACCTTTGAAAACATTGTAGTAAATGGATGAATTTTAACTGTTGAAAATATTGATATTCATACTTAACCCTTTCCCTCATATAGACGCTTTCTGATGTCTCTTCATCAGACGGCTTCATGAAAAAAAAATAGTGACAAAAGAAGAAATTGCTCAAAATGAGCAATTTCTCCTTTTGCCACAATGTTATCCACTTTTATTCATAGGTTATCCATTCAATTAGAGATTTTCTATTTTTTGACAAAATATGTGCAAAGTCGTCTGCTGCAGAATTGTCATATGAGGGAAAGGGTTAAGGAGATGTTTTCATATATTTGTTAAGGTGTTTTCAAATTCCATGCCGCAGATTTGTTATATGTGGGAAAGGGTTAATGGCATCAGTAATGTGGATCTTGCACATCTGTTGCAGATCAATGCCTGATTTGATCCTTCTACGGTCAACATAAATGGAAAATCTCTAATAAATGAAAGTTAGATAATTGAAAAGAGTTGAAACATTGTGGCAAAAAAGGAGAAATTGCTCAATATGAGCATTTTTTACCATTTGCCAGAATGATTTAACGTCTTCTGCTGCAAAGGTGCCAAAATGCGTTTTGCATGTGGTTAACCATTTCCCTCATATAGACGATTTCTGTCGCCTTTGCAGCAGACGGCTTTTTGAAAACATAGTGACAAAAGGATAAATTGCTCAGAACAAGCAATTTCTCCTTTTGCCACAATGTTTTCCACTTTTAGTCATATGTTATCCATTCAATTATAGAGATTTTCTATTTGTTGACAAAATATGTTGAAAGTCGTCTGCTGCAGAATTGTTGTATGAGGGAAAGGATTAAGGGTTAAACAATTTCTCCCTTTTTACATAAGGTAATTATTTAAATTTCCATATTTGAAAGACATGTCTGTATAAGGTAAAAGGTTAACACACTTACCTTTTCAAGAAACCAAGTTGGACCTCCTTGCCCAAAGTACCAATCGTTTATTTCTGAATCATCACCATGGAAACCAACTCTAACTTTGAATAATTCACCAATATCTTCTGGTATAGTTATCTGTGACAAATAGACAAACAACATCATTGTTATTTTTTTTTCCATTTAAGTTTTTACATATGTTTCTATATGATTCTTTGCCAATAGTCTGATGCCAATCTAGTTCAACTGATAAATTAACCCTTTCCCTCATATAGACACTTTCTGACGCCTCTGCAGCAGACAGCTTTTTGAAAACAGTGACAAAAGAAGAAATTGCTCAAAACAAGCAATTTCTCCTTTTGCCACAATGTTTTCCACTTTTAGTCATAGGTTATCCATTCCATTATAGAGATTTTCTACTTTTTGACAAAATATGTTCAAAGTCGTCTGCTGCAGAATTGTCGTATGAGGGAAAGGGTTAAAGACTTAGTAAAACGTTTCAACCTGCACTTACGCTATCTTAGCATATTTCGAATCAAAGCAATTTTTCCCTGAAACACTGATTTTATTTGTTAAAAAATTAAATTATTTCTTCATTTGTATTGTATTACAACATTACACGTATATGTTATTGTAATAAACAATGTTTATGTCTATGTCATGAACAATCTTAATATAATCAATATCATCACAAACACCTACATGAAAGAAAAAAGACTGAAAATAAAATAGCATTCTCTCAACATTATCCAAACATCAAGTTAATTCCTCAAATAAACTTACAGGTCTATACAAGGAAGCAAGACAGATAGACAGACAATGGGAGTGATCCCTACGTGTCACCCTGCCATGGCAGGTGATACAAAAATGAACACAAAATGATACAGCTGTCAACAGCAATGAGTTTACACTTTCCCACATACAACAAATCTGCAACAGACAACTTTGAAAACATTCGGGCAAAAATAAAATACAGTTGAAAACATTGTGGCAAAAGTATATACAGTCCAACCTGTGCATAAAGACCCCCCCACGTCAATGGTAAAACCCGGTCTTTGTTTAAAGGTGGTCTTTAATTACAGGGACATTTATGCAGAAAATGAGTAATTTGGAAATTATAGGTGTGGTTCAATAGACAGGGAATTGTTATACAAAGGTGGTCTTTAGCACAGATTTGACTGTATGTAGGGAGGGGTTAACAAAATAATGTTCACTCAGCGTTGGTCTTACATTGAATGTATCTGTATTTCCCATGGTAAATCTGAACTGTGGATCATCACCGATGACACATGGCTCACTGTGACCCCGATCCCCATACAGCACGACCTTCACACTGCTTCCTGTACCTTCACTCGCATCCCCACCTGTTGTCGTGGTAACCATCCATTTTATACCTATAAAAATATATACTCTTAATTAGGAAATATATTTGCATGTTATCCCTTTCCCTCAAACAGTGATTCTACAGCAGAAGTGTTTGAAAACATCTAGGCAAAACTATGGCTATTCTTTAAAAATGGAAAAATTATAATTGGATAGAGTTGAAAACATTGTAGCAAAAGGTGAAATTACTCATTTGTCACATTGTTTTCAAAATTGATCTGCTGCTGAGGCATCAACATGTGTCTGCAAGTGGGAAAGGTTAAACAAGCCATTATCTATTAGCATGTAAAATGAATAATAATACGGAAAATTGATTTCATTTCATTTGTATTAAATATAGAAAGGAAACAGTTTGTAACATGGGTGTTCATCAGGATATAGTTCTCTCGTTTTTATTTCTTTATAGCCCCCATGAAATCCATGAAATAAAAACAATAAAGATTACCTTTCAATCGTGGCTTTGAAACTATAAAAGTTTAATATGTGCTCAGAATTTGTGCTCAAGTATCTGATTGGTCAGAAACAAATTCGTTCTCCAAATTAACCACTTCAGGAACAGTCACTGGTTAATCTTGAACTTACAAACAGTGAGTTTACTAGGATATAATCCTCTATTACATCTCAATAACCCACCAACTTAACACTTTCCCCGATACAAAAAAATAGCAGCAGACAACTTTGAACACATTTATTCAAAATCATGGAAACTTTTATTAAATGAAATTACAATTTATGGAATAAAGTTGAAAATATTGTGGCCAAAGAAGAAATTGCTCATGATTAGCAATTTCCCCTTTGGCCACAATATTTTCAAAATGTGTTAGATCATGTGTTAAAGGTAAGATCATGTCATAAACTAAGATAACCTTTGGGTTCTGGTGTCGGTATTGTAGTCACTTCTTCCTCCACCTCTTGTTTAACCTCGTCTACATCCTGTTCTGATCGCTCCTCATGGAATGAAGGTTTCGGCGATATCAGTGGCACAAATATCTCCGTGTCCTGATTGTTGTTGTTATTTTGGTTTGGGTTCCCTGATGGAAATAACGTCCTCTCTGTTTTACCGTCCCCTTCACCTGCATCTAGCCAGCTGAAATGATACATGGGGGCATGGTTTACAAATATTCAAGATAGAGTGGAAACCCTATGTTTGTCATTTAACAATGCTTGACTTTAACTAGATTTGTCTGTATATGACAGCCGAGCCTCCGTAGGTAGTGACACTGGCTGTCAATGCATGGGTTGTGAACTCCACATTCTTTCTGCCGTTTGACAAAAGTCAAAGCGACAAGTTTCATTTGCCTTCCAACCACTGGACTAACAGTCTATGTGGAAAAGCAGCTGGTTGCTTGGAAAGACTTTTGTGTGGGGAACTGGTGTGAGAAAGCCAGGAAATACATGGGTAGGTGAACTGTTTATCAAATTATAACTGAAAAGTTATTGTTAAATACAGCATTAAACCCAAATCAATCAACAGTTAACAAACAGAGCTCACCAAGTCAGTATATGGCTTGTGTCATATCTAACCTGGTAGACTCAGTAAGGACAGTGTATAGAAAGCAGTTAAGCTTTATCTACAACAACAAAACTGCAGCAGACGACTTTAAAATTATCTAGGCAACAATGTAGAAAATCTTTATAAATAAAGGTACAACTATTGAAGGAGTTAAAAACATTGTGGCTTAAGGAGAAATCGCTCATTACGATTTTCAATGATTTCAAAAGAAATCTGCTGCAAAGATGTTGAAGTGTGTCTAAATATTGGACAGGGATAATCCTTTTCCCACATACAACAAATCTGCAGCAGATGACTTTGATGACATAGAGTAGAACATATTGAAACTCTTTATAAACAAAAGAACAATTATTGAATAAATATTGTGGCAAAAGGAGAAATTACTTTTTCCTAGAATACTTTTAAAAAGTCGTCCGCTGCAGACGCTTCAAAAACCCTTGCAGCAGATGACTATTAAAAGGATTGTGGCAAAGGAGAAATTGCTTTTGCTACAATGCTTTTAAAAGTTGGCTGCTGAAGAGGCTTCAGAAAGTGTCTGTATGTGGGAATAGGTTACAATTTTACCTGCTGCACTCAAACAGAGTATCCTTAGATTCTATTGATTCTCTGATAGTGACATGTTCTAAAAAGCATCCATAGCCTGAAAAACAAGAACATTTTTTTAAAAAAAGATGAACATTTCCTGCAGCAACTTTGAAAAAAGAAATAGGAAAAACTAGAACTATCATTGAATGTGATCAATACCCCTGAACGCCACCCTAATAGGAAAGGTAGCGAAATATTAAGAAACCCCATCTTAAATTCCATCTTGTATTTTCAAAGATAATCCCCGGACAAGAAAAAAGTAAGAAAGGGCAATGAAAGTTATTCTCTGACAAGAAAAAGTAACAAAGGGCAATAACTCTGTAATTAGCTCAATTAGAGTTATGGTTATTGTACACTGCACTTCCTTTCATTGTGCTCTACTATTGTATGAAGTTTTATTAGACTCCATCTAATAGTTATAAAGTTATTCTCCGGACAAGAAAAAGTAACAAAGGGCAATAACTCTGTAATTAGGTAAAATAGAGTTATGGTTCCTGTACACTGCACTTCCTCTAAATGTGTTGTATCATCGTATGAAGTTTTATTAAATTCCATATTGTAGTTTTAAAGTTATTCTACGGACAAGAAAAATTGCAACGGACCAATCAACCTACCGAACGACCGACCTCCAATATATCCTAAATTTCGTTTGTCAGGGGTATCAATAGTGAAATTTATCTCTGGGATAACTAACCCTAGCATCCTTATGACAAATGTAGATAAAGAAGTTTGTAGGTATCCATGCAAACTAAACCAAATGGAAAATTTAAATCAGAAGTCTTTGAACACTTTCATTAACAAAATTACAAACAATGTAGTCAAATCAAACCACACAGATAATCAGGATCTGCTCTGATTGCATATGCCTAAACCCTTCCCACATATAGACACATCCGGATGCATCTGTAGCAGATGACTTATGAAAACATTGTGGCAAAGGGTGAACTTGCTCATAATGTTTTCAAAGTATTCTGTTGTTGATTTGGTACATGTGGGAAAAGGTTACGGTTGGTTTTTCGTAGAACAGGGCTTAAATATTGAACACAGTTGAAAATACCGTTGCAAAAGAAGAAACTGCTCAGTATAAGCATATTTCTCCTTTTGCCATACTATTTTCAAGTGTTCTGCAGTAGAAGTGTCAAAATATGACTGCATTGTGAGAAGTATAAATCACTTGCCAGGTAGCCAGACACACCCCCAGCCACCCAAAACTTCATTATATATGCGTACAATATATCTATTGTTTTATTTGTTTTGCACTATTTTCACCTGCGTTTCAGATATATCTTCCCTTACACTTACTCATCATGATCCTTGTGTGACTAACCAGTACAAGACCAGGAAATTTGTTCTGCCTATGGGCACTCTACCATTACCACCATGAGTCCCAATCAATGTCCTCAATACTTCCTAATCAATCAATGCAGTATGTTTTGAAAATCGACAAAATCTCACAAAATCCAAATAGTAATGAACTAAGGTACCTTTTTCTGACTGTTTGTGTCCTATCACAATTTTCAAGAGGTCTCCCAGTTGCACAGCTTCAACCTCAAATGCATCCACCTGTAATATACACATACATAAAATCAATCCTTAATTGGCAAACATTGAAAACATTTTTTATCAAATGTCTGAAAGAATGTTGGCCAAGCTGGGGTTCAAACTCACAACCCCTGGATTGCCAACCCGCATCACTACCGAATGAGCTATCGGGGCTAGGTGAATATTTGATAATAATACTTTCAATTGTAGAGATTTTCTATATTTTCACTAAAATGTTTTTAAAGTGATCTGCTGTTGATTTTTTTTAATGTTGGATAGGGTAGAACGGCTTGTTTTGTATCCTACTATGTATCATTATATAAAGTTACCACATTTTCATTTTTTTTTTT
The DNA here is from genome assembly GCA_031761405.1 of Serripes groenlandicus. NCBI lineage: Eukaryota > Metazoa > Mollusca > Bivalvia > Cardiida > Cardiidae > Serripes > Serripes groenlandicus. The sequence goes on along the minus strand of JASEVX010000001.1, from coordinate 164,071,799 downwards.
TAACAGAATAGAAAAATATAGTGGTCAAAGGAGTCATCTGCAGAATGCATCAGAGAAAATATTGATACAAAATTAAAAAATTGGCATGTTTGGTGCAATTTTTCCTATTCCCATGTTTTTAAAAGTCGTCTGCAAATTAAGGTGCAAAAGTCAACTGCATCAGAGAAAATTGTTAACTTCCAAGATTATTCCTGCTTTTATTCATTTTCTAGTCTTGTCTTACAGGACCATGAATTAGAGTTTTATTACACTGATATTACAGAAATGCTGTTGAAAATGCGTAAACCCCTTACTTGGTTGGCCCTCATCTTATCCGTATTTGAAAGTGAGTGTTTGAGTAGACGTTGACCGGTCCCTCCAAGGTCCCCAAACATGTACAGATACACATCATTTTCCCAGCCCTCTTGACTAACATCACCGACCTTGAGGCTTACTGTGTATTTTACCACTGAAAAGAAATAGTTGATTGATTGATTGATTGTTTCGTGTCTTCTGCCTCTTTAAAAAAGAATTCAGTTATATCATGGCATTCCTTGGGTAAGTTACCAGTTCTTCTGGTCCATTTATCCTGAAACCAGCTAGTCAGTCGTAATGCAAACCCAGCAACCCTGACCGCCAAGGAGGGAAGCCATTACTACCAAGTCTTTGGTATGACCCGACTGGGAACCGAACCAGCGACCGATGCGGAAGCTCTACCACTACACCACCAAGATGGTCATGAATAAAAAAGATCGTATACACTTTAGATGCCAATGTAATGCATCAAGTAAACACTGAGATATGGACTCTTAATTTAATTGCACGTAAAACTATAATCAGAATTTCTAAGTTAAAAAAGGTCAATAACTTGCATAAAATGCAGGATGGAGTTATCTAATTTATTAATCTACATAGTTGTGATAGTTGGGTAGGGTTGTATAAAGTTTCAATGCAATGCATCAAGTAAATACTGAGATATGGACTCTTGATTTAGTTACACACAAAACTTTAACCAGAATTTCTAAGTAAGAAAAAGGCCATAACTTGCATAATATGCAGGATAGAGTTATCTAACTTAATAATCTACATAGGTGTGATAGTTGGGTAGGGTTGTTCAAAGTGTCAATGCAATACATTTAGTATATAAGTACTTGCATGCAAAACCTTAACCAAGGTGTGACACGGATGCCGACGCGGACACCAGGGTGAGTAGTATAGCTCTCATATTCTTCAAATAGTCGAGCTAAATATGCTTGCAATTCTTTTTAACCTTTATTAATTATAAAAATTTAATTTATAGACTATTCCATAATCGTAACAAGAGAGCCGCAGAGTGAATGCCAACGCCACCGCTTACCTGTTTTTATCTAGGTTATAAAAGGTGCATTTCTGAATAATTATTAAAGTCAGAGTTATGTCACTTGGTACAGACATGTGTGTTGTTCCTAGAAACATGTGTACCAAGTTTCATAAAATGTTGAACGTTTTTTAGTTATGAGGTAAGGTTAAAGTTTTGTGATGATACAGACTACGACACCAAGGGTATCCTAATAGCCTGTCTTTTTTTCTTAAAAAAACAGCAAGCTAACAAGATGATTTCAAAGTTGTCTGCTGGCAAACTAATTGTTTGTGAGAAAGGCTAAAAAAAAAATGTTACCAGGCAATTGTTTGACTGCAGGCCATGGTACTGGTACCTCCTTCCATCCGTGCAACTTGTTGTCAATGGCAACCCAGTCATTGACCTCCACCGTGAAACTATCTTTGGTATCCGCATCTTCAAATCGAATCTATAAAGATATATACGGATCAGCAAAATCTTGACCTTTTCCCAAAAACAAAAAAATCAGCAGCAGACGACTTTAGAAACAAACTGTCTCTAAATGATAGTACAAGAGAAAGTTAATGCAACGCATCAATGTCGCCGGAAATCCATACTGCAGTTATGCATAACACTTATATTATAGTAGTTGAAAAAAACAGTTATCAACTAAAGGGCATATTGGAACATCAGGGGTGGGGTCAAGTGAAAATGTATCATAACTTGTATTTTGTTTGTCAACAAAGTGAATGTCCTTCATTGAAATATAATTAAAGCCTTTCATTGTTTATGATCAATCTCCATTCTAAGGTAGGTTGACCATATACACAGCCAACTAATTATTGATCATAAACAGGAAATGAGTACTCTTGCCAATCATTAATCTACTCATGTTTTAAAATGATTTAATGATGAGCGCCCTTGTGTCAATGATGCATAACAATATGCAGATCGCAAGCAAAATGTGTGTAGGGAATCTAATAACACATTTTAAATTGTCAAGGACGAAATCATTTTGTACGAAAGACCCGATTCGTTTCTTCTTCGCATAGTTGTCATTCTTTACACTCTCTTTATAGACAGAGAGTGTGTTTTAAACAAGAGGCCCAAGAGGGCCAGTATCGCTCCACGGCCATAAGGCAAAAATAAAATCTCCAAACAGCCCTGCCCCGTGGTGGCTATTTTTTTTACCAACCACCATGGCTTAAAGGAATCTTGTAGAGTGTCACCAAAGGAATGTTTCTGCAAAATTATTTGAAAATATGCCTGACACTTTCGGAGGAGAAGATTTTTTAAGTTTTCACTATGGTCATATAAGTCAAAATAGCCCCGCCCTCTGGCAGCCATGTTTTTCGACCAATCAACATGGCTTGAAGGAATCTGATAGAGGGTCACCCAATGAACATTTCTACAAAATTATTTGAAAATCGGCTGAACACTTTCGGAGAAGAAGATGTTTTAAGTTTTCACTATAGCTATATAACGCAAAAAAGCCCCGCCCCCTGGCGGCCATGTTTTTCGCCCAATCAACATTTCTTGAAGGAATCTAATTAAGGTTCACACAAGGAACATTTCTACAAAATTATTTGAAAATCGGCCTGACACTTTTGGAGGAGAAGATTTTTTAAGTTTGCTCTTTAGCCATATAGGCAAAATAGCCCCGCCCTGTGACGGCCATGTTTTTTTACCAATCAACATGGCTTGAAGGAATCTGATAGAGGGTCACCCACGGAACATTTCTACATAATTATTTGAAAATCTGCTGAACACTTTTTGAGAAGAAGATTATTTAAGTTTTCACTATAGCTATATAAGGCAAAAAAGCCCCGCCCCCTGGCGGCCATGTTTTTCGCCCAATCAAAATTTCTTGAAGGAATCTAATAAAGGGTCACCCAAGGAACATTTCTACAAAATTATTTGAAAATCGGCCTAACACTTTTGGAGAAGAAGTTTTTTTAAGTTCTCACTATTTTTTTCTTTCGGTTGCCATGGAAACCAGAATTTTGAATGGATCAAAAAAAATTGAAGGAATTTAGTAGAGGACATTGAGAGGATGCTTCCCATGAAGTTTCAACCAAATTAGCCAAGTGGTTAGGGAGAAGAAGTCGTTTAAAGGAAAAAGTTAACGCACGCACGCACGCACGACGGACAATTCGCCATGACATAAGCTCGACTGGCTTTCAGCCAGTGGAGCTAAAAACGATATAATGATGAGCGCCCTTGTGTTAATGATGCATAACAATATGCAGATCGCAAACAAAATGCCTGTAGGGAATCTAATGACAAATTTAAAATTGTCAAGGACGAAATAATTGTGTACGAAAGACCCGATTCGTTTCTTCTTCGCATAATTGTCGTTTTTTACACTCTCTTTATAGGCAGAGTGTTCATTCAAAGTAATTTTTATATTAAAACCAGTTTTATCTCAGTTTGTTCTTTTCGTTATTTTTTACGAACCAAATAAACATTTTAAATCACCTATAATTAACTATTTGTAAGTGAGTGTAAAGAACGGCTCTCTGCAAAGGAGATTTATCTACGCAGTCGGTATTCGGTAGTCACTTGATCAACATATTTAGCTTAGAAACAGTTCCTATTTTAGATATTCATGGATTAACATTATCAAATGAATTCTACATAAATCAAGACATCTCTTTGAACATGAAAATAATATTCACTAAGTTAAAACTGCTACTAAAAGGAGAATTCGACGTGATTTTTATCTCGATATTGACACATAACAGTCTGCAGCAAGTCTAGCAGGGACTCTTTTCTCTTCGTAAATAAGACAAAAAAACATAAATGCGAGTCAAAATAAAGAAACTGCAAATACTTCAAACATCGGATTATTTATTTCATTTTAGATGTGTCATAACTAAGTGTTTTTAAACAATCACAATTGTAATATGTTCCAAGACATTTAAATTTGTTTCTTTCTAATAATAACTCTCCTCCCATGTTATTTCCGAAAAGCTATTAAAAATAGAAGTCGGGGGCTTCTGCCCAGCGACTAATAATCATCAAATAGAGTAGAAAACATTTTGGCAAAAAGAGAAATTGCTCATTATGACAATTATCTAAGTTTAAAAATCGTCTCTGTTTCTATGTGTAAAAGGACTATACATTAAAATTAAAATCTAGAATCGCGACTGCACAGATTAAAACATGATCTCATTGATTTCTCTTCTAGTTCTAGATCTATAAGAAGGACCAAACAAATATTTGTCCCAAATATCTCCCTAAATACTTAACCCTTTCCCTCATATAGACGCTTTCTAACGCCTCTGATCAAAACGAGCAATTTCTCCTTTTGACACAATGTTTTCCACTTTTATTCATAGGTTATCCATTCAATTAAAGGGATTTTCTAATTTTTGTCAAAATATGTTGAAAGTCGTCTGCTGCAGAATTGTCGTATGAGGGAAAGGGTTAAAAAAATCTTATGTTGTAGGTCTCATTATGCCATTTTTTTTAAAACTCATTCTCACATACAACAAATCTGCTACAGAAGACTCAATTCAATTATCACACTTTCGTTTATAGATATTTTGCGTATGTCTGCCAAAATGTTTTCATAGTCACCTGCCGCAAATTTGTTGTATGTGAAAAAGTGTAAATTAAATCCTATGTTGTGGCACTCATTGAGACATATTTTCTAACTTTTTCCCACATACAACAAATCTGCTACAGAAGATTGAAAACAAGTTTTTATAACTCAATTCAACTATCATACTGTTTTCAAAGTCATCTGCTGCAGATTTGTTGCATGCGGCAGGGAAAGGGTTAAGTCTCTAAAATGCATGTATATACATATATTAGAAATAGTAAAACCCTACTTTACCTGTCTAAGATACCATGCCTTAGTTACAGTCTGGTCTTCAAATCCAAATCTAACTTTCCGTAGTTCTCCTATTTTCTCTGGAAAATTGACCTAAAAATGATAAAACAACACTTATTGATCAAAAGGTAGTTATGTTTGGCTGAAACATTTATGATGTACACTGCAGGAACTGCTTGTTTGATTTGATTTAAAATAAATAAACAAAACCAAAATGATATTGTAAAGGCCATTTAATAAATAAATGACAGACAAAATAAGATATAATCAAATATTAGTATCTGAGCAGTATATAATATCCAATAATGTAACTTATTCACAACAATTATGGTAAATATCAACATGCAATGAAACAGTTACAATGTCATATATGAATCAAAGATGGGGAAACAAAACTGACCTAAAATAATCAAACAACACTCATTGATCAAAATGTATTTATTTTAGGATGCCGCCGCAATAAAATGACAACATAAAAGTGAAATCATCAAATACAACACATTTATTCCCAGACAATAAATAATAACAACACACATTATTAACACTATTATTGTGGAGATAATTTGGACGCAAGTGGTATTCAGCCATCATGGAGGACGGCACAGTGATCATTAGACTGTTATGCAGTTGCACGCACCAAATATGTATAACTATTAGTTTTATATGAAAGCATGACCTTTTCCGCTTTCATAACAGTCCACACTCTTTTATTAAGCATTTATCCACAACATATAAAAGGCCTATAAGTGGGTTTCTCAAGGGATGCGCTAATACAGGACATCCTCTGCCTTCTGCCTGTCCCGGACATCCCTCTCCCCTATAAATAATTTTATCAATGGTGCAGGCCTAAAAGTGGGTTCCCCGAAGGACATGCTTATACAGGACATCCACTGCCTATTCTGGGCATCCCTCTCCCCTATAGATAATTTATCAATGGTGCGTGCCATAGACAAAGCCATGAATTAAACTTAGGATTGTTGGAATCTTGTGAGAAGCCGCCTTGCAAGGTTCCACATCCTTGACATGCCATGCAAAATAGCCCCTCACAGTTCGCAGCTCCTCGTCTGTGATGCCCTAGGCCCCGTTCCTGACTGATGCAGAGTCCAAGCCTTGAGGTCGACGTTGGAGGTATAAATGACAATGAATTCTGACTATTAGGTATGCTAGATTACTATGCCGCCAACTCACTGGCCGCTAGAATCCCATCAAAATGTATTTATTTATCTATCTACAGTTAGATAAGGGGGTCCTATTCCATTGCCTATAATCTTTATTTTACCTTCAAATCCTATGTTCAGGGAATGCAAAGAATTGTCTAAATGAGACCCTTTCCAATTTGCAGACACATTTTTATGCATATGCAGCAGACAATTTTCAAAAGATTGTGGCAGAAGGAAAAGTTGCTCATAATGAGTGATCTCTCCATTTGCTACAATGCTCTCATTTCTTGTCAATAATTTCAGTCTACTACAGATATTTTGTACATGGGAAAGGGTTAATAGCAGATGACATCTTGACAAAAGTATGGAAAATCTCTTTCTAAAGATGAAAGTTAAATGTTTTAATCAAGTTGAAAACAATGTGACAAAAGGAGAAAAACTAATTATTAAAAAATTCTCCTTTTGCTACAATATTTTTAAAAGCCATCTGTAGCAGAAGCATCAAAATCCATCTACATGAGGGAAAAGTTTAAATGCAAATTTTAAACAATTGGTCAATGCCACCAAGCAACGCAGACATTCCCACAACCATTGAAGAGGTGTCAACATAATCTTTTCTGCCTTATAGTTATAGATGTCTTTTAACCCTTTCCCTCATACGACAATTCTGCAGCAGACGACTTTGAACATATTTTGTCAAAATATGGAATATCTCTATAATTGAATGGATAACCTACGACTAAAAGTGGAAAACATTGTGGCAAAAGGAGAAATTGCTCGTATTGAGCAATTTCTTCTTTTGTCACTATGTTTTCAAAAAGCTGTCTGGTGCAGAGGCGTCAGAAAGCGTCTACATGAGGGAAAGGGTTTAAGCATCTGCAGCAGATCACTTTTGAAAACATTATGGCAAAAGAAGAAATTGCTCATAAAGCAATTTCTCTGCTTGTCACATTGTTTTAAACTTAATTTAATAATCATACTTTTATTCATTGAAATTTTCCATAGATTTGCTTGGATGTTCTCAAAATCATCTTCTCTGGTTTAGCTGTATGTGGGAAAAGGGATAATTATGCTCTCCTGATCATATATTCTACTCATCTTACCTTGCACACATCAGTGAGTCCAATCTGGAAAGATTCATCGCTAAGTGACTTAAGGGGGAGGGGCTTACTTTCCGCGTCCTGCCCACTGAAAACTACAACCGGGTCTAATTCTCCTTCCGCTCCCCTTCTACCTCCTGTCAAACATTCTATTGTCCAATTACCCTCTGTTTGATGTAAGATAAAAGAAAATGAACAATAACATAAAAAACTTCCTAATTAACTAGAAAATCAATAAATGATGGATGGTTTGCTAAATATCAAAGGTTACACAAGAGTAGTAGACGGGCTGTCCCATAGATAAACAATATGTAGCTATATGTTTGTATAAGGGGATACTTATACTGCCTTGCTAAAGAGCTATCTTTGGTAGCGATGTGGTAGATTGTTCACTTCCAGGACAAGAGGTTAGAACCCTTGTCAGGTCAGACTTTTTTCAGCTGGGTTACATTGGCGCACATCATAAATATCCCACAGTGATGTGATATAGAGTAGTAGTTGTTGTAAATGAAATGATGTCGAGGACGAATTTTCACATGGTGGGGGCCCGGGGGAGAGTATGTCGTACAGTGGTCTGTCCCGTAGATAGACAATATGTAGCTGTGTGTTTGTATAAGGGAATACTTATACTGCCTTAATTGCTATAGAGTTAGCTTTTGTAACTATGGGTAGAGTGTTTGCCTCCGGGATAAGAGGTCCAGAGTTTGAATCTTTGTCGGGTCGGACTTTTTCAGCAGGGTTACACAAGCATATAATATACAAATCTATTATAGGTACTGAAGCTTCCAATAAAAATTCATTTAATTTCAGACTGCAGCTGCTGAGAAATAACCCATACACGAAAAAAATGCAAAAGCACTGATGCAAGCCCCAACTGACAATGTAGCCTCTATTTGCTTCGTCAACATTTTAGCAGGCATTAACAATGACATTGAATCAGCTGAAGCGTATTCTCACTTCATTAACACTTTCGCACATACAGCAAGCCTGCAGCAGACGACTTTGAAAGTATGTTGGCAAAAACCTGGAAAATCTCCATTAATGACAGTTTAATTATTAAATAGAGTTGAAACCATTGTGGCAAATGGTGAAATTGCTCATCATTAGCAATTTCACCTTTGCCACAATGTTTTGAAAAGTCATCTGCTGCAGGGGCGTCTGAAAGCGTCTATATGCAGGAAAGGGTTAACACTTTCTTACGTTCAACAAAACTGCAGCTTTGAAAACATCCCGACAAAACTATAAAAAATCTCTATAAAGGAAGGTATAACTATTGAAAAAAGAAGAAGACATAGTGCTTTCAATGTGTTATTTACTTGAGAATACCAAGTTCTTAGCATCCAAGAAAGGAATAGCGACCTTTTTAAATGTCTTACTTACTAGAGAATTCTAAGTTCTTAGCTTCCGAGAGAGGAATAGCAACCTTTTAAATGTCTTATTTATTTGAGAATTCTAAGTTCTTCGCTTCCGAGAGAGAAATAGCGACCTTTTAAATGTTTTACCTACTTGAGAATTCTTAGCTTCCAAGAGAGGAATAGCACTTACTTGAGAATTCTAAGCTCTTAGCTTCCGAGAGAGGAATAGCGACCTTTTAAATGTCTAACTTACTTGAAAATTCTAAGTTCTTAGCTTCCGAGAGAGGAATAGCGACCTGACTTGAAATGGCCGCCAACACTTGGATGGTCTCCTCTACCTCTTGGTGTTGGTTATCCTTACTGCCAACCCACCTGTCAATGATAATCTCAATCAGTATGTTTACTTGGTGTTTATCCCTTTCCTACTTTTCAGATGCTCTTTGAAACACGTCTGCAGCATACAACTTTTGACAACATTGTGGCAAAAGGAAAAATTGCTCATGATGAGCAAATTCTTCTTTTGCCACAATAGTTTCAACTTTATTCACTAAATGTTCTTTTATTTATAGAGAGTTTACGAATCGTTGTATTTTTTTTGTGCAAAGTCGTCTGCTGCATATTTGTTATAGTTGGGACAGGGTTAACTTCTTTATTGCATACTAAGCATGTTACTAACAGTTTGTCTACCGGTACTTTAACTCTTTCCCATATACAACACATCAGCAGCAAACGACATTGAAAACATCTGGCAAAATTATTGAAAATCTCTATATATAGAAAAGTATGATTATTGAAGAGTTGAAAGCATTGTGGCAATAAAAGTTTAAAGAATAATCAATCTGATTTAAAGCCTTAGAAATTCATAATCCCAAACCATTCTTTAGATGATGATTAGGTAATTGTTTTTCAAGTTAAGGGTACAGTGTCCATGACCTTTGATTTAGTGACCCTAATAATCAAAAGAGGTTACAGATCATAACCAATGCGCCAAACCCCATAATTTCTTGATATTTTAAATTTAATCTCTTTTTTCCCAACAAAAGATCACAGTTACATAACACAATTCAGGTTCATCAACATGTGTTCATCTAGCTATCATGTAGGTTTGAAGATCCTAGACCCTGGCATATTGTCCTTGTAGACTTGAAATTATTCGTTGTACCAACTGCATTACATGTGCAAAACTGAACTCATCCTAAACCCTTTCCCACATGTAGACACTTTCTGGCACCTCTGCAGCAGACGACTTTTGAAAACATTGTGGCAAAAATTTTCCACAGTGTTTTCAACTGTATTTAATAACTTAACTCTCAGTTATGGAGACTTTTCTTGCTTTTGCCCCTGTTTTCAAAGTTGTCTGCTGCCCATTTGTTGTATGTGGGAAAGAATTAAAACAAGAGCTATTGCAGGACAGCGTAGCTCACTAGGTGTGGGCTTGATTGTAATCTTACTGGTAAAAATCTAGGTAAAAATATGGAAAATCTCATACAGACATTTTCTGATGCCTCTGCAGCCAACCACTTGGAAAAAATTGTGACAAAAGGCTCTTTTTGTCACAATGTTTTAAACTCTATTCAGATATATTACTTTCATTATACAGAGATTTTTCATATTATTGCAAAGTTGTTTTTATCGTCGTCTGCTGCAGATTTGTTGTATGTATGATAGGGTTAAAGTGTGACAGACAGACATTCATGAAAGTGATTCTGATGTGTAACCTTCTTAACCCTTACCCTCATATAGACGCTTTCTGACGCCTCTGCAGCAGACGGCTTTTTGAAAACATAGTGACAATAGGAGGAAATTGCTCAGAAAGAGCAATTTCTCCTTTTGCCACAATGTTTTCCACTTTTAGTCATAGGTTATCCATTCAATTAAAGAGATTTTCTTTTTTTTGACAAAATATGTTCAAAGTCGTCTGCTGCAGAAATGTTGTATGAGGGAAAGGGTTAAAACAGGTGATATTAAATGGCATATAACTTTGTCATACCCTTGAAACATGAACAGATATTCCTCTGCTGAAAACTCTCCTTTCTTCACCACAATCTTCTCCAACATCCAGGGTTTACCAGGACCTTTGGCGATCACCAACTTCTCAAGGTCACCGAGGTCAACAGCTTCAATGTCAAATTTGTCCACCTATTTTAAAAACCAAAATATGTGATTGACAAATCTGTCAAAATCTTTTCACAGCAGCCAATCATCAAAGTTTTGACAGTGAGGAATTATTTTAATACAATTGATCCTTTTTCACATGTGGATGCATTTGAAAGCATCTGCAGCCGACAACTTTGGAAATCATAGAGATTTGGAGATCATAGAGAAGTTGCTCATTTTGTTTTAAACTATCAATATGAGCAATTCATCATTTTGCAACAATTTTTTCAAAAATTGTCCTCTGTAGATGCATCAAAATATGTCTGTATGAGAGATGTTTGATTGATTTATCATTCACCCATAATTCTGCTGAAATCAATGTTGGCTTAATCCTTTCCGTCATACAACAATTCTGCAGCAGATGACTTGGAACATGTTTTCAAAAAGCCATCTGCTGCAGAGGCATCAGAAAGTGTCTATATGAGGGAAAGGGTTAATGGGGATAACTGTCATGAAAATGTGCAGAAAAATTATGTCACAAAAATGTCATATTCATGTATTACATGTACATTGATGTTAGTTTCCAATAATCAAACAAGACTATGTGAGAAGGAACACATGTATCTCCTGCCAGTATGACAGACAGTGAAGGTGGAACAGTGATCCCTATGTATCTACCTGCCAAGGAGACACAAAAGCCTACATATGGTCACAAATATGATTCTGTACCATAATTCATAACCATTACACCCCACTTTTATGATGATTCTGTTATAAATTGGATGTTAAGGCAAAACTGAGGTAATACATATACTGAGGATACCAAAATTGGCAATGTTATATGACAACTGACCCTTCGGGGACTTTGCGACCAGAAAAGCAGTCTGATAGCCCCTGTATTTTATCTATTAGTTAGCATTTTGGGAGTCTTGAAAATAGTTATAAACTTAACCCTTTCCCACATACATCAAATCACATCTATGCAAAATTCTTGAAAATTTCTATAAAAGACAGTATATTTTATTTAATGAATAGAGTAGAAAACATTCTAGCAGAAGGTGAAATTGCTTATTTTGTCATTTTGACACAATGTTTTAAAATGTCTTCTGCTGTAGATAATTAAAAATACGTCTGCAAGTGGGAAAGGTTTAAATTAATTGCACAAGTATGTAGTTTGATTGTCATTCATTTAACCCTTTTCCACCTATAGACGCATCTGCAGCAGACGACTTTTGAAAACATTGTGACAAAAGACGGAATTGCTCAAAACAAGCAATTTCTCCTTTTGACACAATGTTTTCAACTATTTTCAATAAGTATGTTTTCATTTTGGGAGATTTTCCATTTTATTGTTAAGATTTTTTCAAATTCGTCTGCTGCATGTTTGCTGTATGTGGGAAAGGATTACAATGGGTAACCACAACATATCCAGTTCCAAATCCCCTAAAGCTAACCAATAAAAATAATTCAATAAAATATACAAAAATCATATATCACCTTAACTTTTCTCATATACAACATTATGCAGCAGATGACTTTGAAAAGATGTAGGCAAAATTATGTAAAATCTCTTCATTGAAAGTATAATCATTGAATGGAGTTGGAAACATTGTGGCAAGAGGAAAAGTTGCTCTTAATGAGTAAATTCTCCTTTTGCCTCAATAGTTTCAATATACGTCTGCTGTTGCTGCATCAAACTTTGACTGAATGTGAGATACCGTTATAAGACTGAAAGATTATTTAACAAAAAGAGAATAATTAAACAGCATACGAAATTTAGCTAGAAAAGAAATTATTAAATGAGTTTTTAGTTTCCCTCCCGCTTTTGTTCAGAAATTCACAGAAATAGACTTTCAAAATCCATATCTTTGAGAGAAAAAGCAAGCTTGTTTTGTTGTTATATTTTATCTTGTTCAATAAAATAAAAAGTAAGAATGCAAATATGAAATTTGGCTTGAGAATATATAGAGCAATCCACAAGATTGTCAATTCTCTTCTTAAAATGTAATCAGTTTGGAAAAATGGAAATTTAGCATATCAGGTAAAGTGTTAAAAGAAACAAGACATACAAGAGGGTCAATGATTATCAAGAGTCGTCAGTAGAAAACAGAGTAAGGGCATATTCATAAATATGACCTTGACCTCGAAAATAGGTGAAACTGAGTGGTGGGGCTTATGGCATTGCAATAGCAGCAGACCACTTTTGAAAACATTGTGGCCAAAGATGAAATTGCTCATGATGAGCAATTTCTCCTTTGGCCACGATGTTTTCAACTTTATTTACCGATTAAGCTATCTTTTATGGAGATTTTTCAGGTTGTTGTCACCATGTTTGCAAAGTTATCTGTTGAAGATTTGTTGTATGTGGGACAGACAACTATTAAACAAGAGGGCCATGATGGCCCTGGAATCGCTCACCTGATTTTTTTTTTTTTACTTTAACTATATAAGCCCCGCCCCATGGCGGCCATAGTTTCTGACCAATCAACTTGGCTTGAAGGAATTGGCTGATAGAGGGTCAGTCACCCTTGGAACATTTCTATAATTTTTTTTGAAAATCGGCCTGACACTTTTGGAGGAGAAGATTTTTTAAGTTTTCACTATAGCCATATAATGCAAAATAGCCCTGCCCACTGGCGGCCATGTTTTTTTACAATTCAACACGGCTTGAAGGAATCTGAAAGTGGGTCATCCAAGGGACATTTCTACAAAATTATTTGAAAATCGGCCTGACACTTTCGGAGAAGAAGATTTTTTAAGTTTTCACTATAGCCATATAAGGCAAAATAGCCCTGCCCCCCCTGGTGGCCATGTTTTTTTACCAATCAACATGGCTTGAAGGAATCTGAAAGTGGGTCACTTAAGGAACATTTCTACAAAATTATTTGAAAATTGGCCTGACACTTTCGGAGAAGAAGATTTTTTAAGTTTTCACTATAGCCATATAAGGCAAAATAGCCCTGCCCCCCCCTGGTGGCCATGTTTTTCAACCAATCAACATGGCTTGAAGGAATCTGATAGAGGGTCATCCAAGGAACATTTCTACAAAATTATTTGAAAATCGACCTGACACTTTCGGAGGAGAAGATTTTTTAAGTTTTCACTATAGCCATATAAGGCAAAATAGCCCCGCCCCCCCCCGACGGCCATGTTTTTTGACCAATCAACATGGCTTGAAGGAATCTGATAGAGGGTCATCCAAGGAACATTTCTACAAAATTATTTGAAAATCGGCTAGACACTTTCGGAGAAGAAGATTTTTTAAGTTTTCACTATAGCCATATAAGGCAAAATAGCCCCGCCCCCCCTGGCGGCCATGTTTTTTGACCAATCAACATGGCTTGAAGGAATCTTATAGAGAGTCATCCAAGGAACATTTCTACAAAATTATTTGAAAATCTGCCAACCAGTTTGGGAGAAGAAGAATTTTGAAGTTTTTTTCATTTCGTTGCCATGGAAACCAGAATTCTGCATGGATCCCAAAAAGTTGAAGGAAATCTGGTGAGGTCATTGAGAGGATGCTTTCTGTGAAGTTTCATTCCAATTGACCCACTGGTTACTGAGGAGAAAAAGTTGACGCATGACTGACGACGGACGACGCACGATGGACGCCGGACGCCGGACAAAAGGCGATCACAATAACTCACCTTGAGCAAAGCTCAGGTGAGCTAAAAACATTTTGCAAAAGGAGAAATTGCTCAAAATGAGCATAAATTCAACTTTTGCCACAACTTTTCAGTAATATTACTTTCATTTATAAAGATTTTTCATTATTTGCCTATGTGTAATCAAAGTCATCTGCTGCAAATTTATTATACGAGGCAAAAGGTTAAGTGTAAATACCTTAACCCTTTGCTGGTGATGTGTCAAAATGAGTATGCAAGTGGGAATGGTATAAACATAAAATCTGAAATTATTTTGCTAGCATTGCAATGCCAATGTGAATAAGAGTGTGACAATATCAGCTCCCCTGGCCTAACACCCTGGTGAGCCAAAGAATTGAAAACACTAGAGGCCCATAGGCAACATGTCGAGCCTGCTCCAAAGGTTTTGTCATATGCAAAGTGCTTTTCCAAAGAGTTGACCCTGATAGCAATTAATTAAGGGCCTTCCCTTGGAAAGTAAGTTTTTGTTTAGATCTTATTGAGAAGTTTACCAGGCAAATAGTTGTAGCTGATACAGCATC
This sequence comes from Serripes groenlandicus, assembly GCA_031761405.1. Taxonomy (NCBI): domain Eukaryota; kingdom Metazoa; phylum Mollusca; class Bivalvia; order Cardiida; family Cardiidae; genus Serripes; species Serripes groenlandicus. The sequence continues at coordinate 164,056,766 of JASEVX010000001.1, read as the reverse complement.
TAACTGTAGAACAGTAATGACAAAAGTTGTCTGCTGCAATCGCGTCAAAACGTGTCTGCAAGTGGGAAAGGGTTAAACGAGAACAGTCACCTTTTTTGCAAAATTTGTTCCACTTCTGCCATCTTCACCTCATTATGGTGAACATGTGCAGGGTTGTCAAAATGTTTTGTTGTAACAGATCAAATGAGAAAAGTAACCAATCAGGCTGGTGGTCAGGTCAAGGGCAAAGCCCTGGTCTCATCAAGTTTCTTTGAAATCCATTGAATCATGATTTAGATGCGGGCCGGACAAGGTTTGGACAACTGGACGCATGTATTTGCAAACACAGCAAACTGCCATTGTGACAGCTATGTCGAGCTCACAACAAGTGGGCTCGACAAAAATCTAACAAAAAATTTATATACAATATTCTACAACAATTTAGACATACCTCTAAACATATCTAGCAACAATGAAATCATAATCTATCACACACCACAACAAAACAACATCCCATCTAAACCTAAAGTAAACACTTTAATGAGTTTTGCAGGCAATTAAGAATTCCCATGCCAGTTAGAGGGCAAGATTTCAGATATTTGACATTTGACCTAGCTCTTATACCTTATAAGTTATCACATAATCCAGTTTAGGCCAGCTTTTGTACCATTTACCAAACATGATGGCCCTGGATCGCTCACCTGATATATTTTTTTCACTTTAGCTATATAAACCACGCCCCCTGGTAGCCATAGTTACTGACCAATCAACTTGGCTTGAAGGAATCTGATAGAGGGTCACCCTAGGAACATTTCTACACAATTATTTGAAAATTGGCCTGACACTTTTGGAGGAGAAGATTTTTTAAGTTTTCACTATAGCCATATAATGCAAAATAGCCCTGCCCACTGGTGGCCATGTTTTTCTTCCAATCAACATGGCTTGAAGGAATCTGTAAGTGGGTCACTTAAGGAACATTTCTACAAAATTATTTGAAAATCAGCCTTACACTTTCGGAGAAGAAGATTTTTCAAGTTTTCACTATAGCCATATAAGGCAAAAAAGCCCCCCCCCCCCCCCCCCCCCCCCTGGCAGCCATGTTTTTCGACCAATCAACATGGCTTAAAGAAATCTGATAAGAGGGTCATCCAAGGAGCATTTCTACAAAATTATTTGAAAATCTGCCAACCAGTTTGGGAGAAGAAGATTTTTTAAGTTTTCACTATAGCCATATAAGGCAAAATAGCCACGCCCCCATGGCGACCATGTTTTTCGACCAATCAACATGGCTTGAAGGAATCTGATAGACGGTCATCCAAGGAACATTTCTACATAATTATTTGAAAATCGGCCTGACACTTTCGGAGGAGAAGATTTGTTTATGTTTTCACAATAGATATATTAGGCAAAATAGCCCCCCCCCACCCCCCCCTGGCAGCCATGTTTTTCGACCAATCAACATGGCTTAAAGGAATCTGATAGAGAGTCATCCAAGGAACATTTCTACAAAATTATTTGAAAATCTGCCAACCAGTTTGGGAGAAGAAGAATTTTGAAGTTTTTTTCATTTCGTTGCTATGGAAACCAGAATTCTGCATGGATCCCAAAAATTTGAAGGAAATCTGGTGAGATCATTGAGAGGATGCTTTCTCTGAAGTTTCATCCCAATTGACCCACTGGTTACTGAGGAGAAAAAGTTGACGCACAACGGACGACGGACGCTGGACAAAAGGCGATCACAATAACTTACCTTGAGCAAAGCTAAAAATATGACCTTGACCTTTCACCAATGTGATACAATTTATGATGAAAATCTGCTGAAAAGCCTCTGGGCACATACCAAGTATTATAAACTTGGCTCTTTTAAAATCATGTTTACTTTCTTTTACATTCTCACTCAAGAGTATAATCCATTATTTTAAGACAGACAGATGGACAGATCACTAAACGTCCCCTATCATGAAACAGGAAGTGTTTGATTCAAATTGATTGATGCCCTTTTCACGGTGGTCAGTTCACCTAGCAATGTAATACTTGGCTTTCTAACACAAGTACTCCGCACACCATTCTTTCCAAGCTGGCTGCTTTTCCATATAGACTGTTAGCCCAGTGTTGGAAGATAAATGTTGCTTGTTGCATAAGGTCGGAAATGATGTTCAATTGGCCAAACTGGCTTTCAGAATCTCAACCCCTGGATTGACAGCCCAGTTTAACCCTTTCCCTCATATAGACGCTTTCTGACGCCTCTGTAGCAGACGTCTTTTTGAAAACATAGTGACAAAAGAAGAAATTGCTCAAAACAAGCGTTTTCTCCTTTTGCCACAATGTATTCCACTTTTAGTCATAGGTTATCCATTCAATTATAGCTATTTTCTATTTTTTGACAAAATATGTCGTCTGCTGCAGAATTGTTGTATGTGGGAAAGGGTTGACATGAAGGGGATTTAAAATAGGGTCAGTACAACAATCATTCAGGGATTTCATACAGGTAAGCTTCAATGGCTCCAATGGGAATCACACAAACAACTCTTTAGGGAAACACATCATATTTCACACAACAAATGTTTCAATTAGCAGAGCAATAGATAAGGTAGACATTTAACCCTTTCCCATTTGCAGACGCATTATAAAGCATCTGCAGCAGAAGACTTTTGAAAACATTGTTGCAAAAGGAGAACAAATTGTTCAACATAGGCAATTCCTCCTTTTGCCACTATGTTTACAACTCTTTTAAATAATTGAACTCTCATTCAGAGGTATTTTTTTACATTTCTGACAAGACATTTTCAAAGTAGTCTGCTTCAGATTTGTTGCATGTGGAAAACAGTCAACATTCTTAAATCCTTACTTGACCATTATACCCTATGGTTTGGGTACTTAACCCTTTCCTCATACGACAATTCTGCAGCAGACGACTTTGAACATATTTTGTCAAAAAATAGAAAATCTCCATAATTGAATGGATAACCTATGACTAAAAGTGGAAAACATTGTGGCAAAAGGAGAAATTGCACGTTTTGTGCAATTTCTTCTTTTGTCACTATATTTTCAAAAAGCTGTCTGCTGCAGAGGCATCAGAAAGCGTCCATATGAGGGAAAGGGTTAAAAAGAATGATCTGACTCAGACAATTCTTTTGAGTACTTACGTCACAGGGTATAGTTAAGTTATAAAAGAGATATTGCGAGAAAGTAACCAGTTCACCCACACTTATCTAGATCTCTGTATAGGAAAGAAGGTTTTGTGAAGATCGGGTTAGTCAGGGGAGACAATCTTCCTTATGACACCATACTTAACACAATACTATACCTCGTTAAATTCTGACTGCAAAGTTAAAAAAGTAAAATTTAAAACTAATTAATATAAAATATATTACTTAACAACAAACAAACTATAATTGTTCGAACCATATCAAATGAAAACCGACTTTTGGGACATTGTGACCAGTAGAGATCCAGATCAGCCAGTGCCTCTGTGTCGTCCGATCAGGATGTTAGCCATTCTAGTCATACAAGAATGCTTTGAGAAGATGGCCCTGGTTTCATGAATCTAGTGAAGAAGATTCTTAGCAGAGTCTCTTGCTATGCAGGCTTGCCTATTTACATTTCTTAACTCTGTTAGTTTAAATAAATAGAATGTATCCTTTTCCCTTTCCCTCATATAGACGCTTTCTGATGCCTCTGCAATAGAAGGCTCTTTGAACACATGGCAACAAAAGAAGACATTGCTCAAAACAAGCAATTTCACCTTTTGTCACCATGTTTTCAACTCTATTCAATTATTGTTCTTTCATTTAAAGTGATTGTCTGTGCTTTTGCCTAGAAGTATTCAAAGTCGTCTGCTGCATATTTGTTGTATATGGGGAAGGGTTTAATTAACAAAAGTTCTTAACAAGTTTGCATTGTTTTCCTTTCTCATAATACATAAGGAATTGTGATGAGCACATTAAGTAACATGCTTTTCTTTATTCCATTCCTATGAATGGAATAATTGCGGTTAAACCAATGGAGTGAATGCCAGAAATTGAACTACACTATTTTGAACATACATATTTTATAATTACTAATATTCTAGACCTGAATACAAGAAAAGGTAAGCATGCTCAGCTGAGTACCTACATAAGTGGTGTCATAAAACCAGGGCCAACGCTCGTCTGCTTTTTTCTAAGTCGAAAAAGGAGCGTAACTGAATAATTATTTAAGCCAGAGATATGTGACATGCGTATTGTTCCTGGGAACATGGGTAACAAGTTTCATTTGAAAATATTAAATGGTTTTTGAGTTATGAGTTAACATTTTGTATGAATTTCTAAGTCCAAAAAGGGGCATAAATGAATAATTATTAAAGCGTTATGAGACTTGGTATAATCATGCATATTGTTACTAGGAATATGTGTATTAAGTTTCATTTGAATATGTGTAACTGTTTTTGATTGATTGATTGAGGTTTAACGCCGTTTTTAACAATTTCTCAGTCATATCACGGCGGCCAGTTCACCTACTCATGCATTTCCTGGTTTTTCTAACACCAGTACTCCACACAACAATCTTCCCAAGCAACTGGCTGCTTTTCCACATAGACTTAGCCCATTGGTGGAAGACGAATGACGCATGTCGCATTGACTTTTGTCAATTGCGGAAAGAAAGCTGGCCGAGCCGGGATTCGAACTCACAACCCCTGGATTGACAGCCCGCGTCGCTACCGACTGAGCTACCGGGGCTGGACGTAACTGTTTTTGAGTTATGAGGTACGGTTAAAGTTTTGTAACGATGATGCCACAGGTATCACAATAGCCCGACTTAACAGACGAGCCAAATATTTAATACTTAATGATTGCAACTTGGTTGTGATTGCCATTTATTCCAAACAAATCAAAGATTGGTTTACACATGGCACAGCTCATTATTAATTTTTTGTAAATTATTTATTTATTTTATAAATTAATTCTGTAAATGAATAACTTATCCCTAGGGGAAAGGCTCAAGTATTGGTAAAAAAAAAATCTAATAATTGAGGGATGCTCCATGAACACCAACCAAAGGGTGTTTGAAATATGTGTAGACACAGATCACCCTGCACAGACATGCAGTCTGAATTGGATCATACTGATTGCCAATTACACTGGTAAACACCGGTGAATCTACGCTGGTGGAAAATGTTATAAGGTTAGTTGAGGACCTAGGTTGTAGGTACTCATTTGGGTTTTCCTACAGAGACAATACTAATGAAAACAAGCAACAAAGGGTTAAGAAATAAGAGCTGTTATCATTTTGCAGATGTCCCCACAATCTGTTTAATTGATTGGACTCAAATGCCATGTTCAACAGTATTTAAATTACGTAACACAGAGCTCTAGCTAAGGGGCGTTTTGCATGTTCTGAAATGCTTATTTGACCCCAAACCCTATGTTGTGGGTACTCAAAAGAATCGTCTTGGTGAGACGATTCTTTTGAGTAACCACACCATAGGGTTTGCTTTAATAAAAAGAGAGAAATGGTGGGGAAAAGAGCTGAATATCCCTCCTTATCTGGACCTCTGTAACACTATTCACAATGAAATTTTTCAATCATCCAAAAGAATGAATGGACTAGACTGGAAATCTGTATGATAGAACTTTACCTGTCCAGCTTGGAAACGTTTAGCGGTATCTTTACTTCTGATGAGATGTCTCCTGCCGGAGTCCGAGTTGGATCCGTAAAGTGTAATGAACACATTGGCATTAGTAGCTGCATTCATTTCCGCTTCGCTTGTGTGCACTTCAACATGGTACTTTATTACTGAAGCAACAATAGAAAAATTTATGAAGATATTATATGAACAATGTAGATTTTACCTATTAGGAATATTGTAGTTTTTATAACTAAAGGAAAATATAGATTTTATTACTGAAAGAACAATGCAGATTTCTTTGTAGATTTTATAACTGAAGGGATAATGCAGATTTTATAACTGTGGAACAATGTAGATTTTAATGTGCATTCTGATAAGGTTGTTCCCTATTCACCATATGTCAAACAATCATTCTTGAAGTCTCTTGAAAATGGTTATGACCCAAAATTGACTATTTAAATATACAGTTTGATAGCAATTGGCATTATTTTCTAAAGTTTCAGTTCTTGTCTTTTGTTAAAATAGTATTACAAGTTTACTTACTGTCTCGATGGGGCATATCTGGTAAGACCAGTGGCATCTCTTTGCGTATATCCCCCCCAATTTCTCCGACGCAGTTCCCAAAATCAAAGACAAGTGATTCTTTAGAGTTCTGTTCTTCCAACACAACCTAAGAGTACACAGAAATTAAGATGCTGTTTCATGAAAAAATGTATTTGCAACTACCTTAAAACTAACAAGTTAATGCTTTAAATCAGATCCCTCACCATAAGGAAATTATAAAAGAACACTTGGACCACTTTGGGTTATCTGTTACTAAGCAAACATATGCTTTAAAATTTGTAGACTATCTCTCTAATATGCACAAGGTTTTTCTCAAATTTAACCTCACATGACCCAATTTCAAACATGAACTAGATTTGATGGAAATGACTGTTCTCATGAAACTTCATGAAGAATGGTGGAAACACATGGCATCTAGAGTGTTGTCCTAGTGACCTCGTTTTTGACCCCATGTGATTTAGTTTTGACCTTGAATGGGGGATAAGAAGCATATAATCACTACACCTAGAAATACTTACTTTTCACATCATTAAATCTTAGGTATCTAATAAAGACAAACAAAGTAGAATTTGTATAACATGATTGTCAGAAAACAAGGCGGTAAATTTATAAACTTAAACTTATCTGTGAATGCCAAGTATGACCTTGACCTAGGTAAAGGTCAAATTGCGAGGTAGGATGTAAATCTTTGAAAGCTTTACACTAGTGTTGGGGTGGACAAAACATAAAAGCTGTATATCAAATATGTCAGTAGTCATGTACACTACTTAACCCCTTGCCCACATACACCAAAAAAGCAGCAGATGACTTTGAAAGCATCTAGCCAAAATGATAGAAAAATATCTATAAGAGAAAACTAAATTATTGAAAAGAGTTGAAAACATTGAATAATTTCTACCATTGCTACATTGTTTTCAAAAGTTTCCTGCTACAGATGCATCAAAACATGTCTGCAAGTGGGAAAATGTTAAACATTTTGATAACACGATTGTGTCCAATGAAGTTGTCAAAGCCATCAACAGAGTGACAAACTAAGCTGGCTTGAAACATCAACTGTTTATATAGTACATACCTTTTCAATGGTCCACACTGACTCTGTGTCCCCTTCGTATCCAGATGAAACTCGAATCTTTTCTATCTCTCCAATCTCTTCTATTTCATGGTTCTGTCAAAGTAATGATGAATTAATTATTTATATATCCAAAAATGCTACAATCCATATATGAGCTGTCCCACGAGAAAACCAACATTGTTGACTCTGCGTAAAGTATTGACCCGGATCAGCCTAAGCATGCCAAGCAGGCTTACCTGGATAGACACGTTTCACCTCCTGCAGATTTTCTGTTTCAGGAATCTTAACTCTATACCTCTATCCCCCTGAGACTGAATATGTCGGCCTAGATCAGCATTCACAGACTGCACAGTCTAATCTGGGTCGATACATTATGCAGAGGCCATTATGTTGGTTTTCTCATGGGAGGGCTCATATCTCTTTTTCATTTCTAACTCATTGTTATATCAAAGTAAGGATAGATGAATTGAGACAAGTCAAGCAATTGGAGGTTTTGTTGCCTGTGGTAACAGTGATTACTAGGGTGAGTCTGTGCTTGCACAAAGTCTTACCAGAGCCTTCACTGTCCATTTTCATGTAATATAATCATAGATGCATATTTCAATAAAAACAAATCTAAGTGCAGCTTCACTACTTGTAAGCTTCGGCCACTTTAAATGATGCAGAAATAGAGAGTTAAATCATCAGTGATGGCTCAATTACTTGCATCAATACCCAAACTTGTAGATGCAGGTGAATGCCTTGGTGTAGTAGTGGTAAAGTGTTTGCCTCAGGTGTGGGAGGTCGCAGGTTCGATCCCCAGGTCATAACAAAGACTTTAATAATGGTAGTAATGGCTCCCCTTTTTGGCGCTCAGAGTTGGGGGGTTAGCCTTACAAGTGACTGAAAGTGGTGTAAAACACCAAACAATCAATCAATCAATGTAGATGCAGCTCTAATATCAACTTACAAAGAAGTGGTCAGTTTTTCCTGGTGACAATAAATGCACTGGCGAGTCCTGGTCAGAATAGGTCAGCTCAATTGGCCCTTTCACAGATTTGGAACCATACACAACGACGGAGACCTCTCCAGATTTCTGACCGGGCTTTAACATGGGTAACTTGTCTGAGCTTGCTGTAGTGATGTGGAAGTTCCACGTCGTATCTAGAAAATACAAGAGGATCTATTTTTATTTGACTTTCACATTCTTTTTGACACATCTGTAGCAGATGACTTTTAACCCTTACCCACATATAGATGTTTTCTAATGCCTCTGCAGCCTCTGACTTTTGAAAACATTAATATTTTCAACTCTATTCAATAATAATACTTTCATATATATAGTGAATTTTTCATATCTAAGCATGAATGTGTTTAAAGTTGCCTGCTTCAGATTTGTTGCATGTGAAAACTCTTTCAATCTTTCACACTCTTTTTGACACATTCGTAGCAGGTGACTTTTAACCCTTACCAACATATATATGTTTTCTTATGCCTCTGCAGCCTCTGACTTTTGAAAGCAATGTTTTCAACTCTATTCAATAATAATACTTTCATATGTAGAGAATTTTCATATTTAAGCCTGGATGTGTTCAAAGTCGTCTGCTGCAGATTTTTTGTATGTGGAAACTATTTCACTACTTCCCAAATGCAGAAGCTTTTTGACACATCTGCAGTAGATGAGTTTTAGACACATCGTTGCAAAAGGGGAAATTGCTCATAATAAGCAAATTTGTTATTGTTACCATGTTTTTGACGACTGCAGATTTTTCCATATGGGAAATGGTTAAATAAGCCTTCACTGAAGCAAGCTTAGATGCTTCAACCTTGATCTCAAGTTCACTGACAAGTCTGGAGAAAATTTGGTAAGGGACAATAACTTGAGTAAGCCCTAATGGTAATTATCCAGAATACCTCATGCATATTTACAATGTATGACAAGCATTTTCACTTAGCTTCATTAACCTTTTCTCATGACTAGCAGGCATATCTATGAAAAAGTAATTCAGATACAACGTGAGCTGTCAAACCAGGGGTGAGTTTGAAACCCAGCTCCGCCAACATTCTTTATGACATTTGACAAATGTCAATGTGACAAGAGCCATTCTTCTTCCAGCAATGGGCTTACAATCTTTGAGGAAAAGCAGCCAGTTTCTTGGAGAGACTGGAGTGAGAATGTCTGGATACACATAGGAATGTGCACCTGTTGCCATAATATGACTTAAAAATTGTTGAAAATGGCATAAAAATATAATCAATCAACAAAAAGTTTTAACACTGACCATCCATTTGAACATATTTGGAGAGTATTTTGTCCATTACAGGTAGTTTAGAAAGGGGAGATAACTCTGCTGTCAGTTTTCTGTCATTACATCCAGTGTCTAACCACCTGAAAAAATATACAGTGAGACATGTGTAAAAAGACCATCCATTGGAAGACAACAATCTGGTCTTTGTTCTCAGGTGGTCTTGATTTGCACGGTCATTTATGCAGCAAATTAGTAATTTGGTTGCTATAGACAATTGCTATTCCTAGGCACAGGATCGACATAATATTGAAAAACAAGATAAAGTTCTAGAAAATATACTATTAGTATATTCTCTCTTTCCCTATGCATACTCAATTTGGTAAAATCTGCAGCAGACGACTTTTGAAAACATTGTGGCAAAAGTAGAAATTGCTCTTTATGAGCATTACAAGAGAAAGTTGATGTCGCCGGAAAAGACTGCATTTATTTATTTGTTAACACACATGTGTTCTTGACTTTCATTAGCCTAAACATACACATAATGTTTTCATTAAGGACTAATTCCAGGATTTTTGAAATTCCAAATCAAGATTTTTTTGGTCAGGATTTTGTATTTTTTGTATTTGTCAACAAAAACCACAACAAATACAGTTTGGGATTTAAATCTACATGCAATAAAACGCTATTTAACCATTTCCATATCTGAAGCAACAATGAAAACCTTTAAACATTTAAAACATTGATTAAACGGTTAAATTGTTGAAAACATGAACTTCTTCCTTTTAATAATAATTATAATAAGTATTTCACAGATGTTAAAGTTTATCCTCATATGTTTAAATAGTAGACCACACTGGAAACAACATATCAGCTAAATTGTTTATTTAAATCATTGATGCATACAATATATGTATGGCGCAAGAGAAATGCCAGTTGCGAGTCCCATTACTATTTAAAAGGTGGCAAGTATGAAATTAATTGGGTGCGAAAGACCGATTTTCTTTATTTCTAAAATTATTGTTTATCCGTTTGTTCTTTTCTTTATTTGTTTCAAGCCAAATAAACATTTAATATCATATATATTTAATAATTTAAGTGAATAATATTAGCTATCTATCTGATCTGTAATATTAGGTGTTTGAGCATTCTTTCTTAAAGTGATTTTCATTATATTGCCTGGATGACTTCCAAAGTTGTCTGCTGCAGATTTGTTATATGTGGGATAGGGTTAAACGGCTAGTAAGGGCTTTAACCCTTTCCCACTTCTATACGCATTCTGACACATCTGCAGGAGACGACTTTTGAAAACATTGTAGCAAATGGAGAAATTGCTCATAATAATGAGCAATTTCTCCACTTGCCACAATGTTTTCAGCTCTATTTAATGATAAAACACCCATTAATGGAAATTTCTCAAAAATGTTCGAGAACGTTATCAAAGTCGTCTACTGCAGATTTGTTGTATGTGGGAAAGGCTTAACTCTCAACTATGCCAACTTGAATCAATCCACTCAACCCTTTCCGTGATACAGACAACATCTGATGCCTTAGCGGGAGAAAATAATAATTGAAAACATTGTGAGAAAAACAGCAATCTCTCCTTTTCCAATTGCGATATAAATGCCTTAAAAAATCTGACTAATAATGTTTTTTCTTTAAATTTTGTTAAAGCAAACAACTTTGTAAATATCACAAATGGCTAGCTGTAACAAGAAATTTTGAAATATTCATCAGCAACATTGGATGCTTCAATGCTTCAAAAAGTCTTGTTATCTAGACTTTAGATGCCTTGGCAGCAGACAACTTTTGAAAATGTTTTGGGTAAAAGAGAAAAAACTTGTCTTATACAATTCCTCATTTTCCCTCATTATTTACCAAACAAAGTCTACTGCAGTGGCATCAATGTTGTCAGTATAAGGGGAGGGATAAATCAATCCTTACCTATTACAAGGGAATAAGGTCTCCATCTCTTCGGCCACTTTTATTGTCAGCAACTCACAGAACCAACCTCGACCTCTACCTGTAAGGTCATGACCTATCACAACCTTATCTACTTCTCCTAAATCTATGCATGTTATTGTGAAACTGTCATACTGAAAAAAAATAAAAATACTTGTCAAATTAAAAGAGCACATTCCCGATGAGTTAAAAAAGATCACTGATGGTTTCAATATGGAAGTATAACCCGATTCCTATTTTGAAAGAGAGGTTTTAATAACAAAAATGAAATGAGAACATTTAAACTTATTATTATTATACTTTATAATTGTACCCAAATTTAACTCTTTCTCATATACAACAAATCTACAGTATATAATTTTAGAAACATCTAGGTAAAAACGTGGATTTTCTCACAATGTTTCCAAAAGTTGTCTGCTGCAGAGTTGTGAGAAAGTGTCTGTATGTGGGAAAAGGTTAAGGCCTGAATATCAGCTAGAATTTGGAAATCAATTTTATGAAAGTTAATGCAAGATGTCAGTAGACATCAGAGCTCACAAAATGGGGACAGTATGACCATGACCTTAACCTTAGTTAAATCTTTTGCACATACAAAAAAAAATATAGCAGACGACTTTAAAAGCTCCTTCGCAAAAATATAAATAATTTCCACAAGTGAAAGGTTAACTATTGAATAGAGTTGAAAACCTTGTGGCAAATAGGGAAATTGCTCGTCATGAGCAATTTCATCTTTTGCCTCAATGTTAACAAAAGTCATCTGCTGCAAATGCGTAAAATTGCGTCTATATGTGGGAAAGGGTTAAAGGTCAATGGAATTTTGAAATCGCAAGGGCCATATCAAAGATTGTGATTATTTATGTTCACTTATAGAAACTTTAATGCAAAACAAAACATTTTCTCACCTTTCCTCTTCTGAACTTTTCCTCATTACTTGAGACAGCCAATGATCTTTTACCAGTTCCACCCCATTGACCAATCAAATTACAGAATACATTTGCATCTGTAGCTGCTCTTTCAAGGTCTCCAGTTTTTACAGAAACAATGTATATTTGCTCTGAAATATAAATATAATTCCAGTGAACAACAAAGAGATACATTAGTATAAAAAAACAGACCAATATAATTCAATATAGTATCAATGTCTTCTGCAGCAAAGTTAACCCTATAGACGCATTTTGATACATCTGCAGCAGACGACTTTTGAAAACAACATGACAAAAGGAGAAATTGCATATACATAGACTTGGTTTACGGGTAATTTAATGAAATTAGAAGAAGAAGAAGAAGAAGAAAAAGCAGAAGAAGAAGAAGAAGAGAGTATCGTTCAAGATTTTAATGGATTTTTCATCTTTATATTGTTTTTTTTTAAAATGTGTTATCAGTTAAAGGTTTGGCTGAATGAGATTGTCAAAATTCATAATATTTCTATACTTTTCTTTTTGTGTTAGCAATTTAAAAAAGTTCAAACTCATTTCAATGGGTTAACCCTTTACCACTTGTAGACGCATTCTGACGCATCTGCAGCAGACACCTTTTGAAACCATTCTGACAAAAGGAAAAATTGATTAAAATAAGCAATTTCTGCTTTTGCCACAATGTTTTCAACACTTTTATATCATATAAATATGGAAATTTTTCACATTTTTGCAAGATGTGTTCAAAGTTGTCTGCTGAAGATTTGTTGTATGTGGTAAAGGGTTAAACTCATTTCAACAGGTTAAAATACCTTTCAAGGGAGGCAAGTCTGGTCTCACAGCAGGAAGTTCTACAGCACCTTCGGGACTTTCATCTGTTGATTCTATCCACTCATTGAAATCAAAATGCAACTCTTCTCCCGTATCTTGATCTTTTAATTTCATCTGTGAAACAAGAGTAAACAACTTAATTCAGATCCCCACCACAATACAAATTGTAAAATAATGCTTAGACCACCTCGGTATATCTCAACTACTAAATTACTAAACTAGATTTTGACCTAGTTTCCTAGTTTTTGACCCCACGTTATCAAACTTTAAACCCAACTCGTATTTAATAGAGATGAATGTTGATTTTTAATAAAGATTGAAAATCTGTATTAAGCCCTGTCCTGCCATGTCATATTATCATGCTAATATCACTACATAGAAACTTATTACAAATTATACAAATTCTGATTATATACTCATTGCATTCATACAGACACATTTTGATGCCTATGCACCAAACATTCTGACAAACAAAGAAATTGCTCATCATAAGAAATTCCACCTTTTTCAATGTATTCAACTCTTTTCAAATAATATACTTTCATTAACAGAGATTTTTCATATTTTTTGCCAAAATGTTTTCAAAGTCATATGCTAAAGATTTATTCTATGTGGAAAGGGATTAAAAAGAAATATTTTAGAGGGTCTCACCTTTGCTAACAACCATGATGAACTAATTGGTTTCTCGCCAAACAAAACTCTCACTTTAAACAACAACCCAATATCGGACACTTTGGCCTCGAGTTTAATGAAAGACCCTGGATCTAGGTCATCTTTTACATTAATGTGGATTGGATCTGATTCCCCTTTCAAGCCACAGAGAACAAGGAAAACTTTCTCTTTGGTTCCTGCATCATTCGGGGCTCCGGTCTGTACATATACTGTCCAACGTCCTTTGGACTTGACTGGTTTGTCTAAACCTTTTGGTATGGACACCAGTGAATCAACCAGACTTGTAGAAGGTGCCAGCTCTGCAATAGAGAAAATATCATGTTTATTTGCTATACAACTTTTAACCCTTTCCCAAATGCAACAAATATGCAGTAGATGACTTTGAAATAATCTGCGCAAAAATATGGAATTTTTTTAGCAATTTCTTCTTTTGTCACAGTGTTTTCAAAAAGTTGTCTGCTGCAGAGGCGTCAGAAAGAGTCTATATGTGGGAAAGGGTTAATACAAGAATTATACAGGAGTGTTAACTTAAGTTACTAAGGAGTCAACCATGAGCTTGTTCTTAGACCTATTGATCTCCAAATCAATAGAGATAAAAATGTATTACCTGAGATAGAATGTTTTATCTCAGGGAATTCTGAACTAAAATGTATTGCCCGATATTGAGAATTTTGAGATAAAAAAATTACCTTAGATAAAATGTATTACCTGATATTGAGAATTTACCTTAGATAAAATGTATTATCTGACATTGAGAATTTACCTCAGATAAAAATGTATTATCTGACATTGAGAATTTACCTCAGATAAAATGTATTATCTGACATTGAGAATTTACCTCAGATAAAATGTATTATCTGACATTGAGAATTTTGAGATAGAAAATTACTTTAGATAAAAATGTATTACCCAAAATTGAGAATTTTGAGATAGAAAATTATCTTAGATAAAATGTATTACCTGACATGGAAAATTTACCTTAGATAAAATGTATTACCTGAGATTGGGAATTCAGAGAGCTGGGATTCACTGGAGAGCATCCACTGATGACAGTAACATATAAACTGTGTAGCAGCTCTAGCCCCCTCCGATACAACAACTTGTTGTACATTCCATCGATCTGTAGTTTAATAGAACAGTAATCAGGGTTTAATGCCTTTACAACAATTTTTCAGTCATAGCATAGTGGCCAGTACAACTACACATGTGTTTTATGGCTTTCCAATACCAGTACTCCACAAAACATACTTTCCAAGCAACTGGCTGCTTCCACATATACAGTTAGCCCATTGTTGGATGACGAGTGACAATTTTTACATTGACTTTTGTCAAACATCATTTTGTGCTTAACCCTTTCCCACATACAGACTCTTTTGATGCCTCTGCTGCAGACTACTTTTGAAATCACTGTGGCAAATGGAGAACTTGCGCATAACAAGCAATTTCTCCTTTTGCCACAAAGTTTTCATCTTAATTTAGTAATCAAACCTTCAATAAAAGAGAGTTTCAATATCTTTGCATAGATGTTTTCAATGTCGTCTGCAGCATTTTATTTTGTATGTGGAAAAGGGTTAAGAGTGAGTGATATTTAATGTATATATACCTTTTTCTTCAAATATATCTTGCTCATATCCTTTGCCTATGAAGGACAGAAGGATAATAGTGTAAGATTGATTGATTGACTGCGGCTTAGATGCTGTTTTTAACAATGTTTCAGACATATCACACTGGCCAGTACACCTCCCATGTTTTTTCCTCGATTTCTTACAAAAATACTCCCCTCAACAATCTTTCCAAGAACTTGGCTGCTTTTCCACATAAACCATTAGGTCATTGGTTGAGGAATAATAATGCTTGTCACATTGACTTTTGTCAAACCTCGGAAGAAATGTTGGCCAAGCTGGGGTTCAAACTCACAAGCCCTAGCTTGACAGCAACTGGGCCTCCACAAATGATGTTATAAGACATTTATGTATATTATTCAGCTGTAGATAAAGTACCCTTTTCCACATAATAACACTTTCTGACATGTGTGCAGCAGACGACTGGAAAACATTGTGAGCAATTTCTCCTTTTGCCTCAATGTTTTCTACTTTATTCAATAAATGTTCTTTCATTTTTTTGACTAAATGTCATCAAAGTCATCTGCTGCAGATTTGTTTTATGTGGGAAAGGATTATATCCTCAATTGACCTCCAAAAGCTATGTTGTTTCTACTCAAAAGAGTAGAGAAGATTATTTTCAAGTACCCACAACATCTATATGTGGGAGAAAAAAACTAGCATATTCCTCCTTATTAACCCTTTCCCTCATATAGACGCTCTCTGTCGCCTCTGCAGCAGACAGCTTTTTGAAAACATAGTGACAAAAGAAGAAATTGCTCAAAACAAGCAATTTCTCCTTTTGCCACAATGCTTTCCACTTTAGTTATCTTTTGACAAAATATGTTCAAAGTCGTCTGCTGCAGAATTGTCATATGAGGGAAAGGGTTAAGACCTAAGATACTACATCAAAAACACTAGAAACTCACCTTGTGTAGGACTATCAAATTTGATCTCCACTCGCTTCAATCTTCCCACAGAGACTGCTTCCACAATAAATATATCCGTCTCTCCACTCTGCCAGAGCGTTCTATTTTTAGAAATAGCCCCCACAAGCTCCCTCTGTCCGGTATCCCCATCTACACCAATCAGATTGATGCTCACATTCCCTTTATCTGTGCCTGCATCCTTATAACACCCTGTTGTCACAGCAACTATGTATCTCAAAACTGAAACACAGAACATCATAATTATCAGGAATGACAATCTTGTTCAAGATACAAGAAAACACAAATGTCCAAATGTTACCAACAAGGTTATAGAGTAAATAATATAGTGGTTAGAGCATCCTGTATTTCAAACTGAAGACCTGTAATCAATACATACAAAGGAAGTTTATCTCCACAGTGCTCAGAATTGTGGGGATATCATTATGATTGATTTGCAGGAAAAACATACATGCTGTTATTGTAATCTACCAAGGACATACTTATATAACTGAAATACTGTTGAAAGTAGGATAAAACATGATTCAAACAAATCTGCAAGGTTAACCCCCTCATATGACAATTCTGCAGCAAACGACTTAGAACATATTTTGTCAAAAAATAGAAAATCTGTATAATTGAATGGATAACCTATGACTAAAAGGGGAAAACATTGTGGCAAAAGGAGAATTTGCCTGTTTTGAGCAATTTCTTCTTTTGTCACTATGTTTTCAAAAAGCCGTCTGCTGCAGAGGCGTCAGAAAGCGTCTATATGAGGGCAAGGGTTAAGCACTGATATAATGTGGCCTTTTCAGTATTTGTCTATATTTTCAATCCTTTACTTCATATTTTATAATTTTACAAGAGTCTAAAAAGTACATATAGCGATACTCATACAATGCTTAGATAGTATAATGCCCAAGTTGTGACCAAGTTTCATTGATTTATTAATTGATATGCGTTTAATTCCATTTTCAAAAAAAAAAATCAGTCATAAACCAACAGCCAATTCTCATGCCCATTATGCTTCCTGGCTTTCCAGGTTTTTTACAAATATGAGAACATTCCCACCTGGTAGACTTGATACTCCTTTTCTGATGACTGGTATCTCCCGATAAATAATTCCGTCCTCCTGATCCAGGGCCAACCACCGATCAACGTAGAACACAAGTTCTTCTTGAGTGTCATTGTCGTGCATTTTAATCTGAAACAATAGGATACAGCACAATTCATTTTTCGTGATCAGTTCAAGAGTATTTCCGATTCTAAAACTATTATTTGACACTCAAACCCTATGTTGTTGGTACTCAAAAGAATCGTCTCACTGAGACGATACTTTTGAGTACCCACAACATTGGGTTTAGTTGAGTCATAAGAGAGATATTGTTGGGAAAACCCCAGAGTACTCCTCCTTATCTGGTGCTCTGAATTCAGTCCATCTACCAATATTTAAATGGAGCCCAATGCTCATTTTGAGAAATATCTCCTTTTCCAGAATCCTTTCAAAAGTTGTCTGGTGCAGATGTTTTGGTCATAATCATTCATCAGAGGATCCAAGGTTGTTTCTTGGCAATCAGAAAGATCCTGATCAAACTTTGTAGAGGTGCAAGCTGATCTGGGTCATGGTTGGTTGCAGAATTCAAAGTGTTGGTTTTTATCTAATGCATACAACAATTCTGCAGCAGACAACTTTTAAAACTATAGAAAAACCTCCAGGAATAGCAGAATAATTATTGAAATGAGTTAAAATCATTGTAGCAAAATGAGAAATCTCTCAACATTAGCAACTTCTTCTTTTTTCACGATGTTTTCAAAAGTCATCTGCTGCAGATGCATCAGAATATATCTGAAAGTGGTAAAAGGTTAAGAATCCATATAAAGAAAAAAGAGATTAACTTACATAGTCTACTCTCCAGTCTGGTGCAGACCCACTGTTATCGTGCTCTACTCTGATCTTAGTCACACGGCCTATATCACCTGTATTGATCTGAAATAAGGAATAACATCATTGATTGATTGATTGATTGATTAGGGTTTAACACTACTTTTAAAATTTGTTACCAAATCATGGCAGCCAGTTTTACCTATGTGTTTTCTAGCTTTATCACACCAGTACTCAACAAACATTCTGAATTCATTTTGATTTGAAGTATGTGTTCTAAATTTAAAGTAATTTGATAAATAATTTTACCTTGTGATTTCAGAATTAGAATTAATTTGACATTTAGACGTTGAGTGAATAAAGACCCAAGTCAGGTTGATTTGTTTTCTACGAATGTTAGGACATAAACTCTTTCCCACAAATAGAAGTTTTCTGAATGCCTCTGCAGCAGATGACTTTTGAAAACATTGTTACAAACAGGAAATTGCTCAAAACAAGCAATTTCCACTTAATGTCACAGTGCTTTCAATTCTATAAAAAGATTATCCTTTCATCTAAAGAGATTTTAGCATTTTTTGTCTAGATATTATCAAAGGCGTCTGCTGTAGAATTGTCCTATAGGAGAAAGGGTTAAACTGTGTACCTGGAAGTCAGTTTCCTGCCCCTGTACAAATAATCCCGATGTTTTGTCACCTTTGACCAAATTCTGTTTGCCTGAGTTTCCACTGGTTCCGTACACAGTGATATAGGCATGGGCAGTGGAGGCGGTCTTGGGTATATCACTTGTCTTCACTACAACATTCCAGTCACCTTCTGTAAACACAAGTTAACTGTTACAGTTTTTCACATACAACAAATATGCAGGAGACTACTAAGAAAAGTTCTATGTCAAAAGGAAAGTATAGTTATTGAAATGAGTTAAAACCATTGTGGGAAAAAGAACAAATGCTCATTATTATCCTTTTGATGTTGTCTTTACAAAAAAAATCTGCTGATGTTTCAAAATTTGTCTGCATGTTTAAAAGAATAAAGCTCCTCCTGCTATAGAATAAGTTAGAAACCTCTATGTCAGACAACTTTTTATAAAACATTGTGGGAAAGGGTTAAATTACTCAAGATGTTTGCAGCTCAGCATTATGTGCAATTTCACCTTACGCCACAATTTTTTTCAAAAGTTGTATGTTGCAGTTGTTTTGAAATGTGTCTGCAGGTGGGAAAGGTTAACCCTTTCCCTCATACGACAATTCTGCAGCAGACGACTTTGAACGTATTTTGTCAAAACATAGAAAATCTCCATAATTGAATGGATAACCTATGACAAAAAGTGGAAAACATTGTGGAAAAAGGAGAAATTGCACGTTTTGTGCAATTTCTTCTTTTGTCACTATATTTTCAAAAAGCCGTCTGCTGCAGAGGCGTCAAAAAGCGTCTATATGAGGGAAAGGGTTAACAACGAACTATTTCTACTTTTACCACAACCATTATTTCATCATAGAAATCCAATATTAAAGTAACCACATTAGGAAAGGGATTTAAATATTGAAACTAATGAAGATGTAGCCTGCTTAAAATGAAACTAAATTTGACTTTGAAAGAGCAATAGATACCCAGTCTGCATACGACTAGGCCCTTGCAGATTCCTAAATACGGGTATCAACTTAAGGAATATTAACATTATCAAAGTTCAAATAACAATGCCGATTTCTGAGCTATTACAGAGGTCCAGATAAGGAGCAGTATACAACTCTTTTTCCCACTCTTTTATGATGTGGATACCATTTTTGAGCACCTTCAATATAAGGTTTTAATATGGTAAAATAAGGAAATTATTTAGGACATACAAACCACCTTTTACCTAGAGCTCTGCTATTGTAATCACAGCAAGACAAAGCCTTAACCAAGCACCAAAACTATGAAACTACACAGACTGGTCAGAAACAAGTTCATTGACCAATCAACTTTTTTGAGCACAGAGCATGTTGTTAGAATTACACCATTTGTGGGGCCTGGTTTAAGCAAACTTACTTGATTTTGTAGATTCCTTTACTGGAGGGGGTTTAGCACTATCCATAACATCTGAAAGCCATAGAAATGAAAGATATATGAGCCAGTGCATGAAACATTGTACACGTCGGCATTTCTGAACAGTGTTGGTTCTGATCATTGTGCACACCTGCTCAGTCACATCAGAATCTACGTTGGTAGACATAAGCTTCAAACTTGTGTAAGTAACATGTGAACAATGTAGATCTTGAAATGAGGTGGGAATGGATAAATCTCAGTACAAGTTGACTGTTTAATTAACCCTTTCCCTCATGTAGACACTTTTTGATGCCTTTGCAGCAGATGACTTTTTGAAAACATGTTGACAAAAGAAGAAATTGCTCAAAACGAGCAATTTCTCCTTTTTTCACCATGTTTACAACTCTGTTCAATCATTGTACCTTCATTTAAAGAGAGTTTCCAATTTGTTTGGGATGTCTTTTCAAAGTCATCTGCTGCAAATTTGTTGTATGTGGGAAAGGGTTAACAGAGGTAACCACTACCACATGTCTCATGGCAATTAGGATCAAATTGAAGAACTGTATAGACCATATTTCTATACTGTTGGCTGCTCCATGTAACATTTCCTTCTTGATATTACATACATTGGCTATAGGCTCATCCAAAAGCTGAGCAAGTCCACTTTTAAAATTTAGTATTGTAAGGCTTAACATGCTTATTGATAAAAATTGAAATTCAAATTGGCTCAAGTACTATGTTGTCAGTTGATAATCAATGTGACCAAAATTGGTGATAACTTGATTAGACCCTTTCAAAATAGAACAGATCTGTAGCAAACAACTTTGGAAAAAATGTTTAAATGAAAGTAAAATAAAATATAGATGAAAGTATTGTGGCAAAAGGAGAAGTTACTCATTTTGAGTAATTTCTACTTTTGCCACAATGTTTTCAAAAGTTGTCTGAAGGTGCGTCAAAATGCATCAACAAGTGGAAAAGCGTTAAACCGATAAATACCTATCATTCTGAGAGTCCTCTCGGTGAGACAGTTGTCCTCATGATCATCCAACCATCGACCACATGGGAAAACGTACTGGAAGTTGGACTTGGGCGTGTCTTTTTCCTTTATTACCACCTTGTCTAGGAATAGCCCCGCTCCATGGCCACGCCCATCATGACTGAGTACAACAGATTGCAGGTCCTGCATATCGACTATATCAAATTCAAATGTATCCATCTGAAATTCAAAATGCAAATCACTATATTATTGTTTCTGTATATTAACCCTTACCATCATACAGACTGTTGAAACCATTGTTACTAAAGGCTAAATTGTTCAGAATGAGCAATTTCTCCGTTTTCCAAAAATGTTTTCATTTCTATGTCAAATTATTATATTCAACTATCCAGTTAATTTTGTGTTTTCTTCTTCCGATATTTCTTAAAATATTATGTCAGATACTCAGATATATGGTTAACATAAAATAGTCACACAGTTATCCCCATGATACATGTATGTAACAGAGAAATAATTTGATGTTCAATAATTAATGCTTGTTTGATTTTTTAATCTGACTTGAATTACAGAATTC
The DNA here is from genome assembly GCA_031761405.1 of Serripes groenlandicus. Lineage (NCBI taxonomy): Eukaryota > Metazoa > Mollusca > Bivalvia > Cardiida > Cardiidae > Serripes > Serripes groenlandicus. The sequence goes on along the minus strand of JASEVX010000001.1, from coordinate 164,034,937 downwards.
TATTGGGTTTCAGATTTAGTCATAGCCAGCTATTGCTCAACAGCTGTTCAGTCAAGTCTTGCCGAGAAAACATCAATGAGCAATTTTTCCTTTTTGCCATAATTTTTTCAAAAGTTGTCAGAGGGGTCAAAAAGCGTTTACATGTGCCAAGTGGTTACCACAAGTTATTTAAAAAGAAGCAGTGAAATTTTTTGATACAACTTTAGGTTGAAATAATATCAACAATAACATAAACAATGAACAGGCAAAAGGTTTTATTCAAATATGAATATATAATAGAAACTATATATCAAATAAACAAATCAAAAATGAATTCCAAAGTGCAACAAGAACATTTGTAAAAGAATAGATGCTCCCTGAATTGGTTGTAAAATATCAAAGGGCCATAACAACTTAATGTTTTCCCACATACAACAAATCTGCAGCAGACAACCTTGTAAACATTAAGAAAATAATAATTTATGGAAGTTCTCTTTAAATGAAAGAACAATTATTGAATGAAGTAAAAAACATTGTGGCAAATGTAGAAACTGCTTGCCACAATGTCAGAAGTTGTCTGCTGTAAAGGCGTCTGTAAGTGTGTGGAAGGGTTAAAGAGCTATGAATACCAATTTATAAAAGCACAGGTTTACCTGTTTGACTTCACACCACTTTTTAAACTACAAACATTTGATATTGGTTATTAGAGATTAAAAAGGAAACTAAAAGTTCACGAGAAATATATAAATGCTATGGCTGCAATGGCAATCTTGATATCTTTCTTGCTTTCAAGAAATTAGTACATTAAGCTATTATGATTTTTTACAAATGTTTTAAATCATTTCCTTACACAGAAAAATATATTTTGTTAAATATTTCTTTCTAACTAATAAAAGCAATTGCAAAATTGAGATGTTTAACTTATTTACTTCATATTATAACAGGGCAACACAGAGGTATAGAACGTCTTGATAGAATATGCTTTTATTGTCAAAGGAATCTAAATATTCTTGGTATTGAAAATGAGTATAATGGGTTTTTTAAATTGTATCAAATATGACAAATATACAAGGAAAATATTAGTTTAATTGGTGTAATGCTCAAACCACAGATGCAAGTTTACACAAAATACTGGAAATCAATTATCAAACAAAATTAATCAAACTATGTAGTTATATAATTGTATTTAAACTCTAAAACCTATGTTGTGGCTACTCAAAAGAATCGTCTCAATGAGACGATTCTTTTAAGTACCCTCAACATAGGTTTTGATGAGTGGTTACAAAGATATCATGGAAGAAAGACCTATTTAATCTTCCTTATCTAGTCCTCTGAATGAGTGATTAAAGGCACACACATTCAACTGTAATCTTAATCATATGAATATGTGTACAATATATTTTGGGCCAGAGGCCTCATGTTTATAGAAATAAGCTTTTATATAGTATAAACAGACAGACAGAATATAGTTTATTTCTAGGATCAGAATGCATAGATACACAGACATATCTTTATCTACACTATGTTGTGTTACAAAGATCAGTTTTCTTGGAGTATAGCTCAAATACCATTTATTCCTACCATTGAGCCCCGGTATTTCTGTAGGTCACAACATGTGCTATCAATACTGGTGGGGTTGTGAGTTTGAACCCTAGCTTTGCAAACGTTTTTTCCATCGTTTGACAAATGTCAATGCGACAAGCATCATTCATATTTCATAAATTGGCAAACAATCTATGTGGGAAAGCAGCCAGTTGCATGGAAAGACTGTTGTTGTGTGGAGCACTGGTGTGAGAAAGTCAGGAAAGAAATGGGTAGGTGAACTGGCTATCTTGATATGACTGAAAAATTGATGAAACAGCGTTTACCCTTTCTCACATACAGCAAATCAGCAGGAAACGATTTTAAAAACATGTAGTCAAAAAACATCGAAGATCTCTATAAATAAAGGTATAATTACTTAAACAAGTTGAAAACATTGTGGCAAAAGGTAGGTAAAATTGCTTGTTTTGAGCAATTTCTCCTTTTGCCACAATGTTTTCAAAAGTCGTCTCCTGCAGATGTGTCAAAATGCTTCTACATGTGGGAAAGGGTTAAACCCAATTCAATCAATCAAACAATAACAACCTGATCTCTGACTTCACTTACCTGCCCTCTTCGAAATTTGACCCTATTATTAAGACATTTATGGAGCAGTCTTTTTCCACTGTCCCCTCGACTACCATTGATGGTGATATACATGTTGGCATCCGTGCTGGCTCCCCAGTGATCTCCGGTGTACACTTGTACTTGGTACTGGTGCACTGAAAATAATAACACACACTTAAATAAACTTAAAACTTGCCATTCTTACACTGCTCACCTCAGTACATGGCTTCGTATGATAAGGTATTCATATATATGAATACCTCCTCGGTGGTGAAAAGGTATAGTGTCTTCCTTAGGTGTGGTAGGTTGTGGCTTCAATCCCCGGCTGGGTTATACCTAAGACTTCAAAAATGGCGCTCAGAGTTGCGGGGTTACCATTGGGACTGACTGGCTGTGTTAGGATAAATGGACCAGTAGTACTGGAAACTTACCAAAGAAACACTGTGATATAACTGATTTCTTTTTTAATGCGGCATAAAACACCAAACAATCAATCAATCATATATAAGATATAAAGACGTTATTTAACTTTGTTAAAATATCTCTTGACATCCATTGTAGAGGTCACTACGTTCATTTTGATTCTTCACAGCCATTTATAGAAACCCTGCAGGTTGTACTTGGACACCAAGCTCATTGATTAAATCTCTAATGCTGGATCAGCTCCATGTGAGAAGAGAATCCATGGAGTGGTGAAGATTTAGTTAGATTTGGGAGTACCAGACCAATTCCTATATTAAATTGATTCATAAGAATTTCTTCGGTGATTTTCTCCTGCATTACATTGTTGACCATATATCTGCCATATTGAAAGAGTTCATCTTGTGAAACTGAGATACAATGATTAAATATTATATGATTGATTGTAGAATTTTGATTTTGATTTTGATTTTATCCATCACATAATAAAATCTTATTAAAAACAACTTTAACCCTTTCCAACATATTTCAAAACATTGTGATAAAAAGTGAAATTGTTTATAATGAGCAATTTCACCTTTTTTTCAATAATTGTTCGTTTCATTTTCAGAGGGTTTCCATGTATTTCAATGTGTTCAAAGTTGTCTGCTATAGAATTTTTGTATGTAAAAAAGAGATAGATACAACTTTAACTCTTTCCTACATATAGACGCTTTCTGACGCCTCTGCAGCAGATGACTTTTGAAAACATTGTAATAAAAGTAGAAATTCCTCAAAACAAGCAATTCCTTCTTTTGCCACAACTTTTTTCAGTAATTATACCATTATATATATAGTTATAGATTATTTGCGTCTTTTTGCCTAGACATTTTCAAAGTCATTTGCTGCAGATTTATCGTATATTGGAAAGAGTTATTAGAAGCACATACATGAGGCAGCTGGTTTTCCTGGTAGGACAGCCGGTAACTCTCTACAGAGGTCACCGTCCTCCATGTCACGCGCCAACCAACGATTAAAACTAAACAGTATCTCCTCTCCACTCATCTCGTCTTTGATTCTAACCTACAATGATTCAATGTCACAGTTGAGAGAGATAAGCTCAAAGGGTAGACCGTTGGCCACATGATCCAAAGGTCTCGGGTTCTGTATTCCCAGAAAAACTTGGGACCTTCCTGCACCATTACCGCAAATGCAGGTTGAGTATAACCTTTACCCTCATACGACAATTTTGAAGCAGACGACTTTGAACATATTTTGTCGAAAAATAGAAAATCTCTATAATTGAATGGATAACCTATGACTAAAAGTGGTAAACATTGTGGCAAAAGGAGAAATTGCTCACTTTGAGCAATTTCTTCTTTTGTCACTATGTTTTCAAAAAGCAATCTGCTGCAGAGGCGTCAGAAAGCGTCTATATGAGGTAGAGGGATAAACTGAGGTCTAGATAAGAGGAATTTTTCATGTTCTCGATTACTTAGTTATCCTCCAAAATCTATCTTTAGGGTACTAAAAAGAATCATTTCAGTAAAACGATTCATTTGAGTACCCAAAATATAGGTTTAAATGAGTGCTACAAAAGATATTTTGGTTGGAGAGCCATTTACTCATCATTATCTAGTCCTCTGGTGTAAAAGAATCTGCTTCACAATTGGTGGAAAACATTTCACTTAACTAATGTAATAGTCTTTTCTAAAATCTAAGAGAACATTACCGGATACAGGACTATTTTGATGCAGCTACTGCTGTAGTATCATCATGTGTTACAATGTCAATAACATATTTTGAAACATGGTGAAGTGGTAGAGCATCTGCATCTCATATCAAAGGTCCCAAATTTGAATCCCCTGATGATTTCTCCATTTGCATCAATGTTTTCAACTCTTTTCCATATTTATCCTTCCATTATAGAAATTTTCCATATTTTTGCATTGTTGTACAAAGTCTCTTGATTGAGATTTGTTGTATAACAGAACAAAACAGAATTTTATTTGCAATAAATAATTACAATAACTTTTATACAATAGAGAGGCAACGAAGAACAAAAACAATTACATTCAAATTAAATTGTGAAAGGTTCACTTTAAGGTTCTACATGTATTCGCATATTAAATATATTTCATTTAATTTACATGGCCATGTTTAATAGTTTGATTTTAAAAATTATTTGCGGAAGTCTAAAAAATGAGGACAGATCAGTAAAAAATGATACTCACTTTCAATAGTATTTATATAACAAAATTTGCCAATCTATTTATTAGCTGGATCAATATTGGTCTGTTACATTTTTCAATTTCCAAGTCATGAAAGTATAAGGAAAAGGTGTTGCAGGACTCTTTAACAACTCACCTCCCCAAGAAACCATCTCTCCCATTTCTCATAATCCTCTCGACCAATTCTAATCTTGTACAAGTCACCCAGATCATCTGTCTCAAGCTGTAGAGAAAAATACATTTTAAAGTGTCATTGTGTTATTTTTTATTGATGCTATTTTCAACAGCATTTCTGTTATATCACTCTTGCCAGTTCACATACCAATGTTGTTCCTGTTTTTCTCACTTAACCTTTTCCCACATGTAGACGCTTTCGCACACCTCTGAAGCAGATGGCTTTTGAAAACATCTGTACCAAAAGAAGAATGGCTCTATATGATAAGTTGTACATGATGAATACTTAAAGAAGTAATTTGATAAATAAGTCAAACATGAGACTTCTAGAGTGTCCACAAGATTTTTCTTAAGTTTGGCCTTGTGATCTAGTTTCTATCTTGATATGACCCAAATAAATTTAGTCTTGATACCATCAAGACAAACATTCTGACAAACATTCAACATGCAGTCACAAATTAAAAATATTTTTGAAAACATTTGACCTGTTGACCTAGTTTTTGATTCAACATGACCCATACTTGGACTTATTCTAAATATCCTTTAGACAAATATTCTGACAAACTTTCAACATGCTCAAGTTAAAAATGTGGCTTCCAGAGTGACAGATGAAGGACATAAGATGATCATAATAACTCATCGTGAGCATTTTCTGCTCAGGTGAGCTAAAAAGATACATCTGATGTTTAGGATACAAAGAGTTTAACTCACATTGAAATGATCAATATTTCCTGGCTCAAACACCTTCTTGGTTGGATCTGTTGCAAACAGAGGTATCTGATCTGATTTTTTCTTCTCTCCATAGAGTGTGACATGAACCTGGCCTCCATTAGGGGGTTCTGACTGCTTATCTGTCCGTATTTCAATGCTGAATTTACCGGCTGGAATGAAAGAAGTAGAAACATGCATATAGTTAGAAATCAACTTGGAGCATTTAGCTCGGAGCCCGGACTACATCATAAGCATTTGAACCCTTCCCACCATCCAGACACATTTTAACCTGAAATCTTTTGAAAACATAGCGACAAAAGGAGTAATTGCTCTCAACTCCTAGCCTGACTGTCCTTGTTGTTACAGACTCAAATATTTTTTTTTTTTTTATTAGACCTGAAATTATTGCAGATTTTAAATCAAAACTAAAGACATTTTTTTTACAGTGTAATTGATGAAGTTGACATCAACGTCAGACGTCAACAAAAGTTATTGTGGGAAATAGTCGTAGTGAGCTTAAAATAGCTATATAAAGTCTTAATGTAGGGGCATTTATATCATATAAAACAAGTTAAAATATTGTTTTTGCATAATTTTTTGGCAATCTGATTGATTGATTGGGGTTTAATGCCGTTTTTAACAATTTCTCAGTCATATCACGGCGGCCAGTTCATCTACTCATGTGATTCCTAGTTTTCTCACACCAGTACTCAAAACAACAATCTTCCCAAGCAACTGGCTGCTTTTCCACATAGACATAGCCCATTGGTGGAAGACGAATGATGCTTGTCGCAATGACTTTTGTCAAACGTTGGAAACAAAGTTGGCCGAGCCAGGATTCAAACTCACAACTTCAGGATTGACAGCCCGCGTCGTTACCGACTGAGCCACCGGGACTCTATTTTGGCAATCTGAACTCATTTAGATCCTTTTATAACAAATATCTTCAAACAAAAATGTCAACTTTGCATGAACAATATAAAAATATATTAATTTGTGAAAATTGGTCTGTTTTTCCAAACCTTTTAATTCCGATTTTAATGCAAACCGCAAATTTAAAAAACCACTTTCCTACATACAACAAATCTGCAGCAGACGACTTTGAAAATATTACGTCAAAAACATGCAAAAATTCTACAAGTTAAAAAAAAGTTGAAAACATTGTGACAAAAGGATAAATTGCTGGTTTTTAGCAATTTCTCCTTTTGCAACAATTATTTCTTAAGTCGTCTGCCGCAGAGGCATCCATGTCTATATGTTGGAAAGGGTAAAGGCGTGCAATACTCACTTTTCTGCTTATTCTCTTCTGTTTTATCTGAAAATGGAAAGAAAATGTCTATTTTTTTGCTAATCAGTGAATAAATGCAATATACATATGACAAAATTGGTCATTTACATGATATGATAGTGTCATCTACTTTGAAAACATCTGGATGGAGAAAAATGAAAAGCGTAATAATTCGATGCTTTTGAATAAATTGTGGAAAATAGATGAAATAATAGATTTTGTAAGCAATATATTACCAAAGGAATATAGAAGTACCATAGTAGTAAGGTGCAAAAATCCCACATTTTTAACTTTTGACCTTGTATTTTGACCTTGTATTATGACCTTGACCTTCATGAAAACAGATAAATTGAATGACATACATAATCTGCTCATTGCCATCTATGCACAGACCAAGTTTTGTGAGCCTACATTTAGAGCTTTAGACAAACAGAGGGATAACTGATAGTTGTCTCAGGTGAGACTAATTATTTCCCTTTTCTAAATAACCAATTTGATATAATGCTGATTTGAAAAAAAACCATTACAATTGATAAACAACAACAATAACAAATGGGGAAAGGTACAAGGTGGCATCTCCTTTTAACCCTATCCCACTTGCAGACGTATTTCGACGCATCTGCAGCAAATGACTTTGAAAACAATGTGGCAAATGGAGAAATTACTCATAATGAGCAATTTCTCCATTTGCCACAATGTTTTCAACCCTATTCAATAACTTTATATCATCCTTTGTAGAGATTTTCCATACTTTTGCCTAGCGGTTTAAAAGTCGTCTGCTGCAGATTTCCTGTATGTGGGAAAGGGTTAAGAATCAACACAAGTTGTCACTAGCTTCTGTTTGTAATATGTGTTTGTAATATGTGAACAGTGTAGATCTTGATCAGACTGTGCAGATCCTAAACTGTTCACAAAAGTCAACTTAATTGTACCTTTTGACATGGATGGACACAAATATTCTAGTAAGTTACAAGTAACGAATCAGTCTGCTCCTGTTTCAAAGCAATGTCAATTTATTTACATGAACAAAATTTAATTCAAAACTGATAGACAATTTATTATTGACATGACTAGTTCAATATTTTAATCTTTTCCACTAGCAACAAATCTGCAGCAAACCACTTTGAAAACATGTTGTTAAAAGTATGGAAACTCTGTATAAATTAAAGAACAATTATTGAATGAAGTTGAAAATATTGTGGCAAAAGATGATATTGCTCAAATTCTCTCCTTTTGCCACAATGTTTTCCTAGTGATCGGCTACAGAAAGCACCTGTATGTCGGAAAGGGTTTGAACAAGTGACTTTTGATATGTATCCATTTGAATATATTGCAAGAAAACAGGAAATTGGTCTTAGTTACTAAAATCCCTTTTTTTAACAGGCTGTCTCAGCATTTAACACAAGGCTTGCTAAATAGTAAACAAGGAGGACTCTGATCATACCAAGAAGATGCACAGGCTCATCTGGATTTTAACCCTCTCCCACATACAGCAAATCTGCAGCAGACAACTTTAGAAACATCTAGACCCAAAACACAGAAAAAAAAAATTGAACACTTTGTGGCAAAAGGTGAAATTGCTCATTCAGCAATTTCTCCTTTTATCACAGTGTTTTCAAAAGTCGTTTGCAGCAGAGGTGGCATAAAGCGTCTACATGTTGGAAAAGATTAAGTCCTCAAGATTGTTTATGCATGACAAGGCACAAATTGGCATTATTAACCCATTTTCTTGTGCACACACAGTTTGACACATCAACAGCAGATGTATTTTGAAACATTGTGGGAAAAGCAAAAATTGCATAATGAGCCATTTTCGCTGCTCTATTTTAAAATAATTATACTTTCGCTTATTGAGATAATCCATATTTTTGCCTACATGTTTTCAAAGTAGTCTGCTGCAGATTTGTTGTATGTGGGTATCATTGTATCACCAACCATAATGTAATTAATAAATGAAGATTACCATAAGTGATTGTGCCAATTGTTTCAATGGTGAACTTTTTTAACACAATAAGCAGATATATAATGCAAAAGTTTATTTACCTTTTCCCACAAACAGGCACTTTCTGAAGCATCTGCAGCAGAAAATTTTGGAAAGCATTGTGACAAAAGGAAAAATTGCTCATAATGCTGCAGATGTGATACATGTGATACATGTGGGAAAGGGTTAAATCAAGCCATTATATTGAGCTGAAACCTATTTCTTTTAAACTTTTGTATTTCTGTTGTCATGGAAACATGATTCAAGATTCATACATCAATTTAGAATAGAAACCACATAAGGGAAATTCCTGGCTCAAAAACTACCTGTGATTTCATGAGAAACAAATATGTCTCTGATAAACATATTATTTATTCTGACAACTTTGTAGTAGATGTAAAGACTTTTGTAGGAAAAGTACAACCTTCTTCTTTTCCCACAATGTTCTCAACTCTGGATCAAATACATCGAGTACTTTAAACTACAAATGTAGATGTCTTAAAAAATCTAAAGGCAAAAATATAAAAAAAATATAAAAAAATGAAATTATGATAATTTATTAGAGTTGAAATCGCTGTGGCAAAAGGGGAAAGAGCAATTCAATTTCTCATTTTGTCACAATGTTTTCAAAAGTCGTCTGCTGCAGATGCGTCTGCAAGTGGGAAAGGGTCAAGTGTGGGAAAGAAAAATAAGATACTGCAAAGTCAGGAAATTTATTGTGTTGCTAACACAATGCATGTCAAAGTGGATTCTAAAATTTTAAATTGTTTGTAAGAGTATTAATTACTCTGAAAGGATACATTTTTTCTTACATAAAAGAAAAAATAAAGAAAAAGGTCAAGTGTCCACAATTCTTTAACATAAAACTGTTATACCTCTCTTTAAATCACCAGCAAATAAGGGAACACAATACCAAAGGTTCTTGAAATCATGAAACCAACACAAAAATTTACTGACACTAGAGTAAGAAAGCAGATCTACTGAGTTATTATAAACAGCAAACGTTCTCAAACCATGTGCTTCAAAGACTTTCCACGAGAGAACGGAGCATGAAGGACAAGGTCATTAAACAAAGTGCCTAGACAGAGTCACTAACAGAGAAATACATGTACTTCAAAACATAATTTTTATAAAAATTACTATGTTTATACATTGACGTGCACTGAAAATCCTATTTAAAATAATAGTTTCATTTTATTACTGAATTTGTTGTTGGAATCGTGACTTCACTGCTTTCAACAGTATTTCAGTTATATCACAGAATTTCCAGCTTTTACAATCAATTCTACTGGTAAAGTTACCCTGGCATGACACACCAGGCATTATATCCCTGAGCTGCAAGGAGGCAAGTTACAACTAGCATTTTTCAGTACCGTTTAGTATGATCCGACCAGATAAAGAAATCCTACGTTGTCTTTAATTTTATTGAATTGAATATAAAATATGTAAATAATGACATGAATTTAAAAGCTAAAAGACAAAAGTAAAGAGAACAGCAGCTGAAGGTCTAAATCCTTTACTACATATGATATAGATGCTTATTGACGCCTCTGCTGCAGACGACTTTTGAAAACACTGACAAAAGGTGAAATTGCTCCAAACAAGCAATTTCTCCTTTTGCCACAATGTTTTCTTCTTTTTTAGGCAATTATACCTTTAATTATAGAGCTAAAAACTATTCACTCCTGCTGTGACATTATACAACACTGAAGTCATCAATATAGATCAAAGCATAGATTTGAGGAGTTAAAAGAATAGTTAGTTTTGTTTGCATGGTGCTTTATATTGCTTTCAACAATTTTCAGTTATATCATGGCATTTTCAGGGTAATTGTGTAAGTTACCAGTACTACTGGTGTATTTATCTTGACCTAGCTAGGTTGATTGATTGATTGGGGTTTAACGCCGTTTTTAACAATTTCTCAGTCATATCACGGCGGCCAGTTCACCTACTCATGTGTTTCCTGGTTTTCTCTCACCAGTACTCCACACAACAATCTTCCCAAGCAACTGGCTGCTTTTCCACATGGACTTAGCCCGTTGGTGGAAGACGAATGACGCATGTCACTGAGCTACCGGGACTCGACTGCTGACCTAACTAGGGAAACAAATGTGCGATCTTCAACACCCGAGGTGGCCTTTCAATCAATACACCATCAAGGCAATGTAAAGATAGGAGATTTTATCCTTACCCACATACAACAAATATGCAGCAGACAACTTTGAAAAAGTCTAACTTAACATGTAGATCATCTTTATAAAAGAAAAGCATAATTATTTAATTGTTGAAAACATGAGCAATTTCTTCTTTTGCCACAGTATTTTCAAGAATTGTCTGCTGCAGATGTGTCATAATACTTCTACATGAAAGAAAAGGTAATGCACTTCTGTTGTTGCAATATGACAGTGTATATAGTCATCAATTCAAAATAAGATGCATATTTGAAGAATAAATAGTGACTAGGAGACATTTTATAGTGAAAGTATGAAACGTTGGTGCAATTAGGAGAGTAAATTTTTGGAAAGAAGCGAGAGTTACCATTCTAATACATGACACAATTTGCTCTTAACCCTTTCCCTCATATAGACGCTTTCTGATGCCTCTGCAGTTGACAACTTTTTGAAAACATAGTGACAAAAGAAGAAATTGCTCAATACGAGCAATTTCTCCTTTTGCCACAATGTTTTCCACTTTTAGTCATAGGTTATCCATTCAATTATAGAGATTTTCCATTTTTTGACGAAATAAGTTCAAAGTCGTCTGCTGCAGAATTGTCGTATGAGGGAAAGGGTTAATCCATCAAAGTTTTCAACCCCATAGCATGTTAATATTTCCTCAAAAATTATCAAAGCATATTACATCAGGTAAACGGTTAATTCAAGTGCAACTGCCATCCCAGAAAAAAAAGAGTCATGTAAACAAACAATGTGCGGTAACTAACCTTTGTTTGACAAATTGAATCGTTATATGTATGGCCTATTACAGTTACACTTAACGAACATATAAAACTGTAAAAAGTCATATTGTATGAGAGAAAAGTTTATTGGAGAACTGAATGAGATATTTGTGAGAGTGGAAAACACCATTTTCAACAGTATTTCAGTTATATTAGGGAGACCAGTTCACCTATCACTGCGCTTCCTGGCTTTCTCCCACCAGTAAAGCACACATAATCCATTCTATGTAACTGGCTACCTTTCCATATAGATCGACTTTAAGCCAATTGGTGGAAGACTAATATAGCTTATCAATCATCTGAGAAATTGAATTGGTGAACCCTTGGGTTAACAGCCCTAAATGATTTAGTGTTCCTCTCCAGAAAGTCATGTGGCACAAAATACTGATGTTATATGAAACCTGTCTTAATGTGATTTGACAGCATATTGTTAATACTTTTCCACATATAACAAACCTGCAGCAAATGATTTAGATAAATGTAAATCCATATAAATAAAAGAACACCTATTAAATAAAGTGGAAAACATTGTGGTAAAAGGAAAAACTGCTAAATTTCAAAAGTCATCTGCTGCAGAGGTGCCAGCAAGCGTCTTCATGTGGGAAAGGTTTAATTATTGAAATACAATTAAACTGATAACTACAAACTACAAAAGTCTAGTAGCAGATGATCATGGAATTACATTAGTGATTAACTATCTTGCATCAATTTAAACAGGAAGTTCCTGGCACCAAAGTTAACCCTTTCACACATACAGATACATTTTGATGCACCTGTAGCAGCCACTTTTAATAAAAACATTCTGGCAAAAGGAAACAAGAGGCCCAAGAGGGCCAGTATCGCTCCACGGCCATAAGGCAAAAATAAAATCTCCAAACAGCCCTGCCCCCTGGTGGCTATTTTTTTTTTACCAACCACCATGGCTTAAAGGAATCTTGTAGAGTGTCACCCAAGGAATGTTTCTGCAAAATTATTTGAAAATCGGCCTGACACTTTCGGAGGAGAGGATATTTTAAGTTTTCACTATAGCCATATAAGGCAAAATAGCCCCACCCCCTGGCAGCCAAATTTTTCAACCAATCAACATGGCTTGAAGGAACCTGATAGAGAGCAGGCCTAGGAACATTTCTACAAAATTATTTGAATATCAGCGAAACACTTTCGGAGGAGAAGATTTTTTAAGTTTTCACTATGGTCATATAAGGCAAAAGAGCCCCGCCCTCTGGCGGCCATGTTTTTCGACCAATCAACATGGCTTGAAAGAATCTGATAGAGGGTCACCCAATGAACATTTCTACAAAATTATTTGAAAATCGGCTGAACACTTTCGGAGAAGAAGATTTTTTAAGTTTTCACTATAGCTATATAAGGCAAAATAGCCCCGCCACCTGGCGGCCATGTTTTTCAACCAATCAACATTTCTTGAAGGAATCTAATAAAGGGTCACCCAAGGAACATTTCTACAAAATTATTTGAAAATCGGCCTGACACTTTCAGAGAAGAAGATTTTTTAAGTTTTCACTATTTTTTTCTTTTGGTTGCCATGGAAACCAGAATTATAGATGGATAAAAAAAAATTGAAGGAATTTAAGAGAGGACATTGAGAGGATGCTTCCTATGAAGTTTCAACCAAATTGGCCAAGTGGTTAGTGAGAAGAAAACGTTTAAAGGATAAAGTTAACGCACGCACGTACGCACACATGCACGCACACACGCACGCACAACGGACAATTCGCCATGACATAAGCTCGACTGGCTTTCAGCCAGTGGAGCTAAAAATTAGCCATCGTGAGCGAATTCTACTTTCGACACCATGCTATCATTTATATAGATTTTTGTTTTGGTGCTTTCAAAGACATCTGCTGCAGATAGTTTGTGTGGCAAATGGTTTCCTCAAAACAAGAGCACTGACTACTATAAAAGGCTGGAAGCAAAAATGGCAAAGCGTTGTTATTGTTATCGTGAAATAAGATCTATTATCTATAAGCTATGGAAGGTACACTCTTAAAATTGATCATGCCCTAACATGTGCTCCTTTATATTTGCTGGTGATTTAAGTGAAACAAACTTGCTCGCCTTTAAAAATACAGATGATTTGACATCGTCCACTTTGCATTCTGTCCTGTTATAATTAATACCTGTTTAACAGTATCTTAATCTTTGCAAAGATCCAGGTTCACTGCTACTATAACAAGTAAAAATAGTTATCACTTTCTAATACAAGTCCAGTTGGAAGCATAAACCAAAATACATGTAGTACAATAGTTATTACATTACATACATAGACACACTGAGGAAAATATTTACAAGAGTAGCTAAATCTAACGATACAACATTATATCAAATCAAATTCATTCATTTCCCACATACATCCTCTCTGCAGCAGATGACTTTGGAAAACTTTATGGTTAAACATATGGTAAACCTTTATAAATGAAAAAAAAAATTCATTGAATACAGTTGAAAACATTGTGGCAAAGGGAGAAATTTTTAATTATGAGCAATTTCTCCTTTTGTAATAATGTTTTGAAAAGTCGTCGGCTTTAGAGGTGTCAGAAAGCATCTGTATGTTGAAAAGGAGGAGGTTACACTTATTATAAACAACACAATTACTTACTATTTTCCATTCTAAGAAAGGTGTAAATTTCTTTCCCTATATGCCTGTCTTTCTTTCATTGTTAGAACTAGCAAAACATGAGGATTATACTCTGATCCAATGCAACAAAAGAAACAACGCTTTACTAGAAGAATATCTCGCATGATAGAACTAACATGACAAGTAGAGATGGTAGACACCAGTAGTATAGGGTCACACTGCTGTTGCTACATTTTTAATTTGTTAAAAACAATTGTGTAACATGCATGTGGTACAATCAATTTGCCCATTTCCTGAAAAGTATATCTTTTTTTCATTCAGATTAAGTTGGAAGTAGCAAAGTCAAACAAGTTCAACAAACAGATTGACCTATTGACCAATCGATGCGGCAATTCCAGTACAACACCACTTTCAAACTGTTTTGTGTGGAGTATAACAACAACACTTTGTTAGAACTACAACGAGACAGTTAGTGACGGAAGTCATTGGTAGGCTGACACTGTGTCCACTCACCGTCCGTCCCTGTTTCCTCTTTTTGATCAGCCTCCTCGTCTTCTTCTTCTGATTTACCCGCAATAATATTTGTTGATGACTCTTCCTCCACAATCTTGCCTAGATTATCCACTACAGCAATAACGCAATACAGTATTAACACTTTTCCCCACATGCAGACGCATCTGCAGCAGATGACTTTTGAAAAGGTACATGTAACAGAAAAGAATTAATAGTAAAAGTTTAGCCCTTTTCGCTTATACGACAATTCTGCAGCAGACGCCTTTGAACATATTTTGTCACAAAATAGAAAATCTCTATAATTGAATGGATAATTTATGACTAAAAGTGGAAAACATTGTGGCAAAAGGAGAAATCGCTTGTTTTGAGCAATTTCTTCTTTTGTCACAATGTTTCCAAAAAGCCGTCTGCTGCAGAGGCATCAGAAAGCGTCTATATGAGGGAAAGGGTTATCACATCTGTAGCAGAATTAGATTTTCCATAATTTTGCCTTGATACTTTTAAAGTTGTCTGTAACAGATTTTATGTATGAGAGAATGGGTTAAATATACAGTGCACTACTCATTTCCCTCATATTGAAGATTTTTAAAACATTAAAATAGGGGAAACTTGCTAATGATCAGCAATGTCTTTTCCTGCAATGTTTTCAACTTTGCATCTATATTTTAATACAGTTTTTTTCAGATGTTTCATTTAGCAAATCGGCAAAAGACAAATTTGCAAACATCTGGATAAAAATATGGAACCTATCTAGAAATTACAAACAGTTATTGAACAAAGTTGAAAACATTTTGGCAAAAGCAGTAATTGTTCATTATGAGCAATTCTTCCTTTTGCCACAATGTTTTCAAGAGTTTTCTGCTGCAGAGGCATCAGAGAGTGTCTGAAAGCAGATAATATTTTGAAATTTTTGAATAAAATATGATCCAAGTATGTAAAAAAGTGGGGAATTCATGCAAACATTCAAATATTCTTTATGACCAAAAATACTTTACTTTCATGATAGTTGTAAAATATTATATTGTTGATTTTTTTTATTTGATCATGTTAGATACCTGTTTGACGCATTCATTCCAAAACCCAATTAAATAAGTTAATATGAATTAAAACATTAGATATTATGTTCAAACACTTCAACTCTTTTCCACATATAACAAACTTTGAAATCATCTACGAAAAAATATGGAAAACACTGTGACAAAATGAATAATTGCTCATTATGAGCAATTGCTCCTTTTGCCACGATGTTTTCAAAAGCCGTCTGTAAGTGGAAAAGGGTTAATCATTGAGATTCAGACTTTATGGCAGATTGTAAAGAAGTTAATTTGTTTTTTTGGGTTGTATATTTTTGATATTCTATACTGTTTAGTGTTTACAATGGGTTATTAACATATTCAGAGTGGTCAATGGCCCTGTACAGGAAAACCTTTTGGCGAATTTCCGTAACAGCAAATTGGTATTTTTAATTTGTAGATTTGCATACGATCTTTGATTGTTTTAACCCTTTCCCTCATATAGACGCTTTCTGTCGCCTCTGCAGCAGACAGCTTTTTGAAAACATACTGATAAAAGAAGAAATTGCTCAAAACAAGCAATTTCTTCTTATGTCACAATGTTTTTTACTTTTAGGTTATCCATTCAAATATAGAGATTTTCTATTTTTTGACAAAATACATGTATGTTCAAAGTCGTCTGCTGCAGAATTGTCGTATGAGGGAAAGGGTTAACCAAACAAAAGTGTTCGAAGGTACACATGATTTTGTCGCCTGCTTATATGTCAGTTATGGAAAGCATGAATTGATAAATAGGAATAAACCCTTTCCCTCATATAGACGCCTTCAGACGCCTTTGCAGCTGACGACTTATTGAAAACATGGCGACAAAAGAAGAAACTGCTCAAAACAAGCAATTTCTCCTTTTGGCACCATGTTTTCAACTCTATTCAATTATTTTACTTTCATTTAAAGGGAGTTTCCAGAAGTTTTCAGGTATGTTTTCAAAGTCGTTTGCTGCAGATTTGTGGTATGAGGGAAAGGGTTAAACAATCAGAAATTTTCGTTTTATCCTTAGCCAAGTCGAATTGTATTTATTTTGTAAACAGATAACAAGCACAATTTTTAACCTCAAAACAACACATATTCAGAACTTTGATGCTGATGTTTGCATGTTTGGCGTTCAAAAAACCATCCAAATTCAGTTTTACGAATTCATGCATACATATTATGGGCAAATGGGCAAATGATAATGTCATGTAGAGGCTGGCTTGTCCAGCCAGAAATTAGTCCACAACTTCAAGGCCACACTTCATAAACATAACTATAAAATTAACAATCAGAGCCACATTTTACTACATTGTTAATGTCATTTGTTGCTTAGCCATCAAAAGTTACATGTCTCAGTTTATTTTGGTAGATTGTTAAAAAATAATTATATACGGACACAACTACTGGTCCATTTATCCTGACACCAGACATTCAGTCTTAACCCTTTCCCACATATAGACGCTTTCTGCCGCCTCTGCAGCAGACGGCTTTTTGAAAACATAGTGACAAAAGAAGAAATTGCACAAAACGTGCAATTTCTCCTTTTGCCACTATGTTTTCCACTTTTTGTCATAGGTTATCCATTCAATTATGGAGATTTTCTATGTTTTGACAAAATACGTTCAAAGTCGTCTGCTGCAGAATTGTCGTATGAGGGAAAGGGTTAATGCTAACCCAGTAACACTGAGTGCCAAGGAGGGCAGCCATTTCTACCAGTGTTAAAGTCTTTGGGATCAAACACGCGACCTCCCGTACTCTAGGCAGACACTCTACACCAAAGAAGCGGTTAGATTGTTAGAATATATTTATATATTGACACACCATCATGAACACACATTTTTAGGTTTAGTTGTATGAAGCATTTAGTTAAATGTCAAATGGTTAATGAGACATGAAATGTTACTTTGAAATAGATCAATGATGTCAAAACAAATCACTATCAATATAATCCCTTCTCCCCAAACATTAACTTCAGATAATATGTTCTACCTACATTTGTCAAAAAGGATAGATTTCTGGAAAGCTATGAAAGAGTGTTTAATTGAATAGATATAGATTTAAAGATAAAGAAACTCAAACATGAGCTGGTAGTAAACAACAGAGCTTGCCGAGTGGGTGCAAGTTCAAGCCTAAAATGCATTACTTTTTGAAATACAAAACTAATGTCTTTCCTACATACACACATTTTTTAACTCTTCTGCAGCATTTTATTTTTAAGCATTCTGGCAAAAGGAGAAAATGCTCATTATGATATTTTCAACTCTATTTAATAATAAAACTCTCATTATGGAGATGATTCCAATTTTTGCCAATATGTTTTCAAAGTTGTCTGCTGCACAGATTTGGTGTATGTGGGAAAGGGTTAAAGAATTTGCTGAGTCGCCAATGCAAACTAAGCTCTCCTTTGACATAAGACCTGTCAAGCTCTAAAAGATCAGTAACTGATAATTTAAACTAAAGCTTGAATTTTAAAGAAATTGTTTAGGAAAAATTCTATAAATTTTGTCATTACAGTAAATTTATGTAATATCTACGTTTATTTCTTTTAATGGTTTTATATGCCACTTTTGATGCACTTGTTTATGCCTGTCATTTTGATAAATAATCAGAGAAAGAAGAAGGAAATAGTTTACTGTTTTATGTTACTCACTGTAGAGATATGTTATATAAACACTTTACTCCAAGATGTTTAAAATTCCTATTATTGAGCTTTGATGCAGGAAAATGGATCTGCACAAAATTGTGAACAGTCTTGATCCAGATCATCCTGTGTATATGCACAGTCTGATCAGCATCTGTACTAATTGATATCTTGTCAAAAGACCACAACAAAATATTTGACTAAAGAGTCAAACTATTTAGGGCCCCTTTTCACCAACAATTATAAATACTATTCTTATTCTAATTTTAAATTCAGAGAGTGACAACACTTCAAGATTGACTTAACCATTATAGTTTAACTAATCAGAAATGCTGTTACTTTGAAATTAACCCTTTCCCACATGTAACAAATCTGCAGTAGACAACTTTTACATTTAGTTTAGTAAATTAATTGAACATTAGTTTTATTGAAAACAGTTGAAAACATTGTGGCAAAAAGGAGAAATTGCTCATCATGAGAAATTTCCTCTTTTGCCAAAATATTTTTAAAAAGTCGTCTGCTGCAGATGCATTAGAAAATATCTGTTATAGACGCTTTCTGACGCCTCTACAGTAGACGGCTTTTTGAAAACATAGTGACAAAAGAAGAAATTGCACAAAACGTGCAATTTTTCCTTTTGCCACAATGTTTTCTACTTTCTGTCATAGGTTATCCATTCAATTATGGAGATTTTCTATTTTTTGACAAAATACGTTCAAAGTCGTCTGCTGCAGAATTGTCGTATGAGGGAAAGGGTTAAACAATATTCCTCGGATTTAGACTTTAGATTTAAAATTATTGGTAAATGTGGGCCCAGATGTCTCAATGCCTATTGTACTACACCAAAGCTCACGTACTCCTCAACACGAAGGGGGGCTTACCTTTACGAGCTTTGGAAGGAGATGGCTCTGAAGAGAAAGGTTCTGCCTTTACATAATAGCATAAGAGATCAAAATACCTTGTACGGTATGTGGCAAAGTCAAAGAAACAGGTTTTATTTTTTTAAAAAAACTGCTTAAAATGAAGTGAAATACAGAAGAAACAAACAAATAGAAGTCATAGACTATTACATTTCTGTCCTCAAATGTTAATTTTTTAACACTTTCCCACTGCAGCAGATTACTTTGAAAGCATTTAGGCAAAAATGTGGTAAAATCTATAAATCAACAAATAATCATTGAATAGAAATAAAAACATAGTTCCTAAAGGAGAAATTACTTATGATGAGTTAAATGACTGCATTTGTCACCATGTTTTCAAATGACATCTGCTGCAGATGCTTTGAAATGAGGCTGCATGTTGGAAAGTCATGATATAACAAACAAAGATAACAGAAAATGATCATACCTTAAAGACAGGGGAAATTTGTAAAAGAGTGAATCTTTAATATATTAAATTGACTTGTGATATGAATATTATTAATGTCACGCTGATTTTTAAAAATAAATTTCAATATGATATATTTATTAGTTGAAACTTTCAAACTAAGTATTAGTCTTTTAAAGAATATTTGGATGTCAGTCATGTTTTGATATTAAATCATAAAACAGAACGTACATCTAGGTGAATTTTTTTTATTTCTAAATCCTAGAGATTCTTTAACATACATACACATAATGTTAAATGACAAAACGACAAAAGTGAAAAAAAACTACTAATCTTTTACATTATTATTAATTAACCCTTTCCCTCATACGACAATTTTGCAGCAGACGACTTTGAACACATTTTATAAAAAAAAGTAAATCTGTATAATTGAATGGATAACCTATGACTAAAAGTGGAAAACATTGTGGCAAAAGGAGAAATTGTTCGTTTTGAGCAATTTCTACATTTGTCACTATGTTTTCAAAAAGCTGTCTGCTGCAGAGGTGTCAGAAAGTATCTATATGAGGGAAAGGGTCCACATTTTTGACTAAATGTTTTCAGTCTTCTGCTGAAGAATTGTTGTTTGTAGGAAATAGTTGAACCCTTTCCAACATATAGACGCTTTTTGACACCTCAGCAGCAGATGACTTTTGAAAACATTATGACAATAGGAGAAATATTGCTCAAAACGAGCAATTTCCCCTTTTGCCACAATGTTTTCAACTCTTTTCAATAATCAACATTTCTTATATAGAGATATTTCACAATTTTGTCTACATGTTTTCAAAGACGTCTGCTGTAGATTTGTTGTATGTGGGAAATGGTTAAGGTATTACAAACAAAAATCAGTTAAACAGAGAAGTGCTCCTTAAATTTGTTGTAAAGAGCAAAGAGCCATAACTTCATAGAAAAGTAAAATCTATACAAGACATTCACATGTACATCTTTCCTTTGTATGCAAGGAAGCTTCCCAAAAAGAGTCTGAAGTTCAGCTAGCAGCTGCTGAAAAGTAGCTGCACACAATAATGGGATGTAAAAGCTGCATGTATGGATGCAAGTACATAGTACACATGCACAGACAAACTGAAAATGTTGTGACAATAATTTAGATTTCTTGAAAGTTTTTAGAAGCATAAAAACAAAACTTATCATATGGTACATGTTTTGGGTTAAAGAACCTTACTCTCACTGCATTTATCAAAATTCACAATGTTTCACTTGATCTTAAAATATTGCTCCCTATTCTTATTTATCTAATTACTAAGAAAGCATCTTTCTCCAAAGATATTTGTATGGTTTTCATCTGAACATACATCCTTTGTCCTTAAACTTGTCAAAATAATTATTTGACAAATATAATACATTAAATAAACTTCAATCACAAAATACCTTTTTACAAACTGAACAACTTTTTTATAAGCTATGGTTTATAAAAAACTGTCATTTCCATTTCCTCAAAGCATGTATGTGCTGCGCTCTAGGAAAACCAGCCATAGAGCAACTGTATTCAGCCTAGACCCAGATCAAAATGTACATCTGCATAGACAAATCTTGCTCTGCACTATTTGTAATATAGTCACGGAATGTTTTACAATTTTTATCCAAAAGATATTGCATTTGGATCAAATTACATGAATTCGAAGGAAAATCATTATCTACTCTTGTTAAAAACATGCTAACATTTGTTAACCCAATAGCACAGCTCATATGATGACCTTGCACACCGTTCTAAACAATGAGATAAAAACATATACCTTTACAAAACAAGACATGAATATAAACAACAGTTTTTAGTCCATGGACAGAACTAAAACATACACAATTTTATACAAAGTAATAAATGATCAAACACAAACTGAGTATTCTAGTATTTTGTTAACCCTTTCCCACATACAACAAATCTGCAGCAGACGACTTTGAAAGATCTACACGAAAAGTGAGGAAAATCTTAAAATGAAGGTGTACTTATAAATATGCATTGAAAACATTGTGACAAAAGAAGAAATTGCTCATTCTCCTACTGTCACAATGTTTTCAGAAATCGTCTGCTGTAAATGCGTCTGCAGGTGGGGATTAACCTGATCCTGACTTTGGCACAAACATAATTGTTATTATAATTTACAATAATTGTCATCAACTTTAACCCTTTCCCACATACAAATGCTTTCTGACGCATCTCCAGCAGAGGATTTTTGAACTCAATATTTTCAGAGTCGTATGCTGCAGAATTTTTGTATTTTGGAAAGGGGAAGTAAAACTGCACACCATTTAACACTTTACCAAATACAAGAAAACTGCAGCAAATGACTTTGAAAACATCTGGGCAAAAATATGGAAAATCTCCATGAATTAATGTATACTTTTTGAATCAAGAGGAAAACATTGAAGCAAAAGGAGAAATTGCTAATTATGAGTAATTTCTCTTTTTGCCAGAATATTTTCAAAAGAAGTCTGCTGTAAATGCATAACAAAAGCGGCGCTGAGCGAAAGCCAATGCTTGTCTGTTATTTCTTAGTCGAAAAAAGGGATTTCTGAATAATTATTAAAGGGGCAGTTATGTGACTTGGTTAAACATGCAAATTGTTTCTAGGAACATGATAACAAGTTTCATTTGAAAATGTTGAATTGTTTTTGAGTTATGGGCAAAGTTAAACTTTTTGTATGAATTTCTATGTCCAAAAAGGGGCATAACTCAATAGTTATTAAAGCCAGAGTTATTTGACTTGGTAAAGACATGAGTATTGTTTTTAGGAACATGTGAAACATGTGGGAAAAGTTGCTTTTGAAAATGTTGAATGTTTTTTGAGTAACGGGTAAAGATAAACTTTTTGAATGAATTTCTAAGTAAAATAAAAAAGAATAATTATTAAAGCCAGAGTTATGTGACTTGGTATAGACATGCATATTGTTTCTAGAAACATGTGTACTAAGTTTCATTTGAATATGTGTAAATGATTTTGAGTTATGAGGTAAGGTAAAGGTTTTGTGCCGATGACGACAACTGCAAGGGTATCACAATAACTCTTTTTTTCTTAGAAAAACAGACAAGATAAAAATGTGTCTATATGTTGGAAAGGGTTGCACTGTCATAAATACATTCATGAATTTGATTAAAATGTATATATATCAGAATGATAATATATATCTTTGAGCAAAGCCTGGGATCAGATTTAATTTATCACGTAAATTCCATGAAAAAGTAACACATGGTAAAGAGATTAACATAAGCTGCGAATAACTATTGAGTCCATTTCACATTAACCCCTTTCCACTTGCACACGTATTTCAACATATCTGCAGCAGAGGACTTTTGAAATCATTGTGGCAAAAGTAGAAAGTACTCATTATGAACAACTTCTTCCTCTGCCAAAATGTTTTCAATCCTATCTAACACTTGTACTTTAGTTAACCCATTACTTCACATGATATTTCAAATGCTGTCTACTTTACAATCAACAGATGAACAAGTTGAAAAATCTGGAAAACTTGAAGTAAATTTTTGACAAAGAGTTGAAAATATTGCAATTAAAGGTGAATTTGCTCGTTTTGAGCAATTTCACCTTTATTGCAATGTTTTCAAAAGTCGTCTGCAAATATCGATAGTGTGCAGTAATGGGTTAAAGATTTTCCATTGTCTTATCTAGATGTTTTCTAAGTCATCTGCTGCAGATATATTGCATCTGGGAAAGGGTTAAACAAAAAAATATTTCGCCCATTCTAGCCTACTTAAGAAAATTTCCAGAGATCTTGTGCTTAGCAAATCACATCTCAGTACGAGTAGATCTAATGGTTCTCTAGGCCTTATTTAACCTTTTATCTAATAGGCTATTTTTCAAGTCATCTGCTTTGAAATCGAAAAAAGAAATAGCAACAGAGTTGAAAATATTGTAGGAAAATGAGACATAATTTCTTACAAGCACTTTTTTGAACATAAATACATATCACATTAGTAAGTCAACATATAATTTTTTTATCACAATTTGTTATCACATAGTTCTGGTTATATTAAACAAACAAAGGTCAAAACAGTCACACATGCAATCATGAAAAGTTAACCCTTTCCCTCAATGAGATACAACAAATCAACAACAGAAGACTTTGAAAACACCTAGACAAAAATATGGAAAAACTTTAAATAATTCAGTATAGTTATAGAAAAGACTTGAAAACATTGTGACAAAAGGAGAAATGGCTGATGATGAACAAAATATCCTTTTGTCACAATGTTTTCAAAAGTTGTCTGCTACAGTTTTGTCAAAATGCAACTATATGTGGGAAAGGGTTAAAACAAAAAACTGTCTCATGCAATTATTCAAGTCAATTTCAATCTTTCTTTAAGCCATGCTTTAAAGTATATTTAAGTCACTTTAGGATTGGGTAATAAAATGGAACAGGGGGTGGGTGGGGGTTGTGATTATTCCAAGTCAAATGTAATGCACTATCACCTACCCTTCACCATCAAGGTTCTCTCGATTCTTCTGTCTTCAAAATTAGTATCCAACCACCTGGAAAACAAGATACATGTACATGAATATTCCTGTCCCACATACAACAATTCTGAAGTAGATGACTTTGAAAGCATCTATAGAATTGAATAGATTTGAAAACATGTTCATAATGAGCAATTCTCCTTTTGCCATGATGCTTTCAAAAGTCATCCTTGTGATCTAGATAAACTCTTGTCCATCTGAAGACAAATTTTAACACAGGCGTCTTTTGAAAATATTTTGGCAAAAGGAGAATGGCTCATATCAATTTGTTGTATGTGGGAATCGGTCATATTCCATTCATAAAGATTTTCCATATGTTTGCCTCAATGCTTTCAAAGAAGTATACTGAAGATTTGTTACATGTGGGAAAGAGATCAAATAACTTGTGGTAATAGAATATGGTCAAGCAACATTAGCTCAATTTGTGACAACAAGGGCTATCTATCAAGGTGCCAGGAGACTGAACACCATTGTTGTAAATGTTCTCTATAATGATTGACAAAAGTTATGCCATTATAAAAAGGAGTTTTTATTGTTTCAAAAATGTGCTTAATTGTTTTTTTTAGGAAAGGTAGCCACATGACTGAGAATGCAAACAAATTGTTTTGAAGAACTGTTGTGAGAGAGCAATGCAATTCATGGCTTTGTGAACTGGTTGCCTCAATATAACTGAAATACTGTTGAAAACGTATTTTTCTCTCGTATGTACATGTAAAGTCAAACTCATTAACCCTTTCCCTCATACAGCAATTCTGCAGCAGACGACTTTGAACGTATTTTGTCAAAGCATAGAAAATCTCCATAAGTGAATGGATAACCTATGACAAAAAGTAGAAAACATTGTGGCAAAAGGAGAAATTGCACGTTTTGTGCAATTTCTTCTTTTGTCACTATGTTTTCAAAACGCCGTCTGCTGCAGAGGCGTCAGAAAGCGTCTATATGAGGGAAAGGGTTAAAACCAGACCTAAACTTTGCTTGGTTGTATGTAGATCTGATGACTGCCCCATACAGGTCAGCTCAGATTGACCTTTGCCTAAGCCAATCAAATTGTTGCTTACAAACTGTTCGGTATAAAACAGGTAAGATAACCCATATAAATAGACGAGATAGAGAAGCGGTGATTGTTGAGTTTTGTGATTGTATAGGACCGAGTGTTGGTTGTATCCTGCGATTTCATTGGACATTAACACCAAGCACATGCTCATGAGTATTTAATATCCCTTTCCCTCATACAACAATTCTGCACGAAGACTTTGAACATATTTTGTCAAAAAATAGAAAGTCTCTATAATTGAATGGATAACCTATGACTAAAAGTGGAAAACATTGTGGCAAAAGAAGAAATTGCTCGTATTAAGCAATTTCTACTTTTGTCACTATGTTTTCAAAAAGCTGTCTGCTGCAGAGGCGTCAGAAAGCGTCTATATGGGGTAAGGGTTAAGTGTTAAGGGTCAATTGAAGACAACCTGTCATGCAATGCCTTCAGATCCAATCTACATACAGTGAAGGTTTTTAAGTCTGATTTTAATGAGATTGATGTATAGCGTAATTATTATAATGATGAGCCATATGTCTATGAATAAAGCTGCTGTAATTACCTGTCACAAGGGAATATATATTCGTCAGCAGCATGTTCGTTCTCTTTGATAACAACTTTCTCTAGAAACCAGCCGTTTCCAGACCCAGTGCCATCATGACCTATTACACAGCGCTGGAGATGTCCTAGGGAAACTCCCTCAATGTAGAACACATCAACCTGCAAGTTGTCCAATTTCATATCATATCATATCATTACAAATCATAGGATCACATATCATATCATTATCATATTATATCCAGTCATATCATAGCATAAACTGGAAACACCCTTAATGTAGAACACAACAACCTGCAAGATGTCCAGTATCGTATCATATCATATCATATTGTATCATATAATATTCTATCAAATCATAGCATAACATATCATATCATATACAAATTATATAAAATCATAGCAAATCATATCATAACATAAACTGGAAACACCCTCAATGTAGAACACAACAACCTACAAGTTGTCGAGTATTATATCATATCATATTATATCAAATCATAGCATAACATACATGTTTCATATCATAGGATATGTAGAACACATCAGCATGCAAGATGTCCAGTTAGTTTATATCATATCATACCATACTATATCAAATCATATCATATCATAGCATATATCATATCACATCACATCATATCATAGCATATCATAATGATATCATCATGACCTATTACACAGCTCTGTAGATGTCCAAGGGAATCAGCCTCAAAGTAAAACACATTAACCTGCAAGTCGTCCAGTAATTTCATATCATACTTCATGGTCAATGCACAAAAACAGACCTCTGGACTTAAAAATCTTAGGAAAATGTGTTTATTAAATGCAATATCTCTATTTTCAACAAGGTTTTTTTTCTACTCACTCTAAAAATAATACATGGTACATTATATTCCATTGTCAAAATTTATCCATGGATCTTTTTTATTTTTTTCGAAGTCAAAACTTTGCATAATCAGGTAATTGATTAACTCTTTCCAATATGTTTGCTGATGCCTCTGCAGCAGACAACATTTGAAAATATTGTGACAAAAGGAGATATTGCACAAAGTAATCAGCTTCTACTGTTCAACTTTATTCAACAATTATACATTCATTATTTAGATCCGGATGTTTTTCAAAGTCGTCTGCTGCAGATGCATCAAATGTTTCTACAAATGGCAAAGGGTTTAATGCCAATAAACATTGATAGGTGAAAACATCATTGACTACCTAAACAGAAGATTAACCCTTTCACTCATATAGACGCTTTCTGAAGCCTCTGCAGCAGACGGCTCTTTTAAAACATAGTGACAAAAAAAAAATATTGCTCAAAACAAGCTTTCCTCCTTTTGCCACAATGTTTTCCACTTTTAGTCATAGGTTTTCTATTCAATTATAAAGATTTTCTTTTTTTTGATAAAATATGTTCAAAGTTGTCCGCTGCAGAATTGTCGTATGAAGGAAAGGGATAAATAGTTATTTTTTATCAGGTCCTGTCAGAAGAAACCCTGTTTATTACAATATGTATTTTAAACATAATGTAAATATAACAACGACAGTACTATTTAATTTGAAAAAAAAAAAAAAAAAAAAAAAAGGAAAAAATAACAAAACATTACCTGTCCAGTTCTAAACTTAGTAGTATTATTGGAATGGACGAGATATCTCTTGCCCCAATCCCCTTTCTCACCATGGACAGTAATATACACTTCCGCGGCTGTCTCTGCACCCATCTCTTTTCCAGTGTATATTGAAACCATGTATACATTTACTAAAAAAAGAATCCATACAACACCTGATGAGAGGGACACAGATTGATTGATTGGGGTTTAACGCAGTTTTCAACAATTTTTCAGTCATATCACAGTGACCAGTTCACCTACTCACGTGTTTTCTGGCTTTCTCACACCAGTACTCCACACATTACTTCCAAGCAACAGGCTGCTTTTCCACATAGACTGTTAGCCAATTGGTGGAAGATGAAAATAATGCTTGTCACAGTGACTTTTGTCAAACTTCGGAAAAGATTGTTGGCTGAGTTAGGGTTCAATCTCACAACCTCTGGATTGACAACTCTAGTCGCTACCGACACAGCAGGACACAGAAGCCTAGATCAAGAGAAGTAAACTGATCTTTACCAGACAAAACCTATCTTATCAATATATTTACCCACATACAGCAAATCTGAAGCAGAAGACTTTGAAAACATTGGGCCAGAATATGGAAAATCTCTAAAAATGAAAGTATAATTATTGAACCGAGTTCAAAACATTGTGGCAAAAGGAGAAAAATTGCTCCTTATGAGCAATTTCTCCTTTTGCCACAATGTTTTCAAAAGTCGTTTGCTGCAAAGGCATCAGAAAGCGTCTGTATTTGGGAAAGGATTCAACCCTTTCCCTCATAACAAGATGCCCTTAAGGGTATGAACATTCAAACAGATATGTTTTTAAAGCAGACAAGTCTAGAAATGTAATATGAGGTAAATGTTTAACTCAACGTTTTTTTACACCAGTTATAGCCTTTCCAACATGCAGCTACATTTTGACGCATCTGCAGCAGATGACTTTTGTATACATTGTGGCAAACGGACAATTTCAAATATTGAGATTTTCCATGTTTTTACCTAGATGTTTTCAATGTCATCTGCAGCAGTTTTGTTGTACATGTATGTGGGAAAGAGTTAAACCCTATATTGAAAGAGATAACTCTTTTGAGTACACACATTATAGGACTTTGAGGTTTTCAAAGAATTTCAGAGCATGAAATATGTCCATTATCTTGAACTATGCATTGAGACATTTTACTTTTTCCTCGATTAGCAAGTAGTTTTTCTATCAAAGAAAAGTAGGCATGAATACTAAAGATGGAGATTATGAAGCAGGGAAGTTCTGGGAAATATTAGTCAGATAAAATTCCATATTATAAATACACCCTGGTGAAATTGCCCAATTTTGTTTGGGCGATAGTTATGCATGACTTTGTGCAAGACAGTAAAATGTGATAGTGTCTCCTGAATTGTTCACAGCATTATAATTATAACGATGGAGTGGGCTCAGAAATTCTGTATATTTTGGGGTCTATTCCCGCCTTGCTCATCGTATCTGTGAAAAATGTACATTTTGAACTCAACAGATTTCATTATTTTTTCTCAAAAATATCGTACAGGGTAATCAAATTAACTAAATCTTGTAGGCAAAGAAATTTTCAGTCTTATAGTAATAGGTATGATATTTAAAAATCTCATGAAACTACTAGTCCAATTTTTAAAGCATTTTCTGATTTTTTACTGAAACCTTACCAAAAAGAAAGAGCACATGTTTTTAAAGCATTTCCACATGAGTTATTCTTTGCTGAATCGGTACCAAAAAGAAAGAACACATGTTTTCGAAGCATTTTCACACATGTGATTCTTTACTGAATCCCTACCAAAGAAAAGAACACATGTTTTTAAAGCATTTCCACATGAGCGATTCTTTGCATATGAGCAATTTCTACTTTTGCCACAATGATTTCAATATTTCATCTGCTTCAGAGGCGCCAGAAAGCGTCTATAAAGGGTTAATACCTGGCAGTGCGTTTTCCCCAGCACGTTGTACAGGAAGCTCTCTCATGATATCAAAATCATCTTCTTCTCTGGACAACCAACGATTAAAGGAAAACTTCAATATTTCGTTCGTGTTCAGGTCTTGAAGTCTAACATCCTTCACTCTCCAACTTGGGTCCTTTGTGGAGGACTTTGGAATCAGTTCAAGTCGTATCTTAAACAGCTTCCCACATTTCAACAAGTTACACTGCGAATAATAAGAAAACAAATTATGATTTTGACACTGCAAAGGAATTTTACACAGCTTTCAACAGTATTCAAGTTATGTCGTAAGGTTTCCTGTGGAAATTACCAGTACGATTGGTCAGTTTATTCCCACACCAGCACATGAGAAACAATTCTATCCATGCAACCCTGACAGCTAACTACTACAACTTTTGAAGTCTTTGATATGACTTGATCGGGAGCCAAACCCTGGTATCCCACTATACCACAGAGGAAGTTCTGTGAAAAATAAGCAATATTTATGAGCACAGTAATACTTAAGCCATTGTTTTGAAAGGACAATTTTAGAGACATCAACAACGAACAATTACATTGTTAAAAGGAAAATTGGTATTAAAAAGCAGGATGTACTTTTCACTCAATGGTTTCCGCAAACTAATTCATTGTAAAAACAGAAAGCAAATACTTAATTACAATACCTATTCTATGTTTAACTAAGGACAGCAAAAAAATCATAGACAAAAAGTATAGAGTAAGTAAAGTTTCGATTGTAATTGCAAGAAGGGTGTTACTTAAAAGCGGACTTTTTCACTTATCTGTAAACACATTTTTACTTAATGTTTTTTACTTAATGTTTTCAAATTCGTCTGAAGAAGATTTGTTCTATGTGAAAAAGGGTAAATAGTCCAGTAAATTACTAGAATAAAATAACAGAAACAATAGAAATATCTCTAATATCTGAATTCAATTTGTACAACTTTAACAACTAAATATTAGTGAATGTAAGACCAGAATACATATAATTGATTTATTATTAATGATGCTCAGGTACAAAACATGAGGCCAAAAATGGGCGTTATATTAGAAAATCAATTTGAAGGAACCTGATGGAAAGTCACCAAATATATGTATATAAATGTGACAGCTCTTTTGTCTTCAAAAAAAAACAAGAGGGCCATGATGGCCCTTGAATCGCTCACCTTATTTTTTATTTTTTTTTCACTTTAGCTATATAAGCCTCGCCCCCTGGCAGCCAGTTTCCGACCAATCAACTTGGCTTGAAGGAATCTGATAGAGGGTCACCCTAGGAACATTTCTACAAAATTATTTGAAAGTCGGCCAGATACTTTTGGAGGAGAAGATTTTTTAAGTTTTCACTATAGCCATATAATGCAAAATAGCCCTGCCTACTGGCGGCCATGTTTTTTGACCAATCAACATGGCTTGAAGGAATCTGAAAGTGGGTCATCCAAGGAACATTTCTACAAAATTATTTGAAAATCGGGCCGACACTTTTGGAGAAGAAGATTTTTTAAGTTTGCACTATAGCCATATAAGGCAAAATAGCCCCGCCCCCCCATGGCGGCCATGTTTTTCGACCAATCAACATGGCTTGAAGGAATCTGATAGAGGGTCACTTAAGAAACATTTCTACAAAATTATTTGAAAATCTGCCAACCAATTTGGGAGAAGAAGAATTTTGAAGTTTTTTCGGTTTCGTTGCCATGGAAACCAGAATTTTGCATGGATCCCAAAAATTTGAAGGAATTCTGGTGAGGTCAATGAGAGGATGCTTTCTGTGAAGTTTCATCCCAATTGACCCACTGGTTACTGAGGAGAAGATGTTGGAAGATTTTTTAAGTTTTCAATTTGGCCATATAAGGCAAAATAGCCCCGCCCCCTGGCGGCCATGTTTTTTGACCAATCAACATGGCTTGAAGGAATCTGATAGAAGATTACCCAAGGAACATTTCTACAAAATTATTTGAAAATCGGCCTGACACTTTTGGAGAAGAAGATTTTTTAAGTTTGCACTATAGCCATATAAGGCAAAATGGAAACCAGAATTTTGCATGGATCCCAAAAATTTGAAGGAATTCTGGTGAGGTCAATGAGAGGATGCTTTCTGTGAAGTTTCATCCCAATTGACCCACTGGTTACTGAGGAGAAGATGTTGGAAGATTTTTTAAGTTTTCAATTTGGCCATATAAGGCAAAATAGCCCCGCCCCCTGGCGGCCCCTGGACTATAGCCATATAAGGCAAAATAGCCCCGAGAGGATGCTTTCTGTGAAGTTTCATCCAAATTGACCCACTGGTTACTGAGGAGAAGAAGTTGACGCACGACGCACGACGGACGACGC
This sequence comes from Serripes groenlandicus, assembly GCA_031761405.1. NCBI lineage: Eukaryota > Metazoa > Mollusca > Bivalvia > Cardiida > Cardiidae > Serripes > Serripes groenlandicus. The sequence goes on along the minus strand of JASEVX010000001.1, from coordinate 164,002,929 downwards.
ACGACGGACGACGGACAAAAGGCGATCACAATAACTCACCTTGAGCAAAGCTCAGGTGAGCTAAAAATCAATGTACTTCTTTGCCCCTATATAAGTAAGCTAAAAATAGCTTTGTTGGCCATTTTTTTTAAATAACCAACTTAAATGCTGAGAGACAGTATTTAAACCCCCCCCCCCAAAAAAAAGTTATTCAAAGTGATGTTGTTATAGCATAATTAAAACAAATAACGCACAATAGCAAAATGACATCTAGCTAGTATACAAAACAAGGTACAAGGAACAAGGATTTTAGTCTGAATGGGACAAAACAAGGTACAAGGATTTTAGTTTGAATAGTACAAAACAATGTACAAAGTACAAGGATTTTAGTCTGAATGGGACAAAACAAGGTACAAGGTACATGGGGTTTAACACGGCTTTCAACAGTATTTCACTTATACCATGACATTTCCTGGGTAAATTACGAGAAATATCATTGTTATTCCTCTAGACACAAATGCATCGGTATTAATGCTATCCTTGCAACACTGAGCGCCAAGGAAGGAAGTTATTACTATAATTTATAAAGGTGCTGAGTTCAAGATGGTGTTCAAATTTTGAAATTTTGAAACTTCTGCAAATATTGCTAATAGACAAAACAAAGTAAGTAATTAGTAGTTCGAAACTATTTTGGCAGTAAATGTTGAAAAACTGTCAATTGAAAGTCATGAAAATTTACAAAATTTGGCTTACAGGGTATGTCTACCCAGTAAAAATGAAGCATAAACAATCAATATTTAGATATTTATGGTACTGAAAAGTAAAATTATTTCTCTTATTTTATACCAGAATTATGATTCTAATAGTTCAAGACAACTTTTGAAAAGTTTTAAAACTTTGACTATAATATCTTTTTTCTGAAGTTCAGCACCTTTCAAGTCTTTGGTATGACATAACTTGGGATCGAGTCATGGCCGCCCACTCCCGAGTGGTCGCTCTAATGACTACACCACAGAGACAGTACAAGATGAATGATGTATTAACTCTTTCCCTGATGCAGAAGGCATTTGATGCTATAGTAGCAGGGAAAGTTGAAAACATTGTTGGAAAAAGAGAAATTGCTCAAGACAAGCAATTTCTACATTTCACACAATGTTTTCACTTCTGTATTAAAATTCTTCTTCCAAAGATTCAAGATATTTCTCATACTTTCTTGTCAGATGATTTTAAAAGCAGTCGACTCTAAAATATCATGTCACATAAAAGGTTAAAAGGAACGGGATTAACAAACAAAGTTACTAGAAAACTAGCACATTGACAGAGTTACCTTTCCTTGCAAGCTCCAATCCTTATTAAATAAGTATAAATGAGTAATTGGTTATCCATTTGGACTGGAATGTCATTTTCAACAGTTTTTCAGTTACAAACTGAGACTATTCTGATCTGTTGTTTTCTTTTATAATTTATCTGTTTCCCTCATTTGCATTTAGATGCCTCTGCGTCAGATGACTTTTGAATGTGATTCACAGATTGCAAAGCCCCATAGGTCAGGTTTTATATGGTTGTGGCACATTTATGCTTTCATACATACAGACGCCTTTTGAAATTTCTTCAGCAGAAGACTTTGAACCCTTTCCCAAATACAAGAAATCTGCAGCAGATGACTTCAAAAACATCTAGGCAACAATATGGAAAATCTCCATGAATGCATGATTAATTTTTTATCCAAGTTGAAAACATTGCGGCAAAAGGAGAAATTGCTCATGATGAGCAATTTCTCATTTTGCCGCAATGTTTTTAACTCTTTTCACTTTTATACATAAAGAGAATTTTCACAATTTTTACCTAGATAGTTTCCAAGTTGTCTGCTGTAGATTTGTTTTTATATGGGAAAGGGTTAAATTTGAGAAGCTATCAGTTACACGGTATGTAATAATGTGGAACACACTGTATGAGGTAAAGAGTACTGACTCGGAGAGAGAATAGGTTATTATATGTAATATATCGGTATTGTTTATTCAAATCATGTTTTCTGACACTTTCAACAATTTTTGAGTTATATCATGGTGTTTCCTGGGTAAGTTACCAGTACTACTGGTCCATTTATCCTGACACCAGCCAATCAATCAGTGGTAATGCTATCCCCAACAATCCTGAGCACCAAAGAGGGAAAGCCATTACAACCATTTTTTAAGTCTTTGGTATGACCCGGTTATGAATCAAATCGCGAAGCTTGCATCCAAGATGCATAAGAGATAGAATTGATTATCACATGATATAATTCAGAGTTCAAGATAAATGGCATATTGCATTTTCTTTAAAATTCTTTTTTGAATTCCAAACTGTATGATGTGGGTACTCAAAAGAATTTGTGTCAGTGAGATGATTCTTTTGAGTACCCACAACATATGGTTAGATTGGGTGATAATTAAGAGAGATATGATCAGTTTATTCCTCCATAATTATCTAGTCCACTGTATAACAGATCTACATACCCTGAACTCATCCTCGTTGTTGTCCTGGAAGATGGGTTTTCCCGGCGGAGCACCAAGTACGATTGGTCCACTGTTTCCTTTTTCACCGTAGGCAACAAGAGCGACATCTCCATTGACAAGTTCCACCAGTGTACTGACATGGATACTCCAATCACCCTCTGAGATAGAATACAAATAAATAATGCAAGTCACATGAGTTTTCTTCCAATTTGTCAAGGAAAGCTAAAACGTATATCAAAATTGCTTAACAAGGCTTATTTGAAAAAGGTCATTGCTTTTTGCCCATAAATTTTAATAATTGCATGCATTTGTACGTTCTTCTGCATCAGATTATCTTCATATTTTCATCTTTTGCTCTAACAATATTATATAGGCTACAACACATGAAAGCCAAACATCGGACCTATTCAACCATGCAGAAAAGATCAAGATCAGCCTGTGCCTCTTTGCAGTCTGATCAGGATTTTTCTGTTTACAATGTAGTCATAAAAGCATCATGCAAACCTCCAGAGACTGGTTATAATCAACCACAGAGTATGCAATTTAACCCTTTGCCACCTGCAGATGCATTTTGACGCAATAGCAGCAGTATCTTTTATGGAGATTTTTCACTATGTTTTTAAAGTTGTCTGCTGCAGATTTATTTTATGTGGAAAAGGGTTAACCACATACAACATATCTGCAGCAGACAAAACAAAAATATGGGAAACCTCTATAAGTAAAAATCATCTGCTGCAGAGATGTTGAAATAAGTCTATATATGGGAAAGGGTTTAAATCTAAAAGTCATTTGTTGTGGCTTTTTGTTTCATGTAAAAATAATAATGTATTCTTATTCTAGACAGTAAACCATTTTTTGATATTAGTAAAAAGATGAAAACATCTGAATTACGATAATATATCATGCAACACAAAATACTTATTTGTGAAATAACATAAAATTCATTATGTGAGTAACATACAAAACATTTAAAGTGATAATCAATCATGAAAATAATTCAGCAAAAGGTTTTACCGAACTATTGATAAGTGAAGTTTTGGGAACAAAGGTGTATGAGGGAACACATGTGTCACATGTCAATATGTTGGTAAGTGAAAGGGTGACAGGCGACGGAGAAGTGATCGCAATGTGTCTCCTTGCCAAAGGAAGCTTCATAATAATTAATGTGCATGTGCGACAACAAAAGGATTCATTTGAGATTTTAATAATTGATTTTTCCAATGTTCACTCTACTGAATATGCTTCAAATGTCATTTACAAGTTGGAAACAGTTGACCACAAAGTGGATGCTCTACCAACTACACTTTCAGGATGGTCTTGATAATTGGAAATGACAAAAAGCTAGCCATAATTTTACATGGAATACATTTTCTCCTAAAAGATTCACCATTGTAAAGCATTTTCTATAAACAGACAATTTCTGATGCCTCAGCAGCAGACAACTTTTGAAAACATTGAAGAAAAGAGAATAATTGCTCATTGTCAACAATTACATTATCATTTATAGATATTTTCCATATTTTTGCCTTGAAGTTTTCGAAGTCATCTGCAACAGACTTGTTGTATCAGTAATTCTACTTTTGCAACAATGTTTTCAACTCTATTCAATAATTATACTTTCATTATAGAGATTTTTTTCATATATTTGTCTAGATGTTCAAAGTTGTCTGCTTCAAATTTATTGTATTTTGGAAAGGTTTAAAAACAGTTTTGTTCATCATGTTTATGGCATGTTGAAAATCATTTCCCTGAATAAAAAAAAATATATATATTAGGAAAACAGTGAACACAAAACTTAATCAGTGTGTAAGTTATTTCAGATAATTCATGAATTAGAGGCAATTTTAGTCACTATTCATACCTTCAGAAAAATCGGGTGAATAATTAACATCTTGTTCATCAGAATCATTGAACTCAGAATCTGTTCATTACATAACATTTACTTATTTAATTCAACTTTGAATCTGTTCATTGCATAACATTACCTTATATCATTAAATTTAGAATCTGTTCATTACATAACATTATATAACATTACCTTATTTCAGTAAACCTTGAATCCGTTCATTACATACCATTACCATTACCTTATTTCATAAAACTGTGAATCTGTTCATTGCATACCATTACCTTATATCATTAAACCTTGAATCTGTTAATTACATACCATTACCTTATATCATTAAACCTTGAATCTGTTCATTACATACCATTACCTTATTTCATTAAACTGTGAATCTGTTCATTACATAACATTTACTTATTTAATTAAACTTTGAATCTGTTCATTGCATAACATTACCTTATTTCATTAAACTTTTAATCTGTTCATTATATACCATTACCTTATATCATAAACTGTGAATCTGTTCATTACATACCATTACCTTATTTCATAAAACTGTGAATCTGTTCATTGCATAACATTACTGTATATCATTAAACTTTGATCTGTGCAATAAACAACATTACTCTAGAGTAAATACTCGCTTATAAGACACAGTTTTATGCCTATGTTTTTTTTAAATAAGGTTGGGGCGCATTGTATATGCGTTTTCAAACCAAAATTCGGAATTATTTCATGCAATATAAGTCTATTTCATGAAACTAATAACATATTCATAATATTACCTTATTTCATTTATTTTTTATCTGTTCATTACACAGCATTACCATTTTTCATTAAACTTTGAATCTGTTCATTCTACAACATTATACTTTTCCAATTTTGTCATTATACAACAATATTTAATTTCAATGAACTCTGAGTCCATTTATAACACAACATTAAGTCATTTCATTACTTTTGAACCAGCTCATTATAAAACATTTTTCCATTTCATTAAACTAAGAATCTGTTAAGAATCTGTTTATTAAACAACAACCAAAATGGTGGTTGATCACTGTACACAGTTCACCTTGAGCATTTATTGCTCAGGTGAGTTTAAAATCAGATAAACTTTTAATTACAAATGATAAATATTTGTGATTCACAATATCAGATACATGTCATGTGATAAAAAACACTAAAAAAAATGGCCATGCATAACCTTTTCCCACACACAGCAAATCTGCAGCAGACGACTTTAAAGATCTAGGCAAAAATATGGTGACTCTCAACAAATGAAAGTATGAGTATTGTAAGGCATCAAAAACATGGCAGTAAAAAAAGGAAATTACTCAAGTTTTCTTTTGGCCACAATGTTTTCAATAGTCGTATGCTGCTGCAGATGTCTGCATGTTAAGAAGGGTTGAGACATGCAAAATACAGAAAAGACATGCATTTCAATGTAACACCTACTTGTGCCTATAAAAATAAAAATGGCCTGAAATAAGGATAAATAATTACATAAAAGATTATTGGTGGATATGTTTTATTTGGGGTTTACATCATTTTCAACAGTATTTCATTTATATCAGAGCCACATTTCACTTGTGCATGCTACCTGGGTGACTAAAGAGTACTTGGTTATAATGTACCACACCCAAAGGTACTCCACCATGATCAAGCAAGCAGAGATTAAATGAGCCTGTCTATTCGAAAAGGTACAAGTTGGCTTTTTTGTGATACAAGTTGGTATTTCTGAACAGTGTAGAACCAGATCAGCCTGTGCATCTGCACTGTTCACATATTAATTACACAGCCTAGTTAGAAGCTTCTGTCAACTTGTTTAGATTCTGCTCATATGGAGTAAACAGCCAGGATTATCTGGATCTACACTGTTCAGAAATACCAACTTGTAGCGTTTCCCATGGACAGGCTTAACCCTTTCCCTCATACGACAATTCTGCAGTAGACATCTTTGAACATATTTTGTCAAAAAATAGAAAATCTCTATAATTGAATTGATAACCTATGATTAAAAGTGAGAAAACATTGTTGCAAAAGGAGAAATTGCTCGTTTTGAGCAGTTTCTTCTTTTGTAACTATGTTTTCAAAAAGCCGTCTGCTGCAGAGGCGTCAGAAAGCGTCTATATGAGGGAAAGGGTTAAATCCAACAAATTGCTGGATAAGTAAAATAGAATGACTGGCATAACAATCTTAATTTCTTTCAACAATTTTCCAATCTTTTTCGGGAGAAAAGAGTCAGTTTCTAAATGAGTTTCATTAAAAACATAAGATGACTCAAATAGGAACAAATTTCCCTCCACCCCCACCAGCAGCAAAATCTTGAATTGCACATTCTGTTTAATAAATGAAATTCTAGGGTTTAAAGGGAAAGCATTCTCTTAACCCTTTTCCCCCATGTAGACGCTTTCTGACCCTCTGCAGCAGACGTCTTTTAAAAACATTGTGACAAAAGGGGAAAATGCTCAGAACGGGCAATTTCTCCCTTTGCCACTAAGTTTTCAAATCTCAAGCAGACGACTTTGAAAAAATGGAATATCTCCATAAAAGAAAGTATAATAATCAAATAAAATTGAAAAACTTTGTGGCAAAATGTGAAAATGCTTATTATGAGCAGTTTTGCCTTTTGCCACAACATTTTCAAAAGTTGTCTGCAGCAGAGGCATCAGACAGCATCTGTATCTGGGAAAGTGTTAAATAAACCTACAGAAACACATCAAAACTTTAAGTATGTCTTGACAAAATAAAACTATAATGTACATAAATCCGAGCGATATAATATGAAAATATCTATAATTATGCTGAAAAATCTGTCTACTGATCCTATTGCCATTGCAACAAATGTGGTTTCGGATTCAAGAATATGATAAGGGAATATATTTGTTATAATATCATAGCTTAGATAATAAGGAGTAAACAGGTATTTGCCCCTCATTATCTTTCTTATTTCTCAACTAAACACTATGTTGTAGGTACTCAAATGACTCATATGACGGTGACGGTCTTTTTCAGTACCCACAATAAAGGGCTTGGAGATCAGAACATGAAATAAGGCTCTTATCAAGGGCTTTGGTTATGTAATTAACACTTTCTTATTTGACATTGCATATTGATGGAATTTGTAAACATTGTGTCAAAAGAAGAAATTGCTCATGATGAGCAATTTCCAATTTTGCAACAACATTTTCAACTCTATCTATGTGGCACAGGGTTAAAGTTTGTGGCGATGTTTTACCTGCATATTGTGGCTGTGGAACTGGTGACTCCTCCTTCTGTTGTGAATAGTCTGGCGTCTGGCTCCGCCTCATCTGTTCCATTGTCTCCTCCTCCACTATCTCTGTACTCCTATTCTTTGGTACACCCCCTTTAGATAAAAGGATTATTTCTGTTATGACTTTAAACTGATTGATTGGAGTAAAACGCAATTTTTTACATTATTTCAGTTACAGTCTAACCTGTGCTTAAAGACCACCAATGGGTTGAGAACAATCTGGTCTCTGTTCACAGTAGGGTCTTTACTTAGAGGGTCATTTGTGCTGTAAATGAGTAATTGGGCAAATAAAAGTGGGGTTGCTATAGACAGGGAATTGTTAAACAAAGGTGGTCTTAAGCACAGGTTTGACTGTATATCAAAGCGGGAAGTTCACCTAACATGACTGTATTCCCTGGCTACCTCGGCCAGTATTCTACACAGTATTCTTACCAGGCAACTGATTACCTTCAAATATAGACTATTTAGCCCTTTGGAGGAAGACGATTGATGCAGAGCACAATGGCTTTTGACAATCAGTGGAGAAAATAAATGGCCAAGCTAGGATTAAAGCTTTCGACCTCTGGATTGCTAGCCCTTGCTGTAACTGGCTGACGTATTGCAGCTCAACAATATTTATATTCATCATGAGCAATTTCACCTTTGGCTTCAATGTTTTCTGCTGCTATTGCGTCAAAATGCATCTGCATGTGGGTATTCTTTTGAGTACCACTAGTTTGGATTTATTTAAATCATAATAGAGATTTTTTGGGACAAAGGTCAGTTCAACACTTGTTTTCTAGGCCTTTTGGGTCTATTCAATCGGACTGTGTGAACTAGGTGAAACTTTTGACAGAAGCTTAGACATCTTACCTTATAACTATTTGAGACTGTTCATGCAAAAAAGGAACAACTTGGCTTGTGTGAACAGTTTAAATCCAGATTAGCCTATGCATCCACACAGTCTGATCACATATTAAAAGCACAGGTTTGATGGAACAATGTGTTGACTTGTGTGGATTTTGATGTGACAGATCAGATAGACAGGTCGATATGAACCTACACTGTTCAGAAATGCCAACTCGTACCTTTTCCCAATGGAAGGGCTCATTTATACCTCTGATTGGCTACAACTTGAATATTTACCCTTGATTTGCTACAGAACACCTCTGTAGAGGTTAGAGTGGCTACATTTAGAGTGGGAGATTAGCATTACAATTGATGTGCTGGTGTCAGGATATAAGCTTAACAGAACTAGTGGTAATTTAGCCAGGAAATGCAGTGATATTACTAAAATACATTGATAGCAGCGTAAAATACCACACAAATAAACTAGAAATATCACTGAAGGTGATGAATATCCCTAGCTTGTGCCTGACAATATACATATGTATGAGAAATTCAAGGGGCCTTAACTCATTTAAAAATAATTCCAGTGCAACACCGACAATATGCACAACTAGGCTTGGTATCAATCATTCTTGTGAAGTTATACTGAATTCTGACCAAGGGTTGCTGAGAAATAGTGTTCACAAGAAATGTCCACAGACCAACGGACTGACAAACCGACAAGCGTGACTCCTATATATATATCCCCCATATACTACGTATCTGGGGGTATAATAATGTCATGCTTGTGATAGAGTGAGTCACAGAAAACTAATAATTGAATAGAATAGAAATGAAGACAAAGATTCTTCTACACAAATGCGTACAGGGGATTTTGATAGCCTCACTAAAATCCATACTTTGTTTGAATGATGTTTATACGCCACATTCAACAGTATTTTAGTTATATCAGGGCATATTCAGGGTAAATTTCCAAACCTGCTGGTAAAGTAATCTTGACACCAGAGCATCAGTTGTAATGCGATCCCAGAAACTGAGTACGAAAAAGAAAATCCATTGCTACCACATTTAAAGTCTTTGATATGACAAACCAAAGATCGAACCCAGATCTCTAGCGGTAACCCTTTCCCTCATCTAGACGCTTTCTGACGCCTCTGCAGCAGACGGCTTTTTGAAAACATAGTGACAAAAGAAGAAATTGCACAAAACATTTTAACCCTTTCCCTCATACGACAATTCTGCAGCAGACGACTTTGAACGTATTTTGTCAAAACATAGAAAATCTCCATAATTGAATGGATAAACTATGACAAAAAGTGGAAAACATTGTGGCAAAAGGAGAAATTGCACGTTTTGTGCAATTTCTTCTTTTGTCACTATGTTTTCAAAAAGGCGTCTGCTGCAGAGCCGTCAGAAAGTGTCTATATGAGGGAAAGGGTTAAATAAATCATTCTTACATTCCACAACTTCAGGATAAAGCCAAATATTCCTGACTCCGGTGTCTATAGTGGTGTGAACCTTCCCATCTGAGGTCATACCAATATACAACTTTCTCTGAGAGGCGGACTGTATGGTTACATAACCTTTGTCTTTATGGCGCAGGACAAGGAAACGAGATTCCTCACTTTTACCACCCTGAAAAAATAATTAAAATAACTGCCTTTAGTGTTTTATGCATTTTTATATTTGAACACATCTTTAACCCTTTCCCTCATATAGACGCTTTCTGACGCCTCTGCAGCAGACGGCTTTTTGAAAACATAGTGACAAAAGAAGAAATTGCACAAAACGTGCAATTTCTCCTTTTGTCACAATGTTTTCCACTTTTTGTCATAGGTTATCCATTCAATTATGGAGATTTTCCATTTTTTGACAAAATACGTTCAAAGTCGTCTGCTGCAGAATTGCCGTATGAGGGAAAGGGTTAAGAAAAAGCTAGCATGATTGGCATAATACCAAAGCTTAATGAGAAGACAACTTAAGAAAACAGACTCACAGTGTCGCAAAACGAAGAAAATTTACTTAAAGTACTTTGGACAGTCCAAAATTTTATTCCAACCTTATAAGAATTAAACCTCGAGTCTTTGGATCCCTGGGTCAGCACTCTACGTCACAGTTGTTGTTTCCGTTCTGATTATATTTCCTTATTTGCAACTCTAGATATAGGTTGTTTTTAATGTTCTAAAATCCTTATTGAACATTATAGTAATTTTTGTTATAGGATAATAAGGTTTTACATACATTACCGTAAATTTTTGTTATAGGATAATACGGTTTTACGTACATTACCCTAAATTTTTGTTTTAGGATAAAAAGGTTCTACATACATTACAGACAATTTATGTTATAGGATAAAAAGGTTCTACATACATTACAGTCAATTTATGTTATAGGATAAAAAGTTTCTACATAAGTTACAATCATTTTTGTTATTGCATAATAAGGTTTTACATACATTACAGTCAATTTTTCCATCCTTCAGTCTGAGGAAACAGCCCGGATTAGCGATACTTTCAAACATGCGTATACCACCGGTGCTGACTTTGTGCACTCTAAACTGGGACCTGGGGCCTGACTTCTTGCCTCTCCCTGTCAGAGTTTTTTCATCAGAGTTGAGGTTTATACTCTGGAGATTAGACGTACGTAGCATGATAACTCCTCTATGTCGGAAACATCCCTGTCAAAAAAAGAAATCTCAAATCTCAATGCATTATTTTACTCTCTGTCAAAAAAACAATACGAACACAATTTGTTACAGTCTCGTAATATTATGTGTATGAAATTGATGCATGTGTATGCATAATCCTTTCCTACATACAGATGCTTTCTGACACCTTTTCAGCAGATGACATTTATCATTTTGCCCAAATGTTTTTGACTTAATGTGTTCAAAGTAGTCTGTGGCAGATTTGTGCCATATTGGAAAAGGTTAATACACAGACTGATACAATGCCAATATATTTTGGAACAATGCCAAATTTATTTGGAAAATAAACCCTACATGACAATATGTTACCATTGATGAAGATGTATTATAAAAATTGAAAACAATCAAAATAAATATCTAGTTTGATTCATGAAATCTAATGAGTCCATTACGTGGAATAATGGATAAGAAACATATTGAAAATTGCAGGTGTAATATTTATATTGAGTTGATTACATTTTGGAAAATTGAAATTTTTCTTTTTTGTAAATTTTGTTTAGCAATTTCCGTTTTTCCCAACAACGTTTTCAACATGCCTGCTGTTAAGGTGTCAAATATTGTCTATATTAATCAAGGTTAATAGTTAGTATAACTCTATTATGTACCTTTGCGTAGACATAAAATCTTCGTGATGGATCTTTATCAAGGATTCCCCGAACATCCCCTGGGGATCCGTCTGCTCCAATTGTCAAAAACTGGAGTGGATTTTTGACGGACTCGAATAATGTTGTCCCATCTTGTTGTACTCTGGCACGGAACTCGCAGTATGGGCCACCTTTACCCTGTAGCATAAAAAACATCAAACTTTCAGCAGATGAGAACGTGTATCTCAATAGATGGACAAGGCAAGGGGACCATTATTGGTCATAAAAATATTTTGTCGTGTGATTAGTCAAAAGTTTATTAAGTATTACATGTTGGGACTATTTTCTGACAGCGAAAAAACGATTTTTACTGAATGAATATATATAAAGGATCTGACAAGAAACTTTTGTAAAGCAGAAGCCATTTGCATCCTTCACATAGATGCAGAGGCAGGTTTTTTTTTCTTAATTGTTATAATAACATTCAGATTTCTTTGATAATTTCTCAATTATTAGATGGAGTTGAATACATTCTGAGCACTTCTTGCTTTTCTAGAATGTTATCAAAAGTTGTCTGCATGTAGAAAATATTCATCAAATTGTTTGAGATATGAGGTTGTATTTTTTGCCTCTCTGTGGATAATCAAGAAATATCTGCTGACATTTATAAAGTCATCTGCTTGAATAATTGAAAGAAAGATTCTTATTTTGAGTTGAAATAATTGTTAAAAATGAAAATTCGTGACTAAGAGCTCTTTTTCCTACACGTTTTCAGCCCTGGAAGCTCAGTAAGTAGCAAAGGTGGCTGTCAATCCAGGGGTTGCGAGTTCAAACCCCAGCTTGGATAACATTCCTTCCGACATATGACAAAAGTTAATGAGACAAGCCTCATTATCTTCCACTAATTGGTCTATGTCTATGTGGAAAAGCAGCCAGTTACTTGGAAAGACAGTTGTATGGTGTGAGAAAGCAAGGAAACTCATGGGTAGGTGAACTGGCAACGGCTTTAAATCTCAATCAATTAATTGAAACACCTGATATATAGAAATAACTTACCAGGCCGGAAATTCTCCCACTATCAATTGCCAGGTTATGACTTGGCATTGCCAGACTTTGGAACATTGGCCTCATGGGTCGTTTGGATGTCACTGTAAAAACGGCTGAAAGGAAAACATCAAGACAATTCAGACATAGAAATACAACAATTTAATCCTTTCCCTCATATAGACGCTTTCTGACGCCTCTGCAGCAGACAGCTTTTTGAAAACATGGTGACAAAAGAGTAAATTGCTCAAAATGAGCATTTTCTCCTTTTGCCACAATGTTTTCCACTTTTAGTCATAGGTTATCTATGCAATTATAGAGATTTTTTATTTTTTTACAAAATAGGTTCAAAGTCGTCTGCTGCAGAATTGTCATATGAGGGAAAGGATTAAAGAATAGGACTTCCAAAAACATCTACGCAAAAATATGAACAATCTCTATAAATGAAATTTTTGAATAGAGTCAAAACATTGTGGCAAAAGAAAAAAATGCTCATTATAAGCAGACACCAGACAGCAGACAACTTAAAAAATACTATGACAAAAGGAGAAATTGCTCATAATTAGGAATGTTTCCATAAGCCACAAAGTTTTCAACTCTATTCATTTACCTAATATTTCAAACTTTTTTAGTAGATATTTTTAAAGTCGTCTGCTTCATATTTGTTGTATGTGGAAATAGGGTTATAACTTATAAGAGACATAAAGTACCCACCATTATTGTCTTTTTCTTCCCCAATCCCCTCCACAGAGCTGTCTTTATTGAGGCGGAGAGCTTTCCCAGTCATCACGGAGTACAATCGTAGCAGAGTCCCTTTCTCATACTTCCACTTCTCAAACTCAAACTGAAATTGTACAGAAAATAATAATAATAATGAAAATAAAAATAACTATAATTAAGACTTTATTTATAGAGGCTGCACAGTTGGGCATGCCGAGTGTTCCCTGTGGGCCTCTGCTAAAATGTTATCAAATATTAACATAATGGAAATAATAGAAAAGAGGGATGACCTTATATCAGTGACCTGATTTAAAAGAACTTTTTTTAAGTTTTTACTCTATAAATAAAATGAAAACAGGCCCAACACACTGGTGGCCATGTTGTTCAATGTATTGGACTAATTCGAACACTCTTGGTAGAGGGTCAGGTTATATTCAAATCGGGCCATATTTGTCCAGTGGTTAGGAGAGTATGTCATTTAATTTTATGTCATTTAACTATGTGAATTATTTTTCCTTTCAGTTACATGGAATTTAATTATTTTAGCATTTCTGAAAGACTATCACATAATCAACACTCCTGTAAAATTTGGTCAATAATGTGCCAGTTGCTCTGGATGTAATGTCATTCAAAGAATCGAAAAACGTTCATAGATCATGGAGTTTGTCATGGAATTCAATTATTTCACTAAATTTGAACGGGCATCTCCTAAGGATTATTCCAGTGAGGTTTGGTTGATATTAGCCAAGTGCTTTAGGAGGAAATGTTATTTTAAACAAGAGCACCGCGTACGGCACAGACGCTCGACTGATAGGGAGAAAAAAAATAAAAAAATGAGCTAAACAAAAAACCTAAACCGGACGCCCACGCCGCCGACGCCGACGCCAGGGTCATGACAATAGCTCTCGTTTTTTTCAAAAGTCCACGTCCTACATACATCCAAAGATCCTAAAAGCTCACCATGAGCTCTTTGTGTTCAGGTGGGCTAAAAAAAACGTGACTATACCAACCTGGGGAAACAATGCATCAGCATACAGTGAAGACTCAGACAAGCACAGTCTCACTAGATACTTCAGTGTCAATCTACATGTAATATAGTCCTTGATGAATCTTTTGAAAGAAAACCCTGGAAGGGTAACTCACCTAGTTGTATGCAAATACATGTATAACTTTAACCCTTTCATAATAAGCACTTTTTTTTTTTTTCACAATGAATTTAACTCCATTCATTAATCATATTTTCATTTATCCATTTTTTTGCCTCATTGTATTCAAAACTGCTGCAGCTTTCTTGCATGTGGAAAAGGGTTAAATGCTTGCAAGAAAGCAATATTTTGTAATAGAATGTATTGTATAATGTAACACCATTATGATTCACAGAGCTCTATATGAGGGTCCTTTTCTGAAATCAGAAAATATTTATTTGACCCTTCAACCGTATGTTGTAAGAACTCAAAAGAATCATCTCATCCAGATGATTCTTTTGAATACCCACATCATATGATTTGGTTTGATAATAAGAAAGATATTGTGGGGAAAATAGTTGTACACAGCTCCTTATATGGAGCTCTGCCATTATGATTCAGTAATGTGTAGTCTGAGAGTACATACATTTCGTTTCTCTAATATATCATCCATGTACTCATCTTGAACACGAAGCTCTCTCACTATCTTGCCGTCATCCTCTCCTTCGTCCAGCCATCTACAATAAAAAACATCCTCTCAAGTCTTCAATAGTGTAATATTCGGGTGTTGATCTCTTTCCCATATACAACAAATCTGCAGCAGACAACTTTGAAAACATATGGAAACTCTCATTTTGCCGCAATGTTTTCAAAAGTTGTCTGCTGTAGAGGAACAAGAAAACATCTGTATGTGGGAAAGAGTTGATAATTCAGGCAGAAAAGTGAACCCCAAGTGTTACACTGCCTAGGCAGTTGAAGAAAAAATATATTTTAGCCAAATCAAAGTATTTTTTATTGGAAAAGAGTAATTTCAACTTAAACATTTTATCACATTTTGAACATAACTGCAACTTCGGCAGACGACTCATGAAAACACTTAGGCAACAGAAGATATTGCTTATAATGAACAATGTCTCCTAGTGGCAAAATGTCTTAACCCTTTCCCTCATACGACAATTCTGCAGCAGACGACTTTGAACATATTTTGTCAAAACATAGAAAATCTCCATGATTGAATGGATAACCTATGACTAAAAGAGGAAAACATTGTGGCAAAAGGAGAAATTGCACGTTTTGTGCAATTTCTTTTGTCACTATGTTTTCAAAAAGCCGTCTGCTGCAGAAGCATCAGAAAGCGTTTATATGAGGGAAAGGGTTAACAACTCTTTTCAATAATTACATTTTCAAAATCAGAGATTTTACATATCTTTGCCTTGTTGTCTTCAAAGTAATGTGCTGCAAATGTGTCAAAGTGAGTTTGCATGTGGGACAATATGTCATTTTCTAAGTCTTCAAAAATTAAACATTTGATGACAAAATATTAGAAAATGCAATGCTATGAAACTTCAAGGCAGATTTTGAAACATATAAGAAATCATTCGGTCAAGCATTTCCCATCTCCTGATGCATTTCCACACATCTGGCAAAAGGAGAAACTGCTTATGATTTTTAGATCGTTTTAAATGTTTCCAAAGTAACTGTAGCAGATACATGAACATTAGCAATCAGCAGCAGTGGTTAACCCTTTCCCTCATGTAGACGCTTTCTGACGCCTCTGCAGCAGACGGCTTTTTGAAAACATAGTGACAAAAGAAGAAATTGCACAAAACATGCAATTTCTCCTTATGCCACAATGTTTTCCACTTTTTGTCATAGGTTATCCATTTAATTATGGAGATTTTCTATGTATTGACAAAAAATGTTCAAAGCCGTCTGCTGCAGAATTGTCGTATGAGGGAAAGGGTTAATAAAGGACACTGTATCAGGTGAATGATTTGTTTTATTGGGGTTTTACACCATTTTCAACATTATTTCAGTTATACATGTATCATGGAGACAGTTCACTTATTCATGATGCCTGGGTAAACAAACCAGTACAAGGCTAGGAAATGTGTCTTGCCCAAGGGCACTAAACAATGCCCTTCATGCTCTGGCTGGGGATGGAACACTTACCACTCGACCACAGCAGATTCTTCATCGGGTGAAAGGAAGAGACAAAGACATGTGGGAGTTAATAGGTCGTTCCCCCAACATTACCTGTTTTTTTAACACACCCAAATCCAGTGTTGTTGGAAAAAATCATTTCACTGAACTGATTATTTTGAGACTACAAGAAACAGTTTGAACAGAGCTCTCCATACAGTTACGGTCATTTTGCATGTTCTTAAATTCTCATTTGACACTCTAACCCTATGTTGTTGGTACTCAAAAGAATCATCTCAATGAGATAAATATTTTGAGTACCCACATCATAGGGTTAGGCTTGATAATAAGAAAGATATTGTAGGCAAAAGAACTGTACACCACTCCTTATAATGGACCTCTGTGGTTAAAATTATGAAATATGCACCTCAAACAGTAAAGAATAAGACTCCATCTTGTTGGACTTACTTTCCACAATAGAAATTCTTTTGTTGGTTAGGTTTGAAGGGTGGTTCCCGAACCATGACAGAATCTAGGTACCATCCGTTACCTCCTCCGGTTCCATCATGTCCAATTATAATTCTCTTCAAATGGCCCAGGGAAACAGCTTCTACTTCAAATGTGTCAAGCTGAAATTAAATTGACCTTGTAATATAATGAAGTTCATGACATCAAATGTAGGAATTCAGATGGATCGGGGTTAAATTATACCTTTCCTATACACATTTTGATGCCTCTGCAGCAGACAAATTTAGAAAACGCTGCGACAAAAGACATGGCTCATAATGATCAATTTATCCTTTTGCCACAATATTTTTAACTCTTTTCGATTATTATTTATAATTTTTAAGCATAATTGTGAAACGCCACAAAGTGTAAGTGAAAGGGGAGTCTGCTTGTCTTGAATTGAATTGGTTTTTTTCCACTATTTTTACTTGTATTTCAGTTATATCATGGCATTTCCTCGATAATTAACCTGTACTACCCGTATTACTTTATCCTGATCCTGACATGGATAAATCAGTTGTAATGCTTTCCCCGCAAATCTGAGCTCCAATGAGAAAAGGCATTACTTCCAGTTTTAAAGTCTTTGGTATAAGCAAACGAGGGAAAAATCCATGATCACATGTTCCAAAGGCTGACTCACTACACCATGAATACAGAGTTGGCCTCTGCCTGTCTTGAAAAGGTTTTTTACCCGCTGTGCTATGACTGAAAATTTGTTGAAAACCCTAATCAAATCAATCAAATAGATCAATTAGTTTGTATGAAAGATGTCCTGATACATACCTGCCCTTGTTTGAAGTAGACACCCTTAGTTTCTGTATACAGCTGTCTGACCCCTGTATCCCCCCTGTCACCATATATGGTAATGTAGACGTTGGCATCTGTGCCCCCTCCCCACAGATCGCCTGTGCACACGTCCACCTGGTATTTTATCACTGAAATACAAAATTGAGTCACATCAACCTTCAACATCAACTTTCCATTAACCCTTTCTATAGAAGCTTTCTGACGCCTCTGCAGCAGACGGCTTTTTGAAAACATAGTGACAAAAGAAGAAAATGCTCAAAACGAGCAATTTCTCCTTTTTCCACAATATTTTCAACTTTTAGTCATAGGTTATCCATTCAATTATAGAGATTTTCTATTGTTATGAAAAAATATGTTCAACGCCGTCTGCTGCAGAATTATCGTATGAGGGAAAGGGTTAAGCATTCAGGAAGCACCTGGAGAAATTGTATCATCTAAAAGCAAACGTTTGCCAGATTCCTTGATTGGGTACGCTTTCCCAAATCTCATACCATTATTTAACCCTTAGACCCTATGCTGTCGGTGCTCAAAATAATCAAAGCTCTAAGAAGATTCTTTTGAGTACCTACGTAACATAAGGTTAGGTAGGGTTATAGGAGAGATACTGTTGGGAAAAGTGCTTTTCACTGCTCCTTTTCTACTTTTCTGGTATGTACAAGAAAATCTTCGATTTCCAAATTTTCAAACGTTGGTTTTTGCTTGGGGTGGGGCGGATTATAATCGCTTCAAAAATCTAGTTTCTTTTACTATGAATTAACCCTTTCCCTCATACGGCAATTCTGCAGCAGACGACTTTGAACGTATTTTGTCAAAACATAGAAAATCTCCATAATTTAATGGATAACCTATGCCAAAAAGTGGAAAACATTGTGGCAAAAGGAGAAATTGCACGTTTTGTGCAATTTCTTCTTTTGTCACTATGTTTTCAAAAAGCCGTCTGCTGCAGAGGCGTCAGAAAGCGTCTATATGAGGGAAAGGGTTAATTCATAATAAAAGAAGCTATACAATGAAGGTGGCTCAGAGGTAGAAAGTCACCTTCATGATCTAAAGGTCAAGTGTTTCATTATCATTTAACCCATTCCCACATACAACAAATCTGCAGCAGACGACTTTGAAAACATCTACAAAAATAATTTTTTTGAAAAATCTCTTGAAATGAAAGTGTAACAATTGAAAAGAATTAAAAACATGGTGGCAAATGGTCTGCTGCAGAGGCATCAGAAAGTGTCTATCATGTGGCAATGGTAAAGACTGATAAAAATTTGTCTTTTTAGTTTCCGTTAAATATATTTACTACGCTGGTCACCATAGCACATGATGACTTACATGGTAGTATAGGATCACCAGGTCGTTTGACAGCAAGTTCCCTCGTGATTTCTTGGTCATCTTCGTCTCTGGCAAGCCATCGGCGGCAACTGAAGTGGAGTTCTTCACCAGAGTCAACATCCTCCATGTGAACCTATAATTTAATTCAAATCTCTATATAAGATGGGAATTTCATAATTTCAATCTTCAATATGTTATTAAAACTAAACTTTCAGAATTCTTGTTATATATTATCTTTTCTGAGTATGCAGAACACTGTTTGATAGAAAAGAAATGGGGCCTTGCCACGCCACATCAAAGCTGACGTTTGGAGCCTTTAAAGGTTAAAGAAATAACAATCAAATTGCATTCTTAATTATTGTACAGTATGTTATTAAAACTAAACTATCAGAATTCTTGTTATATATTATCTTTTCTGAGTATGCAGAACACTGTTTGATAGAAAAGAAATGGGGCCTGGCCACGCCACATCAAAGCTGACGTTTGGAGCCTTTAAAGGTTAAAGCAATAACAATCAAATTGCATTCTTAATTATTGTACAGTATTTTTTTTGTAATAGCATTTCTTCTCTGAAGGCTTCCTTAACCCTTTCCCTCATACGACAATTCTGCAGCAGACGACTTTGAACAGATTTCGTCAAAAAATGGAAAATCTCTATAATTGAATGGATAGCCTATGACTAAAAGTGGAAAACATTGTGGCAAAAGGAGAAATTGCTTGTTTAGAGCAATTTCTTCTTTTGACACTATGGTTTCAAAACGCCGTCTGCTGCAGAGTGCCACCAGGATAGATTCAAGCAAACAGTGGTATCAAGTGGAAAAGGGATAATCAGATATTTTATGATTCCACTGATAATATGAAATGTTTGAATAAACATGAGAGCCATGAGGCCCATGATGGCCCTGAATCGCTCACCCGAGTATTGACCTTATGACAAATTGACACAAGATGTTATAATAAAATTATTTCTCACCTCATCGCAAAGCCAACTGGGAAAGTCGCCAGAGTTGTCATGGGAGATTCGTATCTTGTAGATCTCACCAACATTTCCTACTTTAATCTAAAATTCAACAAAGGAGTGTGGTTAGCTCATATTTAAAATTTGACACATTGGGCTCTAGACCCTTAAGTTAACCCTTTCCCTCATATAGACGCTTTAAAACTTATGTAAACTTTCTTTAAGCTGAAGAAATATTGTTAAAAAATATTGTGGCAAAAGCAGAAATTGCTCATCATGAGTAATTTTTTCATTTTCATCAATGTTTTCAAAAGACCACAGCTGCAGAGGTGTTAGAAAGTGTCTGTTGGTTTGGAAAAGGTTAACATGATAATGATATACATAAAAGTTTCACTACAGACTTGGAAGCCAATATTTTACCTACAAAACAAAAGTACACTCTGTAACTCGAGATCTTATAGTAGTATCCATTTGGATACTTTAGCATGGATGAAATACAGAGCCTTATCTATGTGTTATATTTTAACCCTTTCCCTGGTAGCAAGTATAGAACTAAACAAGAGCCACGCTCATCTGTTTTTTTAAGTATAAAAAGGGTCTTTACTATTAAAGCCAGAGTTATGTGACTTGATATAGACATATGTATTCTTCATAGAAACATGTGTACCAAGTTTCATTTGAAAAATTAAACGTTTTTTGAGCAAGGTCAAACTTTTTGTATGAAATTTTTGTTAAGTCTAAAAGGGGCCATAATTATTAAAGCCAGAGTTACTCGACTTGGTTTTGACATGTGTATTGTTTCTAGAAACAAGTTAACCAAGTTTCATTTGAAAACGTTTAACTCTTTTTGAGTTATGAGGTAAGGTTAAAGTTTTGTGACCAAAACACCAAGGGTGTCACAATTGCCTGACCATTTTCTTTGAAAAACAGACGATCTAAAACCTATTGAACATAATAACAATAACAAAGATATTTTTGAAAGTTTGAACATCATCCTATATATAAAAAATATTTGAATACATTACACTTTGTGATAACCTTTGATCATTTCGATAAAGTCAATCTATTAATATTTGGGACGAAATGTTTTAAATACCTGTGTCTTTAAACCAGTCATTATTCAAAATTAAATAGAAAATACATTTTCTGTTTAATCTTTTGCTTTAGTTGAATGTTTAAGCTTTCAGAATATGAATGTTTTGTATGTGTGCCAATTATGATTTTAAAGCTTTATTTGCTACAAAATGTGGAATTTTGGACAATTTTGTTTGTCTGCGAGATATTTCAATCAGACAACCGGTGTACAAGGGAAGTTGCTTATCTCTGCTTTTCTATGTTCCTGATCTGGATAAGGATATCAATATTTGTATAGTTAGATTTAGTCCACACTTACATCAAACTCATCCACCTGTCCCGGCTGGAAGTTCTTGCCGTCACCACTGCCCAGTGTTACATCTCCCGAGTTCCCCTTGTCCCCGTACACGTTGATTTTTACCTGCGCCTGGGTACCAGCAGCTGGTAAAGAATTGGTCTTCAGGGCAATTCTCCATTGTCCCTCTGGTGGTAAAATGAAAAAAACACATTTTGATGCATCTGCAACTTTTGCCCCAATGGTTTCAACTCAATTCAATAAGATTATTTAGCTTAAAGGTTTTCTGTATTTATGAAAATTTGAAAAGTTGTCTGCAGCAGAATTCTTGTATGTGGTAAATGATTAATAAAATAGTGTTAATTGTCATTGTTAATGAAAGTATGGTAAGTTCATTTAAAGAAAATTAAGTCAGTCTTTCTATGGTCCAGTGTATCACCACAATCGTAAACATAATGCTCAACCTATGACATGTCTATGAATGTTGTACTATATACAGGTGGGAAAGAGGTCTGAGCATACATGTGTTCAAGTGATTGCTGTAGGATAGAGGTATAGTCGTAGGATTAATCCACAACACTGCAGAAAGAAAGAACAATTGTAGAACTGGTTAAATGTAGAACAATCATTGGAATTGAGGATTTGAGGGCCTCAGATGAATTAAACAAGCGGTCCAAGAGGGCCAGTATTGCTATACGGCCATTAGGCAAAAATTAAATCTCCAAACAGCCCCGCCCCCCGATGGCCATGTCTTTTGACCAATCAACATGGCTTGAAGGAATCTGATAGCGAGACACCCTAGGAACATTTCTACAAAATTATTTGAAAATTAACCAGACACTTTCGGAGAAGAAGATTTTTTAAAGTTTTCACTATAGCAATATAAGGCAAAA
This sequence comes from Serripes groenlandicus, assembly GCA_031761405.1. NCBI lineage: Eukaryota > Metazoa > Mollusca > Bivalvia > Cardiida > Cardiidae > Serripes > Serripes groenlandicus. The sequence goes on along the minus strand of JASEVX010000001.1, from coordinate 163,980,485 downwards.
TAGCCCCAACCCCTGTCGGCCATAGTTTCGACCAATCAACATGGCTTGAAGGAATCCGATAAAAGGTCATGATAGGAACATTTCTACAAAATTATTTGAAAATCGACCTGATACTTTTGGAGGAGAAGATTTTTTAAGAATTTTCCATGGTTCCAAAAAATTTGAAGGGATTCAGGAGAGGACATTAAGAGGATGCTTCCTATGAAGTTTCATTCTAATTGGCCAAGTGGTTAGGGAGGAAAAGTCATTTGAAGCAAAATGTTAACGCACATGCACACACGCACACAACGGACAATTCGCCATGGCTTTGATTGATTGATTGATTGGGGTTTAACGCCGTTTTTAATAATTTCTCAGTCATATCACAGCGGCCAGTTCAGCTACTCATGTGTTTCCTGGTTTTCTCACACCAGTACTCCATATAACAATCTTCAATTTCGCCATGACATAAGCTCGACTTGCTTTCACCCAGTGGAGCTAAAAACAATTGTAACCAAATTTGTAGCTCCATTGTGACAGAGTTGTAAGATGCGTAAGTCATTGCACGAGAGTCCCATGCAATGGGTCTGATGACTAGAATTACCTTTTGACGCTAAAACTTTTTGAATATAGTTAACCCTTTCCCCTATCATACAACATTTCTGCAGCAGACGACTTTGAACATATTTTGTCAAAAAATAGAAAATCTCTATAATTGAATGGATAAACTATGACTAAAAGTGGAAAACATTGTGGCAAAAGGAGAAATTGCTTGTTTTGAGCAATTTCAACTTTTGCCAGTGTTTTCAACTTTTTTCAGTAGTCGATCACACATTCATTTTTTGACATTTTCCACAGTGTTGCCTATATACTTTCAAAGTTGTCTGCTGTGGATTTACTTAATATGGAAAAGGAATAAGCTCTATTCCAAAGATAGATCTATTCCAAAGATAGATCTTCAACAGCATTTCCTGATGGAAAACATCAGAACTCTGTATGATACACCCACTTCTCACCTACGAAACAATGTATTTGAAAGGGGTTTTGGGCACAACAAACCTCTAAATAAGAGGCGTTTTCCATGTTGTAAAATTCTTATTCGTACTTAAAAAGAATCGTCTCAATGAGATGATTATTTTGAGAAGCCACATCGTAGGTTAGATTATAACAGAAATAGTGTAGGGAAAAGAGCTGTATACTCCACCCAATCCCGATCTCTGGCTCAATATGCCAAAGGCGGGCCACACAAAACTCGAAGAACATTTTTACTTACTTGTCATGGACTTTCTGTCCCGTTTCTTCTGCATTTGGCTGCGTATATTAACCCTGCTGCCCATATTAGGCCTACTGCCCATATTTGTACTCATCCTTGATCTCACTCGATTCTGGAAGGCGTCCATATCCAGAGGTATGAAGCTGTCTTTTCCTGCTACAACCATAACATTGGGGCCATTCAACATTGACTGTAACCCGTCAATCTGCGGTAACAAATTATCAAGTGCAAAAGGTAAGAAGGTGTGTTTCGTGTTCTGACATTCTATTTTAACTATCAAACCCTGTGGGAACTCAAAAGCTTGACTGATTAGAGTTAAATGCCATTTTCAGCAATATATCTGTTATATTATAACATTGACTGTAACCATTCAGTCTACGGTAACAAATAAACAGGAGCAAAAGGTTAAAAGGTGAATTTCGTGTTCTGAAATTCATATTTAACCCTCAAACCCTAGACAATGGGAACTCAAAAGATGGACTAACTGACACTTAACACTGTTTCTAATAATACATGTATTTCAGTTATACGACAGATACCAATTCATCTTTACCATGTGTCAAAAATATGTTGGTAAATTTCATTCCTTCTTTCATTACCTCAGTCATTTCTACTAACATTCAGATATTTTTAGACACTTCTACAGAACATAACATTCTTGTTATACCCTCAGATAGAATCTATTAATCACATAATTAACAAATATCAATTTTTTTCTACAATTGCTTTGAAAAAAAATAAATGATTTAGGAATGAAAAGATATTTTTTATATATATCTGAAGTTATGTGAAGTATCTTTAATTTGTTAAAAGTTAAATATATGAAAATCTTTAATTTTCAAAGCTGTGCCAAATATATCAGAACTTGGAAATATAAAGATTTTGCATCCAGCTAGATAAGGTGCATGTTTTATGTTCATTTATTGAGATTACCCATAAGTTTGCCTATAGATTCAAATGTTCTCTACATACTGCATAATTATTTAAAATGGTTAAACAAAGCTCTAGATAAGGAGCATTACACTTGTCCCAAAAACCAAATTTTATCCCCTAACCCAATGTTGTGGGTACTCAAAAGCATTGTCTCAATGAGATAATTCTTTGTAGCACCCACAACATAGGGTTTGGTTGGATAATAAGAGAGATAATATGGGGTAAAGAGCTGTAAACTCTTCCTTATCTGGACCTCTGAGTTAACCCTTTCCCTCATATAGACGTTTTCTGACGCCTCTGCAGCAGACAGCTTTTTGAAAACATAGTGACAAAAGAAGAAATTGCTCAAAACGAGCATGAAGGTGACTTTCTACCTCTGAGCCACCTTCACTCTAGCTTCTTTTATTATGAATTAACCCTTTCCCTCACAAAACGTGCAATTTCTCCTTTTGCCACAATGTTTTCCACTTTTAGTAATAGGTTATCCATTCAATTATAGAGATTTTCTATTTTTTGACAAAGTATGTTCAAAGTCGTCTGCTGCAGAATTGTTGTATGAGGGAAATGGTTAAAGCATACCAATTCTCCTTCAGTGGTGTAGACTCTCCTCACAGCAAAGCTGAACGTTTCACTGAGATATTTCAAAACCTGTTCATAAGTTTGCGAGGTTCGCCTATTTAACACGACCAAATGCTTTTGGCCTGGTTCTCCATTTCTCATCATCATCACTTTGACCGTCGGATTCCGCATGTAAACTTTCGATAGATCATGTCCAGGACGAAACCCACCTCTCATTCGTTTAGCACTATTTGGCTCGTAGTCACGCAATAGGTTACTCAATGACGCTTTCCCACTGTCTGGCCGTTTAGTATGCCAGATTCGTCCTTGCAAAACTCTGCCAATGTCCAACCCGACAACTTTCTTCCTTTCAGATGAGCAAATATAATGTCCATCCTGCGATAAATCTTCTAAATTACGAATTCTGTGCTGACCTCTGGGTGTGTAAATAGCCCTTACGCCAAATGGAAGATCTTTCATTCTGTAGGATAAATCACGCGCCAATGTATCCAACCTTCTATGCCTTTTAGGGTGAACAACCTCTTTAATAGGTCCAAATTTGTAATTATTATCAATGTAGAAATGACAGGTCTTAGCATTTGCTGTTGCAGTGAGAGACTGTCTGTTATTAAATTCCGCTGGGGAAGATCTTCCAACATCCGCCATACTCTGTGTTTCATCGTCTCCTTTTCGACCACCTCCTCTCCTGATTGGTGGCAGTTCTTTTTTCCTTCCTGGCGGTGGGAATTCTCGTTGTCTGCCTGTTTTAGCATCACCACGCCCCCCTTGTTTGACCTTTGTTTCGTCTCCATCTTTTTTGTCTGCTGGTAGTTTTGGGAGTTTCCTAGGCCTCTTTTGTACAGTGGCCATGATAGTGTTTTTGTTTGAAACTGAAAAAAAAAAAAAAATGAAACAATTAAAACTTGAGAACATGTGCTAGTACATGAGTTCTAAAGTAGGCAAATGGAGTAAGACCTTCAAACATTTTTCTCTAGTCATGTTTTAATCAGGCCGAGCCCTGTAGCTCAGTTGGTAGCGACGCGGGCTGTCAATCTAGGAGTCGTGAGTTCGAATCCCGGCTCGGCCAACTTTCTTTCTGACGATTGACAAAAGTCAATGCGACATGCGTCATTCGTCTTCCACCAATGGGCTAAGTCTATATGGGCGCCGTGATATAACTGAGAAATTGTTAAAAACGGTGTTAAACCAATCAATGTTTTAATCAGTCAACAAACTACTTTTTATAAATTTTTGGAAGATTCTTTAATGGTTCATTGTCAACGGTTATTGATATTAATAACCTGTTAATTGTTTAATTTTCCAATTGGTGAATTGGATAACCCTTTCCCTCATATAGACGCTTTCTGACGCCTCTGCAACGGACGGAATTTTGAAAATATAGTTACAAAAGAAGAAATTGCTCAAAACGAGCAATTTCTCCTTTTTGCCACAATGTTTTCCACTTTGACCACATTGATAGTTTAAAACATAATGAGCATTCAATTATAGAGATTTTCTTTTTTTTGACTAAATATGTTCTAAGTCGTTTGCTGCAGAATTGTTGTATAAGGGTTAATATTTACAAAGTTATGTGCTGCAGATTTAGGGTATTAGGGAACTTGGAAAGTGTTAACAGTAGTCTACTGGGAAATTTAAACCTCAGACATTATTCATGAATATATCCTTAACCCTTTCCCACATACAGCAAAACTGCAGCAGATGAAGATATTCCAACTATGAAAATATCTTGGCAAACATCATCATCATCATCATAGAAAAACCTCCATGTAATAAGGTAGAACCATTGAAAAGCTTTGAAAACATTGTGGCAAAAGAAGAAATTGCTTATCATGAGCAATTTCTTTTTTTTTTCACAATGTTTTCAAAAGTCGTCTGCTGCAAATGCGGTTTTATAAGGAAAAGGGTTAAGATAGAAAGTGAATCCAATTCTGGTTGTGTGATGTTGTTAACTTTTTCCCACAAACACACACATTTTAACATATATATATCTGCAGCAGCAATATTTCAATCATATTCAATAAATATACTTTTATTTATTGAAAGAGATTTTTCATATTTCTGCCTAAATAACATAGAAAATCGCTATAATTGAATGGATAACCTATGACAAAAAGTGGAAAACATTGTGGCAAAAGGAGAAATTGCACGTTTTGTGCAATTTCTTCTTTTGTCACTATGTTTTCAAAAAGCTGTCTGCTGCAGAGGCGTCAAAAAGCGTCTATATGAGGGAAATGGTTAAAAGAAACCAGTTTTAGAAGTGGGGTAATATCTGAAGAGGCATCATTGATGATTTTAACCCTTTTCCACATAAAGATGCATTTTCGATGCATTTGCAGCAGACGACTTCCGAAAACATTTTGGCAAAATGAGAAGTTTCTCATTTTGAGCAATTTCTCCTTTTGAAACAATGTTTTCAACTCTATTCAGTAATCAGTCTTTCATTTATGGAGATTGTTCATATATCTATTCAAACTGCCTGCAACAGATTTGTAGTAGGTGGGGAAAAGCTAATTAAAGAACCAAAATAAATTGTTATTATTTTAAATTGTCTATTTTTGAAATAAGAAATGGACTGACCTACAAAATTTAGTGACAAATTATACGCAGAGCTCCTTATTTAACCCTTTCCCTCATACGACAATTCTGCAGCAGACAACTTTGAACATATATGTTGTCAAAAACAGAAAATCTCTATAATTGAATGGATAACCTATGACTAAAAGTGAAAAACATTGTGGCTAAAGGAGAAATTGCTTGTTTTGAGCAATTTCTTATTTTGTCACTATGTTTTCAAAAAGTCGTCTGCTGCAGAGGCGTCAGAAAGCGTCTATATGAGGGAAAGGGTTAACCCTTTCCCACATACAACAAATATGCAGCAGACGACTTTGAAAACATACCCTGGCATCAAAAATGGAAACTCCCTTTAAATGAAAGTACAATAATTGCATAGAGTTTAAAACATGGTGACAAAAGGAGAAATTGCTCATTTTGAGCAATTTCTTCTTTTGTCGCCTTGTTTTAAAAAAAACGCCTGCTGCAGAGGCGTCAGAAAGTGTCTATATGAGGGAAAGGGTTAAGTCCTTATTTGTCCTACAAACCCTATGCTGTGGGCACTCAAAAGATTTGTCTCACTGAGACGACTCTTGTGAGTACCTACAATATATAAGTTTAAATTTGGTAATAAGAGAGAAACTGTGGGTCAAAGACTGGTTTACTCTTGATTATTTTATGATATGTGTTTATCTGGATATAAGATTTATGTTCATGAAGTATTTAATATTATACTGTCTTCAAACAATAGTATCTTACCACATCAGGTGATTTAAATCCAATACTATATAATATCATACTAACTACAAATAATAAAGGTGTTTTTTTGTGATATTCCTTTAAGCACATTTATCCTTCACACTTACATTACAACAAATCTGCAGCAGACGATTTTGAAAACATATTGACAAAAATATGAAAAAATATCTCTACAAATGAGAGCTTTAATTATTAAATGGAGTTCAAAACATTGTGAGAAATGGAGCAATATCTCCTTTTGCTACTGTGTCTCCAAAAGTTGTCTGCTGCAGAGGCGTCAGAAAGCGTTTAAATGTGGGAAAGGGTTAATCCTTCTCACATACATTAAAACAAATCTCCGACAGACTACTTTGACACAACTTGAAAGATCTTTACAAATGCAAGTATTATTATAATATTATATTATAATATTAGGCACATTTGAAAACATTCTCACAAACGTCAGGTGCAGATTTGAGTCAAAATGCATCTTAGTACATGTCATGTACGTGGGTATTTACACAGCTTTTACATTTGTAAAGTTGTGTGATTTAAGAGTAAAAAGATTTGTGGATCAAATTCTATTTCATAATATGAAAAATATCTATTAATGATAGTATAATTATTTAAGAGCTGAAAACATTGAGGCAAAAGGAGACATTGCTTATAATGAGCTATTTCAATTTCTGCATCAGAATGCATATATGCAAGTTGGAAAGGGTTATATTATCTATTAGAAACTTTGCTAATTAATATAATTATTTTCATCTTTTCTGCTAAAGATACTTTATAATGTATTTCATCACTCTTTGTTGTTTATACTCATCAATTATGTATCATAATGGGCCGCTGGCCTAAATTGCGAAATAATATCTTGTATCTTCGACTTGTATTAAAATAGAAGTAATACATGTAGTCGCTTCAAGCTGCAACAATATTTGTAATTTAATAATTCTAAATAATGAAAAAGATATATAAAATATAAGTTATTCATGGGCTTTGGCTTTGACCAAATATTTTAGTCAATAAAAAATATTCACTTTATCTGATAAAAAAAAACTTTTTTGAGTCAGTTCAATAAAGAACCAATGATATGGAACACTTCAGTTTATGAATAGACAAATGTATGAAATGTGGTAAAATTTTACAATTTTTATCAGGTAAACAAGTAAATATTTACCCTTCTCTTTCAAAGACATCATTTGATGCTTTTAAAAGATATATCTTTTGAAAAATATAATGAAAAATTTCTCCTTTTCCAAAATGCTTTCAAATCGGTTTTTTTTCTCTTATACAACTACATGGATAATAGCAAATAGGCAAAATCCTAATCAGACAGTAAACAGATTTAGAAGACCAGAAGCTCAACCTTGATCTTCTGTGTGTAATAATGAATGTATATTGTTTTATGGCGCATCGACAGCTAAGGTCATTTAGCGCGCAATTAATTTAATTATTCATGATTCCTGGGTAAACAAACCAGTACTAGGCTAGAAAATGTGCCTTGCCCAAGGGCACTCCACCATGACCGTAGTGCCGCGACTGGGGATCGAACCCGGGACACCCGGTTTCGAAATCCCCGACGCTAACCACTCGACCACAGCGGATTCCCTGTGTGTAATAACTCAATAGGGTTTATTGAAATATTGTTAAGATGTACTTGCTCCTTTATTAATTTGGAATCCGTGATATTACATGAAGAGTGCTCTCAAATTTCATCTAGCAATCATCAGAGCAATCATCTAGCAATCATCAGAGCTCTAGATAAGGGGCATTTTCCATGTTCTAAAATCCTTTTTTTGACACCCTAACCCTATGTTGTGGGTACTCAAAAGAATTGTCTGAGTTTTAAAAATAATAAACTAGCTATTATGGGGAAAAGACCAGTTTACTCCCCCTGATTCATGATGTTATTGCAAAAAGAAAACAGGATAACAATATTGATCAGTGAAAGTTATCTGGGTCCAAAACTAGAAAGCTCTGAAGACCTATTCAGTGCTTATAAATGAACTCCATGCACCAAGTAACCCTTCTGATTGGTCAATTTGGAGAACAAATTTGCTTGTGACCAATCAGATACTTGATCACAGCAAACATCTTTAAGTCCAAACATTCCTAATATACGGTCAACCAATTTAAAGATCGTAACTTATTTATTGGGGTTTTACTCCGCTTTCAACATTATTTCAGTTATATCACGGCGACAGTTCACTTATTCATGATCCCTGGGTAAACAAACCAGTACTAAGGCTATAAAATGTGCCTTGCCCGAGGGCACTCCACCATGACCGTAGTGCCACGAATGGGGATCAAACCCAGGACACCTGGTTTCGAAATCCCCGACGCTAACCACTCGACCACAGCAGATTCCTAATTTGAAGATACACTAAATGATCTACAGCAGATCATGACTATGAAAAAAATCTAATCAAAAATGGTAAAGTATAACTTTGGAATAGATTCATTTACATTGTGGGAAAATAATGAATTGTTCATTTTATCCTTTTGCCATGTGCAAATTGTTTACCAAAGTCAGAGAAGAAAACAAATTAGAGAATTTTGGGCCAAAAAGTGGGATATATGGTTCTCAGCCTCAACAGACAAGGGCTGCATCACCAGGATGCTCAAGGACCTTGAATTCGCTTCCCTACAGAACAGAAGAAAAACTACACGCTTTGTCAACTTCTACAAAGTGCAGAGCTCTAGATAAGCGGCATTTTGCATGTTCTAAAATTCTTATTTGATCCTGTTACCATATGGTGTGGGTACACAAAAGAATTGTCTTAACCCTTTCCCTCATATAGACGCTTTCTGACGCCTCTTCTGCAGACGGCTTTTTGAAAACATTTTGACAAAAGAAGAAATTGCTCAAAACGAGCAATTTCTCCTTTTGACACAATGTTTTCCACTTTTAGTCATAGATTATCCATTCAATTATAGAGATTTTCTGTTTTTTGACAAAATATGTTCAAAGTTGTCTGCTGCAGAATTGTCGTATGAGGGAAAGGGTTAATGAAACTATTTATTTGAGTACCCATATCATAGGGTTTGGTTGGATAATAAGAAAGATATTGTGGGGAAATGAGCTGTTCACTGTCTCTTATCTGGACCTCTCAAAGTGGTTGAAGGACTGGTGCCAGTTATTATGCCATGTCATGACTTTCGGACCTCAATTTGATGGTAAGAGAAACATTAGACCCAAAAAGTTTGAAAACTGTGAGACTTACTAACATAATGACAAGATCGGAGCTACTTGAATGTTTTAAAGTCAGTAAGGGTAAAACATTTTTTATTGAAAATCATTTTTTCCAAATACTAGTCTACTATTGACTTGAACAACCTTGATAATAAAAAAGTGTGCACATTGACAATTGCAGGGTTCAATATATATCGATCAAAACAGGCCTACAGCTCCAGGAATAAATAAATTCCGATCTTTCTCCGGCAACAGGTGTGTATATGCAAAAAGGCCCTGCAGATTCGTCTGCAACAGATACATCAAAACATTCTGCATATAAGATTAATTTATTTGCAAAAGACAAACATATATCCAGAAATAAATAAATCTGGATGATATCTTCTGCAATTTTATGGGTTGGAAAATATTTAGTACCAAACATAAAAGCAGAATCTACAAATATGTTCCATTCCAGTTAATTAACCCTTTCCCAATTACAGACGCTTTCTGACGCTTCTGTAGCAGACAACTTTTGAAAACATTGTAGCAATAGAAGAAAATGCACAAAAAAAGCAATTTCTCATTTTGCAACAATGTTTTCAACCCTCATTTATATAGGAATTTTCCGTATTTTCGTACTCATGTTTCCAAAGTCATCTGCTGCTGATTTGTTGTATGAGGGAAAAGGTTAAAATCAGAACCTTGCACATTTACAAACAGACTGATTGACAGCCTGGTCAGACAGCGATAGGAACATTGTTTTCATATCAGGCTTTCAATAAACTTTTCAATTATAAACAGTAAACAATTGGAATAAAATGGAACATATTTCACATTATCTGGAAGAAGAATTAATGTACAATTTAGCTTCACACTCAATTCGATGAGGTTTTACAAATAAACCGTTTATTTTCATACAAAAATAGACTTAGATCAATCAACTTCTACATTCGATCTGACTGAAGTCTTCAACATTTAGCAACTATTCTTGAAAGTAAACAGTCAGAAGCATGTTTTGACACCTGTCAATGCTTCCGATTGTGAGGCGTTTTGGGCAGATAATTCTAGATTATGTATATACAAGTCATTGTTGAAATACTTACTAGAATTACTTAACACTCATGTATAATCCAATGCTTATCCCAAGTGGATGTTAAGAATAAAAACAAACTCTTTAGCAGAGGTATTTTGACACATTTCTATTTCGTACATGCATGAAACTGTACCGTTTCCAGTCACGTGACGAGCACCTGCCAAACAGAAAGTAGACTCAAAAATTATATTTTCGTAAATTTCAGGATCTCTTATGCATCTTTCAATGTAGCATAGATAATATTTAGTAATATGCGTTAAATATCATCGAGAAAAATCGGTTAAGTGGCCCCAAAATCGTTATTCAATTGAACGTCAATTCACGAGAACCTCACTTTTAAAGCTTTGGTAGCAACAAAATGGCGACAATAACAACATCAGATGTGCAGAGAGTCGTTTCACTTTCTGTGAGTAATTCTTTCAAATTGAATCAGACTAATAAATACTTCGAGTTCGATAGAAATGTTTAGATATTTTCTTTCCGCTCGAATGGTTTATTTTATTTTTGCGTATATATTATTGAAGTTATTGGTCTCCGAATAGTCATGAAAATGCGATGTCTACTAAAAATAAGTGGGTGGGGTAAAGAAGAACTAACAGGCCCTATTAAAAATATTTTCTTCTCTGTACTTTTATGAAAGTTACAGAAGACGCTCTATTTACAGTAAAAATATCGATAAACTTGTCTGTGAACTATGTGTTTTCTTGCATTTCAGTAAACTTACTTAATTTATTACTGACATTCAGGGAGCATTTTAATGTTTTCGAACATAGCAGAAGACTTTGAAATTATATTTGCCAAAGAAGATATAGAACTGTTTAAATAAAAGTACAATTATAGATTCTAAAAAATGTATTATATGACTAGGGACCCCGGGACAGTTATATATCCCGGACGTTCGGGAAGTTATCACATGTATAGTTCAAGTTAATTCATTTAGCTTGCATATACTGGTGAAATACAACTTGAAATTGCAAGTTCAGAATTTCGAAAGCAGCATTTTGCCATTGGAAATTTTGCAATGAAAGTTTTCCAAGTGTACTCAAACAAGACATGTGTTTTCATTGTTTATCATGTAGAATTAAACAGCACCAGAGGACAGCACTTGCAAGCATATTATGCAACAAACAATTTCATCCAAATTCATCCCCTTTAATGAGACACAATTAACAAATAAAATTACTATATTAGTTTTGAGTTAATGAAGATTCATATCATCTTGCGCATCCTATTATAGTTTTCACTATTTTGACTATGGCCCATGAAAACAACCTTCATAACTTTCCAGGTTACAACATTTTGTGTGTGACCAAACGAAAAGGTCATAAAATATGTGTAAAACATACAAGCTAACAATAGTATAAATCAATGGCTTTTTTCCCTATTTTAATTTTATATAGAAAGAAGATGGAAGAGAAGCTCTCAGAAAATGCTTGGAATGGCAGACGTTTGATGAAGACTTGAACATGAGACAGTCTATTCATCTGGACTTGATTTATGACAGCATCTTGTTTGCCTCAGAAAAAGGATTCACATGGGATAAAGTAGCAATAGTTGCCAAGTTTGCCAATGAAATTATTCAAGAAATACAGGGTAATTCACCCAAATTGTCTTAACCTTCTCCAATATACAACAAATCTGCAAAAGACGACTTGGAAAAAAGCTTGGCAAACATAAATGAAATATTATAAGCTACTGATAAAAAATTAAAAACATTGAGGCAAAATAAGAAATTTTCCCCTTTTGCTACAATGTTTTTAAAATTTGTCTGCTGTGGGTCAGTCAAAATATGTCTAAATTTGAAAAACTTTCCTATATACAGACACTTTTCGAAAACATTGTAAATAAAGAAGAAACTGATCCTCATGAGGCTTTTTTCAATTTTCCTATATATTTGCGTATGTTTCAGAAACTGTTGGTGTAATTTCTTTCCCTTTCCTCCTTTTCTTTTTATTCGTTGAAGAATAAATGGAATATATTGGGTTGTTTGTTATTGCTCAACAAATTATCTCATGTATCCATCTTTTTGATGCAATTCTTTGCTGAAACTTCTGTACAAGTCTTAGCTGTTTTCCATTTGTAAAATTTAAAAAATTAGAGCATGCAATAATAGGCTTACTACTGTGATTTAGGGAGTAACTGTTCCTAATTTTGATTTCAATACCAGAAACTGTTGTCACTATGTTCTACTCTTTTCTTTTTATCTTTGGTTCTTGAAAAGTCTAAATGCAGTGTGTTTTTGGTTAGGAAATTCTCTCATATTACCACCTTTTTATCTGGACTTTTCGAAGAATACGCTACCTATCCTACTCGCCTCGGCATTGGCAACACACCTTGGTTAAGTTTTTTGTCCCACCTCACTTTTTTTCAAAGCCATTAGAGATATTCCTTTGAAACTTACAATACTTGTTCATTACATCCATCAACATACAAGAGAACATAACTCCGTCAAGGTTTTTTGTAAAAACTATGGCTCTTTTTTTACTTAGCATTTTGGTTAAGTTTTTCGTACCACCCAACCTTTTTTAAAACTATTAGAGATATTGCTTTTAAATTTACAATACTTGTTCACCATCATTACCTCCATCAACAGACAAGAGTGTATAACTCTGTCAGGGTTTATTTAAGATTATGGCCCTTTTTTAGATCACCTAGAGCCGAAGGCTCAAGGTGAGCTATTCTGATCACTTTTTGTCCGTCGTCCGTCGTCCGTCCGTCCGTCCGGCGTTAACTTTTAGCTTTAAACATCATCTCCTCCCAAACTCCAAGGACAATTTCCGTGAAACATCACAGGACTGTTCCTCTGGTTGGCCTCTTTCAAAGTTGTTCAAAGATTTAAATTCCATTGAGAACTTTGGTTGCTGCGGCATCAAAAAGGGGGCAAAATGTCCGAACTTTAAAAATCTTCTCCTCCGAATCTGCCTGTCAGATTCAAATATAATTTGGTAGAAATGTTCCTTGGGTGACCCTCTATAAAAGTTGTTCAAGCCATACTGATTGGTCAAAAAACATGGCAGTCAGGCGGCATCAGAAAAGGGGCAAAATTTGAAAATTTGAAAATTCCATTTTTAGCTCGACTATTCGAAGAATATGAGAGCTATACTACTCACCCTGGCGTCGGCGTCGGCGTCGGCGTCCACGTCACACTTTGGTTAAGGTTTTGCATGCAAGTTCTTAAATACTACATGTATTGCATTGAAACTTTCTACAACCCTACCAAACTATCACACCAATGTAGATTATCAAGTTAGATAACTCTATCCTGCATTTTATGCAAGTTATGGCCCTTTTTTACTTAGAAATTCTGGTTAAAGTTTTGCGTGCAACTAAAGTAAGAGTCCATATCTCAGTATTTAATTGATGCATTGCATTGAAACTTTATACAGCACTACCCAACTATCACACCTATGTAGATTATCAAGTTAGATAACTCTATCCTGCATTTTATGCAAGTTATGGCCCTTTTTTTACTTAGAAATTCTGGTTAAAGTTTTGCGTGCAACTAAATTAAGAGTCCATATCTCAGTATTTACTTGATGCATTGCATTGAAACTTTCTACAACCCTACCCAACTATCACACCTGTGTAGATTATCATCTAAGATAACTCTATCCTGCATTTTATGCAAGTTATGGCCCTTTTTTTACTTAGAAATTCTGGTTAAAGTTTTGCATGCAACTAAATTAAGAGTCCATATCTCAACATATACTTGATGCATTGCATTGAACCTTTATACAACCCTACCCAACTATTACACCTATGTAGATTAACAAGTTAGATAACTCTATCCTGCATTTTAGGCAAGTTATGGTACTTTTTTTTACTTAAAAATTCTGGTTAAAGTTTTGCGTGCTACTAAATTAAGAGTCCATATCTCAGTATTTACTTGCTGCATTGCATTGAAACTTTCTACAACCCTACCCAACTATTACACCTGTGTAGATTATCAAGTATGATAGCTCTATTCTGCATTTTATGCAAGTTATGGCCCTTTTTTTACTTAGAAATACTGGTTAAAGTTTTGCGTGCAACTAAATTAAGAGTCCACGTCTCAGTATATACTTGATGCATTGCATTGAACCTTTATACAACCCTACCCAACTATCACACCTATGTAGATTATCAAGTATGATAACTCTATCCTGCATTTTATGCAAGTTATGGCCTTTTTGGACTTATAAATTCTGGTTAAAGTTTTGCATGCAACTACATAAAGAGACCATCTCTTAGTAACTACTTGATGCATTGCATTGAAACGTTATACAGCCCTTACCAACCAGCATTTTATGCAAGTTATGGACCTTTTTGGACTTAGAAATTCTGGTTAAAGTTTTGCAACTACATTTAGAGTGTAATCTCAGTAACAACTTGAACAATTGTATTGAAACTTTATACAACCTTTCCCAATTGTACAACTATAAACACAACCAATTAAGATAACTCTATCCTGTATATGGTGCAAATTGTTGCACTTTTTTTACTTAGAAATTATGGTTAAAGGTTTGCGTGCAACTACATTAAGAGTCCATATCTTAGTAACTACTTGATGCATTCCATTGAAAGGTTATACAACCCTATCTAACCATCAAACCTATGAAAATAATCATGTTAAATAACACTATCCTGCATATAATGCAAATTATCACCCACTAAGAAATTGTGGTTAATGTTTTGCATGCAACTACATTAGAGTCCATTATCTCGGTAACTTAAATAAGCGGTGGAATAGTCGAGCGCGCTGTCCTCCGACAGCTCTTGTTATGAAAGTGCTTGTCTGATTTTAAGAAAATATAATACGAATCTTACTTTAATGATCCTCTATTTAATTTGTTTAAGCCGTTTTGATGGGTAACACAATCATAGCAACCAGGCGTCATCACAAAAGGGGTAAATTGAACTTTTAGCTACAAATGACAACCAACTCCTACCATTCCAATAGACCAATTTCCACAAAACATCACAGGAATGTTCCTTCGGTGGTCCTCTTTCAAATTTGTTCAAAGAATAAAATTCCATTGAGAACTTTGGTTGCTGCGGCATCAGAAAGGGGACAAAATGTCCAAACTTTAAAAATCTTCTCCTCCGAATCTGCCTGTCAGATTCAAATATAATTTGGTAGAAATGTTCCTTGGGTGACCCTCTATGAAAATTGTTCAAGCCATACTGATTAATCGAAAAACATGGCAGTCAGGCGGCATCAGAAAAGGGGCAAAATGACAAAATTTGAAAATTCCATTTTTATGAAAGTGTTTGTCTGATTTTAAGAAAATATAAAACGAATTTTACTTTAATGATCCTCTATTTAATTTGTTAAAGCCGTTTTGATTGGTTACACAATCATAGCAACCAGGCGTCATCACAAAAGGGGTAAATTGAACTTTTAGCTACAAATGACAACCAACACCTGCCATTCCAATAGACCAATTACTACAAAACATCACAGGAATGATCCTTTTGTGGTCCTCTTTCAAAATTGTTCAAAGATTAAAATTCAAATGAGAACTTTGGTTGCTGCGGCATCAGAAAGGTGACAAAATGTCCAAACTTTAAAAATCTTCTCCTCCGAATCTGCCTGTCAGATTCAAATATAATTTGGTAGAAATGTTCCTTGGGTGACCCTCTATAAAAATTGTTCAAGCCATACTGATTGGTCGAAAAACATGGCAATCAGGCGGCATCAGAAAAGGGGCAAAATGACAAAATTTGAAAATTCCATTTTTATGAAAGTGTTTGTCTTATTTTAAGAAAATATAATACGAATCTTACTGTAATGATCCTCTATTTAATTTGTTTAAGCCGTTTTGATTGGTTACGCAATCATATCAACCAGGTGTCATCACAAAAAGGGTAAATTGAACTTTTAGCTACAAGTGACATCCAACTCCTACCATTCCAATAGACCAATTTCCACAAAACATCACAAGAATGTTCCTTTGGTGGTCCTCTTTCAAAATTGTTCAAAGATTTAAATTCCATTGAGAACTTTGGATGCTGCGGCATCAGAGAGTGAGAAAAAATACCCAAATTTTAAAATCCTTTTCCTCCATAATCTACTTGTGCGATTGCAAGATAATTCGGTAGAAATGTTTCTTTAGTGACCCTCTAAATAAACTGTTGAAGCCATATTGATTTGGTTGAAAAACAGCGCAGCAAGGCGGCATCAGGAAAGGTGCAAAATGACAAAAACTTTATAATTCCATTCTTATTAAAGTTCTTGTTAGATTTCAAGATATAAATGGCCTTTACTGATAAGCTGTTTCTTGAGAAGTGTCCACTCCTTTCAGTTTCATTTGCACTCCCTGATAAAATTTTCCAGATATTTGCAGTTAAATATTTGCTACTAATTTACTATCAATTAGGTGATCGATTTAGGGCCATCTTGGCCCTCTTGTTTACTTAGAATTTCGGTTTTTCGTACCAACCCACTTTCTTTCAAAACCATTAGAGATATAGTTTTTACACTTACATTACTTATTTACCATCATTATCTCTATCAACAGACAACAGTACATACATCTGTGAAGGCTTTTGTCAGAATTATGGCCCATTTTTTACTTAGAAAATACATTGAATATAGGTAAAATCCTTTAGGATATTACTGTGAAACTTGAAATACTTGTCAAGCACCAAAAAGTCGAGCACACTGTCTTACAGACAGCTCTTGTTTATTCATTATCTTTGTACAACTGTATTATACATTATGGAATATGAAATTATTTCTCAGACCACACACTCTTAATATGTCTTAATAAATAAAACTCGTAATTTTGTTCTATCATTTATTGTTTTTTCCATGTGGAATTTTTTAAATCAGATAATAGATCTAATATGTGTACATATTCTATTCTGAATGATATGACATAAAAAACTGTTTTCATTTATTTCAGAAAGTGATAATATAACAGACATACTGGCCTTCTATAGTAAATGCTCTGAACATTTGTTATCACTTCTAGATGAGAGAGACTTTAGAGTCTACACGTCTTTTGTGTTTGAGACAATTTTACCACATTTCAAACTATACAAATATGTGTTTAGTAAAGAAAGAGCGGAACAAATTCCTAACTTACCCTGTAAGGTACAGCCACCATTTGAGACAAAAACCCTCAAAGAAACAAAACCAATCTCTGTTTGGGACTATGAGAAACAGGTGGAAGAATTAGAGAAAAAAGAGAGTGAACGAGTTATGCAAAGGCAGTCTGAAAAAGAGAAGAAATTATCTGAAATACAGAGTTCACAAGATGTGCAACAGGAAATAACACAAACAGAGGTTCCACTGGATAAAGAGGTAAGATATACCTTTCCCACATATAGACACTTTCTGACATCCCTACAGCAGAAGACTCTTGAAAATATTGTGGTCAAAGAAGATATTGATAATAATGAGCAATTTCTCCTTTTGCCAAATTATTTTCAACCCTATCCAATAATTAAACTTTCATTTATAGAAGTTTTCAGTATTTTTCCCTAGATGTTTTCAATGTCATTTGTTTCAGATTTGTTGTATGTGGGAAAGGATTATTTGCACAGAATATAAAATAAAAAGGCCATGTCGGATAAGTTGGGGTGTTGGCGCTCATGCAAGCAATGAGCAAACCTGTGCATCTGCATGGTCTCACCAGAACCCTGTTATATACACATAAGCGCAACATTCTAAACCTTTTCCTACATACAATAGATTTTCAGCAGACAACTTTGAAATTACCAAGTCCGAATATGTAAATTCCCTAAATATGATAGTATGCTTATTGAAATGATTTCAAAAGCCGTCATCTGCAGAGGCGTCAGAAAGCGTCTATATTGGGGAAAGGGTTAAAAAAAACCTAAAAGTCTGTTCTACACCAATACATAGGGAATATTTTGTTGCAGTAGCGGTATGTTGATTTGTATTGTACTAAGAGTAGCGTGGGAAAATTTATATCTCTGCCAATTATTTGTTGCCAAAACAGTGGTGCAGCTATTGTTTTCTGATGCATCTGAAATCTAATGGCAAACTAAAAATGGTTGTAGCTATGCTAGAGAACAAGAAGAGCAACACCTTGTTGGCTGTTTTTTTTAACAACCAAATTATTGGCTATAACACTAATAACAGTAAAATGTAATACCTGTATAGTCATATTTTGTTACAACCGATCTACAGATGTTTTCAGGATGGTGTTTTATCTAACAAGATTCTGATTAGACTTCACAGAGAGTAGGCTTATCTTGATCTTTACCAGTTGAGAAAACCTAAAACATTTATTCATATGAATTGACCCATTTTACAATACAAAATACTATAACCCAAATTAAAACCTTTAAGAGTAAAAAAGATTTGTGGATCAAATTCTATTTTAAAATATGAAATCATAATATCAGAATTGTAATGTTTGAATGGGTCGTCGTGCTCCATAACTTTCTTTAGGTTTTAGACTAACACAATTTCATAGGAAGGATAATTGTGGACCGTCTATGTGGTGAAGTGGTTAGAGCCACTTAGAGCTAGAGACCAGGATGCGATTCCTTGTTGGGTCATCCCAAAGACTTTAAAGATGGTACAGTAATGGCTTCCCTCCTTGAATCTGAATCTTGCAGGGATTGCATTATGACTGATGCACTAAATTCAGGATAAATTATAACAATAGTATGAATGATATGGCTGAAACACTGTTGAAAGCAGTGTACATTAACTTTCAAACAAAGGAAACCTTGAATTGTTTTGCAGGGCATTATGACCAAAGTCAAGATCACAGCTACTAAAAATGAATCCCCTGTGTTATCATTACTGTTGAAAACCTTGTTTAATGACAATTTGTTTCTTTTTGTTTTATTGTAGAGTGTGAGTAACATCATACAGGAGGTGATGAAACAGTTTACAATGTCCACGACGATTCAACTCTCACACAAGATAGCAGACATGAAGGAGGATCTAGAATTCAAACTAGAAAAAACTAGTGTCCCCAGACCGACAGGCCTTGGTAATTTTCTTTTGAATGTCTAGTTTTATGAAAAGCAAGGCTACTCTTTTCAAATATTACATCCTTTGGCACTAGACATTATACTTGAAAGGGGTAGTTTTGATACTGACATCTTAGTATTTGGTATATTTATACCTTTTTATTGGATTCTCCAGATTTTTTTTTTTCCTTTTCCCACAAAGTTTTCAACTCTGTAAGTAAATTATTCTTACATTCTTTTTTAAATAACACCTTTTCCTAAGAAGTTTCAATAGCAGACAAGTAAGTCACAACTCTTTAACCTTTTAAAAATGGACTTGTACCGCTTTGCAAATGGAAGAGTTCATAGAAAATTTTAGGAGAATAAAAATGTTGGGCAACCTACGGTGGAGAGCAGAGCATGATCAGATGGCCTGGGTTAAAATATTCATTTTGATCTTATAAACAGTTAAATATTAGTTTTCTAAATATTAGTTTTCTATTGACTGGGTTGTCTGACATATACCTCCTTAAGTGATATTGCATTAACCCTTTCCTGCATAAAATTAATCTGCAGCAGACAACTTTGAAAACATCAAGTCAAATTAATGTTAATCTCTATAAATGAAAGAATAATTCTTAAATTGAGATGAATACATTGAGGCAAAAGATGAAATTTCTCATTATGAGCAGTTCTCCTTATGTCACAATGTTTTCAAAAGTTGTCCTGTGTTAAAATTGCATTCCCATGTGGGAAAAGCTTAAATAAGGAGGTAGGTAGGTGTACGATTTTGATACAGATATATTATGAATTTCATTAAAACATAAAAAATGAAATAATCATTTCAATTGTTTAAAGTATTTGCAGTCAATGATGATAAAGAAGAGAGCGATGACTGGTAAAGTGAAATATCGCCACTGTTCATTCACCTCATGAAATCATTTCTCACTTACATTTTTTCCATATTACCTGATTAGTACCTTTAAGGGTTCAAATCCTGTCATGAGCTGGTTTTGCCTCTGGGAGTTTTCCACACAAACGGCACGGGTTCTGGTTAATCCTTTCCCTCATATATACGCTTTCTGACGCCTCTGCAGCAGACGGCTTTTTGAAAACATAGTGACAAAAGAAGAAATTGCACAAAACGTGCAATTTCTCCTTTTGCCACAATGTTTTCCACTTTAAGTCCTATGTTATCCATTCAATTATTGAGATTTTCCAGTTTTTGACAAAATACGTTCAAAGTCGTCTGCTGCAGAATTGCCGTATGAGGGAAAGGGTTAAGTTTCCAGGAAACGGGCATCGAGCATTATTAATAAAAGCTGAAAGCCTGTTTCGCAATGGATGTAAAATAAATACGTTTAAACTAAAAGTCATTGTATCTAGTGTCATATATTGGGTTGACAGTTTATGTTGGATGGTAGCCATTCACTTGGGAAGAATGTGAGTACTGAGATGAGACATCCCAGAGTTAGATAAACTTGCCTATGTGATATAACCCTTTCCCTCATATAGAAGCTTTCTTTTGAGCAATTTCTTCTTTTGTCACTATGTTTTCAAAAATCCGTCTGCTGCAGAGGCGTCAGAAAGCGTCTTTATGAGAGAAAGGATTAAAAGAGTTTAAAATCCATTTTCTTGAAAGAATAAAATGCTTAATATGAGCAATATCTCCTTTTGCCACACTGTCACTTCTGTTGCCATGCTTCAAAATGCACCTGAAAGAAGGACTTGGTTAAGAGATGCCATATTTGATGCTATGTGGCAATAAGGCACCAACTCCCTAGACAATGCTTATATTAATATATTTAGATAAAATATTGATTTGGAATATAATTTATGTAATTTTCTGCTTTTTTTTTTGGATTTCCACAATAAAGCTACTTTTTCCAGTCAGTAAAGGTGCCTTTTGTAAAACACTGAATGCTTTTATTTTTCAGGTCCCCCACCAAGATACGCTATGCAGTCAGTAAAAGTGCCTTCTTCTAAAACACCCAAATCTCCAAAGCCTGAGTCTAGGGCTTCTGGTAGGAATAAGAAGAAGTAGTATATGGCAGCTGTATAAAAATCATTCCTGCTGGAAACATTATAAACAGTTGTTACCATGTGGTTGTCTTTGTATCCAACACTTGTTAAACCTCCCTTTCCAACTTGCATATGCATTTTGATGA
The DNA here is from genome assembly GCA_031761405.1 of Serripes groenlandicus. Classification (NCBI taxonomy): domain Eukaryota; kingdom Metazoa; phylum Mollusca; class Bivalvia; order Cardiida; family Cardiidae; genus Serripes; species Serripes groenlandicus. The sequence continues at coordinate 163,959,078 of JASEVX010000001.1, read as the reverse complement.
ATCTGCAGCAGACCTTTGAAAATATAGTGACAAAAGGAGAAATTGCTCATAATGAGCAATTTCTCCCTTTGCCACAATTTGTTCAACTCTATTAAATAATTAAACTTTAATTTTAAAGATACTTTTTATAGTTTTGCTCAATTCTTAACACAAGTCGTCTGCTGCAGATTTGTCATATGTGGGAAAGGCTTATCCTTGTTTTAAATACATTTTGTGAAAATATAATAAAGAAATAATGAACTACTGTTATGTTTGTCTTCTTGAACATAGTAACAAGGGTTGTTCAAACAATTTAGGGTGAACGTTTCAAATTTCAAAGTTACATCATCACTATACAACAATTACTGATCAATTGTTGATAAACATTGCTTGTTGAGGTAAACATTGATTGATTGGGGTTTAACGCCTTTTTCAACAATATTTTCGTCATATCACGGCGACCAGTTTACCTTCTCATACGTTTCCTGGCTTTACCACACTAGTACACCACACAACATACCTTCCAAGCATCTGGCTGCTTTTCCACATAGACTGTTAAACAGCCCATTAGTGAAAGACGAATGACGCAGGTCACAATGACTTTTATCAAATGTCGGAAAGAATGTTGGCCGAGCTGGGAATCAAACTCACAACACCTGGATTGACAGCCCGCGTCGCTACCGACTGAGCTACCGGGGTTCGGCCGTTGAGGTAAGCTTGATCAATATTAGTTTTAATGTTGACACAAGACAATGTGGCAAGGCAAGGGTCATTCAGCTTTCACTAATTAAAGGGCTAACAGCCTGTGTGGAATGGCAAGCAGTTGCTTGGAAATACTGTTTTGTGGAGTACTGGTGTGAGAAAGCTAGAAACCACATGGGTAGGTGAACTGGCTGCTATGATCGATATGACTGGAAAACTGTTGAAAATGTGGGGAAAAGACGATCAATCGATTAGGAAAGCAACTAGAAAAACTAGTAAAACTATTTTACAGTATCACTCTGCCATAAAGAGATTACATTAGGTGTTCTCTATGAAAACCAACCTTAACCCTTTCCGTCATACGACAATTCTGCAGCAGACGACTTTTGACATATTTTGTCAAAAAATAGAAAATTTCTTCTTTTGTCACTATGTTTTCAAAAAGCTGTCTGCTGCAGAGGTGTCAGAAAGCGTTTATATGAGGGAAATGGTTAAGAAAATTATTAAATGCGAGGAAAAAGATTTTGCATTCACATCAATGCTAAAGAACCAAATGGATGCTGCTAGATCTAGAACATACTGTGTGGATGTGCTGGCTCATCCGGATCGACGTTGGTGGCAAATGCCTGATGGTTATTTTACATCTGCTCAAATGTACTGTGTTTAGCACACACTCGGGGTAAAGTCTAGTATGTATAAGACTAAAACATTCCGGCTCTTGTATTATTGCTTCTGTATAAATTCTCAATCTATCTATTGTTTCTTTTTGTCAGACATATAAATGTATTTTATATGTCTCTTTTCTGACACTTAAACCGCATAATAAACAACCTCACTGGATTGCTTTAGTCTTAAATCAGACTTTACCTCAAAATTGTACTATCTCGTTTCATAAACAAGTACATCTGCTCAATTGTTTGTGTTTACAGATATATTGAGACCAGTCGATGTTGCAGTGATCACTAGATTGTTAAATGCATGGGTGAATTAGTCAATATTGCTCCTTAAAGGAGGTGTGTTCTTATGTTGTAAGGGAGAGAACTGCAATAAAATATGAAGTTAAGGAATCTGTTGGATTGTCCAGCTTATGCCATGAAAATATAGCAAAAACAAGAGACATGCACACACATTGTAAAAAAATGTCTTGATATTTTGTGTCTTATTGCAACTTATAGACACATTTTGACCCATCTGCAGATGATGATTTTGGAAAACATGATGATCAATTTCTCTCTTTGCCAAAATGTTTGCAACACAATTAAAGAATAATACTTATATTTATAGTTTCTAAACTTTCTATTTTTGGCCTAGATGTTTTGGAAGTAGTCTGCTGCAGATTTGCTTTATTAGTAGAAGCTGATAGGACTACACTGCAAGTTGTCAGAAAATGCATTACCGAAAATCTTCATAACATATGGGGAGACATTGAGGACTGTAAGCAGATGCATTAAGCATCCAACAATTATCTGGTTTTACGATGGTCGCAAATGAAATAAGGTTGGTTTTCCGCTGTTTATGTTTATTTAACCATTTCTCACTTGAAAACGCATTTTGACACATCTTCAGCAGAGGTCTTTTGAAAACATTGTGACAGAAGATTTGGTGTATGTGGGACGGTACATACGGTACCAAATATAGTATACATGTATATGGTAATAGGTCGTCACTGAAATATGATTGGACGTCATTCAACATGTGGTAAGCGTGGTTCTTTATTCTGTCTTAAAAGTTATACATGTATAATTAAAGGAATATTATTTTGCATTAGTGATACAGGTTTTAATATTGTCTACTTGGGGCTTGGACAATTTGAAATATCTCCTGATCTTGGCTCACGATCGATTTCGGGTTTCCCTTTGCGTCTACAGTAACCAGTCGTCTTCTATGAGTGTGTCAGAAACGTCTATATCAGGGAAAGGGTTCCGAATATTTCTAGCTCGCCTGTTTTTCGAAGAATAAAAATCGGACTATTGTGATACCCTTGGCGTCGTCATCTGCGTCTGCTTTAACCTTACCTCATAACTCAAAAACTGTTCTACACTTTCAAATGAAGCTTTGTACACATGTTCCTAAACACAATATGCATGTCTATACCAAGTCACATAACTAATTATTCAGTAATGCCCCCTTTTTACTTAGAAAATAACAAATGAGCTTTGGCGTTCTTGTTTTGCCTTATGTCATTTTCAGTTCTTAGTGTTATTTTACAGATTTTGTATTAATTCACGGGAAGGTCTTAGTTTCCGCTGTAACAAATGTATGACGTGTTTGACCTTGGCATTGACCTTTGACCTAAATTTCAAAAACTTGAACATTGATCCTAACATTTTAGGTCTTAAGTAATTGACTAGTTGCTAGACTTTCAAAGAGATACATACATGATCGTGTCTATACGAAAATCAACTATAAGGAATTTACGACCAGTTTATAACCAGATCACCCAATTTGTTAAGCAGTATCCATTTATAACCTCAGTAGATATTCCACATGTGTACATGTGTAATGATAACGTTAACTCATTTCGCGCCAATGTCAATACATATTTAGGTGAATCTCACCTGGAACCAGCACTGTCTGCTCTTTAGTTAGAAACATATCACAAACACTCTTATTACATGAACAATGAAATCGCTCGATCATGAGTATGGACAAGTCTACTTTAGGAAATTCGGTTCTGAACGAGTTAAGATTGGTTTCTCTTATTTAAAAATGCTCAATTGATCTTAATTTTTTACCCTCTCATGGAAAACTTTGTCTCTCGGTGATATTGGTGTTGCGTAAACAGTCCTGTTTTTTTAACGCTTATCCCGCTGAATTGCTTCAATTTTGTCATTGCCCCTGATTGTTTACAATTGCTTACATGCATATTATTGACTAGACCTCGGTTATTATGATATATAAATCGCGCAAAATGTAGATCAAGATAAGACTGCCATAAGATGCAAGCTGGTTTCGCATGCGTGATTTCAGTAGTACACTACGGTAAACGTAACAATTGCTTAACTAATCGAAGCATTTTGGATCCGTTTTTTGTCTATTGGCAGGACCATAAATAAACATTGAAAGGTCGGGTATTAATTATACATAGATTACTTGGCAGGTTCTATTGACGAATGGAGGGAATATTCTTGGAAACCAAACTCAATTACTTTTGGCAAATTATGTCCTGGATTCCGTTGGAGAGTCAATCTATATCCAGCTGCAACATCCCTACACGACCTTTAACATATTGACGCATCTAAAGTAGGCGATCTTTGAAAATAATTATGGCAAAAAGGAGATATTGACCACATTGAGCAATTTCTCATTTTGCAACTTTGTTCTCAAATCTATTCAAGTTGTACTTTGATTCATAGAGCTTTTTAAAATTTGTTTGCAAAGTCGCCCGCAGCAGATGTGTAGTACGTGGGAAAAGGTTAATGTTTTAGGTTCGTTAACTTTTGACAATCACGTATTGGCATCGCCTGGACGACAACACCAGTACGATACATGTTTATGAGCCTGGTTAGGGTCGTATTTGTTCTAATTAGGAACACGCATGAGATCCGGACTTGCCATTAACAAGCTGACATGACAATGAAGCCAGCGATAAGGTAATGGTCATCTCAATGATATCGGTACTACGGACACATAAAATGGATTCACCAGGCAATCATTTTATCTTTGCAGAGGTAGAGTCACTGAACAACGAGCATTATATTGTGATGCCAGATTAGAGTGTTTGTTCTTATATCAAATACGATTTCAAAATGTATTTCATGTTTTTAGGCGATTTATTAAAATTAAATACGATCGATACCACATTTTGAATGACGTCCAAATTATGATAACTTAAGTGTTTGATTGGATTGTAGGGTTGTTTGTTTCGGTCGTATCACGATGGCTTTCACCTTACCATACGTTTCATGTCTGTCTAATGCCAAATACTCGACACGACTTTACTTCCAAGGTAACTTGCTACCTTTTTCCATATCTTTGACCCGTTTGTAAAAGACGATTGACGCTAGATACTTTTATTACTTTTCGGTAAGAATAACTAATTACAATAAGATATATATTCCATTTTTCGCCTAGATGTTTTCAAAGCCGTATGCTGCAGCTGTGTTATATTCGGGAAAGAGTTGAATGGTTTTACAAGACTATCTTTATGTAAAGGTCTGGCTTTGTCAAGTCGCAGGGCGAGTTTACGCTGAACTAACAGCGAAAATCTAAGCTTAAACATGCCAGGACGAGAAAGTAGTTATCCAAAACAATGTCTTTTTTAACCCCTATTATAACAGGGTCCTTTAAAGGTTAATTTACGTAAACATATAGGGCTACACCTATAGTTTTTACCTGAGAGATACATCCAGGACTAAATAAGAGCACGTGCAGTCGGACACTGAATTACTCTGGTTAAACTGTGTGGATACAAATGCTCGCATTAGTCTTCACAGTACGTGGATGCGTTAAGCCCCCAAACCGTTAGATGCGGCTACAATTTAGCCCCACCGGAAGTACGTTAATATTAATTGAATAATGCCCCACCTGCGGGATAACAAGACCCTAAGTTGCAAAACGAGGCTCGCGTATATAAGTTTTGTCCGCCAAAATTATGTACCATATTTTCGAATGACCCGTGTACTTTAAAATACCAGTTAATCCGCTTCACAGCAGTGTTTCTTCTCTCTTGAATCGCGTTTTTCACTTCCCGTAGACTGGTCTAATAAAAATGACATATACCATTATCTCTAGTTCGGTAAGACGGAGAACCCTACCATGCGTGATATTATAACCAACATCGGGAAAGAGAGACGCAGTCTGCTGTCAAACAGTCGCGGACACGAAGTTAACTAATTGGTCTAACGTCAATGTGGTAGGATGAAGTCTGCTATGTTTTCATTTGAATTGTGTTTTATGTCAGTGTTTAACCCTCCCTTTCTCACATACAACACATCTGCAGCAGGAGACTTTAAAAAATCAATTGAGGCAAAATATGGAAAAAAACGCTGAAGAGGACGGTTTAATTTTAGAATAGTGTTCAAAACATTGTGCCATATGGACAAAAATGTGCTTATTGAGCAATTTCTTCTTTAGCAAAAATGTTTTTTAAATGTCGTCTGCTGCAGAGGCATCAGAAAGCGAATGGATATGGGAAAGAGATAAAGTACATTATTAAAAATGTGAGCGGTGTTCTTGGAAACCCAACATTAACCCTTTCCCTCATATAGACGCTTTCTGACGCCTCTGCAGCAGACGGCTTTTTGAAAACATAGTGACAAAAGAAGAAATTGCTCAAAACGAGCAATTTCTCCTTTTGACACAATGCTTTCTACTTTTAGTCATAGGTTATCCATTCAATTATAGAGATTTTCTATCTTTTGACAACATATGTTCAATGTCGTCTGCTACAGAATTGTCGTAAGAGGGAAAGGGTTAAGTATTACATCTGCGGACTTCACTATTATAGACGAGTACGTATACTTTACATCAGACTTTGTGCTCACATATCTGATTGGTTAAAAGCCAATTAACCAATCAGAAGTCTTATTTCGAGCAAAGAGTTCATTTTTGATCACAGAGAACGTTTCCGAAATTATTAAAAAATCGGGCCATGTAAACAAACAACGGCCTGTCCATGATCCCGGATCCAAATTGACACTGCTTATCATATGTTTCTGGGAAAATGTTTATGACTAATTGGCAAACAGTGCAGAGCCAGAAAAGTCTTATTGTTGTTTTACATGGAGCACCGCTCATACAAAAACATTATCAGACATGAATTTATCCGAATAATGGCATATAAAAAAGGCTGAATCACAATGGTTTGCTTAACACATCGCATTCGTTAGTCACTTTTGCCCATTTCAAAAATACACAATTAAATAAATAATTGTTAAAACAAGCCACAGAAACAAAATGCTCTAATTCTACGCTTTTGAATAAACTAGAATGTGGTTTATTGCACGGTCATTGGAGTAGGACATCCATTATTAACATAGGCTACGAACAATGTCAGTCCGGTGATTTTAATTCCTTCCGATCCTTGTGTATCCTTGTGTATCCTCAGAAATATTAATGATAGAGTCTATGGGTTCGGATCCTTGTTTGTCCTAGGAGATATTAATGATAGAGTCTGGCCAAATCTAATTTCAACTCAATGGAATATATACAATCAAAAACATAGTTAAATCAATAAGTTATTTTGTAATATTTATATATTTTTTTGTAATTATTGTAATCTTTGAATAAAAGCAAATACACCTTCAGGTCTTCAAAAAGTTTAAACCCGTTTAAACTTCGAATCCGTGCATCAATACAATGGTTGATACTGGTTGTAGAAAAATAATGTTGAAATACATAGGGAATCATATTAAGTTGCATTGGCGATATCGGGTTTGATTTGAGACAGAAGTTCGAGAGATATGTCAACTTGTCCACGCCCCAAGTAGACAATATCAAACCAGATACTTTTTTCTGCAATACTACTTTCCTTTTATTATATATCTTGTACAACTTTAAAAACAGAATAACACAAACTTCTTTATCTTAAAAAACGTAATAACTAGGTTTACACATACTATAAAATGTATGATTAACGTGCCAACCATGCCCCACTTCCGCATTTAAATGACGTGTTTGCATCTTTCAATGACGTCACATCATATTTCTTTGACGTAGGTCTACCATTTGCTAATTTTGGAGACCGTATTTGACTCATTCAAATACGGAATTTCAATCCGTCGTTTTTGAACTGCGCATGATCAACTGCATGTTTTTGCGCCGGAATATGTGCAGGTATATAATAAAGTAAGTTATAGGTTTGAAGGGATGGCCCAACAATCCGAATGAACATATAATGTAGTATGCATAAATGAATTTGAACTGTACAGGTGATGTCGCATAAGTAAAATGTGTAATGTAGTAATTATGTCGTATTCTTCGAGAACGGTTCGATTATCGGTTGGTTCATAAACTACTTATACAGGATAACTGGGATAGCGAATATCGTGTATGTGTTAGTACCCGGATAAAACCAACCAGTAGAACACGTGGTGCTATCTTGTAGTCATGTTGCATGTTCAACCCTTGTTTATGGAGTTTGTATGACCAATGGCATATTTAGTGCCGACATGTATGATACACATTTTTGAGTTGAGTTGAGTTGAGGTAATTTACCTAGGACATGTCGTGGTAAAGCTGAAATACTGTTGCAAACGCCGCCAAACACCGTTCGAACAAATCGACTGGACACGTTGTCTATATCAGGATTTGTTTTTATGTATTATCATTTCACGTGTGAGGGAGTCTACCGTCTAACAGCAATATAGATAATGGTTTATGTTATTTGTTATTAACCAATCCGGGAGAAGTGAGGAACGGGAGTTTGTACAGAAGCATTACCATTGACGTGGAATCTAGAAATAAGTCGAGGTCGACAAAAGGGGTCTTGTTTGCATCTGTTCACAGTGAAGACTCTGGTGCGAGTATGCATACGCATAGACACATTAGCGTATTTACTTTACGTTTTCAGAAGAACCAAAATGTAAATTCGGGTGAAAAAGTAGAACTTTGAATCTATTGGCTTGTTTGTATTTGCGAAAAGTGAAGACGAATATAGAAGCATTACCATTGACGTGGAATATAACAATAATTCAAGATGGACAAAAGGGGTCTGGTTTGAATCTGCAAACAGTGAAGACGCTGGTAAGCCTTTACATACGAATGAACAATCTCACCAGAGTCTTCACTGTCCGCTTGCAGAAGAACCAAATATGTAAAAACAGATATATAGCTCCATTTACTTAACTCCTATACCCCTTAATAAGGTGGCAAAACTGAAATGTTTTGATTGAATGACTGAAGTTAACTGCCGTTTCTAAACAGTTTTTCTGTACTATCACTGCGGTCAGTTCAACTACCTATGCATTTCTTGTCTTTCGAACACCTGTACTCCACACATAATCTTTCCTGGGCAACTGGCTACCACCCCACATATACTTAAATCTCATTAATGGAAAAAAACAAAACAATGAGGCGGGGATGCCACATGACCCATTGACCCATTCTGACGCGGCGTGGAAGACGGCTACAGTTATTGCCGTGTGGCTGTGCGTCGTTTATTACAACTGTTCCTGTGTAAAGTGTTTTGTGTCTACATTTATCTTTGTCGTTTTTACTTGCATGCCTTTTTACATAAATCTAGATCCACGACTGTCTGACAGTACAATATGTCTTTGTCAGGATGGATTATATGAACCGATCCCGGCTTAACCAACCATGGTGTGTTTGGGACAAGTGCCGAACACGTTTGGTTTGTGTGTATACGGTGCTTTACGCCGATGTCAACCAGTTACAACTGGTCGGTTTACCCTAACACCCCTCGGATTGTTGGGCCATCCCTGTCAGTTGTAAAGTTAATCCCTTAAATCTTGAGCGTCAAAGAGGGAAAGCCGTTACTTTCATTTTTAAAGTCCTAAGTATGACCCGGCCACGGATCTTACCCGCGACCTCTAGCACCCGAGGCAGACGCTGCCAGTACACCAGAGGCGGTCCATATGCTGAAAGAAGTCCGAAATCACTTAGCATTCTAAATGCATTCTAATTATAAACATTTAGAATAATCTAAATGTTAAAGTAACAGGAATTGTTTCACTTGGTGAATTTAGAATAATGTAATAATTGGTGTTTTTTCCCAATACGGGCATTTTATCTACTTGTGCCACCATGCAATCTGATTCTTGCGTACTTTTTTAGACTGGCCTTGAATCCTTCAGTGACTATTTTACGCACAACATAGATCCAGGTCAAACTGCTGGGATCTGTACTGATCTATTCATATTTACTCGAGGTGTAAGACCTTGTTTAAAATGCGCATCGTGGACTTATCAGTATAATTGTAGAGATCGTGAATATCTTTTGGTGTAGCTTGTTGCATTCACTATTCATATTTTACGCCGCTTTCAACAATTTTCCAGTTATATCTCTGCGTTTTCCTGCATTGGTTACATCATCATTACTTTTTTATATGGGGGGGGGGGGGGGGGGGGGGTAGACCATGTTTTATATTATCAATTATTTACTTCAGTATATAATATTGACTTTTGATATTAGTTTAAACTTATTTATTTTAAATCGATTGCGAAACAAGCTTTAAGCTTATATTAATCACGCTTGATGTCTGCTTCCTGGATACTTAACCAGTACTCGCGCCGATTGTATGGAAAAATCCCAAAGTCAGGACCCGCTCATCACGGGACTCGAACCAGGGACCTTTGATGTGAGAGGCCGACGCTCTACCTCTGCACCACTGTCTTCCACGACTTTTGATATTATTTTACTTATTCTCATTATTACATATCCCGTTTTCTTTTTATATTGTGTTTGTGTGTAGATTACCTAAAAGACAATTAGTCAAACTGGATTGGTTACCAGAACTTCTTGTCCATTTATCCCGACACCAGCGAGTCACTCGTAATGTTAACCCGACAACTCGAGCGCGTTTATGTCTTTGGTATGCCCCGACAATTAACATCCGAGGCGGACGCTCTACCACTACACCACAGAGGCGGGGACTGCATTTCAGAACAGTGTAGATTCATTTAGCGTGTACACCTAATCAGTCTTATCAGTATCTACACAAATTAAAAAAAGCATCTATCAAACTCGGGAAAGTAATATGTGAATAGTGCCCAACTTGATTTTAAGGTGGGGATTAACAGTCCGATTTAGATCTATCCTGTTCACAAAAGCCCAATGTATACATGTACCTTTATCAAAACGGGCGAGCTCGTATAAAGAACAATAGTAATATCTCTATTTCAATATTAACTTGAATACATACAATGATCACCTTTGTACAATGTTTACAATTGTAAGGAAATGATAATTTATATCCTGACTGGACTTTCTGTTTGGGCCACATCACAAGAAAACCAACCTTCGGGACTTGCAACCAGTGAAAACCCAGATCAGCATGGTTTTTGTTTTGTAGTCGTATAAACTACGTCGGAGTCTCTAAAGAACGGTCATGACGAACATTTCATAAACTACTCGAAATGATCGTTATCGTCCATTTATTCAATACCTCGGATGGTCAGTTTTCACGAGACACCGTTCATTATTTCTTGACAACGCCAAATTAGTATAGCCAGGAAGTCCGCACTATGAGGGCGCATACTTATGAGGCTAGCTACGGACCAATAATGTCCTTATTAAGATCATGCTTGAAATCCGGACAGGTCATTAACTAACAGGCTGGTCAATACGGATAGGTCATCGGAAAATGGCTACCCAGTTGACAAAGATGATTGAAACTAGAATGTTCTTCAGATATTTCATGTATTGTGTCGGTTTACAGGAAACATTTTAGCAAAAACTCTAAATAGTACGATAAATATGTTGAATTGTTCTGAGAGAAACGTTCTGATAACCCTTTCCCTCATATGACAATTCTGCAGCAGACGACTTTGAACGTATTTTGTCAAAACTTAGAAAATCTCCATAATTGAATGGATAACCTATGACAAAAAGTGGAAAACATTGTGGCAAAAAGAGAAATTGCACGTTTTGTGCAATTTCTTCTTTTGTCACTATGTTTTCAAAAAGCCGTCTGCTGCAGAGGCGTCATACAGTGTCTATAAGAGGGAAAGGGTTAACAAATCAAAACCCTTACGACTTAAAAATTTCCCACCAAAAAATGCTTTCTGACGCAGCAGACGACTTTTGAAAACATTGTGGCAAAAGGAGAAATTGCTCAATAATTGTTCTCTAATTTATACAGAGTTTCCATATTTTGTTTTAATTGTTCCAAAATTGTAGACTGTTGAAAAGGGTTAAAAAGCACCTATACCAATATTGAATATAACTTTGCTAAAGGAAGAACTACCCAAATTAACTCGGTGATTTCCGTAAGACGTCGTTACAAATCGGTGTATTCGATCTCTTACGACATCAGACGGAACTATCCGAGGATACATCCAGACTCAGAATGCGTGGTGTTGCAGGCTTCTCTACATCTGTCCTGGTCTCAAAAATCCTATCGAAGGTCGGTTTACATATCACACGACCCGTTTTCGAAGTCAGATGCACAATGCTTCTTTTATCAATACAATGAGCAGCCATGGATTTGAATTAATATTTGGTTATTATCGACGCCATCGATTCCGATGTACCCTTGCGAAAAATAGCCTATGGGAACGCATCCATATTATCCCTTTCCCTCATATAGACACTTTCTGACGCCTCTGCAGCAGACGGCTTTTTGAAAAAATAGTGAAAAAAAGAAGAAATTGCACAAAACGTGCATTTTCTCCTTTTGCCACAATGTTTTCCACTTTTTGTCATAGGTTATCCATTCAATTATGGAGATTTTCTATGTTTTGACAAAATATGTTCAAAGTCGTCTGCTGCAGAATTGTCGTATGAGGGAAAGGGTTATGTAGAACACAATGTGAACTTTTCGGTCGAGGTTATCGAAGCGTCGGTAATTGGTTATTTTTCCGCGAAGTATTCTGCGCGCGTGTGAGACAGCATAATCATTTACTAGCAAAGCTAATTCTAGAAGCAAATTTCCCGCGATGCGAAAAAACTGGACACGTCCTTATCGCTGTTAATTATTTTCTTTTTTTCCGAATATATGAAGAATTGTTTATTTGAGCGTAAACATTGGCTGCGTACAACAGGATCTATAGCTGTAACGTTTTCCACGAGAATTCACGAGAAGTCCTGTGTAAGGTGAACAACATCCCCTCCCGTCAACAAAATCAACAAAAACAAACCCGAGTGTCTTTAACCGTGACATTGCTTGATTGATAGATTAGAGCTTAACCCTTCCCCCCCCCATACAGACGCTTTATGACGCCTGTGCAGCAGACGACATTTGAAAACATTGTAGCAAAAGGAGAAATTGCTCATCATGAGCAATTTCTCCTTTTGCCACAATGTTTTCAACTCTATTCAATAATTACGGCCTTGGTTATGGAGATGTTTCACGTGTTTGCCAACATGTTTCCGTAGTCGTCTGCTGCAGATCTGTTGTATGTGGGAAAGGGCTCAAGTCGTTTCAACATTTTTTTCAGTCATACTTATGGATGCCAACCGACGTGATTCCTGACTTTCTCTCTCTCAATGAAAAGGAGGCTAATGAAGCTGATGAATATTCATTAAGTATAGAAATATTGAAAGTAGGGCAGATCATTACGGTTCCCGAGTAGCGATGTCCTACAAAGACAAGAAATCTTACATTAGTTCATATAATTAAGCCGTTCCACGAGAAAACCAACATTATCGTATCTGCGGAATGTATCGACCAGATCAGCCTGCATATTCCTTTTTACGGGGAAAGATGTAACGAGTAATGATTCCTGAAACAGAAGGAGGCGAAAAGTGTCTGACGGTTTAGCCTTCGCGACATGCTTAGACTGATCCGGGTCGATACTTTATGCAGAGTCCACAGTGTTGGTTTTCTTGTGCAAAGGCTCAATTAATGCAGGGTCACTATTTTGAGATACAGCTATATTCCACGGTAGGTTGATAGTTTGTGTGTTTAACGCCGCTTTCAAAACATATAAAATTATATGACGGCGTTGCCTTGGTAAGTTACTAGTTCTACTGGTCCACTTATCCTGACACCAGCCAGTCAGTCGTAATGCTAATTCCTGGTCACCAAGGAGGGCAGCCATTGCTATCATGTTTTAAATTTGGTATGCCCCGGCCGAGGATCGAACCCACGACCTCCCGCACCCAATGTGGACTCTCTACACCTATAACACCGAGGATGGTTTTATTGAAGGCATTTTCCGTCGACATTATTAATCTATAACGTATCTCTTTCATTTTTTAAATGGTCTATTCCAGGTCCGCGTTTGGAAGGGTTCATAGTCAATTCTTGGAATATCCAGACTAAACTGTCAAGTTGGACAGTCAACCGTGAAGAGACTGGTTAGATGGCGCAAGCGTGCCTTCTGGCTTGGTAAGACGGCGCGGGTATGCTTGCTGGACTGGTAAGGCGGCGCAGGTATGCCTGCTGGCCTGGTCAAACGGCGTGGTTGTGCCTGCTGACCTGGTTAAACGGCGCGGGTGTGCCTGCTGGCCTGGTAAGACGGCGTGGGTATGCCTGCTGACCTGGTAAGACGGCGTGGGTATGCCTGCTGGCCTGGTAAGACGGCGCGGGTATGCCTGCTGGCCAGGTAAGACGGCGTGGGTTTGCCTGCTGACTTTTAAGACGGCGTGGGTGTGCCTGCTGGCCTGGTAAGACGGCGTGGGTATGCCTGCTGGCCTGGTAAGACGGCGTGGGTATGCCCGCTGGCTTGGTAAGACGGCGTGGGTATGCCTGCTGGCCTGGTAAGACGGCGTGGTTATGCCTGCTGGCCTGGTAAGACGGCGCGTGTATGCCTGCTGGCCAGGTAAGACGGCGTGGGTTTGCCTGCTGGCTTTTAAGACGGCGTGGGTGTGCCCGCTGGCCTGGTAAGACGGCGTGGGTGTGCCTGCTGGCCAGGTAAGTCGGCTTCTGTGTGCCTGCTGACCTAGTAAGACGGCGCGGGTGTGCCTGCTGGCCTGGTAGGACGGCGCGGGTGTGCCTGATGGCCTGGTAAGACGGCGCGGGTGTGCCTGATGGCCTGGTAAGACGGCGTGGGTGTGCCTGCTGGCCTGGTAAGACGGCGTGGGTGTGCCTGCTGGCCTGGTAAGACGGCGTCGGTGTGCCTGCTGGCCTGGTAAGACGGCGTGGGTTTTCCCGCCGGCCTGGTAATACGGCGTGGGTGAGCCTGCTGGCCTGGTAATACGACATGGGTTTGCCTGCTGGCCTGGTAAGACGACGTGGGTTTGCCCGCCGGCCTGGTGATACGGCGTGGGTGTGCCTGCTGGCCAGGTAAGACGGCATGGGTGTGCCTGCTGGCCTGGTAAGACGGCGTGGGTTTGCCCGCCGGCCTGGTAATACGGCATGGGTGTGCCTGTTGGCCAGGTAAGACGGCGTGGGTATGCATGCTGGCCTGGTAAGACGGCGTCGGTATGCCTGTTGGCCAGGTAAGACGGCGTGGGTGTGCCTTCTGGCCTGGTGCAAGGGCGTGGGCGTGCCTGCAGGTCTGGTCAGATGGCGCGGGTGTGCCTGCTGGCCTGGTAAAACAGCGTGGGTGTGCCTGCATGTCTGGTCAGATGGCGCGGGTGTGCCTGCTGGCCTGGACAGACGGCGTGTGTGCCTGCTGGCCTGGTCAAACGGCGTGGGTGCCTGCAGGCCTGGTCAGATGGCGCGGGTGTGCCTGCTGGCATGGACAGACGGCGTTGATGTGCCTGCTGGCCTGGTCAGACGGGGTGTGCCTCCTGGCATCGTTTTATTTACACTGGTTACACGGGCATTACAAATTCAGTTTCCAGCAGTCAAAGTGTTAAAGCGAACCCATGCCATAGGGAAATTAACCAATCAAAAGTTAACTCCTCTACCTGGCAAAATAGGAAACATTAAATTGTTCGTTGACCAGAATTTTCTAAGTTGATGTTGTTTACGTGTTATAAGACAGCTTATTGTATGATCAAGTGTTGTAACGTTTTACTTCAGTATACCAACATATTGTAGAGGTACTATAGTTTAAACTAATATCATTAAAATCACACCAAATTACTTCGCTGTTCGTATATTGGATCTGACGGCAATGCATAAAAGGTCGTCTCGAATTGACCTTAAACACTTTTAGATACTCATAAGCACGTGTTCGGCTTTTATGTCCAATGAATTCGCACGATATTTATACTCGAAGAACTCGACACTTATCGACACTCATTGTGTCCGTATATCGTCTATCTATATGGGTGTCTGACCTGTTTTACATCGACCTGGTAAGCGACACTTCGATTGTCCAACGCAAGGGTCAATCTGAGACAACCTGTATGGGGGCAGTGATCAGATCTATATACGAACGAGCGTAGTTTAGGTCTGGTTTTTAATGAGATTGACTGTAACCATGACGACATGCGGATATGATTGATTTTGGGTTAAACGTCGTTTTCAGTATTTGAGTTATATGTCGGCGGCCAGTTCATCCTAGTATGTGTTTCTCCTGCTCTCTCGCACCAATACCCAATACAACATTCCTTCGACGCTACTGGCTAACTTCCAACATATACTCTTTAGCCCTCCACTGGGAGCGACGAATGGTGCTAGTCACAATGAGTCCGTATTCGAACTCGCAGCCGCCTACCTTTTGTAAATAATCAATTTGATGTACGGTGTATCTTGCCCGACATGTGCTTGTTTTATACAAACCTTTCCAACGTGGATTTGTATTTAGGATTATTGCTGCAGATATGTGTTTATTTTGATATTCTTTTCAGGAAAGTCAGACATTTATCATAAATATCACTTTCTCATTTTTTTGCCACAATGTTTTTTAGTCCATCCAATAATTATTCCCACATATAAAGTGATTTTCAATATTTATCTAGATGTTTTTTAAGAATCGCCATCTGCAGAGTTGTTGTATGTTTGAAATAGTTCATAGTTTCAGAGGAACAAGTGCTGGGGGATAACTTCATAGCATCATGTTAGGAGCTCTGCCACGGTAGCTCAGTCTGTAACGACGCAGGCTGTCAATCCAGAGATCGTTTGTTCGAACTCCAGTTCGGTCAACATTCTTTCCGACGTTTGACAAAAAACACACGTCATTCATTTTCCCTTAATATGCTAATCGTCTATGTTCACCATCCTCCTTTATCTATTCTGCTCTCTTTACATCTATCTCTTTCTCCATCTTTCTCCCTCATTGCTCTCTCTCCACTCTCTTTTATATATCTGTTTCTTGTATTATAAATTACAAAGCTAAAGTAAGCTGATATTTTCTGAACATGTTAAATATTCACCGTGCTTCCTGTAAATCAATCTTTATTGGAGAGGACCTTCAATAAGCTATGAGCTTTCAGTCCAATCCATTTCTCCATTGTATATTTCTTGATGTTACCTCCTATGTAAAACTATATGAGAATTAAATATGTTTAAACTAATCGTCTATGTTGAAAAGCAGCTAGCTGCTCGGAAACACTGTTGTGTATGTTCTGGTTGGAGAATCAGTAGGTGAACTGTCCGCCGTGATATAACTGAAGGAGTGTTAAACTCGGCGTTTAACACTAATCAATCAATCCATCCATCCATCCATCCATCAATAGATCAATCAATCAATCAATCAATCAATCCATCCATCAATCCATCCATCCATCCATCAATCAATCAATCATAAATCAATCAATCAATCAATCAATCAATCAATCAATCAATCAATCAATCAATCAATCAATCAATCAATCAATCAATCAATCAATCAATCCATCCATCCATCCATCCATCCATCCATCCATCCATCCATCCATCCATCCATCCATCAATCAAGATATCAATCAATTAATCAATCAATCCATCAATCCATCCTTCAAAATTTAGGAAAATATGTGAAACATCTCTTTAAATGAGAAAAAAATTATTGAATAGAGTTGAAAACATTGTGACGAAAGGAGAAATTGCTCATTATGAGCAATTTCTTCTTTCGCTACAATGTTTTCAAAAGTCGTCTGCTGCAGAGGTGCGAAAGCGTCTACATATGGAAAGGGTAGTGATATATAGGCCCAAGGGGTCGGGTGTGTCTCATTATTCTATTTTGTTATTGGTATGATTTGTTATCTATATGTCACATTAATAAAATAGTTACGTACGTATTTGCATAAGGTCATGACCAGGTGGACATTGCCGAGTAGTGCTGTATCATTGTGTGAATACTTTAGACGGGGATGCTATTATTCTATCTATCTCATTTGGAATGAACACAACGGTATTCAAACTATATCACGGCGTCAGTACTACTTAAACTTGATCCATGAGTGACGAACCAGTACTAAGCTATATCCTCGGTGGTGTAGTGGTAGAGCATCCGCCTCGGATGCGGGAGTTCGTGGGTTCGATCCCCGGCTGGGTCATACCAAATACTTTAACAAAGGGTAGTAATGGCTGCCCTCCATGGCGCTCAGTGTTGCGGTGTTAGCATAACGACTGTCTGGCTGGTGTTAGGATACATGGAATAGTAGTTCTTGTATCTTACCCAGGAAACGCTGTGATATAACTGCAGATTTGTTGAACGCGGCGTTAAACCCAAATCTATATATTAATGATTTTGTAATGAGACATGAATATTCACAGGGATATTTTTTAGAGGCGAGTATAAAGTGCTAGGCTATACATTGCCTAGTGGTACTGCACCAAGACAAGTACGGTCGACGAGGAATTTGGGATGAAAGTCCTGGTGAAATCGTCCAGGCATTTTTTATAACTCTAGACACAATAGGTTATAATTAGATTATCTTTGGGACGAAAATTGTTTATAAGATGAATGTTTTATTGTTCCTAGGGATATCATTTTGTCATATTTTACGTGAAATGATGGGAATATAATGACATTATCGCGGGGATTATGTATAATTTCGGTACTATTATCTGTTTGCATTCATGAAAGGCCCTCTGTTAAATGGGATAACGGCGTTCCGGACGATGCATTCCAAGAAATTCTCTTCTTCTCCTATAAATCTAAAATAATAATGCTAGCGTCAGGGGCGTATTCAGATAATACTATCACATCAAGCGCTCGGGTGAGTGCTTGCCGAATTCACCAATCGAATAAGAGGATTTAACTAGCTTAAGCCCGTGTGCGCGGTATGTTTGGTTAATTTGAATTAACCCCTGGATAATATTTTCAAAAATGTATCAGAAACTATTAGAGGGGAGTTTGGTTATTTCGTGACTTGTGAACAATGAATACTCTAGGGAGCTGTGCATCCACACAGTCCCATCTGAGCCTTTCAAATAGTTCAGTTCATATAGAGTAGCCTTAGGTGTAAGTCATGTAAAAAACAACATCTAAATATTGACCGTTTATGATTCATTTTTACTGGGTAGACATACCCTCTAAGCTAAACTTTGCTCATGTTCATGACTTTCTATTGACTGTTTTTCAATTTTTACGGCCAAAGTAGTTTTGAACTATTTATTACATACTTTGTTGTCAATATAATCAATATTTTCAGAAGATTCAACATTTCAAAAGTTTGATCTCCATCTGGAGTTCAGCACCTTTAACACTAAAAGTTGCTTTAAATTATAATGAGTATACATCGCGTGTAAATTAACTAAGTAAATAGACTGCCTAAAGTTAAGGCATTAAAGTGTTTTCAATCTCTTCGGAAGATGGACATTAATCTCCATAGTTACGGTGGAAGCATTTGGACTCGTGTTGCATCTCGTATACCTAACGACTTGCAGGAGAGCATGAGGTTACTCAAATCTCTCCAGAGTTCGACAAACATTCTTTCAGACAAATATCAATGCGACAAACGTTTATCCCTTTCTACGGATGGATTAACAATCTGTGTATGAAAGCAGCCAGTTTCTTGTTAAAGACTGTGGTGGTAAAGAAACCAACAGGAAACATTTGTATGTGAACTGGCCGTCGTGAGCTGACTGTAATTTGTTGAGAAAAGCGTTAATTCCGTAATAAATCAGCTCCGGAGCCACCAATGCTAGCAGGGGCGTAGCTTTGCAATAATCAATGTGTAGGCCGTCTCGTGAGAAAATCAACATTGTGGACTCTGCGTAAAGTATCGACCCGGATCAGCCTAAGCATGCCACACAGGCCTACCCGGATAGATACTGTTTGCCTCCTGTGGATTTTCTGTTTCAGGAATAACTACTCTATACCCCTAAGACGGAATATGTCGGCCGGATCAGTCTGCGTGGACAGCTCAGGCTGATCTGGTCGATACATTACGCAGCTGCATTTTGGGGCATTTTGAAAAAAATATGTAGGCACGTGCTGTGACATTACCGACTGAATTACCTCGACTCGATTCCCAGAAGGGCACTTATCTAAGCTTTGGTATACGTTTACAGGTTTATTGAGAATTACAGTGAGCAACATGTCCAGGAGTATAAAGTATAAAACAATGCTCATATAAACAAAACTTATTAATATATAAGCATACAATTATATATGAGCCGTCCTGCGAGGAAATCAACATTATGGACTCTGCGTAAAGCATCAACCCGGATCAGCCTTAGCATGCCGCGCAGGCTAACCCGGAGAGACACTTTTCGCCTCCTGTGGATTTTCTCTTTCATGAATCATTACTCTATACCTCTATCCCCCTGAGACGGATTGTGTCGGCCCGGATTATCCTGCGCGGATTGCACAGGCTGATCTGGGTCGATACATTACGCAGAGACCATAATGTTGGTTTTCTCGTGGAACGGCTAATAGTTTAAACATTCTAACAAGCGTATGAGCAAACTGTAAATTTGCACACAACTAATACTTGCCATTTACTGAAAAAAAAATAAGTATAGGACAAAATACAGTATAAACATTGAATCCACATAAAATTATCATTGTTAAAGCGGGATGGGGAAATGCGATTTATCGAAAATACATTTTTTTTTTTTGCATTTCAAATGATTTAAAAACCAACACGGACATTAATTTTGGGCTCTAAGATGGAATTAGATTAATACATATCAAAATAGTTTGTCTCTTCGAGTAATTCTTTTTATGAATTTCTATTTTAATTCTTGATATAATGGACATTCTAAAATAATATGGAACTCATCTTCGATTGTGTTCAAACAAACTTTTCATTTCTATCATCTATGTAGTAACCGTCTTATTGGTTTCTACCACCTCGGTGCTGCAGTTGTTAGAGCGTTTGCCTCGAGATCGGGCTATTAGGTTTTGAACCCGGTCGAGTCATACCAAAGATGTTAACCCGTTCCCACATATAAACGCTTTTTGACGACTCTGCAGCAGACGACTTTTGAAAACATCGTTGCAATATAAGAAATTACTCCGAATAAGCAAATTCTCCTTTTGCCAAAATGGTTTTAACTTTTTCAGTAATTGTACCTCAATTTAAAGAAACAATCCATATGTTTTTGCCTAGATGATTTCAAGTCGTCCACTGCAGATTTGTTGCATATGGGAAATGTGTAAAAGAATAAGCTTCCCTTCTTGTCGCTCAGGGTTTGCAGGGATAGCATTACGATGCGCTGGTGTTAGGATAAACCTACTAGCAGTACAAGCAAGTTACCGAGGAATCGACGTGGTATAACAACACTATTGTTGAAAGCGACGTCAAACACCATTCGAGGTCAAATTACGCCAAATTCATCCAGGACCATGCTGATCTAATAATCCCTAAAAAAAACCTTTGTTTGCGTAGAACTGAGTGTATACCATTACTAGAATCCATTAAATATATGACATTAACTCTTTCGGCGCCGAATTGTTTAAAGTAGACTCTTCCTCGATACTCTACCAACTCTCTCTTCCTCGATACTCTACCAACTCTCTCTTCCTCAATACTCTACCAACTCTCTCTTCCTCGATGCTCTACCAACTCTCTCTTCCTCGATACTCTACAAACACTCTCTTCCTCGATACTCTACCAGCTCTCTCTCTTCCTCGATACTCTACAAACACTCTCTTCCTCGATACTCTACAAACTCTCTCTTCCTCGATGCTCTACCAACTCTCTCTTCCTCGATACTCTACAAACACTCTCTTCCTCGATACTCTACCAGATACTCTACCAGCTCTCTCTTCCTCGATACTCTACCAACTCTCTCTTCCTCGATACTCTACCAACTCTCTCTTCCCCGATGCTCTACCAACTCTCTCTTACTCGATACTCTACCAGCTCTCTCTCTTCCTCGAAACTCTACAAACACTCTCTTCCTCGATACTCTACAAACTCTCTCTTCCTCGATGCTCTACCAACTCTCTCTTCCTCGATACTCGACCAACACTCTCTTCCTCTATACTCTACCAACTCTCTCTTCCTCGATACTCTACCAGATACTCTACCAACTCTCTCTTCCTCGATGCTCTACCAACTCTCTCTTCCTCGATACTCTACCAACTATCTCTTCCTCGATACTCTACGAGATACTCTACCAACTCTCTCTTCCTCGATACTCTA
Source organism: Serripes groenlandicus (assembly GCA_031761405.1). Taxonomy (NCBI): domain Eukaryota; kingdom Metazoa; phylum Mollusca; class Bivalvia; order Cardiida; family Cardiidae; genus Serripes; species Serripes groenlandicus. Next base: position 163,937,418 of record JASEVX010000001.1, on the reverse strand, counting down.
CCAACTCTCTCTTCCTCGATACTCTACCAACACTCTCTTCCTCGATACTCTACCAACTCTCTCTTCCTCGATACTCTACCAACACTCTCTTCCTCGATAATCTACCAACTCTCTCTTCTTCGATACTGTACCAACTCTCTCTTCCTCGATACTCTACAAACACTCTCTTCCTCGATACTCTACCAACACTCTCTTCCTCGATACTCTACCAACTCTCTCTTCCTCGATGATCTACCAACTCTCTCTTCCTCGATACTCTACCAACTCTCTCTTCCTCGATACTCTACCAACTCTCTCTTCCTCGATACTCTACCAACACTCTCTTCCTCGATACTCTACCAACTCTCTCTTCCTCGATACTCTACCAACTCTCTCTTCCTCGATGCTCTACCAACTCTCTCTTACTCGATACTCTACCAGCTCTCTCTTCCTCGATACTCTACCAACTCTCTCTTACTCGATACTCTACCAGCTCTCTCGTCCTCGATACTCTACAAACACTCTCTTCCTCGATACTCTACCAACTCTCTCTTCCTCGATACTCTACCAACTCTCTCTTCCTCGATACTCTACCAACTCTGACTTCCTCGCTACTCTGCCAACTCTCTCTTCCTCGATGCTCTACCAACTCTCTCTTACTCGATACTCTACCAGCTCTCTCTTCCTCGATACTCTACCAGCTCTCTCTTCCTCGATACTCTACCAACTCTCTCTTCCTCGATACTCTACCAACTCTCTCTACCTCGATACTCTACCAACTCTCTCTTCCTCGATGCTCTACCAACTCTCTCTTACTCGATACTCTACCAGCTCTCTCTTCCTCGATACTCTACCAACTCTCTCTTACTCGATACTCTACCAGCTCTCTCGTCCTCGATACTCTACAAACACTCTCTTCCTCGATACTCTACCAACTCTCTCTTCCTCGATACTCTACCAACTATCTCTTCCTCGATACTCTACCAACTCTCTCTTCCTCGATACTCTGCCAACTCTCTCTTCCTCGATGCTCTACCAACTCTCTCTTACTCGATACTCTACCAGCTCTCTCTTCCTCGATACTCTACCAGATACTCTACCAGCTCTTTCTTCCTCGATACTCTACCAGATACTCTACCAGCTCTCTCTTCCTCGATACTGAACCAACTCTCTCTTCCTCGATACTCTACCATCTCTCTCTTCCTCGATACTCTACCAACTCTCTCTTCCTCGATGCTCTACCAACTCTCTCTTACTCGATACTCTACCAGCTCTTTCTTCCTCGATACTCTACCAGATACTCTACCAGCTCTCTCTTCCTCGATACTCTACCAACACTCTCTTCCTCGATGCTCTACCAACTCTCTCTTCCTCGATACTCTACCAGATACTCTACCAACTCTCTCTTCCTCGATACTCTACCAACTCTCTCTTCCTCGATACTCTACCAACACTCTCTTCCTCTATACTCTACCAACTCTCTCTTCCTCGATACTCTACCAGATACTCTACCAACTCTCTCTTCCTCGATGCTCTACCAACTCTCTCTTACTCGATACTCTACCAGCTCTCTCTTCCTCGATACTCTACCAGATACTCTACCAGCTCTCTCTTCCTCGATACTCTACCAGATACTCTACCAGCTCTCTCTTCCTCGATACTGTACCAACTCTCTCTTCCTCGATACTCTACCAACTCTCTCTTCCTCGATACTCTACCAACTCTCTCTTCCTCGATGCTCTACCAACTCTCTCTTACTCGATACTCTACCAGCTCTTTCTTCCTCGATACTCTACCAGATACTCTACCAGCTCTCTCTTCCTCGATACTCTACCAACACTCTCTTCCTCGATGCTCTACCAACTCTCTCTTCCTCGATACTCTACCAGATACTCTACCAACTCTCTCTTCCTCGATACTCTACCAACACTCTCTTCCTCTATACTCTACCAACTCTCTCTTCCTCGATACTCTACCAGATACTCTACCAACTCTCTCTTCCTCGATGCTCTACCAACTCTCTCTTCCTCGATACTCTACCAACTATCTCTTCCTCGATACTCTACCAGATACTCTACCAACTCTCTCTTCCTCGATACTCTACCAAATCTCTCTTCCTCGATACTCTACCAACACTCTCTTCCTCGATACTATACCAACTCTCTCTTCCTCGATACTCTACCAACACTCTCTTCCTCGATAATCTACCAACTCTCTCTTCATCGATACTGTACCAACTCTCTCTTCCTCGATACTCTACAAACACTCTCTTCCTCGATACTCTACCAACACTCTCTTCCTCGATACTCTACCAACTCTATCTTCCTCGATGATCTACCAACTCTCTCTTCCTCGATACTCTACCAACTCTCTCTTCCTCGATACTCTACCAACTCTCTCTTCCTCGATACTCTACCAACACTCTCTTCCTCGATACTCTACCAACTCTCTCTTCCTCGATGTTCTACCAGCTCTCTCTTCCTCGATACTCTACTAGCACTCTATTCCTCGATACTCTACCAACTCTCTCTTCCTCGATACTCTACCAGCTCTCTCTTCCTTGATACTCTACCAACTTCTCTTTCTCGATACTCTACAAACACTCTCTTCCTCGATACTCTACCAACAATCTCTTCCTCGATGCTCTACCAACTCTCTCTTCCTCGATACTCTACCAGATACTCTACCAACTCTCTCTTCCTCGATACTCTACCAACTCTCTCTTCCTCGATACTCTACCAACTCTCTCTTCCACCAGTTCTTTATTCCTCGAGACTCTACCAAGACTGGCACCGAGTGTATATTGGGTCCAAAACTGTGATTCCAATATCAAGTTACAAGTTTCAATATTATAGTCAGTAGTTAGGCCAAAGGCCATCAATACAACATATTATACAAATCATAGAATATGTATGAGCCATTCCATGGGAAAACCTACATTATTGGATCTTCGTAATATATTGACCCAGATCAGCCTGCGCAATCCGCGCAGGCTAATCCGGGCCGACACATTACGTCTCAGGTGGATAGATGTGTAAAGTAATGATTCCTGAAACAGAAAATCCACAGAAGCCGAAAAGAGTCTGTCCGGGTTAGCATGCGCGGCATGCTTAGGCTGATCCGGGCCGATACTTTCCGAGGAGTCAAGAATGTTGGTTTTCTCGTGGAACGGCTCATATATATGTGATATGCCTAGTAAGTTAATTTTTGACTATTAATCGCTATCTTTTTTTTAAAATCAGGTTGAACATTCTACCATGTTAATAAGTAGTTTTTCTAATATCACGGGAATGGAACCCGGGACAATTTGGTCATGAAGCCGACGCATTAGCTCTGAGCCCCTGACTCACTAATGAATTCAATTATTTGTTATTTGCATAACAGATTGATCCAGTATGCTATCACCGACCCTGTGGCGAGGATGAAACTTGCTTCCACGGGAAGAAGACACGTGACCCGTCCCGTCCGTACTCGTGTCTTAAACTTAGTAAGTGTTTTTTCTAGGTATCTTAATGATACTGAAGATTATTGCATTATAAAGGGGTTTGATGGCATTGCTATTGGAATGTTGAAATTATTTTTTACTTTTATATGCAGATGATTCGTTTTACTTTCTGAAAGTGAAACGAATCGAGTTACAAAAAGGTTTGGATATACTGGGAGAATATTGCGATAGATGGAAACTTAAAGTTAATGTAAATAAAACTATAGTATTAATTTTCGGAAATGGAAGAACAAGGCAAAATATGAAGTTCAAATATAAAGAAGAATGTCTAGATATAGTTGATAATTTCAAGTATCTTGGTGTTATTTTTACAGTAGGGGGATCTTTAACCCTTTCCCTCATATAGACGCTTTCTGACGCCTCTGCAACAGACGGCTTTTTGAAAACATAGTAACAAAAGAAGAAATTGCACAAAACGTGCAATTTCTCCTTTTGTCACAATGTTTTCCACTTTTAGTCATAGGTTATCCATTCAATTATAGAGATTTTCCATTATTTGACAACATATGTTCAAAGTCGTCTGCTGCAGAATTGTCGTATGAGGGAAAAGGTTAAAGCAGACGGCGTTTTGAAAACATAGTGACAAAAGAAGAAATTGCACAGAACGTGCAATTTCTCCTTTTGTCACAATGTTTTCCACTTTTAGTCATAGGTAATCCATCTGACAAATTACGTTCAAAGTCGTCTGCTGCAGAATTGTCGTATGAGGGAAAGGGTTAAAGCAGACGGCGTTATGAAAACATAGTGACAAAAGAAGAAATTGCACAGAACGTGCAATTTCTCCTTTTGTCACAATGTTTTCCACTTTTAGTCATAGGTAATCCATCTGACAAATTACGTTCAAAGTCGTCTGCTGCAGAATTGTCGTATGAGGGAAAGGGTTAATACTACACTGAAGTCTGTTTGTATACTTACATTTTATATAGTGAAATTCCCTAGTATGTCTATTTCCCATAAATTTGAATTGTTTTATAAACTTATTGAATTATTATTATATTATAGGTGTAAGGTATGGGGTATGAATTAAGATGTTAGATTAGAAAAGATTCATATACAATTTTGCAAACAAATATTGGGGGGTAAGGTCACAAACTCAAAATGCTTTTGTTTATGGAGAACTTGGGTAGATATCCACTCACAATTAAGAGAATAATTACAGTAGTAAAATATTGGTTTAAAATAGCTAAGTCTACAAATGAAAATATATTAAACATGTGTATGACATGATGTTGAATGATCTGCAATTGTTTCCAGACAAGAACTCTAGAGCGAAGTCGATTTTCAGATATGGACTACTGATTTACAAACATCGCCAAGAGCTAGAACATATAGGTTTTTTTTCTGATTTTGTTTTCCTACCATATTTACATTGCATTAAAATAGACACATTTAGAATAGCTCTTACAAGATTTCGTGTTTCTGCACATAGGTTAGAAATTAAAGTTGGAAGATGGCACAAACCAAACAAAATACATTATAATGAAAGAAAATGTAAAATGTAAAACTATCGAAGATGAAATGCATTTTTGTTAGATGTCCAAAGTTTATGTTATATATTAAAAATACTATTGGAAACATCTAAGTATGATTAAATTTATTGAATTACTTAAATCTGAAAATGAAAATATGGTTAAAACTTGTCCATTTTTGTTAACAAGGGTCTTGAAAAAAGCAATGAAAATAATTATGTAGATTAATTGTGTTTCAGTTGCAGCCTTTAGATATAAATCTATTTGGAAATTGCGAAAATGCCGACTTTGAGCAACTTCGCCCCTTTCGTCAATGATATTTGATTTATTTTCTATGTTTATTCTTCTCTCAAATGACTGATATACATATGGTTATAGTCCTATTAACTTATTATAACTACAATATATTTTGTAAAGTCGTTTGTAATTCAAATGGGGGGAAAATACATAGATGTTCTAGAATATTTCAAAACATTTTTTTTTTTTTTTTTTTTACGATTACTCTGCTATTTGAACTTGTTAAAACAAAAGCGTAATATGTCTGCGGTATGTTGGGCAAACTTTCCCTTTTCCTGACTAATCTATCTATACGGTCACGTTACACCAATTCAATGTCTTCTTTGTTTCCATGTAAATCCACCCTGAGTTTTAACCATTCAGTTTTAACCTTTCTAAGCGTTTATAGGTAGAACACCCTATGCCATTGAAAATACTTGCAACTAAGCTTTAAAATAATCCAAATAGAATGGGCGGGTGTCACGTATTATGCAAGAAAGAAACTACCCTGCGAAGATGGTTAACGTCATTTTGAACGAAGTCGGGCTGGGACGAAACTATTCTACACATACTCGACTTAAACTTTCAAACAAGGTCACAATACTAAAAAGGATACAATCAAACATTTCAAGTGCATCCTGGACATATTTACGATGAATATAAATTCAATGCATTCTGGTGAAGGCATACACTCATTTTTACGCAAACCAAGTTTCTTTTAGTGCGGATTTTGTCTATGCATATTATAAGCTGAAAGTTCAAAACAATTAAACTTTTAGATTTTAGTGGTATACGTTCAAACAGTTTCATTATACATCTATACGTGAATCGCTAATACTAGAGTTGAAAATATAAATAATAATAGTCCGTTGAATTTTAGAGTATAAAACAACATTTAACCGCTTTCCTTCATGTAAACGCATCATGGCGCATCTGCAGCAGACGAGCAAAACATCACACATTCTTTTGTTTCCACTATTAAGCTCTATATAAATCAAGTTGTAACGTAGAAGAGCAAAACATCACACATTCCGTTGTTTCCACAAGTTGTAACGTAGAGATGGAGTGTGAAAGGAGTAAAATTTACACATTTCGTTATTTCAAATACTTAGCCCTAGATACATCAAGTTATAACGTAAAAGCGGATTGTGAAATGAGTAACAATTACTCATTCTGTTATTTCCTTTATTTAGCTATAGACAAATCAAGTTGTTGTAACCTAGACGAGGATTGTGAAATGAGTAACCATTACACATTCTGTTATTCCACTATTTAGCTCTTGATAAATCAAGTTGTAACGTAGACGAGACTTGTGAAATGAGTAACAATTACACATTCTGTTATTCCACAATTTAGCTCTTGATAAATCAAGTTGTAACGTAGACGAGACTTGTGAAATGAGTAACAATTACACATTCTGTTATTCCACAATTTAGCTCTTGATAAATCAAGTTGTAACGTAGACGAGACTTGTGAAATGAGTAACAATTACACATTCTGTTATTCCACAATTTAGCTCTTGATAAATCAAGTTGTAACGTAGACGAGACTTGTGAAATGAGTAACAATTACACATTCTGTTATTCCACAATTTAGCTCTTGATAAATCAAGTTGTAACGTAGACGAGACTTGTGAAATGAGTAACAATTACACATTCTGTTATTCCACAATTAAGCTCTTGATAAATCAAGTTGTAACGTAGACGAGACTTGTGAAATGAGTAACAATTACACATTCTGTTATTCCACAATTAAGCTCTTGATAAATCAAGTTGTAACGTAGACGAGACTTGTGAAATGAGTAACAATTACACATTCTGTTATTCCACAATTTAGCTCTTGATAAATCAAGTTGTAACGTAGACGAGACTTGTGAAATGAGTAACAATTACACATTCTGTTATTCCACAATTAAGCTCTTGATAAATCAAGTTGTAACGTAGACGAGACTTGTGAAATGAGTAACAATTACACATTCTGTTATTCCACAATTAAGCTCTTGATAAATCAAGTTGTAACGTAGACGAGACTTGTGAAATGAGTAACAATTACACATTCTGTTATTCCACAATTTAGCTCTTGATAAATCAAGTTGTACCGTAGACGAGACTTGTGAAATGAGTAACAATTACACATTCTGTTATTCCACTATTTAGCTCTTGATAAATCAAGTTGTAACGTAGACGAGACTTGTGAAATGAGTAACAATTACACATTCTGTTATTCCACTATTTAGCTCTTGATAAATCAAGTTGTAACGTAGACGAGACTTGTGAAATGAGTAACAATTACACATTCTGTTATTCCACTATTTAGCTCTTGATAAATCAAGTTGTAACGTAGACGAGACTTGTGAAATGAGTAACAATTACACATTCTGTTATTCCACTATTTAGCTCTTGATAAATCAAGTTGTTGTAACGTAGACGAGGATTGTGAAATGAGTAATAATTACACATTCTGTTATTCCACTATTTAGCTCTTGATAAATCAAGTTGTTGTAACGTAGACGAGGATTGTGAAATGAGTAACAATTACACATTCTGTTATTCCACTATTTAGCTCTTGATAAATCACGTTGTAACGTAGACGAGACTTGTGGAATGAGTAACAATTACACATTCTGTTATTCCACTATTTAGCTCTTGATAAATCAAGTTGTTGTAACGTAGACGAGGATTGTGAAATGAGTAACAATTACACATTCTGTTATTCCACTATTTAGCTCTTGATAAATCACGTTGTAACGTAGACGAGACTTGTGAAATGAGTAACAATTACACATTCTGTTATTCCACTATTTAGCTCTTGATAAATCAAGTTGTTGTAACGTAGACGAGGATTGTGAAATGAGTAACAATTACACATTCTGTTATTCCACTATTTAGCTCTTGATACATCACGTTGTAACGTAGACGAGACTTGTGAAATGAGTAACAATTACACATTCTGTTATTCCACTATTTAGCTCTTGATAAATCAAGTTGTTGTAACGTAGACGAGGATTGTGAAATGAGTAACAATTACACATTCTGTTATTCCACTATTTAGCTCTTGATAAATCAAGTTGTAACGTAGACGAGACTTGTGAAATGAGTAACAATTACACATTCTGTTATTCCACTATTTAGCTCTTACTAAATCAGGTTGTAACGTAGACGAGGATTGTGAAATGAGTAACAATTACACATTCTGTTATTCCACTATTTAGCTCTTGATAAATCAAGTTGTTGTAACGTAGACGAGGATTGTGAAATGAGTAACCATTACACATTCTGTTATTCCACTATTTAGCTCTTGATAAATCACGTTGTAACGTAGACGAGACTTGTGAAATGAGTAACAATTACACATTCTGTTATTCCACTATTTAGCTCTTGATAAATCACGTTGTAACGTAGACGAGACTTGTGAAATGAGTAACAATTACACATTCTGTTATTCCACTATTTAGCTCTTGATAAATCAAGTTGTAACGTAGACGAGACTTGTGAAATGAGTAACAACAACACATTCTGTTATTCCACTATCTAGCTCTTGATAAATCAGGTTGTAACGTAGACGAGACTTGTGAAATGAGTAACAATTACACATTCTGTTATTCCACTATTTAGCTCTTGATAAATCAAGTTGTAACGTAGACGAGACTTGTGAAATGAGTAACAATTACACATTCTGTTATTCCACTATTTAGCTCTTGATAAATCAAGTTGTAACGTAGACGAGACTTGTGAAATGAGTAACAATTACACATTCTGTTATTCCACTATTTAGCTCTTGATAAATCAAGTTGTAACGTAGACGAGACTTGTGAAATGAGTAACAATTACACATTCTGTTATTCCACAATTAAGCTCTTGATAAATCAAGTTGTACCGTAGACGAGACTTGTGAAATGAGTAACAATTACACATTCTGTTATTCCACTATTTAGCTCTTGATAAATCAAGTTGTTGTAACGTAGACGAGACTTGTGAAATGAGTAACAATTACACATTCTGTTATTCCACTATCTAGCTCTTGATAAATCAGGTTGTAACGTAGACGAGACTTGTGAAATGAGTAACAATTACACATTCTGTTATTCCACTATTTAGCTCTTGATAAATCAAGTTGTAACGTAGACGAGACTTGTGAAATGAGTAACAATTACACATTCTGTTATTCCACAATTAAGCTCTTGATAAATCAAGTTGTAACGTAGACGAGGATTGTGAAATGAGTAACAATTACACATTCTGTTATTCCACTATTTAGCTCTTGATAAATCAAGTTGTAACGTAGACGAGACTTGTGAAATGAGTAACAATTACACATTCTGTTATTCCACTATTTAGCTCTTGATAAATCAAGTTGTTGTAACGTAGACGAGGATTGTGAAATGAGTAACAATTACACATTCTGTTATTCCACTATTTAGCTCTTGATAAATCAAGTTGTAACGTAGACGAGGATTGTGAAATGAGTAACAATTACACATTCTGTTATTCCACTATTTAGCTCTTGATAAATCAGGTTGTAACGTAGACGAGGATTGTGAAATGAGTAACAATTACACATTCTGTTATTCCACTATTTAGCTCTTGATAAATCAAGTTGTAACGTAGACGAGACTTGTGAAATGAGTAACAATTACACATTCTGTTATTCCACAATTTAGCTCTTGATAAATCAAGTTGTAACGTAGACGAGACTTGTGAAATGAGTAACAATTACACATTCTGTTATTCCACTATTTAGCTCTTGATAAATCAAGTTGTAACGTAGACGAGACTTGTGAAATGAGTAACAATTACACATTCTGTTATTCCACTATTTAGCTCTTGATAAATCAAGTTGTTGTAACGTAGACGAGGATTGTGAAATGAGTAACCATTACACATTCTGTTATTCCACTATTTAGCTCTTGATAAATCAAGTTGTAACGTAGACGAGGATTGTGAAATGAGCATAAATGACACATTCTGTTATTCCACTATTTGATTATGAAAAGAGTAAAAATTACACATGCCGTTATTTCCACTATTTAACTCTAGATAAAGTAAGTTACAACTTAGACGCGGAGTGTGTAATGAGTAATGAGTAAACATTACACATTTCGTTATTTCCACTTTTAAGCTCTAGATAAATCAGGTTATAACGTAGATCAGAATTGTGAAATGAGTAACAGTTACACATTCCGTTATTTCCAAAATTGAGCTCTAGATGTAACGTAGATGCGGATTGTGAAATAAGTAAAACATACACATTCCATTATTTCCTCTCTTTAGCTCTTTATAAATCGAGTTGTAACGTAGACGAGACTTGTAAAATGAGTAACAATTACACATTCCGTTATTTCCACTATTTAGCTCTTGATAAATCAAGTTGTAACGTAAATGCGAATTTGAGATATAAGTCAAAATAAAAAATTCTATTGTTTCCACAATTTAACACTATATATACAGTATCAACTTGTAACGTATAAACATAATTAAAAACTCCTCATTATAGAAATGGAAATGTTCAGATTTATTTCAGAAAAAGAAAGCCTACCTTTGTAACAGGTCAATTCTTCCTTGTTGTAGGCGCTGTCTTTCTTGCATCGGCACATCTGGTCATAACAGATCCCTTTGATGTGTTCACAATCCGAGTCTACGCTACAACTTGGTTCATCTAGAGCTAAATAGTGAAGATAACGAAATATGTCTCACAATCTGCGTATACGTAACTTGATCTAGAACTCAGTTGCGTACAACGGAATATGATTTGTTTACTCATTTCACAATCCGCATTTACGTTACAACCTGATTCAGCTAGAGTCAAATAGTTGAAATAACGGAATGTGTAAGTGTAACTCATTTCACAATCCGCTTAACTTCTGTTGAATGTCACAAGTCCTAAACAACTGCCAAAATAGTGTTTTAACGTTTTACGGGCATTACAGAAGTTTCTTATCTGATTGTGGAAATTTGACACTAAATTATAACCTTGACATTTCGACAAACTATACAATTTTAACGACCCGCTAACTCCCATAATTGCCCTCTATGAATAGTCCAAGTTTGACGAAAGTAGCTTTTTCCTTATCGGTTTATAAATTAGTCTAGTTTTAAAACGAACAGGCAGACAGACAACCGGAAGTAAGACAGAAACAAGGACATACATCGGTCACAATGAGATCACAAACATTAAAATATTAAACTTGTGGTAACCGATTTGTATATATTTCTGGGAGTATCGTTTTCTATATGATAAGTTGAATGTATTATACAATATAAATATATTGTTAAAAGTAATTAGAATCACTACAGAACACTAATTTAAGCTTTTGAAATGTAGCGATTTTTCTTTCTTTTATATAATACTTGTTCCGGTATATTGTGTGCAGGTTTATATATGAGCCGTCCAAGGAGAAAACCAACATTGTGAACTCTGGGTAAAGTATCGATCCGGATCAGCGGACTGCATTACGCAGAGGCCATAATGTTGGTTTTCTCGTGGAACGGCTCATATCATCTGCGTAATGTATCGACCAGATCAGCCTGCGCTGTCCGCGCAGACTGATCCGGCCGACACATTCCGTCTTAGGGGGAAAGATGTATAGAGTAGTGATTCCTGAAACAGAAAATCCACAGGAGGCGAAAAGTGTCTATCCGGGTTAGCCTGCGCGGCATGCTTAGGCTGATCTGGGTCGATACATTACGCAGAGGCCATAATGTTGGGTTTCTCGTGGAAGGTCTCATATATATATATATATATTTGACAATATTCATGATCAATGGATTGATTGATTGTTTGGTGTTTTGAGCCACTTTCAACACTTTTTCAGTTAAATCACGGCGTTAACTGTGTAGGTAAACATTACTACTGGTCCATTTATCCTGACACCAGCCAGTCAGTCGTAATGATTACCCCGCAATCTTAGGCGCCAAGGAGGGCGGCCATTACTACCGCTCTACCACTTCATGTATACCACCTAGGCCAAGTTGTCATGGTCAATGGATGACTAACTACGAGCAGCTAGATAAATATGCCTTGACTAAGAGCACTCAACAATGGACACTTTGCAAAAGGATCGAAACTACTTCGTGCCTTAAATAATCGACTGTTGCTTATTCCAGTATATTTTGACATCACCAAACTTTGGTAATTGATTGTATGTTTCAGCATGTGAAGATGACTGGATTTGGTTTGATAGAAAATGCTACATTTTTGGGACGTGGCCACTAACTCACTCCATCGCTGAGGTTGATACTTAACGTTATATTTGTTTTAAACTCCAGAGTATAGATAGTTTAGTCAAAGTGTTAAAACTTGTCTTGAAATATTAGAATCATACTTCTGGGATAAAATTAGAGTAATAATTTCACAATATCTAAATATTGTCCGTTTATGCTTCAATTTTACTGGGTAGACATATCCAATAAGCCAAGTTTTGTACATTTTCATGACTTTCAATTGACTGTATAGACCCGACCTTGACCTTTGATCAACGATATATGAGTAAGTGCACGGGAAAAAAGGTACACGTTCGCATTTCTGAACCATGTAGATCTAGGTTCGGATCGGCATGTACATCAGCTCCGTCTTATTAGAATCTACACACGTTGACAGAAGCTTCTAACACGCATATCGAGGGCTTGGCGTGAAACGGTTGTAACTAAAATTGGTATTTGTTTACCAAGGTTAATCACCTCGCCATGAAGTCTTTATAAGCGTTAAATCATTTTTCTTGGTAAACAATGGCAATTTAGGTGCCATTGCTCGTTCTGAGCAATGGCACCTAACTTTGCATTGTTTACAAAGGCGTCGAAATTGCCCCTAAACCAGAGTTTTCAAAATAGGTGTTTAGTTACAACCGTTTCACGCCAAGCGTATCCATTTGACATACACATATTTCGACTACATTTAGCGGTGTACCATTTATCTCACCATTTGTATTTTCATGATACAAATTGAATTTTATTTCATAACATAAAATAGCTTATGAACAGTTCAGGGTATACACCTAAAGACCGCATAATAAGTTCTAATATATTTATATCTTTATTTGAATACAAGGGTCAACATTAACCAATCAGAGCATCGTTGGCAGTCACGTGCTTCAACTGCCATCTTTATTATTACGATTGAAAAAAAAGCACGCTGTCGCCCATATTTGTGTCATGTGTCAAACTTCCAAAATTTATTCGTTTATTTCGATAACCATGTTGATTACTTTATGGCATTAATAAATGCCCATTTTCAGTCAACCACAATTGTATGTGTTTTATTCATGACATACAAATCCTACTGCCCTTGGTCTGAGTACTTATTTGTGCGTTCCTCGAACTATTTCAATTAATGGATCCTCTTTCCTGAACGAGAGGCATAAAATAAATACTTTGTTGAAAATACCTGTATCTCGAAATGACAATAAGCTTTGAACAAAGGCCACGCCCAGTCAGTGTCAAACAATTCCAAAGAGTCGTACTTGTATAAAGTTAATAGGCACAGTTATTTTTTGAAAAGCATTACCATTCTTCTGAACAATGCAATGCAGTTAATTTAAGAGACTGCCTCGATGCAGTAGTGGTAGAGCGTCCACTTCTAGTGCAGGAGGTCGGCGCTCAGGAGTGTGGGGTTAGCATTACGGCTGGTCAACTTGTGTCAGGATAAATGGACCAAAAGTACTAGTTACTTACCCAGGAAACGAAGGGATCATACCAACAAATGAGTTATCTTCAACAGGAGAAAGACAGCAATTTAGTGCAAATCGAAACCGAAGAAGAAAATCTCTTTTTGAAAAGAACAATGGATGAATTGATGGGTGAGTATTATGTTATCCACATGTATACACAATGTTTTAATATCCCAGAGAATTGAGTCTCAATAGCTCAGTCGGTTACGACGAGGGCTATTAATCCAGGGGTCTTGAATTCGAAATCTGATGTTTGATATTCATTCTTTGGCAATTGTCATTTTGACTAGCGACATTCGTCTTCCACCATTTGGTTTAACACAGTCTATATGGAGAGGTAGCCACTTACTTGGGAAGAATGTTGTGTGGATTTCAGGTGCGCGAAAGCTAAGAAACATACTAAGGTAAATTGGCCGCCATTACCTAACTGAAATACGGTTTAAAACGGCGTTAACTTCTAATCCCTCAATGAATCAAGAAGAAGATTGATTAATCGATTGACAGTCATATAATGTCAGCTAGGTCTCATAACCATGTGTTTTGTATTACCCCGGAGGTCTAGGTATATACATATGTGAGCTGCATAACATGAACACCAATAACAAGGCACTTGAGACCAGTGTAGATCCATATCAGATAGCCTGATCTGGTCTGCAATGTTCGCTAAATCAAAGAAGCATCCATGAAGCCTCTTAAGTAAAATTTAAATTTTAAATTTAAATGGTCGTTTTCTACACTTGTCAAATATACTCTAATGTTTGTTTTCTTAGAGTGCGCGGTTCTTATGAGAAAAGGTACGTATTGGCTTTTTGGAAAAGTTCAGAACGACATCAGCCTGTGCATCAGTGAAAAGCGAAAACTCAAATTATCGAGTGGAAACACTTTTCTTCTCGTAATTACCTAGATTTTCCTACGAAAACCCCGATTAATAGGTGATATATTTATTTATTTAACCATAAGGTCAAAGACCCATGTGGCAATACATTACAGAAATACTGACTAGGTCAACATACAATAAACAAGAAATTGCATGCCAAACATTGTATTATGTAATTTTTCAATACTAACATAAAACGTTTAAATAACAAAATGGTTATTCGTGAAACATCTTTGCATCGAAGGATTAAAAACAGAACCGCATATGATGAATTTATGACATAAAATGACGACACTTTGATAGCTAAAGGCTTAATGTATCAATGTTTTACCAAATATGCCATAGCAAAACAACTACACATCATACATACTATTATGTTGCTGCTATATGACATGCTCTTGGTTATTTCATGATGATGATGATTATGCGCTTTTTTTTTAAAACATGCTGAACACTAAGACGAGTAACACGCATGAGTTCATAATATGAGTTTATGATGACGATGGTGTATGGCATTAGACTAAAAAATCAACATGGATAGATGTGTTATAATGCAAGACAATGATGGCTACCTTTAACGATTACAAAGCAACAATCATTACGTATAGCATTTGCACAACACACGTTAATAAAACATATGAGCCGTTCCACGAGAAAACCAACATTACGGATTCTGCGTAATGTATCGACCCAGATCAGCCTGCGCATTCCGCGCATGCTAATCTGGGCGGACACATTCCGTCTCAGGGGGATATGTGTATAGAGAAATGATTCCTGATACAGAAAATCTACAGGAGGCGAAAAGTGTCTGTCCGGGTTAGCCTGCGCGGCATGCTTAGGCTGATCCGGGTAGATGCTTAACGCAGAGTCAACAATGTTGGTTTCCTCGTGCAAAGGTGATGAAAATACATTTTTGTCGTCATATAATATATTTCTCCACAATGGTTGAGATTAGGTTAGAGTTGTCAATTTATTTAACTGACATGCCTTTTATTTTCTAGGATATTGGATCGACTTGTACCAAATCGGCCAGAATGGACAAGAAAGATGGCTTGCAACTAATGAGAGTCTCACGTTTTCAGGTACATGCTGGAATATTCTGTTCGCTCCGTCTAAATACATCGGGTCAAACTCGAATCAGTTTTGAAACAGACATTGGGAATAATCAGTGACGTAGTTTCCTTTCATATAAAGTTTGCCCTTTACTGATCGATTGGTAGGCCTATAGTCTAATCTAAACGAGCAGAATTCTTCTAGTGTGATATTCATAGATGATAGACAAAATGATCAGATGCGCATGCGTCGCTTTATCTAAATATAAATATTTCTCTAAGACACCTTAAGGTTGTATACAAAGATCCAATGCTTCATTCATGTTCGATATTTTTTAAATATTATTTGTAACAATGTGATCTGCTAACATCTCGTCAAATCTACACTAACCCCATATTACGTTTAGCTTGCTACCAACGCGTGAGCGACTATTTCTATTCTTATTCTTTACTCACCAAGGACCGACGTCTGGTCTCCCACCCTTAAGGTAAAAGAGAAGCAATTTTAGTCGGCGTGCCGAGAAGACAATTTTGTCCAGGGAATTTCAGATGAATCCGTAACACTGAAGTTGTCTGCCATTGGACAATAATGATTTTGTTGACAGTTCAAAGTGTTTTTTGAGTAACCTCTGCGTGATTTGTAACCAAAACATTGTTTGCTTTTAGCTATTTCGTTAACGTTAAAGCAATTTTCAGAACTACTTTCTGAAATTAAAAGTAAAATTCACAGCAGGATTAGGATGACCTTTGATTTGATATCATAGGTCTAAAAGATGATTATCAACATGCGAGTTTTTGTGCTTCTTTGGTAGTTTTAAGAATGAACTTTAATTGAATATATTTTTTTTTTTGGTAATTAAGGTAGTTGTGAAAGATCCACAGCCCAAAACGCTATACTATTGGCATATTGAAAATGAATCGCTTCCATATATCTCAAGGTGAACACTCTATCCAATATACAACACAGGCCGTAGAAAACGATCAGATTAACCTTTATAAAATACAAATCACTCTTATTGTTCCAGATTGGAAGCACAATGAACCTGATGATCGAATTGAAAAGATATACATCATTCAACGTTGCACATCCTTTCGTTGGTCGGGTTGGGCCGACCAAATATGTGAAGATTATGGAGCGGCGATTTTGTGTGAAAGGATGGCCAAGGATATGTTATCCTAAAAAGGATTAATTCTTCTCATTTATAAAAGTATTGGCTGTTTATGTTCGAATAGATGATCTTCGTCAAGCGATTTGGGATCTTATTGACTTGCCGTTAAATTTCCACATGAAGTTTAATTCGCTTAAAACTAGTTAGGCGACAGTTTGACTATCTTTACAATGAAAATAATCATCTAGGACTAAATTACATGAAGACCGATAGAGAAGGTTCTAGTGAGATTGTGTGGATTGAATAAGACCCCAAATCGCTAGACGTGGCTCAACGACTTACAGCCATAATGACTTAAGGACAAACTGAATGAGTTCGTCCATCGTCCGAGTTACGAATACATCCGAAAACAGGTCAACTTATAATTTGTCAAAAAGTCAGTCTTTACTTTTTATCACAACGTCTTTAGGAACTGAAGTTTGCTCTATTCTTTAATTTCAAGAAATGTGCGATATAGCCAATGTGGGAAAGTAGCCAAATGCACAGGAAGAATGTTGTGTGGGATCTGTTGCGAGAAAGCCAAGGCACACATTTTAAGTGAACTTGTCGCGATATACCTTAAATACCGTTAGAAGCCGCGTTAATTAAACTCCAATTTCAAGATTGATATAACAAATTTCTATAATCTGTTGTCCCAGATTGGCATGTTTGTTGGCTTAAACCTTTCCCACGTCCATCACATCTGACAGAACAGAACAGAACAGAACTTTTATTCACCCAGGTATTTACATACAAAAAGGGAATATAACAAATACAATTTACATAAAACCAGAGTATATAACAAATACAATTTACATACAACCAGAGTATATAACAAATACAATTTACATAACACCAGAGTATATAACAAATACAATTTACATAAAACCAGAGTATATAACAAATACAATTTACATAAAACCAGAGTATATAACAAATACAATTTACATAAAACCAGTTATGATACAATAACATTCCTACTTATCCAATAGTTAAATAAAGTCAGTTAAAGAGAGGGGAAATAGTTGGCTTAATATTTTGTTGATGGGGGTAAGAGCTTCATCCTCTTATAATTGAGATAAAAATATGCACATGATAGTTCGTGTAGGTGGCCGTGTACGCTTATTTTATTTGCAAGTTTTTCCTGTAATCAGACATGTTCATGTTGTTTTTATTTCAAAACTGAAAACGTTTCTTATATGCATAATGCACATCGCAAACTGAAAACGTTTCTTATATGCATAATGCATATCGCAAAATGAAAACCTTTCTTATATGCATAATGCACATCGCAAACTGAAAAAGTTTCTTATATGCATAATGCACATCGCAAACTGAAAACGTTTCTTATATGCATAATGCATATCGCAAACTGAAAACATTTCTTATATGCATAATGCACATCGCAAACTGAAAGCCTTTCTTATATGCATAATGCACATCGCAAACTGAAAACCTTTCTGATATGCATAAAAAGTAATTTCTCATTTTACCACATTTGTTTTTGAACTCAAATTAATAATTAATCTTTCATTTATACCGGGATTGCATATGTTTGACTTGTGTTTTCCATGTCGTCCGCTGCAGATTTGTTGTATGTGGGAAAGGGTTAAGCATATATTGTATTTTTAGACCTCAAAGCATGGGAATGTCCCTTTATCCCTTTCCCTCATACGACAATTCTGCAGCAGACGACTTTAAACATATTTTGTCAAAAAATAGAATCTCTATAATTGTATGGATCGTTTTGAGCATTTCCTTCTTTTATCACTATGTTTTTAAAAAGCCGTCTGCTGCAGAGGCGTCAAAAAGCGTCTATATGAGGGAAAGGGTTATAACCCACATAAATCTTTCTCGGACATTATCACGTCTGTGATTGATTTGAGCGAGAAATAAAACGTTTACTAGAATCTATCGATTCCTTTCTATTCTCCATTTCTCTTGGACTCCTGTCAAATAATCGCCCTGGTTGCTACTTTGAATAATTAGATTGCGGGTCTCCGGCCGTCAACGGAAGCTTAAATAGATAAATTTTAGAAAGTCTTCTATCAACTGTTTAACCTTTTCCCACATACAACCAATCTACAGTAGACGACTCTGAAAATACAAGTAAGCAACAGTATGTTTGCGCTCTATAAAAGTATTATTATTATTATTGAATATAGTTGAATCATTGTGACAATTAGACAATTGAACACATTGCTCATTGTGTCTCTTTTTGTCACACAGTGATCATACGTGACTCTGAAAATATCCAGGTAACAATATGTCTCTACGAATATATATACAATTATAGAAAAGCGTTTTTAAAAGTCGTCTGCTTCGTTGGCAAGTGGAAAAGGGTTGATCAATTTCGTCAACCAATGATGCATTGTACATTACAGTTCAAGAATATTTATCGCCTCGTATAGGTCAAATTACGCCAAATACATCCGCCCAAATAGTCCCTAAAAAACCCTTTGTTTATGTAGAAATTAGTGTATACCATCACCAGAATGTATGATATATAACATTGAGTTTAAATTCATTGTAAATATGTATAGGATGCACTGGAAATGATTGATTTGATCACTTTTAGTACTTTCACCTTGCTAAACACCGGTTTTGTCCGGGCCCGATTTGGTCCAAAATGACGGTAACCATTTTCGCCTGGTGAGATCTTTCTTGCATAATGCATGACTCCCCACTTTCTTTGGATTGGTGTATTGTAATCTATAACCAAGTCGTGACATAGCCAGTCCGCTACAATCCCAATAGTTTGTAAACCAGGTCGTAACATAGCCAGTCTACTTCGATCCCAATGGTTTGTTAACCAAGTTGTAACATAGCCAGTCCACTACGATCCCAATGGTTTGTTGACCGAGTCGTAACATAGCAATTCCGCTACGATCCCAATAGTTTATAAACCAAGTCGTAAAAAAGCAAGTCCGCTACAATCCCTATAGTTTGTATACCAAGTTGTAACATAGCCAGTCCTCTACGATCCCAATGGTTTGTTAATATCATCCCCACAATCCCAAGAGCCAACGAGAGAAAGCCATTACTGCCATTTTTAGTGTATTTAGTATTATCCGTCCAGGGTTCAACCCGCGACCTCCTGCACGTGATGCGACCTTCCTCTCCGATACATAATCTCAATTGAAACTGAACATATACCAACGTAGAAACAGTTGTTTTAACTGGCGATAACACGATTTTTGCAAACAATACAGATTGTTTCAGCTCGTAACGAGCTATCGTACCTGAAATCAGCATTGTTTGCATTTTAGTTACTAAAATATTCCAAAACTATAATTACCTGAACAATGAAGTCACTTTACTTTAAACACGACCGAGACTTCTTTATGAAGGAAATTCAGCGCTGAAGAGTGTCTACAGCTCTACTTGTGTACAGATCGAGAAACGGGTAAGGTATGTTTTGGACGTTTTGTACAGACCACCAACCAACTTCAAATTCAATTTACAAGAACGTATTTAATAAGAGGAAACAGCAACTATTTACTATGAATGTCTTAACGGTTACCATCCCCGGTCGGCTCCTACCAAAGACTTTACAACTGGTAGTAATTGCTGCCCTTCTTGGCGCTCAGTGTTGCGGGGTTAACATTACGACTGACAAACTGGTGTCAGGATAAATCGACCAGAAGTACTGGTATCTTACCCAGC
Organism: Serripes groenlandicus; assembly: GCA_031761405.1. NCBI lineage: Eukaryota > Metazoa > Mollusca > Bivalvia > Cardiida > Cardiidae > Serripes > Serripes groenlandicus. The sequence goes on along the minus strand of JASEVX010000001.1, from coordinate 163,916,784 downwards.
AAACGCCGTGATATAACTGAAAAAATGTTGAAAGCGGCGTAAAACACCAAACAATCAATCAATCTTAACGTAGAACACTTACAATTGACTCGGTGATTTCCGTACGAGATCGGTATGTATTAACGGGTTATAGACTCGGGTTGTTTCCATCCGAAGTTTATGGCAAGACTACGAAAAGTGCCGATCTCTGACAACTTTAATCGGAAATCGCCGAGTCCATTAGAAAAGGTCTACCTCAACCCTTTCCCGCCTGCAGACGCATTTTGACGCATCTGCAGCATACCAGATTAGGAGCTTTTTCGCATTTTACGGAATGCTTTTGACTCTGCTCCATAACGATTATTTTAGTTTAGCTTAAATAAACTTAATTAGTTTAAATCCATTGCGAAACAAGCTTTCAGCTTATATTATTCACGCTCGATGTCTGCTTCCTAGATACTTTTATTTGTCGAGATGTGCTTTGCTGTAGATTTGTCTTATGTTGCAAAAGGTTAAAATGGCAATGATGTCAAGGTGAGAGGCAATACGATCTAAAAATCACCAACCGGGGCTTATTTAGTGTGCCCGTAATTCCATATTTCTGTATATTCAAATGTAATATGATCAGCATATAACAAGACTGTACAGAGATATAGATCAAGTTCACGTTCCAGAAAACCTTATTTGACAGTCTATGTTGTTGGTACATAAATTAGTCCATTCTTTTGAGTATCGAGAATATAGGGTTTGGTTGAGAAATAAACGAGCTCTTGTGGGGAAAAAAGACCAGTTATCTAGTCCTCTGAATTGTCATTAAAATGGAAACATGTGTTTTTAACTTTCTTTTCTTAAACCTGATAAAATACCGAGCCATTTAAATGGTAAACACAACACACATTAAACCCTTTCCTTATTAGAACAGATTAATTCAATTACGGAAGCCACCAAACGTATTAGATTAAAGACCCGAACCTAAAGAAAACCAATAAATAGGCAAAATGCTTTAAATTGCGTGCCAAACTAATAAAGTGCATGGGTGTCAGCATTGAATTGATTGATTGTTTGGGGTTTAACACAAAGAAATTACTTCAAGGTTTTATTTCATCTGAATATATCAGTTTCTTGATAAAATACTATTTTTGTACATGTAGAAGTTTTTCATTTTCTTATTTCTATATTTCTCTTTTCAACATACGATACATTTGCTTATCAAAATGGCCGCCGGGGAGGAATAAATTGTCGTTTTGGGAACTATGTTTTTGCGTAAGCTGCTTTTGATAGCTATGAACTATTCTTGATAACAATGAAATGTATTTCAAAAATTTTGTTCCAAATAAAACAAGAGTATCGCCGACGATACTAAATCCCCTCGCAGTATCGTTTCGTAGAGATGCATCATAGGCACTGTGACCTTCACCTTTGACCTTGGTCTGTGAAACGAAAACCCGTCCAATCTCACTTGACAATGTACCAGTGTATGAAAGAATTATGTCAACAAATGAATTTGCTAAAGCGATTACATAGTTTTTTACACATTATTGACACTGTGACCTTGACTTATGATCGTGGACCGCAAACTTGTAGAAGAGGCGATGCGTGTGAACATATTATTTAAGTTTTATAGCATTTGAATAGAAAATAAAGCGATGACGTCGTTTCGTATACACGTATAGTAGTCACACTGACTTTGACCTTTAACCGAGGTGAGTAAAATTCGAACCCGTACACAAGGTGATGCGTGTGACATGTGTGTTAAGTTGAATAACAATCTGATAAAAAATAAAGTTGCTAGAGCGGTGACGTCGTTTCGTACAGACTATTATAGTCACTGCCGTATTGACCTTTAACATATGTCGGTGAAACAGGAATGTGCACAAGAGGCAATGATACTGAACATGTGTGTGTGAAGTTTCATAACATCGGATAAGAAATATACTCTCTAGAGCGATGGCGTTGTTTTTACAGACGTGTAAATGTCACTTTGACCTTCGACCTAAGTCAGTGAAACATGAACTCGTAAAAGAGGCGATGTAGGTCAACATGTGTGTTCAATTTCAAAACATTCGGATACGCAATAAAGTCACTAAAGCAATGACGTCTTTTCGCACAAATTTATAATAGTCACTGCGACATGAACTTTAAACTATCTCGATGACAGCTGAACTCATACAAGAGGCAATGCTTGTGAACATGTGTGTAAAGTTTCATAACAATCGGTGAAGCAATAATGTCGCTTGAGCGACCACGTTGTTTCGTAAATACTTAAAATAGTCACTGTGAACTTGAACTTTGACCTAGGTCGGTGAAAGGTTGTAGAAGGAGCAATGCTAGTGAGCATGTTCGTGAAGGTTCATAACAATTGGATAAGAAATTAAGTCGCTAGAGCAATGTTTTCGCGAGGGGATAATTCTAATGGCACATGCTAAATACACATGGTCTTTGAAAGCGTTACGTTGATGCATCTTTTAAATGGAACATCGAAAACATGTTAAGTTTAGGTCCTCGATCTATGAGACAGAATACATTCAATTGAATCCACTATTTCTGTAATTTGGATGTCACAGACGTTTTGATCGGTGCTCCAGGTAAATTCATGATATAGATCAGTCTGCACATTCGTGATCATGCTCTGTACCTTTCGCCAATTAGTAACAGACAGTTTCAATAAAATTCTATCAATTATGGTACATGAATACACGGATGCACAGATTTTGTGTATCCACACATGTAATAAATACGCTTATGTTGGTTCTCACGGAACACCGTCTCAAACGATTTCTTCCGCTGTAAAGAAGTAACAATTTTCTTCATTCAAACTGTCTCTTTGACATTTTGTGGATATCGATTCCTCTCTATCCTTTGTGGTTCTTGGAATCCAGCCAAGCAATCGCGCTAGCTGCTACTTCCAATAATTGGATCGGGGTCCCCAACAGTCGAAATAGTACAAAGATAAATACCTCTCTTGGTGAGGGAAGAAACTCTTCTGTTTAGGCTTTTCAACCCCTTTCCAACGTACGACAAATCTGCTACAAACGACATTGAATATACACTATTCGAAAAATATCTTTTCATGATATTATTTAATTAATAACATTGAAAACATTGTGGCAAAAGAAGACATTATTAAATTTATCACACTTTTTGTTTGGTTTTAACCCTTTCCCACATTCAACATATCTGCCGCAGATGACTTGACCCTTTCCCTCATACGACAATTCTGCAGCAGACGACTTTGAACGTATTTTGTCAAAACATAGAAAATCTCCATAATTGAATGGATAACCCATGACTAAAAGTGAAAAACATTGTGGCAAACGGAGAAATTGCACGTTTTGTGCAATTTCTTCTTTTGTCACCATGTTTTCAAAAAGCCGTCTGCTGCAGAGGCGTTCTAAAGTGTTTATATGAGGGAAAGGGTTAAGAACTCTTCTGCGGCATATGCGTCAGAAGGCGTCTGCATGTGGGAAATGGTAAATCAATGATTTTGCCCGAACCATGGAGAATTCCGATACCATTATCATTGAAATCGTATCTTTTTGAAGAAAACCCCCCAGATCGAATCAAAATAGAAACAGTTTGTCTGGTCTGATTTATATGTAAACCGTTTCCTCATACGACAATTCTTCAGCAGACGACTTTGAACATATTTTGTCAAAGAATAGAAAATCTCTATAATTGAATGGATAACCTATGACGAAAAAATGGAAAACATGGTGACAAAAGGAGAAATTGCTCGTTTTTGAGCAATTTCTTCTTTTGTCACTATGTTTTCAGAAAGCGTCTATATGAGGGAAAGGGTTAACCATTTCCCACCTACAGACGCATTTTGGCGACTCTGTAGCAGGATTTTAAAACTTTGTGGCAAAAGTAGGAATAGCTCATAATGAGCAATTTCTCTATTTGCCACAATGTGTGTCCAACTATATTTAAGATATTTGCCACATTTTTGCCTAGATATTTTCGTGTCGTCTGCTGCAGATTTGTTATATATGGGAAAGGGATCAGTCATGTAATCAGGCTTTTACCATTTCCAAGCATTTTCCCATTTTGCCACAATATTTTCAATTATATGTTTTATGATGCACATTTGTTATATGTGGGAAAGGGTTACAATGAGTACCAAATAGGGACAAAGTCATATTTCAGAAAGCGACTATATGTGGGAAAGGGTTAAAGGTCATAATAAGCAAGGCATAATTCATTGTTTTCTACTTTTGAAGCATAGTAGACTCGTGATACTGAACTAGAACATGTGATAAGTCGAATATTTTGTTCAACTCAAACACATTCCTTGGATGGAGCTGTTCCTTTGGAAAACAGCGTAGCAGCTGAACTGTTGCTGTGGTGTTTTCTAAAATGATTTTATCACTTGTTTGATTTTCATAACACATAGTTTTGTTTAACCTTTCCCATCTATAGACGCATTTTGACTCAGCCGACATTTGAAAATATCGTGACAAAAGGAAAAAATTGCTCAAAACAAGCAATTTCTCCTTTTGCCACAATTTTTTAAACTTTTTTCAGTAATTGTACCTACAATTGTAGAGATTTTCCATATTTTTGAGTAGACATTTTCGAAGTCGTCTGCTGCAGATTTGCTGTGTGTGGGCAAGGGATAATGAATGACGAAGCTGTACATATATAAGACATTTAGCATAGATTGAGGGATCACTCGACAACGTGGATAACTCTGACGCATCTTATGGGTCCGTTTTGTATTTATAGGCATCTATCACCTTTTTATTGACAGTAAACTGTAGAGTGCATTCAATTACCAAGCTTTGCTCTTGAAACCATTTGCATCAAAGCAGCACGGGCAATTTCGGGATTATGAAAATACATATAATTGTACATGGATGAGACTTAAATAAAATAAGAAAACCTATCTATTCTGTAATAAGAAAACACGTTGCTGCAGGACTCATAATAGAAACGACGCGCGATGGAGTGAAACCTTATTAGGACGAAATTTACACGATTCGCTGGTCCGAATAGTTCCTAGGATAGGAAAGTATTACGAACCAATATTTATAATATTATCGCAAATACAATAGAATATTAACGAAACAAATTCTTATAACATTGGAAATATGTATTCAGTTCATTTTCACATTTTTGCTGCAAAAGGCAATTTAAGGCTGTTGCAAACGATTCAGATTCACGAGAGACAGCTTGTAACGAGTTGTCTCTCCTGAAAACAGTCTTGTTTGCCACTTGGACATTAAAATTTACTAAATTTCCTGTTGAACGAAAAAATGGAATGGTCCAATGGTGGGTTTTTTACAACTATTTAACAGCTGCAGTATGTCTCATGCATTTAAATTAAGTTAATCGAAATAATATCTTCTAGCAATGCTCCATTGTCATTGTTAAATTTAATACCGTAAAAACTTGCGCGTGATCGCATCACGCAATGTAACACTTTTACAATAAGCATCTGCAGCAGACGTATTTTGGAAACGTTGTTACCAAAGGAGAGCAATTTCTCCTTTGACCTCTATGTATTTGACTCCGTTCAATAAGTATACATTTCTTCATTTACAGAGCTATGTTCGATGTTCGATGTCGTTTGCTGTGGATTTGTTGTACGTGGGAAAGCTTAAAGGTGCTAAACTCCAGAACATAGAAATTAAAAGAAGTTTTAAAACTGTTCAGAAGTTGTCTTGAAATATTAGAATCTAAATTCTGTGATAAATCTGTGATAAAATCAGAGTAATAATTCCAGTACCATATATTTTCATGACTTTCAATTACCAGTTTTTCAACATTTACTGCCAAAATAGTTTTGAACTACTTACATATTTTACTTACTTTGTTGTCAGTATTAGCAATATTTGCAGAAGTTTCAACATTGCAAAATGTTGATCTCCATCTGGAGTTCAGCACCTTTAAAGCAAGATAAGGATTAAACCAATAGTACATTCCGTTCTCAAATATTTTCATGTTTTTATAAACGTGATGGTGGGCGTAACTCAAAATCAACTATCTTTACTCGTCATATAGTAACCGTCCCAACCTCAATTCACAGCATACTTATAACACACGGGTAATATATATACAAATGACGTATCAATGGCGACAGAGGGACTGTATAAGGGGAGAGTATTTTCCCAAACTATCACTCTTATTAACCAACAAAGGGTCTATGTGTCATTTAATGATTTTAGAACATGAACAAAGCTGCTAATCTAGTAAAGGTTAAAACAAAACAGTAAACAATCAACCGTGATAACATTGAGTGTGAGTTAGTAGGTGTATAACGCTGTTTTCACCATTTCTTCAGTTATATCACAGCGTTTCCTGGATAATAAATTATCACTTTTTGTCCTTTTATACTGGCAACAGCAAATCACCATACAATTCTGAGCGCCTAGAAGGATAATCCATTATAACCATGTTAAAGGCTTTGTTTGGTATGGCGGAGATCGTACCCGCGACCACTGACAACCGATGCGGGTTATATTGTATTTATCTTTTTACAATACAATATGTATTTTAGTAAAAGACCTCCGACCCACAAAGCATATAACTTTTATACAGATAAATGTTTGGGAGTACCCAACAATATACACGGTTCAGATGTTAGTTTAATACAGACAAATAAATGCAAACAAAAATCAACCAGTGAGTATACACTATACAATATAATATATCAATAGGTGCTACCTATTTACGAACACACTTTTAAGTGTTTGTACACGAAAATAATTCATCATACTTTGGTCATAAATATCGATTTTAAAAATGATTGACTAGACGACGGTAATGTTTAATTCGTGTTTATTGCATGACCAATATATATTTGGAATTCGTTTTACGAACGGAACATAGTGAAGTGGATAGAGATAATTAAAACGCAACTTTAGAAATAAATTTATGATTAACAAGGTTGAAACAAGCGGTCCAAGATGGCTTTAAATCGATCATCTCAGATTTCGCTACAGAAGCAAAAATGTGTAACTGCTTACATCAAAATTTGATCAAAAGTGGCAATAAAACTGCAAGGAGTGGACACTTAAAATGAAACAGCTTATAAATAACGGACATTTGTAATAAACCACCAACAAAACAGTCCAATGGTTTGAAGCTGAACGTTCATTTCACCACTTTTCTAATGCTATCTGGTGGCTACCTTTTATAAACCAATCAAAATGGCTTGAACAATTTATGTAGGGAATCACTAAAGGAACAATTCTACATAATCCCTCATACAAACGGTTGCTGACGCCTCTGCAGCAACACCTTTCGAAAATATTGTAACAAAGGGAACAAGAGTGCCAAACTGCCAAAAGGTCTGGAACAACTAAAGTGAGCAGAAAGGGACATAATCCAAAAGTGTCCTGGGCTATTTAGCTGGTTATCGAAGTTGATCTAAACATTATGCCCAAATCCATCTTATAACAAGTTTTATAAAGATCATATGAAAACTGAAATCAGACAAACATTTTCATCAAAAAGGAATGTTAAAGTGTTATCAGTTTTCCCCCTTTCCTTATGCCGCCTGGCTGCCATGTTTTTTGACCAATCAATTTGTCTTGAAATTCGACAAACGAATTCAGGAGAAAAACTTTGAAGTTTTGCCATTTATTTCCCCTTTCTGATGCCGCAGCAACCATAGTTATACATATATTTGAACTCTTTGAACAAGTTTTGGTGAAGTTCACCTAGGGACTATTCCTATATAGGACTAGTTCGAGATATGATGTGGGAACTGTTATCATGGGAGATTTATATGAGTTCTGTTCTATTTACCACCAGATAAATCCATTGTTCCTTATCTGTCAGAAACAGGCAGTCCACCCTTTCCAACACACGATGCGCAGTATGACCGAACTACAGCAGACGACTTTTGATATCACTGTCGCAAAATTCACTATGAACATTATCCCCTTTTGTCACAATGTTTGAAACACCAACACAATATTATGCTTTTATTTAAAGATATTTTCATACTGCTGCCTAGATGTTTTCGAAGTTGTAGCTATTTATTTATCGGATCGAAGAAGGGTTAAACCCAAAGTACGATGTGTCATTCAAGAGTCTTTATATCTAACTAGTAAATTATATTAAACCTTTAATCTATTACCATTTCAATTTTTCTTTTTTTCTTAGCTCATGTTTGTTCGTAGCCCAGGGCCTTTTCCGTTCAAGAGTTTTGACTAAAATCTTAATACTTAGTCCACCTTTTGGATTCTCGAAGATTTAGATTTAGTTGTATTCACCAACACGTTTTAAACCGATCGCAATTTAATCCAGTTTATAAACATTGTAAGCCGCGTACCGACTCATTTCCCGAGTAATTAAGACAAAGCTAAAGAAAAGTAACAGTCATTATACATATGCTTAAGATATCGCGATTTCACATCATTGGCATCTCAAGTTTTATTCCACCCTCAATCCTTTGATACTTGTAAACACATCGACGACGTAGGTAATGTGTATTAACTTTGCTATATCATTAATCGAAAAATTGTGTCAAGAAAATGTATGGTGAGACACGCTATTCCTACTTGTTTTGATTGGATAAAAGTAAATTTCAAAACAAAAAGAAATCCTAGAGGAAATCATGAAATTAGAAAATGCCTACTCGTGGTAAGGATGAAAGCAAGGACTCTGATATGTGATAATTTGCGTGTAAATGCACTCGTTTTCTATTTTTGAATTGAGTTCTAATATATTAAACGGATACGGGTTTATAAACTAGCCGGATGTTACAAATTAATTTCTATAATGTTGACGTCATTGTATTATCGTAACGCAAATGATGATTATATACCCAAAAGGAATACGACAGAAATTTTAAGAACGCCACAAATGTAGTTCCGTAAATTATGGAATTTGTCATTAAAGTACTTTATGAAGGGCAAGTCGATTCTTTTTTTGTACCTGTCATGATTATTTTATGGATTTAAAATCTTGGCCATATTTTAAAGTTGAATAAATGCTTTAACAGTTGATGATTTTAAGTTTAGGTAGGTCTCGTAAATAATCAAAGCACTGCGAGTGCTGCAAGCAATGTGCTAACTGCAGATCACTAACAATGATTTACTGATTACACAAATTAATTAATGCTCATATTATCGACAAACAGCCAGTCAGATCCCTCGCAATAAAACTATTATCGGTTCACTTTGAAAATGGCGACCTCATCTGATATTGTCTTTTCCTTGGCGTGTGAAATGTTTAAAATTGACGAGATGCGTGAGTTCCATAAATATTTAGAACATGAAACCATACTAAAGATATATGCTACATTTTGAGTACAAACTTCTGTAATGTTAAGTTCTTAAAAATAAATTCCTTCTTTGTTTCCATGTAAATCGACGAGTTTCAGTCCTTAATTGTCACACTTTCTAAGCGTTTCTCATGTAGAATACCTGTATCATTGAAAAGAGTTACCTCTAAGAATTATGCAAGAAAGGACTCACCAGGCGTAAATGGTTACCGTCATTTTTGACTAAATCGGGCCCGGACAAAACCGGTGATTAGCATTCTCTACTTTCTCTTTCAAACAAGGTCAAAATACTAAACGTGATTAAATCAATCATTTTCAGTGATACATCATATACACATTTTCAATGAATTTAAACTCAATGTCATATATTCAATACATGGTGATGGTATACACTCATTTCCATGCAAACAAAGTGCAAAGTGATAGTACATTTACGTTCTGCGGGTGCAGCCATTTTTCGTTGAGTCTCCACGTAGGAGAGTATATCGGAAATGTGAGCGTCTTTTGATTGGTTTATGGTGTAACCGCACATTTGAATTGGTTCCGCGTCATGGTACCCTAAAATAGCCCCCCCCCCCCCCCCCCCCCCCCCTTGAAATGTTGAAGTAGCACTTCTCCTGCCCTTTGTCTTTATTGGCTTTCAGCTTTAGCATTCCTGTATCATTTATATGCATTTAGGCATATATGTATATATTGTAGGACTATTCCGTTGATGTGTACGACTTCGAACAGCGAAAAAAACCCACCATGTTTGTTTTATTTCGTTTTGCCACTATCTTAGGACAAGAGCCAAACAAAGACCATTTCTCTTTTAATAGATCAGCAGAAGTAAGAAAAAACCATTTTCACTCTATATTTCTTTTCCCAAAAATTCACAGGTGGCACTCCATATGAGCGAGAAAACCTACATTGTGGACTCAGCGTAAAGAATCGATACGGATCAGCCTAAGCATGCCGCGCAGGCTAACCTGTACAGACACTTTTTTCCTACTGTGGATTTTTTGTTTCAGCAATCATTACTCTATACCTATACCCCCCCTGAGACGGAATGTGTCGGCCTGGATTAGCCTGATCTGGGTCGATACATTACGCAGAGGCCATAATGTTGGTTTTCTCGTGGAACGGCTCATATCATCTGCGTAATGTATCGACCAGATCAGCCTGCGCTGTCCGCGCAGACTGATCCGGCCGACACATTCCGTCTTAGGGGGAAAGATGTATAGAGTAGTGATTCCTGAAACAGAAAATCCACAGGAGGCGAATAGTGTCTATCCGGGTTAGCCTGCGTGGCATGCTTAGGCTGATCTGGGTCGATACTTTACGCAGAGGCCATAATGTTGGTTTTCTCGTGGAAGGGCTCATATGTATTCTGTTCTCTTTTGTCAAAACAGCGAAAATGCAATGAAAGATCCGCTAGTAGATCCACATGCAAACTAGAAAGTTACATCATTTGTAAGATCTAAATCTGGAGCAGAGTTGCACGTAATAAACGTCTACCGGCAAATACCATCCCTGTCTATAAACATTTTATTCTGTCGTTTAGTACAATGATGCTATGTTGTTTTCAGTTTATTACCATTTTAGCTAAATGTTATCACCCTAATATCTTCACCGTTAATCTTTAATCAAATATATTTCTTGTTTCATGGCACCTCTTTCAAGATAAGCTCTACTTGCTTCGATCCATACATGTGTAGTTAGTTATTCTTTTACATAGATGTATACATTGCAAAAGAAATTGATTTGGCTACTTCGAAAAACTTTCTTTAGGTTATTAGGCGTGTATGTTATAAGATATCTTAGCTTAAGATCAAGACTGAAACACTCCCTTAGGTTGATGAAGTTGATATTATTACAATATCAGCATTGAATTACTTCAATCTCATCTTCTGTAATAGCTTTCCAACGTCTGTACATTAGGCATTCGTTTCCGGTTCAGAGAGATGTCTTGATTTTTACTGATTTCATAAAATGTTTCTTGAAGTGGTACAGCGTAAGCCTCTCATATCAAAGGTCCCTGGTTCGCATCCCGTGATTAGCGGGTTCTATCTTTGGGGTATTTATATGAAAAAGGGTGTGATTACTGTTAAACCTTTTCCCTCATACGACAATTCTGCAGCAGACGACTTTGAACATATTTTGTCAAAAAAAAAAAAATTATGGCAAAAGGAGAAATTGCTCGTTTTGAGCAATTTCTTCTTTTATCACTATGTTTTAAAAAAGCCGTCTGCTACAGAGGCATCATAAAGCGTCTATATGAGGGAAAGGGTTAAGTCTGCAAAAAAACAGACACCGAGAGTAGTTAACATAAGCGGAAAGCTTGCTTCGCAATCGATGTAAAAAACATAAGTTTAAACTAAAATGTTAAATCATTTATCTCTGAACCTTTTTAGATGAATTGACTGTTTCAAGCCTACGTAAGATTCAAACTAAAGTAAAACTCTAATAACTCGTTTACGATCGTTTATGATCATGTAAATGATCATGTAAATGATCATGTTCACGGTGTTAACGATGTTAGATCACAACGTTAATATATCTCCGGGCGAAAAGGAATAAAATCAAGTTTATAGACGATGTTCTTCAGTGATAACACCGTTATGTACGAGGGGCGGCTCAAAAGGTTTTTAGAGAAATTCCAAATCTCTTTTTGTAATTGATGCATTTAAACAACATATTTACTGTAAAGACATCAAAATACATTTTTTATTTTTTATAAATGATATAACGCACATCCTATTGTTCATAAACATTAATTATCAAAAGAGATATTGAAGGTGTTTTTTAAAAACCTTTCGAACACTCCTAGCACATATAGATTAGATAGAAATACACATGTACATGTAATCAGATTTTTAAAAGGCGTTTCTTGATTTTGCAGAGTGCTGTAAAACCGGGATCGCATATAACACGAACATTTACATTCCAAAGGATTTTTTAAGTTAAGATCCAGATCAGACTGCTCCATATTCACCTGCGTAGCTATAAATGCACCCGTAGTAAAATAGTATTTCATAATGAAATTCCGTTGTTTATTTGATTTTGGTTCAAACAATGCTTCAGTTATAACACGGCGTTACCTGGGTAAGTTCCCAGAACTGCTGGTGCACTTATCCTGACACCGGCGTGTCGGTCGTAATGCTGACCTCCGACATCCGGGGCGCAAGAGAGGGAAAGCTATTGCTACCATGTTCAAAGTATTTGTTATGACCCCACCGTGGATCGAACCCCCGAAATCAAACGTCCGAGGCGTTCGCTCTACGACTACATCACCAAGGCGTTGTATAACTGAAATAATCAGGGGCGTAGCTCCCTTTAGGCACTGTAGGCACGTGCCTACACATTTTTTCTCAAAATGCCCCAAAATGCAGCTGCGGCGATAGACATCTGCGTAATGAATCGCCCAGATCAGCCTGCGCTGTCCGCGCAGACTGATCCGGCCGACACATTCCGTCTTAGGGGGATATTTGTATAGAGTAGTGATTCCTGAAACAGAAACTCCACAGGAGGCGAAAAGTGTATATCCGGGTAGGCCTGTGTGGCATGCTTAGGCTGATCCGGGTCGATACCTTACGCAGAGTCCACAGTGTTGATTTTCTCACGAGACGGCCTACACATTGAGTATTGCCAAGCTGCGCCCCTGTCTAAAGCGTTGTATAACTGAAAGAATGTCGACATACTACTCAAATACCGTTTGAGCGATTTAATCAGCCTTAGCAAAACAATTCCAGAAGGATATTTCCGATAGTATTGTTTCGACATTATCGTCTGATAACGTCAACACATGTAAGATAAAAACCAAGCAAAGTCGCACGATAAAAGCCAAGCAAAGTCGCACGATAACTGACCAGCGTACGACTTTGAAAACAATGTCTAATCAAACATATGGAAATTTTAATATTTGTGTAATTATTGAAAGGAGTTAAAAACATTGTTGGAAAGGGAAGTATTTCTCATTATGATGCGTCGATAGCGTTGGCTTGTGGTGAAGGGTTACTGTAAATTGCAATCAAATTGCGTACTGTTTGTCGATATTCTTTGTCATAATCGATGTCAAGAGATTTACTTTAAAAGCTCCCAGGTTAGATCTGAAGATGATTTAATGACAACATAGCGAACAGGGAAGATCCGTTTTTCCCTTGGTCCATATTCACAATCAATTCTAAACTAATTATAATTTCTAATTTGGAAGAATATTTGAAATATTAAAGCACCAAGATTTCTGATTGGTTAAACATGATACGTTGACCAATCAGAAATTGTATTACTTCGTAAATCGAGATATGAATTTAATGATATTTCTAACTATTCGTGAAACCAGGCCAACGGGAACAAGTCCCAAAAGCTTGTTTTCATGTGAAGTGGTCCCAAATGATTGATTCAGAAAATATTTGCAGCATTGTGTCTCAACATTTTGAGCAGCTTTTGGTTTAGAGGATTTATGATTTATCTATGATAAAATCGATGATAACGTCGTCAGAATGAAGCATCATCTTCAGAAAAAAATTCGATCTATTATACTCCATACCAGCCCGTAAATGGTATTGCTCCATCTCTTTTGTTTAGAAGAAACAAAGTGGAGCAGCTTAAACAGAGTGTTCTGAGTATCTCTTCTTCTTTAACCCTTTTCCAACATGCAACAATTCTTCAGCAGACGACTTCGGGAAAAAAGGTTCGGGCAAAAATATTGAAACTCTCTTTAACCCTTTTCCTCATATAGACGCTTTCTGACGCCTCTGCTTCAGACGGCTTTTTGAAAACATAGTAACAAAATAAGAAATTGCACAAAACGTGCAATTTCTCCTTTTGTCACAATGTTTTCCACTTTTAGTCATAGGTTATCCATTCAATTATAGAGATTTTCCATTATTTAACAAAATACGTTCAAAGTCGTCTGCTGCAGAATTGTCGTATGAGGGAATGGGTAAAATGAAAGCACTTTTATTGAATAGGAATGTAAACATTGGGGGATAAAATGAAAAACTGCTTATTATGAGCAATTTCTCCTAATGCCACAATGTTCGTCTGTTGCACACGCGTTAAAATGCGACTGAAATGTGTGTGTAAATCACGGGTTGTCATAAGGATTCCATGTCATTGCAAGATTGAAACCGAAAAAGTCACGAAGTTGGGGATATATGCCATAAACATAAAGGCATATTTTGGCAAGTTACTTCAGTCAAGCGTAATTGATTGTCGAGAGACAAGTTTGACAAAAGAAAAAAAAAAAGGATTGAAATTCAGCCGATCAGAAGCCCTCTAGCAAAAGTAGTAAAAGCTAAAACATGAACGCCATATATTTGTATAAGACACGTATAGACATTTTCAAGGAAAATTATGTTTAAAGTACATGTATATATATTAACAGAAATCGGGAGAAAAGTAAACAATTGATACAAATAATCTTAATGCAGGTGAATACGCAATATTTAAATTGGGCATAACAACAATTGAATTGGTTATAACATATCAGATAAGGGGATTTCTATTAAATGTGCAAAAGTGCATGGCGGCCATTTTTTTATTGATAAGCGACCTTCGGGTACGTTCTATTCGTGCCCCGGTAGCTCAGTCGGTAGCGTGTTGGGAATTTAATCAACGTGTTGTGAGTTCTGAACCAAGCTCGGTCAACATTCTTTTTGACGTTTGACAACGACAAAGTCAATATGGCAGGCGTCATTCGCCTTCCACCAATGGACTTACAGACTATGTGGTAAAGAAACCAGCGTCTTGGAAAGATTGTTGTTTCGAGAACTTGTGTGAGAAATCCAATACACATTTGGATTATGATCTAACAACCGCGCTATGATTGAAACATTGTTGAAATCGTCGTTAAACCATAATAAATCAACCAATCTGGACTATCTTACCAGCGTCGATAATGATGGGCAATGTTTGGGATTATTCTAACCAGTATCCCCGCTGAATTCAAACAATTGGTATCATCCCCTTGAGATTTACGGTAAAACGATCGTAATGGGCTCGGCGATTTCCGGATGAGGTCGTTAGAGATCGGTGTTGGGCTTGTCGGTCATCTCCAACGGAAACTCCCGAACGATAGCGATCTCTTACGAAATTTGAAAGTAATTGCTTATCCATGTGGTATTTAGTCGAACAAGCCTAATACGCTCGGATATTTCCTTAAAAAAAACAAGGTGTTTTTCTTTTCGGTATCGGACACGGATTTCCTTGTATCTAACCTTGGCACTTTAAAAGATCTGCATCTGTCAGATGCTTTTACATGATAAAGGGTACGCTACCAAATGTAACATTTACATTACATAACTTATGAGGTCGTGAGAGATCAGTTTTGTTCGTAGGCTTGTCGGTCATTTTCAACAGAACAATACGGATCTCTTACGAAGATTGAAAGAAATCGCCGAGCCGTATATACTATTATTATCAGTTTTAACCAAACGTGTGTTCTACCTTAAAATGTTTCTCACGTTCATAAAGACACTTGTTTTATACATTGATAAATGAGTAGTGACCTATGTACCTTACTGTCTATGTACCTTACTGTCTATGTACCTCACTGTCTATGTACCTCACTGTCTATGTACCTTACTGTCTATGTACCTTACTGTCTATTTACCTCAGTGTCTATGTACCTCACTGTCTATGTACCTTACTGTCTATGTACCTTACTGTCTATGTACCTTACTGTCTATGTACCTTAAATATGTACCTTACTAGGTTATTTATTTCTATGTGCCTTACTGTCTATGCACCTTACTGTCTACGCACCTGCTTTTATGTGTACCTTACTTCCTATGTACATTACTATTTATGTACACTACTGTAAATGTTCATTACTGTCTATGTATACTACTGTTTATGTGCACTACTGTATACATTGTATGTATATTACTGTCTTTGTACCTTACGTTATATGTATCTTACCGTCTATGTACAGTATACTGTATATGTTAATTACTGTTTATTAACATTATTGTTAATGTTCGTTACTGTCTATGTACATTTCTGTATATGTACACTACTGTCTTTGTTGAGTACTACTGTCTATATACAATAGTGTATTATTGACATTACTGTATATGCTCATTACTGTCCATGTACATTATTGTATACATTTATTACTGTCTATGTACCTAATTGTCTAGTATCACTGCTGTATATGTACATTACGGTATATATACCTGAATATATATGATCTGTATCGGTATATGTACTGTACTGTATATGAACCTGACCGTCTATGCTCCCTAATGTCTATGAACATTACTGTCTATGTACATAGCTGTCAATGTTCCTTACTGTATATATTCCTTACTGTCTATGCACATGACCGTCTACGTACATTCCTGTCTATGTTCCATACAGACTGCTTTAAGTTCGATGGAAGATCTAGTCTAGACACTCCAGGCGATATCTAGTCTCTAACCAATCAACACTGTGGGGGCCGTTAATGACCAGGGGATGGTCTCTATAAGATGACAACACCTCGTAAGATGTTCAGAGAACTTACAATTAAGAACCCATAACCCGAAAACCCTTCCCGAAATTATAGACTTCCTGATTTAAATAGAGACACGTCACGGAACAGCTAAACGCATTCAGTTCGTTTTGAAAATAATGACAAATTCGATATTATTTCATACATGTAGAGCTGTTTTATTGTTAATTTATCTCGTATGAATGCAAAGCTAAAAAGGATAAACCCTGATCAGATTGCACGGGCTGTTCTGAATCTTCGCTGGGCGTGAAGTAACTAAAGAGTCGGGCTTTCTCCGCGAGAAATTGCGAGAAAGGACAAAAGTGAACCGCATGTAGCGCCTCTCAGGGTGGCGTCATATTCACCCTTACCGACATACAACAGAAGTTTTCTGACGTCTTTGCAGCAGACAACTTAACCCTTTCCCTCATACGACAATTCTGCAGCAGACGACTTTGAACATATTTTGTCAAAAAGTAGAAAATCTCTATAATTGAATGGATAACCAATGACTATAAGTGGAAAACATTGTGGCCAAAGGTGAAATTGCTCATCATGAGCAATTTCACCTTTGGCCACAATGTTTTCAAAAGTCGTCTGCTGCTATTGCGTTAACATGCGTCTGCAGGTGGGAAAGGGTTAAGAAAACATAGTGACAAAAGGAGAATTTGATTATATTGAGCAATATAACCCTTTGCAAAAATGTTTTCAACTATAGTAACAACTTGTCCTTTCTTTCATAGAGATTTTTTCCATTTTTATGACTAGATATTTACAATTACAAATACAATCATAATTTCACATTTTATTTTGATGCTAATATAAGTATGTACATAATACATAAAAGTCAGCTCTGCAATGAATTAAACCTCGTGATCAGAGGGCACCCAAAGTCGTCTGCTGCAGATTTCTTGAATGTGGGAAATGATAAGATGTAGTAGCGTCAAATTAGGAAGCCTAAAGTTTCAGTTATTTCATACGACACATATAGGTCTATATAATTGTACAGTGAAGTATAATAGTTAGACTGTGATCGAATGCCTAGGCACAACTGAATATTCATTATACACAGATGCAGTAAGACCCATACTTTCCAGCCGCAGCTCAAAATCAAACTCATCCCAACAGCATAGCGCCCCAACACTCATTTCTGTCAGTTTCCATAGTTAAACAAGAAAAGTCCAGATGCAGTATGACCCCCATATCGCGCGGCGCGGCACAGAAATCTTAACGATTCCAAGAGCATACAGCATCAAGACTGCTCTAGTTACACAGGCAGTTCAGATGCAATATGAACCCATATCGCGCGGCGCGCCACAGACATCTTAACGATTCCAAAAGCATACAGCATCAAGACTGCTTTTTGTCAGTTTCGATCGTTCCGCAAGCAGTCCAGATGCTACTTTTAACATCAATTATGGGAGTCGGGACGGCGCTCAGAGCTGTTATTAACTGTAGAGATATCCATTAGCACCCTGCGTGACCTACCATTTCCCTCGAACATGGCCGTCGTCTAATTATATATCAGCCACGTCCACTTAGATAGGGGGTTACAGAGATCTAGTTTACCACCAGAGGTCCAGATAAGGAGGAGGTATTCAGCTCATTTGCCTACAATTTCTCTTATTATTAAAGCAAACCCTATGTTGTGGGTACTCAAAAGAATCGTCTCACTGAGACGATTCTTTTGAGTACCCACAATATTGGGTTAGATGGTCAGATAAGGATTTCAGAACTTGCAAAAGCCCCTTATCTAGGGTTCTGTCACCATTTTCCTTCATACAGCATATATACAACATATAACGTTAATTTGTGTGGTGTTTAACGCCGCTTTCAACATGTTTTCATTTATATCACGGCGTTTCCTGGGTAAGTTACCAGTTTAAACTGGTCCATTTATACTGATACAAGCAAGTCAGTCGTAATTCCTACCCCCGCAAAACCCTGAACGCCAAGGAGGACGGCAACATCTACCATGTTTTAAAGAATTTTGTATCATGCGGCAGAGGATCCAGAGGAGGAAGCTCTGCCACTACCCCATCGAGGCGGTTAAGACGACTTTGGAAACATTTATTCAAACTGTTTATAACTCCGTATAATTCAAAGAACATTTAATGAATAAAGCTGGATTATGTATTCAAGAGTCGTCTGCTGCAGAGGCATCAGAAAGTGTTTGTATGTTGGAAAGGGTTAATTAAGGATGCGTATTTGATATTCTGAAATTCTTATTTGACGTCCAAACACATTGTCATGGGTACTGATGGCATTTCGTTTTTAGTATCAACGGTTACATATCCGCTACGTCCATTTGAAAAGGAGCCCAGACATCCAGTCAAGTAGCCTATTAAGTATTCTGAAATACTTTCGTTTTACCTACACACCATTTGTTGCGATGAGACAATCCCTTTAACCCTGTCGCACTTGCAGACGCTTTCTGACGCCTCTGAAGCAGACGACGTTTGGAAACATGTGGCCAAAGGAGAAATTGCTCATGATGAATGGAGATTTTTCAGGTTTTTGTCACTATGTTTTCAAAGTCGTCTGGCTGCAGATTTGTTGTATGTGAGAAAGGGTTAAATATCCACCAGATCTCTTAAAAAGAGAGTGGTTTTTTTAGTTGGGACAAAAGACCCGTTGACTCCCCTTTATTTAGTCCATTGTTCCACAATATATGTAAAATTGCTTAATAATCGAGATCAATTCAATTTAAAAATGTTTATGCTCCTCCTGTATGCGCTTGCTTTCCAAACATTTTTCAAGATAGAAATATGTTTAACTGGCATACAGTAAACTCTATGCTCCGCTCGAACGATACCTTTGAAAAGAGTTATTTATTTTACCAGGGGTACATATAGAAGGTCACTGTCTAACATAAACATATCTCTAAGCATTTATGTCCAGGACAATTGGTGTCCGTCCCAATAAACAGTGTCAGCCAATGTCAATAAAAGTGTCCTTCACGTCTCCATTGCCCCCAAAGTGACAGAGTAACTGTAGTCTCTGTCTACCAGATATAAGCTTCCGCATTAGAGAAATAGACATCTAGAGACAGTGAAGCTCCTGTTTCAAGGCACATCTTATAATTGGAGCGGAGTGAAATTCGCTGGCCATTAGACAAGCCAGATAGACTCGAAAACCGACATCACCGTTCGGGTCATACAAAAGATCATAACAATGGTAGTAATGACGTGTCCCTCTTTTGCTCTCAGGATTAGCATTACGGCTCACTCGCTGTGCCAGGGTATACGGGGAAGAACTGGTAACTTACACAGACAGTGTCGGGATAACACTGCGTAATGTATCGACCAGATCAGCCTGCGCTGTCCGCGCAGACTGATCCGGCCGACACATTCCGCATTGAACACGTGTTGAAAGCGGCGTAAAACACCATACAGACAAATAACTAAAAAAAAATGTCCTTCGGTGCATTCTATAGTATTGATTGTTGAGGTGAGGGTTACAAAATTGCATAATTATAAATTAAGGTTGTTGCCGTTCCCATCTCAGTGTACTTTAACCCTTTCCCACCTGCAGACGAATTTTGACGCAAAAGCAGCAGACGAAACATTGTGGCCAAAGGTGATGAGCAATTCCTCCTTTGGCAACAATGTCTTAACTTTATTTAACAGTTAAGCTATCTTTTATGGAGATTTTTCAGGTTTTTGTCTCAATCTTTTCAAAGTCGTCTGCTGCAGATTTGTTGTGGGAAAGGATTAAACGACCTTATGGCGAACAGGGTAAGGTACTTTTCACACTGCGTGGGGTATCACATACTGATCTTAATCCTGGTTGGTCGCAAAGCCTCTATCTTAGAGTGATCGGTGGTTTTTTTTGGTGTGACGTGGCACGAGGTTTTTCCGGGAATCATTTCCAAAAGTCATGCTGGTGTTATTTGTCAACTTCCCTCGAGGTATTTGTTAGCCACTTCAAATTAGTATCACGCTGCTAGTAATGTGGCGGAGTGTCGTGTTGGGCTATTAGGGAAAATGACGAATCGCTCTCAACGTCATTCACCGCTTCGCCGAATGCGTATATCTAAAAGTGTGAATGTCTGAACAAAATGGCCGCGGACTATTTATTATTCGATAATATTGACCTGATAATTAGGTCAAATTACGCCAAATACATCCGCCGCCATGATGATGTAGCCAAATAGTTCCTAAACAACCTTTGTTTGCGCAGAAATGAGTGATTACCTTCAACAGAATGCATTGAATATATGACATTGAGTTTTAGTTAATTGTTAATGTGTACAGTATGCACTCGAAATGATTGATTTGATCATTTTTGTCCAAAATGACGGTTACAATTTTCTTGAGTTCTTACTTGAATAATGCATGACCCCCAGTTTTCTTTGGATTCTTTTAAAAGTTTAGAGGTAACTCTTTTCAATGCTATGAGTGTTCTAATCTCAGCAACGCTAAGAAAGGGTGACACTTATGGGTTGAAACTGGTTCGACAGAGCTATAGATAAGATTGCGTTTAGCATGTTCTAATAAATGTCCTATTCAAGCCAATAACCCGTGAGGCAATAGCAGCAGAAGACTTTTGAAAACATTGTGACCAAAGGTGAAATTGCTCATGATGAGGAATTTCTCCTTTGGCCACAATGTTTTCAACTATATATTTAACAATTAAGCTATCTTCTATGGAGATTTTTTCAGGTTTTTGTCACTATGTTTTCAAAGTCGTCTGCTGCAGATTTGTTGTATGAACGAAATGGCCGTGGATTATTTATTGTTCGATCATTTTGATCTTGTACTGATAAGTTTAAAGTGTCAATGTGTATTGGCTACGGAAAATTAATACCTATTGCAATTCTAAACATGCACATGAGCGTGGGGGAAAAACATAATATAAGCAAATTCAAGTATATCCAATAAGGCCAAATAACTGAGTGACTAATTTAATTATGAAGAACCTAGTTCTCGTGGGCGTTTTCGATTACAGCCGGAATATGACTGGCCTAGTTAAACCACGATAGGAAAGCATGAACTTAGAGATGTTGACAGCAGAAAGCAGAAATCCGAAGGTCTAGGTGATTTTCTTGAATTTATTACTATCTATACTTCTATATTGCCACTTATACAATTAAGAAGGAAAGGAAGTAAAAACTTGGTATTGCAGTGTGAACTCATAGGACGACAATACTTGGTCCATGCTCTGAATTTGCGCAGCTTGAACTGGTTCACCAACTTTATACAATTTAAACCTAGACGACTTAACCCTTTCCCTCATACGACAATTCTGCAGCAGACGCCTTTGAACACATTTTGTCAAAAATTAGAAAAATCTCTATAATTGAATGGATTTATAACCTATGACTAAAACATTGTGGCAAAAGGAGAAATTGCTCGTTTTGAGCAATTTCTTCTTTTGTCATTATGTTTTCAAATAGCCGTCTGCTGCAGAGGCGTCAGAAAGCGACTATGTGAGGGTAAGGGTTAAAGAAACTTTCGAAATACACCAGTGTCTGTCTAGATCCAATTTGGATGGTTGGGCATCGCTCTATTGTTCTCTTGTACATCTTGATTTAAGCCTTTCCCCATTGTATACGTATTTAGACGCATCTGCAGCAGACGACTTTTGCAAACATTGTGGCAAAAGAAGAAATGGCTCAAAACTAGCAATTTCTCCTTTTGCCACATTGTTTTCTCCTGTTTTTTAATAATTTAACTTTCAGTTATGGATATTGTCCACGTTTTTACCAAGATGGTTTCAAATTCGTCTGCTGCAGATTTGTTGTATGTGGGAAAGGGATACAGCAATGTCATGTATACACACTTGCTGAAAGTCGACGTTTTATGCTTCCAAAGAAAATAATTACTTCGTCTGTGAGCCTTTAATTTAAAACAAAAAACACCTCTCCTGATAAATATATACTGGCAGTATCTAGGTTTTGTCTGTAACAAGAAATTATATTTATTTGCCAGTCGCGTATGAGTCATGAGTCGTACACAGCGTGAAGCTCGGTGAACTCCAGATGGTGATCAACATTTTGAAATGTTCTAACTTCTGAACATATTGCTAATAGTGTCAACAAAGTAACTAATAATAAGTTTAAAATTATTTTGGCAGTAAATGTTGAAAAACTGTCAATTGCAAGACATGAACATGTATATAATTTGGCTTACTGGATATGTCCACTCAGTAAAAAAAGAAGCATAAACGATCAATGTTTATGGTACTGTAAAGTGAAATTATTAATCTGATTTTATCACAGAATTTTGATTCTAAAAGTTCAAGACAACTTTTGAACAGTTTTTCAAACTTTGACTATAATATCTATTTTATGGAGTTTAGCACCTTTAAACAAACCGACGGTTGTATGTTAGATGCTTGTATGTCTGCTAGTAAATGCTAAATTACAGTTTTATTGAGATCCATGATTGTCTTCCTTTATTTATTTTACATTATATGAGAAACAAACGTTCACCTTGTATGAATCTCGCTTGGTGTCTGCTTACTGGAGAGCGAATCAGTCCCCATATTATATTGGATAATACAGTAAAACCCCATTCCAACATTAAATTGGAAGATACTGTAAAACCCATTCCCACATTATATTGGATAATACAGTAAAAACCCAATTCCAACATTATATTGGATAATACAGTAAAACCCCATTTCAACATTAAATTGGAAGATACAGTAAAAGTCATTCCAACATTATATTGGATAATACAGTAAAAACCCTATTTCAACATTATATTGGATAATACAGTAAAACCCCATTTCAACATTAAATTGGAAGATACAGTAAAAGTCATTCCAACATTATATTTGATAATACAGTAAAACGCAATTCCAACATTATATTGGATAATACAGTGAAACGCCATTCCCATATTATATTGAACGATACAGTAAAACCCTATTCAAACATTATATTGAATGATACAGTAAAGCGCAGTCCCACATTATATTGAATGATACAGTAAATCCCCATTCCAACATTATATTGAATGATACAGTAAAACCCCATTCCCACATTATATTGGTTGATACAGTAAAACGCAGTCCATCATAATTTTGAATTATACAGTAAAACCCCATTCCCACATTATATTGAATGATACAGTAAAACTCAACTCCAACATTATATTAGATAATACAGTACAACGCAGTCCATCATAATTTTGAATGATACAGTAAAACCCCATTTTCACATTATATTCGTTGAAACAGTACAATTCATTCCAACATTATATTGGATAATACAATAAAACGCGGTCCATCATAATTTTGAATGTAACAGTAAAACCCCATTCCCACATTATATTGAATGAAACATTAAAACCCCAATCCAATATTATATTGGTTGATACAGTAAAACGCAGTTCATCATAATTTTGAATTTTAGAGTAAAACCCCATTCCCACATTATATTGAATGATACAGTAAAACTCATTTCAACATTATATTGGATACTACAGTAAAACGCAGTCAATCATAATTTTGAATTATACAGTAAAACCCCATTCCCACATTATATTGAATGATACAGTAAAACTCATTCCCACATTATATTGGATAATACAATAAAACGCAGTCCATCATAATTTTAAATGTTACAGTTAAACGCAGCCCATCATAATTTTGAATAATCCAGTAAACCCCATACCCACATTAAATTGGTCGATACAGTAAAACTCATTCCAACATTATATTGGATAAAACAGTAAAACGCAGTCTATCATAATTTTGAAAGATACAGTAAAACCCCATTCCCACATGAAATATGTTGATACCTCAAAACTCATTCCAACATTATATTGGATAATAATATAAAACGTAGTCCATCATGATTTTGAATGTTACAGTAAAACCCCATTCCCACATTATATTGGTTGATACAGTAAAACTCATTTCAACATAATACAGTAAAACGCAGTCCATCATACTTTTGAATGTTACAGTAAAACCCAATTCCCACATTATATTGGTTGATACAGTAAAACGTAGTTCATCATAATTTTGAATGTTACAGTAAAACCCCATTCCCACATTATATTGAATGATACAGTAAAACCCCATTCCCACATTATATTGAATGATACAGTAAAACCCCATTCCCACATTATATCGGTTGATACAATAAACCTCATTTCAACATGATATTGGATAATACAGTAACACGCAGTTCATCATAATTTTGAATGTTACAGTAAAACCCCATTCCAACATTATATTGAATGATACAGGAAAACCCCATTCCCACATTATATCGGTTGATACAATAAACCTCATTTCAACATGATATTGGATGTTACAGTAAAACCCCATTCCCACATTATATTGGTTGATACAGTAAAACTCATTTCAACATGATATTGGATAATACAGTAAAACGCAGTCCATCATACTTTTAAATGTTACAGTGAAACCCCATTCCCATATTATACTGATTGATACAGTAAAATTCATTTCAACATTATATTGGATAATACAGTAAAACGCAGGCTATCAAAATATTGAATGTTACAGTAAAACCCCATTCTCACATTATATTGGTGATACAGTAAAACTCATTTCAACATTATATTGGATAATACAGTCAAACGCAGTCCATCATACTTTTGAATGTTACAGTAAAACCCATGATACAGTAAAACGCAGTTCATCATAATTTTGAATGTTAGAGTAAAACCCCATTCCCACATTATATTGAATGATACAGTGAAACCCCATTCCCACATTATATTGAATGATACAGTGAAACCCAATTCCCACATTATATTGGTTGATACAGTAAAACTCATTTCAACATGATATTGGATAATACAGTAAAACGCAGTCCATCATACTTTTAAATGTTACAGTAAAACCCCATTCCCATAATATATTGGTTGATACAGTAAAAACACAGTCCCACATTATATTGAATAATACAGTAAAAACCCAGACCACATTATATTGGATGATACAGTAAAAACCCAGACCACATTATATTGGATGATACAGTAAAAACACAGTCCCACATTATATTGAATAATACAGTAAAAACCCAGACCACATTATATTGGATGATACAGTAAAAACCCAGACCACATTATATTGGATGATACAGTTAAAACCCAGACCAAATTATATTGAATGATACAGTAAAAACCCAGACCACATTATATTGGATGATACAGTTAAAACCCAGACCACATTATATTGGATGATACAGTAAAAACCCAGACCACATTATATTGGATGATACAATAACAACCCAGACCACATTATATTGGATGATACAGTAAAAACACAGTCCCACATTATATTGGATGATACAGTTAAAACCCAGACCACATTATATTGGATGATACAGTAAAAACACAGTCCCACATTATATTGAATGATACAGTAAAAACACAGTCCTACATTATATTGGATGATACAGTAAAAACACAGTCCCACATTATATTGGATGATACAGTTAAAACCCAGACCACATTATATTGGATGATACAGTAAAAAACCAGAGCACATTATATTGGATGATACAGTTAAAACCCAGACCACATTATATTGGATGATACAGTAAAAACACAGTCCCACATTATATTGAATGATACAGTAAAAACACAGTCCTACATTATATTGGATGATACAGTAAAAACACAGTCCCACATTATATTGGATGATACAGTTAAAACCCAGACCACATTATATTGGATGATACAGTAAAAACCCAGACCACATTATATTGGATGATACAGTAAAAACACAGTCCCACATTATATTGAATAATACAGTAAAAACCCAGACCACATTATATTGGATGATACAGTAAAAACCCAGACCACATTATATTGGATGATACAGTTAAAACCCAGACCAAATTATATTGAATGATACAGTAAAAACCCAGACCACATTATATTGGATGATACAGTTAAAACCCAGACCACATTATATTGGATGATACAGTAAAAACCCAGACCACATTATATTGGATGATACAATAACAACCCAGACCACATTATATTGGATGATACAGTAAAAACACAGTCCCACATTATATTGGATGATACAGTTAAAACCCAGACCACATTATATTGGATGATACAGTAAAAACACAGTCCCACATTATATTGAATGATACAGTAAAAACACAGTCCTACATTATATTGGATGATACAGTAAAAACACAGTCCCACATTATATTGGATGATACAGTTAAAACCCAGACCACATTATATTGGATGATACAGTAAAAAACCAGAGCACATTATATTGGATGATACAGTTAAAACCCAGACCACATTATATTGGATGATACAGTAAAAACACAGTCCCACATTATATTGAATGATACAGTAAAAACACAGTCCTACATTATATTGGATGATACAGTAAAAACACAGTCCCACATTATATTGGATGATACAGTTAAAACCCAGACCACATTATATTGGATGATACAGTAAAAAACCCAGACCACATTATATTGGATGATACAGTAAAAACACAGTCCCACATTATATTGAATAATACAGTTAAAACCCAGACCACATTATATTGGATGATACAGTAAAAAACCCGGACCACATTATATTGGATGATACAGTTAAAACCCAGACCACATTATATTGGATGATACAGTAAAAACACAGTCCCACATTATATTGGATGATACAGTTAAAACCCAGACCATATTATATTGGATGATACAGTAAAAACACAGTCCTACATTATATTGAATAATACAGTAAAAACCCAGATCACATTATATTGGATGATACAGTAAAAAACCCAGACCACATTATATTGGATGATACAGTTAAAACCCAGACCAAATTATATTGGATGATACAGTAAAAACACAGTCCCACATTATATTGAATAATACAGTTAAAACCCAGACCACATTATATTGGATGATACAGTAAAAAACCCGGACCACATTATATTGGATGATACAGTTAAAAGCCAAACCACATTATATTGGATGATACAGTTAAAACCCAGACCACATTATATTGGATGATACAGTTAAAACCCAGACCACATTATATTGGATGATACAGTTAAAACCCAGATCACATTATATTGGATGATACAGTTAAAACCCCAATCCCACATTATGTTGGATGATACAATAACAACCCAGACCACATTATATTGGATGATACAGTAAAAACCCAGACCACATTATATTGAATAATATACAGTTAAAACCCAGACCACATTATATTGGATGATACTGTTAACACACAGTCCCACATTATACTGGGTGATACAGTTAAACCCCAAACCACATTATATTGGGTGATACTGTTAACACACAGTCCCAAATTATGTTGGATGATACAGTAACAACCAGACCACATTATATTGGGTGATACTGTTAACACACAGACCACATTATATTGGGTGATACTGTTAACACACAGTCCCACATTATGTTGGATGATACAGTAACAACCCAGACCACATTATATTGGATGATACAGTAAAAACCCAGACCACATTATATTGAATAATACAGTTAAAACCGAGACCACATTATATGGATGATACAGTAAAAACCCAGACCACATTATATTGGATGATACAGTAAAAACCCAGACCATTTATATTGGATGATACAGTAAAAACCCAGACCACATTATATTGAATAATACAGTTAAAACCCAGACCACATTATATTGAATGATACTGTTAACACCCAGACCACATTATATTGAATAGTACAGTTAAAACTCAGACCACATTATATTGAATGATACAGTTAAAACCTAGACCACATTATATTGAATGATACTGTTAAAACCCAGACCACATTATATTGAATGATACAGTTAAAACCCAGACCACATTATATTGAATGATACTGTTAAAACCCAGACCACATTATATTGAATAATACAGTTAAAACCCAGACCACATTATATTGAATGATACAGTTAAAACCCAGACCACATTATATTGAATGATACAGTTAAAACCCAGACCACATGATATTGGATGATACAGTAAAAACCCAGACCACGTTATATTGAATAATACAGTTAAAACCCAGATCACATTATATTGAATAATACAGTTAAAACCCAGACCACATTATATTGGATGATACAGTAAAACCCCAAACCACATTATATTGGATGATACAGTTAAAACCCAGACCACATTATATTGGATGATACAGTGAAAACCTAGACCACATTATATTGGATGATACAGTAAAAACCCAGACCACATTATATTGGATGATACAGTAAAAACCCAGACCACATTATATTGGATGATACAGTAAAAACCCAAACCATATTATATTGGATGATACAGTAAAAACCCAGACCATTTATATTGGATGATACAGTAAAAACCCAGACCATTTATATTGGATGATACAGTAAAAACCCAGACCACATTATATTGAATAATACAGTTAAAACCCAGACCACCTTATATTGAATGATACAGTTAAAAGCCAGAGCACATTATATTGAATGATACTGTTAAAACCCAGACCACATTATATTGGATGATACAGTTAAATCCCAGACCACATTATATTGGATGATACAGTAAAAACCCAGACCATTTATATTGGATGATACAGTACAAACCCAGACCACATTATATTGGATGATACAGTAAAAACCCAGACCACATTATATTGAATAATACAGTTAAAACCCAGACCACATTATATTGAATAATACAGTTAAAACCCAGACCACATTATATTGAATGATACAGTTAAAACCCAGACCACATTATATTGAATGATACTGTTAAAACCCAGACCACATTATATTGGATGATACAGTTAAAACCCAGACCACATTATATTGGATGATACAGTAAAAACCCAGACCATTTATATTGGATGATACAGTAAAAACCCAGACCACATTATATTGGATGATACAGTAAAAACCCAGACCATTTATATTGGATGATACAGTAAAAACCCAGACCACATTATATTGAATAATACAGTTAAAACCCAGACCACATTATATTGAATGATACAGTTAAAACCCAGACCACATTATATTGAATGATACTGTTAAAACCCAGACCACATTATATTGGATGATACAGTTAAAACCCAAACCACATTATATTGAATAATACAGTTAAAACCCAGACCACATTATATTGGATGATACAGTAAAAACCCAGACCATTTATATTGGATGATACAGTAAAAACCCAGACCACATTATATTGGATGATACAGTAAAAACCCAGACCACATTATATTGAATAATACAGTTAAAACCCAGACCACATTATATTGGATGATACAGTAAAAACCCAGACCACATTATATTGAATAATACAGTTAAAACCCAGACCACATTATATTGGATGATACAGTAAAAACCCAGACCACATTATATTGGGTGATACTGTTAACACACAGTCCCACATTATATTGGATGATACAGTAAAAAGCCAAACCACATTATATTGGGTGATACTGTTAACACACAGTCCCACATTATGTTGGATGATACAGTAACAACCCAGACCCCATTATATTGGGTGATACTGTTAACACACAATCCCACATTATACTGGGTGATACAGTAAAAACCCAGACCACATTATAATGAATGATACAGTTAACACACAGTCCCACATTATATTGGATGGTCGTGCGTTCGAATGAAATCTGGGACAATAACTGAAATCCGATTATTGTAAAATTCATCATGATTAATGCCGTTCGTCTTCCATCCATTTGGTCAGAGTTTAAGTAGCAGTCCAGCTAAGAATCATGCTGGGGGCGATTTATCCAAAGTCTAGAATCATTAATTTCTTTTGCTAAATAGATTCAAAATGATGTGAAACTAATATAATTGACAAGGTGCGGGTCAAAATTCAATCCGTTGCCATGGTAATAGCTGTACTTTAGTTTATTTAAAAATAGGAAGATAGTCGGCTGCCCGGGAAACTGTTGGGTAGAGTATACGATAGCCAGGAAGCAGTTCTGGATTTACCACTATTTTCCCCTAAAGGTAAAATTCCGATTTAACTCATTATCTAAGAGACTTAACCCGAGAAATTTCGTTGCATCAAAATTGACATTTTGCAAGGAAGAAATGAACAGTAATTATGTTACATTTACGTGATAATGTACTTGGCTTCTTCTTTTATGGGTCTTTCCAGAAATCAAGATTATAAACACGAAATCTGAAAATTTAAACTGACATCATTGTTCGTTTTGTCTACATGCATCTTCTTTGAACATAACAGAAATCATATAAAGTTATGGAATTAAATATGATACTTTCTCTTTGGAATTAAAAACTGACGTACCGTTGTCGATTAAATCCACTCCCACATAAAGACGCATTTTGCCGGCTCTACAGCAGACGATTTTTGAAAACGTTTTGACAAAAGTAGAAATTTGCTCAAAACGGGCAATTTCTCCTTTTGTCACAACCTTTTCAACTTTATTCATTATATAAACTTTCATTTTGAGATGTTTCATGCTTTTTGGCTTTTTGTTTTCAAAATCGTCTGCTGCTGATTATGTATACGTGTATCTAGAAAAGGGTTAAAGGAACCATTAGTACGAGCCCTCCATAATATAAGTTTGTTTTAAGGTTTTTAATTAAAAAGGACAAAGTGTCCTTCTTGTACAAACAGTTAACCATTTCCCACATACAAGCGCCTTTTGACGCATCTACAGCAAATCATTTTGAGTCCAACAATCGACTATATAGTCTATTGTTGGAAGGTAGCCAGTTGCTTGAGAACAATGTTGTGTAGAGTACAGGTGCAACAAAGCAAGGAACCACACGTTACGTGAACTTGCCGCTTAACCCTTTCCCTCATATTGACGCTTTCTGACGCCTCTACAGCAGACGGCTTTTTGAAAACATAGTGACAAAAGAAGAAATTGCTCAAAACGAGCAATTTCTCCTTTTAATACAATGTTTTTTTCCACTTTTAGTCATAGGTTATCCATTCAATTATAGAGATTTTCTATTTTTGGACAAAATACGTTCAAATTCGTCTGCTGCAGAATTGTCGTATGAGGGAAAGGGTTAACTCTAACGCGTCGATAGAGAACATCCTGATTAAACTGCACGAAGGCGCAAGCTGATCCGGCTGTGCGCTGATTTGTAAAGCTTTCATTTTAGCCATGTAAGGCACAAAAAAAAGCCGAACCCCTGGCGGCCATGTTTTTCTACCAATCAATCAACATGGTCTGAAAGAATCCGATAAAGGTCCCCCTAGGAATTATTCTACAAAAAATATTCGAAAAGCAGGGAGATCATTTTGAAGGAGATAATTAAAAGTTATCACTATAGCTATATAAGGCAAAACATTCCCATCATCAGGCAATTCCGTTTTGCGACCAATCAACATTCTCTAATGAATCATTGAGAAAGTCACCTAATGAACATTACTACATAATTATTTAGAAATCGGTCTGATACTTTCAAAGAAGTTTTAAAAAAGTTTTCGCTATGGGATAACGGCCCCGCCACCTGGCGGCCATGTTTTTGGACCAATCAACATGGCTTGAAGGAATCTGATAGAGGGTCACCCAATGAACACTCTTACAACATTAATTGGAATTTGGCAAGCAACTTATGGAGAAGAAGACTATTAAAGTTTTCACTATAGAAATATAAGGCAAAACAGCCCCGCTCTCTGGCGGATACTTATATTCGACCAATCAACATGGCTTAAAGGGATCTGATGGAGGGTCACCAAAGTATCATTTTTATAAGATTATTTTGAAATCTGCCAGACACTTTTGGAGGAGAAGATGGTGGTGTCGTGGTGCGGATTGATTGACTGTTTGGTGCTTTACGCCGGTTTTTAACACGTTTCCAGTTGTATCATGGCGTTTCCTGCGCAAGTTACAACTGGTCGATTTATCTTGACACCAGCAAGTCAGTCGATAGAGTTAACCAACATTCCTAAGCGCCAAGGAGGGAATATCATTACTACCATCTTTAAATTCTGGTATGACTTAAAGTTTTCACTATAGAAATATAAGGCAAAACAGCCCCGCTCCCTGGCGGATACTTATATTCGACCAATCAACACGGCTTAAAGGGATCTGATGGAGGGTCACCAAAGTATCATTTTTATAAGATTATTTTGAAATCTGCCAGACACTTTTGGAGGAGAAGATGGTGGTGTCGTGGTGCGGATTGATTGACTGTTTGGTGCTTTACGCCGGTTTCAACACGTTTCCAGTTGTATCATGGCGTTTCCTGCGCAAGTTACAACTGGTCGATTTATCTTGACACCAGCAAGTCAGTCGATAGAGTTAACCAACATTCCTAAGCGCCAAGGAGGGAATATCATTCCTACCATCTTTAAATTCTGGTATGACCAAGCCGAGTATCGAACCCGCGACCTTCCGCTCCTTGACAACCGATTCGGTGGTCTAGTGGTACATTGTCCATCTCCGGTGTGAAAGGTTTCGATCCCCGGTCGGGTCATGCCAATCCTCACCATTATACCACTGAGGGCGTTTAATTTATTTTTGATTTATTCGGAAATTACAAAAAGGGTGAGATGAACATCATAAATTAACAGGGACAATTATTCGTTTATTTCCATCATATTTTGTTTTTAAAGACTTTAATTATCGAAATTATCTCACCAAACTATACTAATCACTTTTCCAATATAAAATGATATACCATTTCCTTCATAGATTTTAGAAACTAGAAAAGACAATAACAATTGCTCGTTTCTCATTGAAGCATATTCGCTCCGTCTAAAATTAAATTAGATTTTGTAAAATTTAAAGTCCTTTCTTTCAGACATTTGTTTCATTATTCCAAAAGATTTGATAAATTCCCTTAAGTGCGTGATTTGTTAGCACTTTCCCATGTGTATGCCGTCTTGACGCATATGCAGCAGACGAATTTTGAAAATAAATTAGGCAAAGGAGAAATCTCTCATAATGTTAACAATTTCTCCTTTTCCCACAAAGGTATCTATTTTATTATTTTTTCAAGAAATATATCGTAATTTATAGAGAGTTTCCATATGTTTCCCCTAACTACTGTATAATTGTTGTATGTGGGCAAGGGTTAACCCTTTCCCACATACAACAAATCTGCAGCAGACGACTTCGAAAACATACCCGAACAAATATGGAAACTCGTTTTTAAACGAAAGTACAATATTTGAATAGAGTTGAAAACATTGCGACAAAAGGAGATATTGCAATTTCTTCTTTTGTAGGCATGTTTTAAAACAGCCGTCTGCTGCAGAAGCGTCAGAAAGCGTTTATACGAGGGAAAGGGTTAACGGAGAGTAAACATTGTTGCAAAAGGAGAAAATGCTCATAATGAGCAATTTCTCCTTTTCCACAATGTTTTATCTTTATTTAATTATCTATAGAGAGTTTGTATATGTTTGCCTAGATATATGTTCACGAATCGTCATTTGTAGCAAGTGCGGGGAAAGTGTAAACGGAGAAGAAACGGTTTGCGTTTTGAAAGCCTTTCAGTGATTAACGAGCGTGCAATGAAATTACAACATTTTCTCCTGTAAACCATATCGTGCTACACGTCACACTTTCCAAAAACATTTCTAAGAAAATAATTAAATTGTTAAACTAATGGCACAATGATACTGATAAATGGGGCTTTGCAGTCATCGTTATTTAATAGTTATGTTATTCCATCTCTGGTTTGTACCAATTAATTACTTCCTTTTATGTTGCATTGTGTTTATGGCTTGAAAAGGAATGGAAACTGGACACTCGCACCAAATTTTCAGAAAACTCGATCACTTATAGAATCTAAGTTAGAACTTTTTCCGTGGTTTCCGCGCTGATAATAATAATAATAATAATAACACTTTAATTTTAGATTGTGACTCATTAAGCCAATGGTTGTTTTACAATTTGGTCATCTTGATAGCCCCTGGATCACTTATCGAATCTAAGTTAGAACTTTTTTCGTGGTTTCCGCGCTGATAATAATAATATTAATAACAATAATTAGAATAATAATGATGATAATAATAATAATAATAATAATAATAATAATGATAACACTTTAATTTTAGATTGTGACTCATTAAGCCAATGGTTGTTTTACAATTATGTCATCTTGATAGCTGACAGAAAAACAATAACACTCCACACCCTCCATCAAAAAGCCAAACAAATCAGTATATACTTAGAGTATATAAACAAGAGCGCCGTAGAGCTGCCGTAGAGCGAACGCCAATGTAAGTCTGCTTTTTTCTAAGTCGAAAAAGAGGCATTGCTGACTAATTATTAAAGCCAGAGTTATGTAACTTGGTATAGCCATGCGTAATAATCCAAGGGACATCTGTACCAAGTTTCATTTATAAAAATAACGGGTTTTGAGTTACGGTTCAAGGGTTGTGATGACGCAGACGACGCAGACATCACAGACGACGACTAAAAACAGACGAGCTAAAAATCGAACATAGGGAAACACGAAGGATTTGAGGTATGAAGATATTGATTATTTCAGCTTCTTGATTTAATTAATTTGTACACGGAGTTGCTTTCCCCCCATACGACAATTATGCAGCAGACGACTTTGAACATATTTTGTCAAAACATCTCTATAATTGAATGGATAACCTGTGACTAAAAGTGTTGCAATTTCTTCTTTTGTTACTATGTTTTCAAAAAGCCGTCTTCTGCAGAGGCGTCAGAAAGTGTCTATATGAGGGAAAGGGTTAATCATATTTAAGATGATCTTTCTCTTTTCAAGATGTAAGAATTACGCCTATCTATGGACGATAGGGGAGGTAAATGTTGCCATTAATTTAAATTTAAATTTAAATGTAGTCACCTATGACTAAAGGTGGAGCAATTTCTTCTTTTGTCACTATGTTTTCAAAAAGCAGTCTGCTGCAGAGGTGTCAGAAAGCGTCTATATGAGGGAAAGGGTTAATCATATTTAACATGATCTTTCTCTTTTCAAAATGTAAGAATTACGCCTATCTATGGACGAAAGGGGAGGTAAATGTTGCCATTAATTTAAATCGTCCGATGGGCGGCTTTAACGTGACTATATTGTAATACTGGTACATATACTTTCTTTCACTGGGTCTCGAGAGCATGTATTTTATTTGACTTCCGGATCCGATATGCCACCAGTATAGAGCCAGGACATCCTCGTGACCCCCGCCGTCTGATCAGTATCTTTACTATTTGTTACTCAATTCAACATTGTTATTTTAATATATATTCATAGAATTGGCTGTGGAATTTTTCGAAATGCACAATTGAGGAAGTTTTTTCCCCCGGCAAATAACAAAGTAACGCTTCTTATTCCGAGATATTTCAATATGTTTAGCCACACTATTTTCAAAAAAGTATGTCACAGTTGTAAAACAAATACGTCTGTATGCGGGAAATGGTTAGATATTTCAATAAGTTATTGATTGATTGGGGTTTAACGCCGTTTTTAACAATTTCTAAGATATATCACGGCGGCCAGTTCACCTACTCATGCATTTCCTGGTTTGCTCACACCAGTACTCCACACAACAATCTTCCCAAGCAACTGGCTGCTTTTCCAAATAGACTTAGCCCATTGGTGGAAGACGAATGACGCATGTCGTATTGACTTTTGTCAATCGTCGGAAAGAAAGTTCGCCGAGCCGGGATTCGAACTCACAACCCTGGATTGACAGTCCGCGTCGCTACCGACTGAGCTACCGGGGCTCGGTTTCAATAAGTTAACCCAAACTATTTAAAAAAAAATATGTCACAATTGTAAAACAATGCGTCTGTATGTTGGAAATGGTTATACTGGTTCCCTTATATTTTAATAAAATAACTCTTTGTAATAGATTTATTAGTTTCGACGGGTCTTCTACGTTCCATCTCAATTACTGACCTTTCCCTTTTTACCCATTTCCCGCATGCCCATGGTTTTTAACAAATCTGCAAGGACACATATTGAAAGCGTTGTGTCAAAAATAGAATGTGCTCACAATGAGCAATTTATCCTTTTATCAGATTGTTCAACTCTATACAACTCTATTAGTTTATTTCATATATAACTTAGATAGTTACAATGTCCTCTACATCCAATTCGTTGAAGATGGGAAAGAGATCAATACAATTCTTTTCTTGAAATAGTTGACGAATAACGATCTTGGTAAACCTCTCTTCATAGTGAACCACTAAACACACTTCGGTATTAAATACACGAGTAACGATAGGATCGAATTAAATGACAATTATTTTCATTAACCACTTCCAAGATACCTAGAACATTAAAGGCTTGTGCAGCAGACGGCATTTGAAACCATCCTGATTAAAGAAAGAATTGATTGCTCATAATTACTTTTTTGTTTTTCCCCGTGCAACATTTCCAACTATTAGTCAAACATAATATTTGAAACTTTTATAGAAATGTCGTTGATATTTTTAAGATATTTCCCAAAAATGCCATTTTGTATTTGGATAAAACAATTAAAAAAAAAATCGGTTCTTTCAGGACAAGCCAATGCCATGCATACCGAGGGCTTGGCGTTAAACGGCGTTAAACGGCTGTAACTAATATTGGTATTTTTTTTACCAAGGTTAATCTTGTATAAAGTGTATTTATACATTTGATTTTGCATATCATTGTATCTTCAGATGTTGAAGACTCTACTGAGCCGGTACATTCGCGCAGTCTCACTAAAGTCTTCACTGCCTGGCCATATGTGAGATAGACCTAAGTGTTTCTTCTGATAATAAAACTAGACCTGTAGCCCGACTATTAATCCTCCAATAAAAACTGAAGAGATGATAAGACGTTAAATCCCAAGACGCGGCTCATTTATATATTTATATATCTCGAAACCATCTAGTTCCCTCGAAATGTACCAACTTACTAGCTTACTTACTGTCCAGTATGTCTAGTTGACATGTAACGCAGCACAAACACGATCTCCACTTCTGTCTGGACCATCTTCTGAACGGATCACCAAGTCCGGTTGATGTTCTTCTGTTTCTTCTCTACAGTGCGTCGTCAGGTGTTTTAGGCATTTCGTTTTACATTCTGGTGCCTTATATAAGCCTATTTGTGTAATAAGTCTAGGGAAAGGGTTAGGGTAAGGGTTAGAGCTAAGGTTTTGACTAGGGATAGGGTTAGGATAAAGGTTAGGGCTAATGTTAGGACTAGGGTTAGGGTCAAGCCTGGGTCGGACTTTTTTCTATACAAATTCCCAATGCATTTCCATTTTCTCGTCCTCATTCTCTCCGTATTTTCTAATTAACTATGACTATATTTATTTTAGACCTTGTCAGACCAAGCTTTTCAATTAATTCTTCTTAGGTTTGTTTCGTGTGCGGACGACTGATAGTAAGTGAAGGTCATTTGATGTCATTCGACAGTATTCTGAGTCATATATGAGGACCGATGGTACACAGCTTTGATATAACTTTGTATTTTCGGCGATAGCTGTTTAACCTCAGCTTTGACATAGATGTTAAACAAATGATCTAGAGTGTAGAC
This sequence comes from Serripes groenlandicus, assembly GCA_031761405.1. Classification (NCBI taxonomy): domain Eukaryota; kingdom Metazoa; phylum Mollusca; class Bivalvia; order Cardiida; family Cardiidae; genus Serripes; species Serripes groenlandicus. Next base: position 163,878,680 of record JASEVX010000001.1, on the reverse strand, counting down.
CAATCAAATGTTGTATTTAATGAATAATGTCGAAGAATAAAGGAAATAAAACGTTCGATTGGTTCATAGTTAAGTTGGCGATCCTACGAGAGGCACTAATAAGGTGAAGTTTTAAAATGAAATGTTCTGCATACTAACAACCTTTAATTGTTTCCCTTAAGAAATAATTTCAGTGAAAACAATCAGTAAAAACGTATGAAATATAATATTTAAGAGCAAAATATTAATTATTTTTGAAACATAAGTTAGAGTTATTTATCGTCAATTGGAACTTATACACCTCTTGCGAGCCTCGAGTAATCTCCAGTCATGTGAAATATTCTCGGCCTTGAATACGCATGTTCCATTTCTTAGTGTTTTCTCATATTGATCGCCGTTTATCTTTTTTAAAGATATTTCTTGTTTCTTTTTACGGTATTGCATTGATCGCCATACAGTGTTCAACAACCGAGCGGCACTTCTTTGTTCATACACTTCTTTAATACATGTAGCATAATTATCCTTCATTACCCAAATATATGACTTCTGGAATTGTTGGAAGATCGTTCCCATTAACTTGGATATCTGTTGGATTAGATTTCGTTAACTCTTTCCGTGTCGAATGTTCATCAATTAGAATATTCCATGTTCAAAATCGGGCGCCTCCATTTTTCATTTCTTTAACCCTTTCCCTCATATGACAAATCTGCAGCAGACGACTTCGGACATAATTTGTAAAAAAAATGGAAAATCTCTATAATTGAATGGATAACCTATGACTAAAAGTGGAAAACATTTAGGCAAAAGGAGAAATTGCTCGTTTTGAGCAATTTCTTCTTTTGCCACAATGTTTTCAAAAAGCCGTCTGCTGCAGAGGCGTCAGAAATCGCCTATATGAGAGAAAGGGTTAAAGAGTATTGGACTATTTTGATAACTAAAATGAATTTTGAAGATCATCCCTATTGATTTGGATATATGTCGGATTATTTTTCGTCATCTCTGTCTGTGTCGATTTTTATCAAGTAGACTATTTATTCCATGCTCAAAATCGGACGGCTCTATTTTTTATTTCTATAAAGAGTATTGGACTATTTTCATAACTAAAATGCAAAAAATGCTGATTGCAAGGGAGACAGTTTGTTATGAGCTGTCTGAATTGAATCTGTATTGTTTGGTGAAACCTCAATTTTGCGTGTGGCGCCGAAAGTGTTTACATTGTATTGTTTTATTTCTGAGAGTTTTGAAAACATTGTTGCAAAAGAAGAAATTGCTCATCATGCCAAATGATTGCAAACATATTCAATAGTCATACATTCATTTAAAATGATTTTCAATATTTCAGACGTGATAATTTCAAAGTCGTCGGCTTCAGATTTGTTGTATGTGGGAAAGGGATAAGTCCTTGTTCTGATTTTAAGAAGTACTGTGAACTCACGATAACTCGAACAATGGAATAATCGAATAGATCGTTTGACTCGAACTTTTTCCAGAAACGGGTCTCTTGTGCATTTTTTTCATATGAGCCGTCCCGCGAGAAAACCAACAGTGTGGACTCCGCGTAAAGTTTCGACCCAGATCAACCTAAGCATGCCGCGCAGGCTTACCCGGAAAGACACTTTTCACCTCCTGTAAATTTTCTGTTTCAGGAATCACTACTCTTTAACTCTATCCCCTGAGACGGAATGTGTCGGCCCGGATCAGTCTGCGCGGACTGCGCAGGCTGATCTGGTTCGATACATTACGCAGATGCAATAATGGTGGTTTTCTCGCAGGACAGCTCATTTGGTTGTATCATTGGCTCGCTTTTCATAACGAACATTTAGTATACATGAATTACTAAGCTGACAATACATAAATTAATTAAGTATTATTCCAGCAATCACTCGAACACGTCGATAACTCGAAGGTAATTTTGGGTCCCTTCCAGTTCCATTTTTAGTGATTCCATTGTATTATGTCTCATGTCCCAACCAACCAGATTGTTAGAACGTTCTGCAGACATACGACAGCCTTGTCTTTCTATAGCTTGTATTATAGGTTATTGCATCAATATGGGAAAATATTGTGTTGGACGAGTTCCTTCGGCTGAGTTGCCCGAGCTTGCGAGGGCACTCCGCCGAAGGAACGAGTCCCAACACAATAGATTCCCATAATCATGCAATAACCTTTTTATTGTATAATTTGATATTGGCTATTTAAAATGTGTCGTTTTGTTTGTTTTAAACACGTCACACTTATTAGAAAATTAACAGTCGTTTTGTATTGCTCAGATAAATAAACATTAACGATATATCGCGCATTTATACTCTCCTTTACGCTGGTTGCTAAGGTCGCGGAAAATATAATTTACGAACCGCCATTGTTGTCGACTCGAAATTGGAATCGTCGACAAAATGATGTGTAACGCCTTTTCTAACAGTGTTTTTCATTAAGAACTCGTGTATTATCTTATTCTTGTATTTACGCCTGGACATTTGTTTTTTTATTACGATTTAGATGCCCCTTTAAAAGGGCCTTTTGACCTCGCAGTATGTTCAGTAAAGCGAACACACATCTTTGATATACATATAAAGGCTACTGCGTTGATAAACTTCACATCGGAGGATAACAAAACAAATCTGAAGACCTACCTTTAAAACAATCATTTGCTTATTCATCCTAGCAGTTATGAATCCCTCTTTATTTGTTGATACACTTATAATAGATCGTCAACGACAATCAAAACAACACTCGAGCAATATTATTGATGTACACGTCACATTATTACGTCAGAAACTACGTACGTATTTACTAGCATAGCTAACGCTATAAATAGACCAGATTGGGTTTTGTGTATGTCTATCGATTTTTCACTACGTGCCATCTATAAAAGATGTACCAAACAATGTACTACGAACCGTATAAGCACAGCTTTTTCCTAGGACTATCAGAGAGTCGAACCTTGAGCAGATCACATCTGTAAACTGATTCAAGTCCCGTCTACATTGATACACAGTCTAAACAACACATATGTTTTTTTTATTTCATTTATATTTGTTAATATGCCTAATTAGTTGATTTCACAGTACAGGGTCAATAACCTATAATATTGCACGGGTTGATATTGCACTGGAATCTTTTAACGTGACGCTAAGGACGGAACTATTTCCATACACTAACGTTACAAAGCGCTCTCATCCAACCTTTCATGATTTAGAGACCAGCTAACTTATACTTCTACTGTGTTACTGTCAGGGCTTAGTGCATCGCAGGCAAATTAAGCCATTAAAATGGTTAAAACAACTAATTAGGCACATTTACAAATATAAATGAAATAAAAAAACATCTGTGTTGTTTAGGCTGTGTATCAATGTAGACGGGACTTGAATCAGTTTACAGATGTGATCTGCTCAAGGTTCGACTCTCTGATAGTCCTAGGAAAAAGCTGTGCTTATACGGTTCGTAGTACATTGTTTGGTACATCTTTTATAGATGACACGTAGTGAAAAAATCGATAGACAAAACCCAATGTGGTCTATTTATAGCGTTAGCCACGTATGTAGTTTCTGACGTAATAATGTGACGTGTACATCAATAATATTGCTCGATTGTTGTTTTGATTGTGGTTGACGATCTATTATAAGTGTATCAACACATAAAGAGGGATTCATAACTATTAGGATGAATAAGCAAATGATTGTTTTAAAGGTAGGTCTTCAGATTTGTTTTGTTATCCTCCGATGTGAAGTTTATCAACGCAGTAGCCTTTACATGTATATCAAAGATGTGTGTTCGCTTTACTGAACATACTGCGAGGTCAAAAGGGCATCTAAATCGTAATAAAAAAACAAATATCCAAGCGTAAATACAAGAATAAGATAATACACGAGTTATTAATGAAAAACACTGTTAGAAAAGGCGTTACACATCATTTTGTCGACGATTCCAAGTTCGAGTCGACAACAATGGCGGTTCGTAAATTATATTTTCCGCGACCTTAGCAACCAGCGTAAAGGAGAGTATAATTGCGCGATATATCGTTAGGTAATGTTTATCTGAGCAATCCAAAACGACTGTTAATTTTCTAATAGTGTGACGTGTTTAAAAAAACAAAAAAAAAACCGACACATTTTAAATAGCCAATATCAAATTATACAATAAAAAGGTTATTGCATGATTATGGGAATCTATTGTGTTGGGACTCGTTCCTTCGGCGGAGAACCCTCGCAAGCTCGGGCAACTCAGCCGAAGGAACTCGTCCAACACAATATTTTCCCATATTGATGCAATAAACTATAGTATTGTGTTTTATCATCTTGTTTAATTGCACAGGCGGTGATAATATTTTTTTAAGAAAAATCTAAAAAAAATCATACGAGACTTGTATAATCATGTTTAACGAGAACTTACAAAAAAAAAAGTTATTAATATCACGTGTTCACGGTCTCCTGGCACTCGTTTCCAAATTCAATTTTCACAGTAAATATGATTTTCTCGGCAAAATGGTTCCATCTTCCCGCATCTAAATAAGTGAAAATGACTCGTGAATCAATAACATTCCTTCTTCTATTTCAGAGCCTATCATTTAAACGAATACCAAACCTATCATATCAGAACTGAACCTAGATACATTAGTTCCGTATAAATCGTGTTATACAATCCTTATTTGACATTTAACCCTTTGACTGCTGGAGCCGAATATGCGACGCCAGTGCCAGACATATAGAACCAAGTCAGCCGGCGCATCCGTGCTGTCTAATCGGGTTCTGTACTGTTGGCTAATCAACACAAATATTTGTATCCCCTTTCTCTCATACAGACACTTTCTGACGCCACTGTAGCAGACGGCTTTTTGAAAACATATTGACAAAAGAAGAAATTGCTCAAAACGAGCAATTTCTCCTTTTGCCACAATGTTTTCCACTTCTAGTCATAGGTTATCTATTCAATTAAAGAGATTTTCTATCTTTTTTACAAAATATGTTCAAAGTCGTCTGCTGCAGAATTTTCGTATGAGGGAATGGGTTAATATACCTAGAATTGGCAATGGACACTACCAAATGCAAAGCAGGACATAGTCAATTTTAAAAATTCAGCATTTAAAATGTTAAACATCTTTGTCAGCATTTAAAATGATAAAAATGTTTGTCAACATTTAAAATGTTTAACATGTATGTCAGCATTTAAAATGTTAAAAAGGTTTGTCAGCATTTAAAATGTTAAACGTGTCTGGGACATGATTTAGATGAGTACTGAAACATGTTGCTTTGCTTCAGTAATACTAGAGATATCGTGCAGACTTATTTAAGCCTCTGAATTATTATGATGTTTCACTTTTTATGGTGGGCATCGATTTTACTCGACGAGAACATGTCAAAATAGTTTTGTTTCGTTATCAATAAAAAGCGAATGAGCTATATTTCATTAAATGTGAACTAGCCGCGAGAGTCAATTTTAAAAATTCATCATTTAAAATGTTAAACATGTTTGTCAGCATTTAAAATGTTAAAAATGTTTGTCAGCATTTAAAATGTTAAAAAAGGATGTCAGCATTTAAAATGTTAAAAATGTTAAAAATGTTTGTCAGTATTTAAAATGTTAAAAATAGATGTCAGCATTTAAAATGTTAAAAATGTTAAAAATGTTTGTCAGCATTTAAAATGTTAAAAATAGATGTCAGCATTTAAAATATTAAAAATGTTAAAAATGTGTGTCAGCATTTAAAATGTTAAACGTGTCTGAGACATGATTTTAATGAGTACTGCAACATGTGGCTTTGCTTCAGTAATACTAGAGATGTCGTTGGGGGAAATACACCAATGTACGCAGGCTTATGTAAGCCTCTGAATTATCATGATGTTTCACTTTTTATGGTGGGCATCGATTTTAGTCGACGAGAAAATGCCAAAATAGTTTTGTTTCGTAATCAATAAAAAGCGAATGAGCTATATTTTATAAAACGTGAACTAGCCGCGATAGGTCAATCGGTAACGACGTGGTAACGATTCAGTGTAGTGGGTTCGATTCCCTGCTCGGCCATTCGTTCTGTCCGACGTTTGACGAAATATATATTTTTACATTGTAACTGTCGTCTTGCGACTTCCATCAATGAGCTAAGAGTCATTTGTGAACGTAGCCAGTTACCTAGGAAGATTGTTGTGTTTTCTACTGGTGCGATATAACCAGTGAACATATGGTTACGGAATCCGGTAACCGGGACATAACTCGTGGCACTGTTTCCAAGTGTGAACCTTAAAGCTGATTGACAAAGTGCCACTATCCAGGTATTGGGAATGGTCTTAACCCATTCCCTCATACGACAATTCTGCAGCAGACGACTTTGAACAAATTTTGTCAAAAAATGGAAAATCTCTATAATTGAATGGATAACCTATGACTAAAAGTGGAAAACATTGTGTCAAAAGGAGAAATTGCTCGTTTTGAGCAATTTCTTCATTTGTCACTATGTTTTCAAAAAGCCGTCTGCTGCAGAGGCGTCAGAAAGCGTCTATATGAGGGAAAGGGTTAATAGGCGGAATTGTTAACAATCTAGCGATCCGAACGTAAGGGAAATCACTTGCATTAGGCAGAGAACTAGATAAGAGTGAGTGAACAGGTCTTTTCCCCACACTATCTTTTTATTACTCAACCAACTCCTATGTTGTGGGTACTCAAAAGAATCGTCTCACTGAGACGATTCTTTTGAGTACCCACACCATAGGATTTGAATGTCAATTAAGGATCAACACTGTCTGCTTACTTGATTTACTCCAGCGTAATTTTGAAGTGAAACAAAAGTCTCGCCACGCTTGTTTTTATATTATATAAAACTGTCAATAGAAACATGTAGAACCACCTGTATCCTCGATATATCTTATTTCATTGCTAATTTTATTTATATATCAAATACTTCTGAAGATTTGTGGGAGGTTTTTACGAAGGAACTGTATCTTACTATATTTGAATACAGTTCTCCAACTAATATATTCTGGCGTCTATGCCAAATAATTCTTTACAAATGTTTTATTTGATGCCAACACAGACAATCAAAACGTTCCCTATAGTCAGACATTGTTCATATTTCCTGAGCCACACCGTACGAAACACGACACTCTGGAGTATTCTGGTTATTTTGTGACACGGCCCAGTAATATTAGTGACATATTTCTGTAAAGATTTGTCATCTTTAAGAAACTCTAGAGAAGAACGTGTGAACATCATTGACAGCTTTAAACGACTAAATGTGACGAAATGTATCCCTGTATTATCAACTTTAAATTAATGGCGAATAATAAATCATTGGCGATATATACGATTTTAAAGGAACAGGCTCACGATTATTGGTTTGAATATTTATTTGTAGTTGAATGTACAGTCAATCATGTGGTAAAGACCACATTGGAATAGCAATTACCAGTATAGCGACCATACCCATACTTTTAGTTCCCGTAAAATTCATTTTCTGTGTATAGATGATCCTGCAATTAAAGACCACCTGTGCACAAAGACCTGGTTGTTCACTTTCAATGGGTGATTCTTATACACAGGTTTGAATGTATTTGCAATATTTAATAGTAGTAGTTGTGAAATTGTTAGTATTATATACATTTACAAAACATAATGTTTGTAGTAGCTGTAAAAGTGAATACATTTGCAAAACATGATGTTTGTAGTAGCTGTAAAAGTGACTATATTTGAAAATGAAACCCATGCTGAGAACATAATTGCAAAACATGATGTTTGTAGAAGCTGTAAAAATGACTATATTTGAAAATGAAATCCATGCTGAGAACATAATTGCAAAACATGATGTTTGTAGTAGCTGTAAAAGTGAAATATTTGAAAATTAAACCCATGCTGAGAACATAATTGCAAAACATGATGTTTGTAGTAGCTGTAAAAGTGAATAGATTTGAAAAATGAAACCCATGCTGAGAACATAATTGCAAAACATCATGTTTGTAGTAGTTGTGAAAGTGAATATATTTGAAAATGAAACCCATGCTGAGAACATAATTTCAAAACATGATGTTTGTAGTAGCTGTAAAAGTGAATATATTTGAAAATGAAATCCATGCTGGGAACATAATTGCAAAACATGATGTTTGTAGTAGCTGTAAAAGTGAATATTTGAAAATGAAATCCATGCTGAGAACATAACTGCAAAACATGATGTTTTTAGTAGCTGTTAAAGTGAATATATTTGAAAATGAACCCATGCTGAGAATATATTTGCAAAACATCATGTTTGTAGTAGCTGTAAAAGTGAATATATTTGAAAACGAAACCCATGCTGAGAACATAATTGCAAAACATGATGTTTGTAGTAGCTATAAAAGTGAATATATTTGAAAACGAAACCCATGCTGAGAACATAATTGCAAAACATGATGTTTGTAGTAGCTGTAAAAGCGAATATATTTGAAAATGAAACCCATGCTGAGAACATAATTTCAAAACATGATGTTTGTAGTAGCTGTAAAAGTGAATATATTTGAAAATGAAACCCATGCTGAGAACATAATTGCAAAGCATGATGTTTGTAGTAGCTTTAAAAGTGAATATATTTGAAAATGAAACCCATGCTGAGAACATAATTGCAAAACATGATGTTAAGAGTAATTGTAGAAGTGGTTATATTGCTAAACATGATGCTTATAGGAATTCCAAATTCTGTTTTGACCCATGTTGTGGGTATTCAAAAGAATCGTCTCAGTGAGACGATTCTTTTAAGTACCCACAACATAGGGCTTGCTATAATAATACGAGAAAGTTTGTGGGAAAAAGAGCTGAATCTACTCTATATAAATATGCAAATCGCGCAGAACTGCCATATATAACAACCCACCAACGTCGGTTGTCGTGTGGATCCTTAAATCATGACTTTTATTGATAATTTTGATTTAACGCCGTTTCAACAATTTTTCAGTCATATCACGGCGGCTGGTTCCTAGTTCACCTACATGCATTTCCTGGTTTCTCACACAATTTCTCCACACAACATACTTTCAAAACAACTTGCTGCTTTTTCCACATGATGGACTGTTATCCCAATGGTGAGAGACGAATAACGCATGTGACTGGGTTTCGAACTCATAACCCCTGGATTGACAGCCCACGTCACTACCGACTGAGCTATCGGGACTCAGCTAATCATGACGTGGCCCACACGCCAGTGGGCGAAACCACAGACACATTTATGAAACACTAGAGCCGAATGTGCGAACAAAATTGCCAACTAAAACCTAGTTAATGTGCTAAAACTATATTACTTTATTATACAGAAATACTGAGGTGATAGAAAAGCAGAGATATTCCCCAATGTAAATCTATCATAAGAACGTTTAGAATTTTTTTTTTTTATTTCCTCTGAAAATCGAAATTGTTGATTGGTTCATGTTTTGTTAAGATTTTATTTTCTGGATGGGAAATGGTAAATGTCAATGTAAAAGCGGGGTTAATATCGCGGTTTTGTGTTTAAGAAAGAAGTTATTAAACCACGTAGTCGGCTAAACGAGAAACTGTGATATATGTCAACCGATTTGCAATTCAAAAGTGAAGTCCAGTTCCATTCTTGCTCAAAGACTTGTCGCCACCTACCGTTGAATAACAATAACTATTTTATTGTGTAAAGCAAACGCCATTTCTGTTTTGTCAACACTGTAATGATTTAAATAAAGCAGTGCATATTACTGAAAACAGTCCGAAAAAGAAATAAAATACTTTCGAATCCGACCAGCAGTTTTGGACTATCAGAATTTGTAAACGTTTTTTATCAGACACATATAAGGGCGTTAAGCTCTTTCCCATTAACGGAAGGGAAACTAGAGAACAGTTGGGCCATTTTCACAAGGACCAAACTCTGTTACGCGAAATGTGGTATTTGGACAACGAATGGTACCGGTGTTTTAGACAAAAGATGAACTATCTGTTCTCTGGGATGGGAGACAAGACTTCATTGAAGAAGCACAAAAGGTGACAGGTCAAATTACGCAAAATACATCTGCGGTCATGCTGATCTACAAATAGTCCCTAAAAAACCCTTTGTATGCATAGAAATGAGTGTATACCATCACCAGAATGCATTGAATATATGCCATTGAGTTAATTCATTGTAAATGTGTATAGGATGCACTGGAAATGATTGATTTGATCATTTTTAGTATTTTGACCTTGTTTGAAAGTGAAAGTAAAAAATGTGAAACACCGGTTTTGTCCGGGTTCGATCTGGTCCAAAATGACTGTAACCATTTTCGCCGGGTGAATTCTTTCTTGCATAATGCATGACCCCGTCATTTTCATTGGATTGTTTTCAAGCATAGAGGTAACACTTTTCAATAATAAATTGCGAAAATGGCAAATATTCGCATATTACAAAAACGGAGAGCTATGTAGGGACCAATCGACACAAAACGGCAATAATAGAGTATTCAACAATAATAACACAACCGAATGTGAATTTCATTGATTCGAGTAAAATGGAGATTTCGTACAATGATATCAGTGTCCTATCGGAATATGGTCAAAGCCCAGACACATCAAACACATTGAAAACTGTTAGTTAGAATATTGAAGGATTGCGAAGTAAAAGTAATGAGCCTGGTGTAATAAAGTTTCTGGAATTACATGATATAGTTAGCTAAAATGGAGATTTCGCACAATTATACCAGTGTCCTATAGGAATATGGTCAAAGCCCAGACACATCAAACACATTGAAAACTGTTAGTTAGAATATTGAATGATTGCGAAGTAAAAGTAATGAGCCTGGTGTAATAAAGTTTCTGGAATTACATGATATAGTTACAAGAAACGTGGGAACACGACATTGAGTTTATGCAAAGCTTACTGGAGACCTATGATTGTTTTGTCTGTCCAGCAAAATAATCTGGAAAGGGTGGAAGAGGTGGAACATGCATATATACAATGAGCAAATATAGACAATATGTAACTCGAATAAATTTCGACTGAGTTTGGCGTTATTTTAAAGATAGACAAAGTTTTAACTCGTTTAGATAAAGATATTATGTATTTGCGTCTATATATTCCTCCCGATAGTTCTCCAGTTTTTTCCAATATGTTAATAAAAGGTACTGATATAATCGAGAATATTTTAGTAGAATCTGATATCAACTCTTCCAATTGTTATGTGTACATATCCGGAGACCTTAATGCAAGAGTTGGAGAGGAGCCTGATTATTTTTTATATGACAATGATGAAGTACCGATATTTAATGACCATATGGATGAATTTCCAATCACAGAATTTGTTTCTCGATATCTAATCTGGATAAGACTGTTAACACCAATGGGCAGAAACTACTAACCATATGCAAAGAATACAAATTACTTATTGCAAAAAGACGCTCATCTAAAGATTCTTCTATAGGAAATTATACATTTATAAGTCCGTTAGAGAAACGTGTAATTGATTACATAATTGTAACGCATGAACTGCTAAATGCTATTTCACACTTTGAAGTGTGCGCTAATACAGAAAGTAGCCATTTTCCAATTAGTGCAACTATAGGCAACACGCTTAGGTTGGATAATGAATGCAAATCTAGATCACAAAAATCAAAAACTGTATCAAATACAAAGTTTACATCTCAAAACGTTCTATTGTTCCAAAACTGCGTTTTTGATGAACTAGTTGAAGGAAATGATCCTAGTTCATCACCGGATGATAGTTTAAATGTGACAGAAAGCAAACTGTTAGAGTATAGTGATGGAATTACAGAGCAAGTACAGATCTACTAATTCACAATTTGACTTACAAAGATATTAAGAGGCCAAGAAAACATATAGTGCAACATGTCGTAAAATAAACAAGAGTAGTATAAATCATGTTTAAATGATATTAAGAATAAAATAAAAAAAACAAAAGTTATTTTGGCAGAAGCTGACGAAATATAGCAACGGCAATCCCAATAAACCTAATCCTATCCCATTACGTAAGTGGTTTGCTCATTTTAAAAAATGTAATGCAAGATAGAAGTGATGGTGGCAACAAAGGTGCATATAAAAAAGCCAGTATTATTACTGATGATATGAATTCTGCAGATAAGTCTTCTAGTGAAGAAATGTTACCGAATGATATTGGAATCGATGAAACTAGAGGTAAAACGGATGATGTGAGTAATATAGATTTGGCTAATAGTGATTTTGAAGATATGAAACAGAGTAGTGAAATTACAGAAAGTGAAGTTTTAGAAGCGGTGAAATCGCTTAGATGTAACAAAGCGCGTTCTGGAGACATTGTTGTGGAACATCTAAAATAGCTTAGATACAGTTGTTTCCTCTATATACAAAGTTTTTAAATAGACTACATAAAGGTAATATTTATCCTGTTAAGTGGGCTCACTCGTTACTCGTACCAGTACATATAAAGGGGACATATGGTGATACCAATAAGTATAGAGGTATAGCCCTAACAGATATATTTAGTAAAGTTTATATACACATTATAAATAAACGTTTAACTTTCTACTTGGATATACATGATACGATCACTGAATGTCAAGGTGGCTTTCGTTCAGGCTATTCAACAATAGATAATGCGTTTGTATTTCGTGCTGTAATTAACAGATACCTTTGTACTAACAACAAAATATTGTATGTGGCTGTTGTGGACTTTAATGAGGCGTTTGATACAGTTCGAAGAGATAAGTTTTATCAAATATTAATACAGAATGGCATTAAAGGTAATTTAATGTGTTCAATACAGGCTATATATAAGACGGTGAAAGCTCGTGTAAAAGACAATCATACACTTAGTGATATTCTTGAATGCCCAGTTGTGTTAAAGCAAGGCTGTTGTCTTAGTCCAAAACTCTTCACCGTCTTCAAAAATGAACTTTGTGGTCTCCTGGAAGAGTCCGGTATAAAAGGAGTTCAGTTATTTCCAGATATACCCCACTTGCTATTATTACTGTTCGCAGATGATGTAGCTCTGGTCAATTATACGATACGCGATTACAAATGAGACGTCCCGCGAGAAAACCAACATTGTTGACTCTGCGTAAAGTATCGACCCGGATCAGCCTAAGTATGTCGCGCAGGTTTACCCGGATAGACACCTTTCGCCTCCTGTGGATGTTCTGTTTCATGAATCATTACTCTATACCCCTATCCCCCCTGAGACGAAATGAGTCGGCCCGGATCAGTCTGCGTGGACTGCGCAGGCTGATCTGGGTCGATACATTACGCAGAGCCATAATGTTGGTTTTCTCGCGGTACGGCTCAAATGTAGTTAAATCTGGTCAGTGACTTTTGTTATGGTCTTAGCTTAGATATTAAAAATACAAAGGTTGTAGTTTTTAGCCTGGAGCTTTAGACCCTGGTTATAGTAATAAAACCATTTCATTAGAATTTGGCAGCCTGCCAATTGCTGTTAACACAAAACAACGCATTTTAGGGCATATTGGAACATCAGGGGTGGGGTCAAGTGAAAATGTATCATAACTTGCCTATTTTTTGTCAACGAAGTGAATGTCCTTCATTGAAATATAATTAAAGCCTTGTGTCAATGATGCATAACAATATGCAGATCGCAAGCACAATGCGTGTAGGGAACCTAATAACACATTTAAAATTGTCAAGGACGTAATAATTGTGTACGAAAGACCCGATTCGTTTCTTCTTCGCATAGTTGTCGTTCTTTACACTCTCTTTATAGGCAGAGAGTGTGTTTTAAAATGATATAATGATGAGCGCCCTAGTGTTAATGATGCATAACAATATGCAGATCGCAAGCAAAATGCCTAATCTAATGACAAATTTAAAATTGTCAAGGACGAAATAATATTGTACGAAAGACCCGATTCGTTTCTTCTTCGCATACTTGTCGTTTTTTACACTCTCTTTATAGGCAGAGAGTGTTCATTCAAAGTAATTTTTATATTAAAACCAGTTTATCTCAGTTTTTTCTTTTCGTCATTTGTTTCGAACCAAATAAACTTTTTAAATCACCTATAGGCTAATTAACTATGTGTAAGTGATTGTAAAGAACGGCTCTCTGCAAAGGACACTTGATCAATATATTTAGCTTAGAAACAGTTCCTATTTTAGATATTCATGGATTAACATTATTAAATGAATTCTACATAAATCAAGACATCTCTTTGAACCTGAAAATAACATTCAGTAAGTTAAAATTGCTACTAACAGGATAATTCGACGTGATTTGTATCTCGATATTGACACATAACAGTCTGCAGCAAGTCTAGCAATGACTCTTTTGTCTTCGTAAATAAGACAAAAAACCATAAATGCGAGTCAAAATAAAGAAACTGCAAATACTTAAAACATCGGATTATTTATTTCATTTTAGATGTGTTATAACTAAGTGTTTTTAAACAATCACAATTGTAATATGTTCAAGACATTTAAATTTGTTTTTTTCTAATAATAACTCTCCTCCCATGTCATTTCCGAAAAGCTATTAAAAATAGAAGTCGCGGGCTTCTGCCCGGCGACTAATGACAGTAAAGTGACGCCAATAATATTGTATGGTACTGTGGGGTTTAAACGAGTTTGTGTATGTTGAAAAGGGTTATCAAGTACTGGTTAAGAATTATCAAATTGCCGTGTCACAGACTTGTTAGAACGTGCTATGATATGTTAAAGTTGTATGATGGTTAAGGCCATCCGAATTGGGTAACACAAATTCGAACCAATCTTACTAAAAACAGGTTTGGATAAGTGTGGAATGATCATAGTGTTACCAATGAATCTAATTGTATATGTATATATCTACAAAGATTAAAAGACCAATATGTACAGAAATGGCGTGAACGATGTTACAGTAGCTCAAAGTTAAGCTTTTATATCATTTTTAAGCCAAATTTCGATTTCCAGAATAACTTAGATGTGGGGAAGTTCCGAAGGGCATTGGTTACCTTTAGAACTTCATCACATTGCCTCATGATTGAAAAGGGCCGACATCTGGGATTGGATCGAGTTGAACAACTATGTCCATTGTGTTGTCAGTCTGTTGAAACAGAGTACCATTTTATACTTGAATGTTAAGCATATAATGATTTAAGGTTAATTTATATACCGACATGTTTCTGTAGTTATCCTACTATTGCAAAATTTAACTGTTTAATGAACCAAACGGAAGGAAATGTCATTAGGAAAAAATAAGGAATGTATATTTGTTATTCACTAGAAAGACGAAAGTCACTTTTATAGTGTGTTATTAGCAAGGGGCTCGTTAGAGCCAATTGCTATAGTAGGCGAAATCCATAGACACTCATAATTTTGAGACTTGAATCTAGACTAGTGTTTTACAATAACGTCATTGAATTAATTCACAACTGCCTTTCTATATCAGCTCTCCGTTTCTGAACACCATCTCGGTTTCAGAGAGATTTTTTGGTAGTTGCAAATCGTATATAATGTCAATGGAAGTGGATGATCTGTGGAATATTTTTTTTAAAATGAATGGACTGTTGCCAGCTAAACCCATGTCGGTCCTTTCGAACCGCCAAATAGTTCCTGTCTAAAAATCAAAATGCGGTAACTTGTTGGCATATGAAGCCGGGAAATGGATTTTATTTGACATGAATTACCCAAAAGAGAAAGAAATTTTATGTTAAAATATATGAATTACATGATTAAAAAATAAAATGTATTTCTACGCTTTCAACATACTTGATCTCGCGTAAAGTTCATGGGTGATTCCAAAATATTGTAAATCAAGTGGAGTAAAGGCAGCTTTTCGATTCCGACTCTAAAACAAATTCAGATAATTGAGTCCCAAAGATGACATATATAAATTAAAAAAATCAAATTATTGAAATGGTGATAAAATAAATAGTTGACAAAATATAACACGGTAAATGTGCCTAGGAGTCGGAATTTCCAAAAATCCTTTCGAATAACGTTAATCAGGTATTTAGAGTATTTCATTCTAGAAATAAATCAAAACAAACCCAGAAAACGGAATAAGAGAGTCAAGTCCCAGTCAAAAAATTAAAGGCGTAGTCCGGCTACAGTAGCGGTTAGCACATTCGCTTGTCATGCGGAAGACCTGGGTTGGATTCCCGGCATAGGCAGAATATTTAGTTCAAATAAAAATATATATATAATTATCTTTTTCATTGTTGTCTTATAAATTGCTTATATCAGTGGTGCATTTGTCATTTGACACCGCTGCAACAAACTCCTTCAAAATGTAGGGTTATGTGCATTTGTATGTCAAGTTTTACTATATCGATAGACCACCATATTGTGTGTACAGTATTTTGCGTTCAACTCCTTTATCATTCAATATATGGACATATCAAAGTGCTATTGTAAAGTGTTAAAGTTAGACTTTTGGGATCGGTAAATCCATGTCCAAATGTAATATGCAGTTAGTCCTTACTTACCTGTTTGTTATAAGTATGATGTGTATTGTTTTTGGGCCGGTGGCCATTTCACTAATAAAGATGTTTGAGTTTGAGTTTGATATATAGTGTTCTATATGAGAAACGGTTAGAAGGTGTGACAATTGAGGGCTGATTCTGGTCGATTTACATGGAAACAAAGAATTTATTGTGGTGTATTGTGACCTACATGTATGCCTCCCTTCCCCTGTAGATTAGATGTTGGTACACATTCTTCAGATATTTCGCTAATAGGGCTGACGATCGATCTGCATAATAACCAAAAACCAAATACTACTCAATAATATTCTAATTCAATATTATCAAAGTAACTCAATTTCTGATTGGCTAAACTGTACGGTTGATCCAATCAGAAAGTGTGTTAGTTTGAAATTAAGAAAACACTACAAATTTAGAATGATTGTTGGGCCCAGACAGATAAATACAGGGAAATGATAATCTGATTATATATAAGCCGTTCTACGAGAAAATCAACATTATGGACTCTGCGTAATGTATCGACCCAGATCAGCCTGCATAGTCCGCACAGGCTAATCCGGGACGACACATTTCGTCTCAGGGAGGTATAAAGTAATGATTCATGCAACAGAGTATCCACAGGAGGCGAACAGTGTCTGTCCGGGATAGCCTGCGCGGCATGCTTAGGCTCATCCGGGTCGATACTGATGCAGAGTCCACATTGTTGGTTTTCTCGTGGAACGGCTCCATATACTTCTGTATACGAAACCGACTCCGTAATTCGACAGGATTGCGGCGGAAGCAGACTGGAGATATTTCTTTTTATATGAAATCTTCCTTCCTACGCAACAGACTATTTAGACATTTTAATCGAAGACATACAATCTATAATGATTCTGTCTGGTGTCGATCGCTTGCGTCATTCGCGGCTTGTTAATCCTTCCCCACTTGCAGACTTATATCCAAGGAGCTGCTTAAAACTATTGTGGCAAAGAAGACATTACTCATGATGATCAATACTCTCATTTTGCCTTAGTTTTTACAACTCTTGTCAATGCAATACGATGCAATACAACTATTTTTTATTATTGCAGTATTCAAAGAATATGATTGTAGCTAAATATTACACACAGAGACATAATTTTTTAAAAAGCATGGTGTATAAATTTGGATATTTTTTTAACAAAAGAAATAATGATACTGGCATTTTGAAAGATTTCTCATACGTTTGCTCCGATGCTTTTAAAGTCTTGGGTTGCATATTTATTGTGTGTAGAAATGGATTAAGGCATTCGTCTAAGCCATTTTCGCTTAAAGCAGTCGTCTTTTCTTAATACGATATATACATGTATTTTGAATCCATGCGTGTTCCGTTATCACCTAGACGTTTTATTCATTCAAATTATGTATATGGATGGCTTAATGCAAAACTGTTGTAATAAGATGTAGTTACAACCGTTTTGCATGAAGCCCACGATATGTAGAATGACATAATTTTCAAAGCAAAATAATTTCAGATATTGTAAAGAATGGTGAATTGAATATTACAATGATAATTATATTAAGGACCCTCAAAAACAGACCTATGACACAAATATAATATACAAAAGTCGATCCATGAAGCATACTAACAGTCATGGCAATTCGATTTTCGCGTGGAACAAGAAAAACAAATTCAGTAATCTGTATGATTAAGTTTCGAGAAAATCTAATTTGTCGCTAGGCTGCTGTATTAAAGTCTATGACAAGAGTGACGCTTACGACTTGTTTGTTTCTGCCGTTTCACCCTTTCCGACTTACAGACTCATCTGTAGCAGATTACTTTGGAAAGCACTATGCCATAAGTGTTTCAACTCGATTCATTAATGATACTTCCATTTATAGATATTGTTCATTTTTTTTGTTTTTATAAATGTTGTCAGAGCTGAGAAATTCAAGATGGCGTCAAAGAAAGCTGCAGCTATAGTGTATATTGGAAAGGATAGAGGACTGTTTCACGTTAGTGACCACATCCATTGAATTTTGCCAATGATGTGTTCCGGTTTAACTACTACAGTAGTCGTTTGTTCATTTCATGAGTGAAACATGTTTTTCCTTGTTCAATTAAAATATATTTCATACTTTTAAAAAACTGACAAACCATGCACTGTAATGGTTCCTTTTACACTAGGGATGTAAGTCTGTTATTTGCTGGTTTTCTTTTCATCTTCATGCATATTGCACCCTTTGTAAGTCTGTAACATGTTATAAAATCTAAAATTCTAGATGTTTTTTGCTCTCCCTGAAAAATATGTTTTATTGTAGATTCCGGTTTTTGAATAGGCATCATCGATATGTTGTTCATATGGCAATACAGACAAGAAGGTTGATTGCGGGATGTCGATGACGAACTTGTCATGTTTGTATTGTACTCCCAATCACGGAATGTTTGTGTATTGAACCGTCCTCGTCTACAGCACATTGAATTACATTTCTTTTAAACATTCCGTCAGATATCTTCAATCCGTATATTTGATTATGTTTGACAGTGCGGTAGAAATATTATGGAACGCCTTTAATGTCTTATGATGTTGTAATGTATTATACACGGTACATTTTCACATTTTTCATTTGACATGGTACATTTTACATGATATGCAGAGTCTTTCACGTTACAAATGGTGGTTATTTAATTATATGCAGTGCAAAAGTGTGTAACCATTATATACTGTGCAAACAACGTCATATCGTTATGCAATACAAACAACCATTATATGCAGTGAGTGCTTCGAAACATGTGGTGGTATTTTGATTATATACAGTAGTTTTACCTTTATATGCGGTGCATTTTTCATTACGATTGTCATACTTTACAAAGCAAAATAATTTCAGATATTGTAAAGATTGGTGAATTGAATATTACAATGATAATTATATTTAGGACCCTCGAAAACAGACCTATGACAAAAAATGTAATATAAAAAAGTCGATTCATGAAGCATATTAACAGTCATGACAATTCGATTTTCGCGTGGAACAAGAAAAACAATTTCAGTAATCTGTATGATTAAGTTTCGACAAAATCTATTTTTTTCGCTAGGCTGCTGTATTAAAGTCTATGACAAGACTGACGCTAACGAGTTGTTTGTTTTTGCCGTTTCGCCTTTTCCCACTTACAGACGCATCTGTAGCAGATTACTTTTGAAAGCACTATGCCATAAGTGTTTCAACTCGATTCATTAATGATACTTCCATTTATAGATATTGTTCATTGTTTTTGTTTTTTATAAATGTTGTCAGAGCTGAGAAATTCAAGATGGCGTCAAAGAAAGCTGCAGCTATAGTGTATATTGCAAAGGATAGAGGACTGTTTCACGTTAGTGACCACATCCATTGAACTTTGCCAATGATGTGTTCCGGTTTAACTAATACAGTAGTCGTTTGTTTATTTCATGAGTGAAACATGTTTTTTCTTGTTCAATTACGTTCTATTTCATACTTTCAAAACACTGACAAACCATGCACTGTAATGGTTCTCTTTACACTAGGGATGTCAGTCTGTTACTTGTTGTTCTTCTTTTCATCTTCATGCATACTGTACATTTTGTAAGTCTGTAACATGTTATAAAATCTAAAATTCTAGATGTTTTTTTGCTCTCCCTGAAAAGTATATTTTATCGTAGATTCCGGTTTTTGAATAGGCATCATCGATATGATGTTCATATGGCAATACAGACAAGAACGTTGATTGCGGGATGTCGATGGCGAACTTTTCATGTTTGCATTGTACTCCCAATCACGGAATGTTTGTGTGTGGTACCGACCTCGTCTACAGCATATTGAATTACATTTATTTTATTCATAACATTCCGTCAGATATCTTTATTCCGTATATTTGATTATGTTTGACAGTGCGGTAGAAATATTATGGAACGCCTTTACTGTCTTATGATATTGTATTGTATTATACACAGTACATTTTCATATTTTTCATTTGACATGGTACATTTTACATGATATGCAGTGCCTTTCCTGTTACAAATGGTGGTTATTTAATAATATGCAATGCAAAAGTGTGTAGATACAGTAGAATAACCATTATATAGTGTGCAAACAACGTCATATCGTTATGCAATGCAAACAACATTATATGCAGTGAGTGTTTCGAAACATGTGGTGGTATTTTGATTATATACAGTAGTTTTACCTTTATATGCGGTGCATTTTTCATTACGATTGTCATACTTTTCATCATTCTCGAATTACCGAGTATGACAGCCCATTCAATCAAAGTGCTGGAAACATGGATGGTAAAGGGGCCTCTGCAAGTTGAAAAGATATGGCATAGTAAACAAACCAAACTAAAACGGTTTGAAACAACATAAATTGCCTGCAAATAACCAATACCTAATTATCAGAGTTTGAAGCTTTTCTCTATAACCAAAATAAAATCATGAATTACAAAAGATTGACAAACAGAGCAGCGACCATTAAGTATAACATTTCCTGTTCAGTTGACACTTAATACCCACAATGTTTATTGGAATTATGCTGATACATATACATGACAGACAATTGAAAGCATTGAGACAACGGCCGAGGAAAAATATTAGTAAATGGTATTATTCCTAAAAAACTCACATCATATGTATATTCGAAACATTGGATCGTTCTCCTGATCACAATGTATAAGTGTGACCATGAAATGAATCTGCCAATCAGAAACAACGTTTAGACCAATTAATGCAAACCATGACGGACAGACATACGGACGGATGGTCAAAAAGGCGGAAATTAGTCGGTCGCTCCGGACAAATTACACTAAGCTTGGTGAAGCACTTCAGAGCATAAGTTACCTATAAGCCAAGTTTTAAAATTTATTTTAGACAATTGCCGAACTTTTTAAGGAAAACTAGAATAATTCCTGTTTCTGTCATATTCGTTCTTATCAGGTGCATTCTTTCCCATAAACAATAACTCTGCTGCAGACGATATTTACTCACTCACTCCATTCAGTCTCAGTCACCTTCAGTGTCAGGCATACCCTATTCACTCTCTCCAAGTCACCCCTACTTACTCATTCTGTTCAGTCTCAGTCACCTTCACAAAGTGTCCACCAGTCTCAATCACATTCCCTATGTCTCAGTCATCATCATTCTGAGTCACACTAAGTATCAGCTTCCCTAAGTCTCGTCCACCATCACTCAATCTGGGACACGCTCACTAAGTCTCTGCCACTCACACTCAACCACCATCACTCGGTATCATCCACCATCACTAAGTCTCAGCCACCATCACCAGTCACCATCACTAAGTCTCAGCCACTCTCACTCAGCCACCATCACTCAGTCTCAGCCACTCTCATTCAGCCACCATCACTCAGTTTCAAATACTCTCAGCAACCATCACTCAGTGCCAGCCACCCTCACTAAGTTTCAACCACTCTCACTAATTCTCTTGCAGAATCAGAGTCAGTCTCAGAAACAATCGCTTAGTCTTACCCACCCTCACACAGCCAGTCTGGCCACTCTCACTAAGTCTCAGCCAGCATCACCCAGTCTTAGCCACCGTCACTAAGTCTCAGCAACCATCATTAAGTTTCAGCCACCATCACTTAGTCTTAGCCACCATCACTTATTTTCAGTCACCCTCGTACTCCGCCTTGATATACTTTTGACAAATGTCAGAAGAATGTTGACCTAGCTGGGGTTTAAACCCACAACACTTGCATTGACAAACGGATGCTTTACCAACTAAGCTACCGAGCTTCACACAGATCGATACCATAACAAGATATATATTTATTCATAGTTAATTACCAGTTCTACTCAAAGTATGTTCCATGTTATCATCATAACTATATAAGTCTTCGTGTTGTGATTTTAAATATTTTACATTTATTACTAAATAATACCTGTTCACTCATCAAGCTTCGTCTGCAACCTATTTTAAAATACGTAAACGCAGGTGCTCAAAACAACACCGTCGTCGTAGCCTAGTGGTTAAGAACGAAGCACTTCAATTTTCCATTGTTCACCTTTCATTGGTTCGATTCTTATGTTAGGCGTGCATTTTTGTCTGTCCGTTTTTTTCTAAATTTGAGTTGTATATAATATATATACGACCATCTCTTTTTCTATTCAGACAATTTCATTCAGTCATCATAAGATTCCTTTCATCTTCAAATGTTTTCAATTCTAGTGCAATGTCAATGTATGTTTAATCTTGCCCTAAAGGTTACAACGTATCATACATGCAAATATATCTTATTTTATAAGAAATGTTTAAGAAAAGAGAATTATGCTCGCATAACACAAAATGAGCATCATGATAAAAAGGTCATAAATGTAAAAGACATTCCAATTTAGATATACGAACCCGTTACCACTGCATTGGCATCTGTGTGTGCTACGTACAGAGCTTACTACGATACAACCTATTTTAAATAGGACGTTGTATTATACTGTTTATCACGAAATTCAATTTAAAACAAAACATTACAAATATTTATGAGTACGAGACAGTTAAAAGTGAACGACACAGACAGGGATGGGAAGAAAGAGGAAGAGAGAGAGAGAGAGAGGGAGAGAGAGAGAGAGAGAGAGAGAGAGAGAGAGAGAGAGAGATAGAGAGAGAGAGAGAGAGAGAGAGAGAGAGAGAGAGAGAGAGAGAGAGAGAGAGAGAGAGAGACAGACAGACAGACAGACAGACAGACAGACAGAGATATCGAAAGAGAGAGCAAGAGAGAGAGAGAGAGAGAGAGAGAGAGAGAGAGAGAGAGAGAGAGAGAGAGAGAAAGAAAGAGCGAGAGATAGAGAACAAAAGAGAGAGAAGGAGAAAAACAGAAAGACAGTCAGCAGACAGACAGAAAGACAGTCAGCAGGACGGACGGATAATTAATCATTAAGAGCCTCCCACCTTTACAGACAAATACATTCAAATTCAAATTCAAATTCTTTAATACTCAGAATCAATTCAATGATTTACATGATACAGACATTAGACGGTGGAAACAATTTAACCATTTCACGCTTACAGACGCTTTTTGAAGCATAAGCAGCACACGGCATTTGAAAACATCGTGACAAAAGGTAAAATTGCTTATCGTAGGCAATTTCTAATGTTACTTCAATGTTTTCAAATCCTTTCAATAATTATAATTTTATTTACAGTGATTTTCATATGTATTCTAGGTCGTCTGTTGTAGCCTTGTTTGGGTCACATTACGGTCGCCGTTTACAAACAACGATGGCGGAGACGTTGTTAATCGGTATTTTCCGGAAATAACCATCATCACAATGAAAAATCCACCGCATATAAAGCTTTATTATATGCCTGTACATTTTCCGGTGGAAATACATGGAGATTGACATGCGCAAATACACCTTGACAGATTAAAATTCCGTATCTACATGCGGTGTAAATACAAGATTGTGACGTCAGACAGTGCGCGGAATACTTTCAGCGAGGTATCCCCAATAAACAATGTATTGAATCTGTATATTTAATAGTTTTTTCGCTCTTCATAGATCGTAGGTATATAATAAAAGGAATATTACGTTGCGGGAGCGATAAATGGGTACGTATTGCACGACTCGTAGCGTGGGAAAATCCATATCTTACTCGACCTTCGGTCTCGTAAGATATCGATTTTTCCACGCTACTTGTCGTGCAATACAAACCCTTTTATCGCTCCCGCAACGTAATATTCCGTATGTATACACCATGTATATACTACTAGTAAGGACTGAACATACTAAAAAGGAAAATGCAGTTTCTACCATGTATATTGCAAAATGCATGGCGTATAACGCTTTTTATGAACATATACGTTATAATTCACCACGTATAGAATTAATCGCAAGCACTTCAAATATTTAAAAATGTATCACACCTATTAACTAAGATACAACGTATAAAGCTTAAACTACTGCATATAATCAACATACTACCACATGTATCGAAACCCTGACTGCATGTAATGTCATTTGTACTGCATATCATGTCGTATGTATTGCATATGAAGTTGTTTGCACGGTTTATTCTCGATTGTCCCACATTTTGATTTTTGGGCTAAAAATCGATGTAGGACTATCGGGAAAAAATACAAGTAAGGTGTCGGCTAATCCCTTCGGTTCATTTAAAATTCCACTATATTGGTAACCATTTTTTATAAAACAGTATGTTACGAATTTATCAGAAAAAAGCTATTGTTTGGTCCTCTACATAAAGATCAAATAGTAAAGAAACCGCAATGAAACAAAGGTGAAATTTACTATGTTTGTAGTGGAATAGGCATAAACTTAATTGAATGTTTGTGCAAACAGTAAAGAAACCGTAAATTTACTATGTTTGTAGTGGAATAGGCATAATAACAGGACTGTATTCTCACCTTTCCCTTACCTCTCTTTACCGCTCGTTATCCCACCGCACTAAGGGTAAATAGTAAAATCAAAATGTGCGACAATCGAGAAGACACCGTTTGCACATCATATAATGGTTATTCTACTTTATTATATGCCTGTACATTTTCCGGTGGAAATACATACAGATTGACATGCGCAAATACACCACGACAGATTAAAATTCCGTATCTACATGCGGTGTAAATACAAGATTGTGACGTCAGACAGTGCGCGGAATACTTTCAGCGAGGTATCCCCAATAAACAATGTATTGAATCTGTATATTTAATAGTTTTTTCGCTCTTCATAGATCGTAGGTATATAATAAAAGGAATATTACGTTGCGGGAGCGATAAATGGGTACGTATTGCACGACTCGTAGCGTGGGAAAATCCATATCTTACTCGACCTTCGGTCTCGTAAGATATCGATTTTTCCACGCTACTTGTCGTGCAATACAAACCCTTTTATCGCTCCCGCAACGTAATATTCCGTATGTATACACCATGTATATACTACTAGTAAGGACTGAACATACTAAAAAGGAAAATGCAGTTTCTACCATGTATATTGCAAAATGCATGGCGTATAACGCTTTTTATGAACATATACGTTATAATTCACCACGTATAGAATTAATCGCAAGCACTTCAAATATTTAAAAATGTATCACACCTATTAACTAAGATACAACGTATAAAGCTTAAACTACTGCATATAATCAACATACTACCACATGTATCGAAACCCTGACTGCATGTAATGTCATTTGTACTGCATATCATGTCGTATGTATTGCATATGAAGTTGTTTGCACGGTTTATTCTCGATTGTCCCACATTTTGATATTTGGGCTAAAAATCGATGTAGGACTATCGGGAAAAAATACAAGTAAGGTGTCGGCTAATCCCTTCGGTTCATTTAAAATTCCACTATATTGGTAACCATTTTTTATAAAACAGTATGTTACGAATTTATCAGAAAAAAGCTATTGTTTGGTCCTCTACATAAAGATCAAATAGTAAAGAAACCGCAATGAAACAAAGGTGAAATTTACTATGTTTGTAGTGGAATAGGCATAAACTTAATTGAATGTTTGTGCAAACAGTAAAGAAACCGTAAATTTACTATGTTTGTAGTGGAATAGGCATAATAACAGGACTGTATTCTCACCTTTCCCTTACCTCTCTTTACCGCTCGTTATCCCACCGCACTAAGGGTAAATAGTAAAATCAAAATGTGCGACAATCGAGAAGACACCGTTTGCACATCATATAATGGTTATTCTACTTTATTATATGCCTGTACATTTTCCGGTGGAAATACATACAGATTGACATGCGCAAATACACCACGACAGATTAAAATTCCGTATCTACATGCGGTGTAAATACAAGATTGTGACGTCAGACAGTGCGCGGAATACTTTCAGCGAGGTATCCCCAATAAACAATGTATTGAATCTGTATATTTAATAGTTTTTTCGCTCTTCATAGATCGTAGGTATATAATAAAAGGAATATTACGTTGCGGGAGCGATAAATGGGTACGTATTGCACGACTCGTAGCGTGGGAAATTCCATATCTTACTCGACCTTCGGTCTCGTAAGATATCGATTTTTCCACGCTACTTGTCGTGCAATACAAACCCTTTTATCGCTCCCGCAACGTAATATTCCGTATGTATCTGCACATCACATTATTAAATTACCACCATATAACGGAATATGCACTGCATATCATGAACAATGAACCATCAGGGCGTAGCTTTGCAATAATCAATGTGTAGGCCGTCTCGTGAGAAAATCAACATTGTGGACTCTGCGTAAAGTATCGACCCGGATCAGCCTAAGCATGCCACACAGGCCTACCCGGATAGACACTTTTCGCCTCCTGTGGATTTTCTGTTTCGGGAATAACTACTCTATACATATATCCCTCTAAGACGGAATGTGTCGGCCGGATCAGTCTGCGCGGACAGCGCAGGCTGATCTGGTCGATACATTACGCAGATGTCTATCGCCGCAGCTGCAATTTGGGGCATTTTGAGAAAAAATGTGTAGGCACGTGCCTACAGTGCCTAAAGGGAGCTACGCCCCTGACCATGTCAAATGAATTAGGAACCTCGTATACATGAAAATGAGACAGTAAAGGCGTTCCATAAAATACCATGCCGTCTCAATGGTGTAGTGGATAGTTTTCGTTAGTTTTTATGACGTTAAACGCAGCTTTCAATATGTCTGTTAGGATTATCATTATACCAGCGCAACCCAGAGAACCATGGAGGGATACCAACACTACTATGTTTAAAGTACTTTGTCATGACCCTGTCGGGAATCGAGCCCGTGTACGCCCACACCCGAGGCGGACGCTCTTCCAATACACCATGGAAGCGGTCTTCTTTATGGATAATATTCAATTGTCTTCAGATTTCATTACGCATTGTATTTGTTAATGTATGTCAGTGCGGTAGAGATATAATGTCGCCTTAATGGTATTGTAGTTAGAATGATTGATTGTTTGGTGTTTTACGCCGCTTTCAACATTTTTGCAGTGATATCATTGCGTTTCCGGAGTTAATTACTAGTACTACAGGTCCATTTATCCTGACACCAGCCAGTCAGTCGTTATATTAACCCCGCAACCTTACGTGACAAGGAGGGCAGCCAATACTACCATTTTTAAAGTATTTGGTATGACCCGGCAATGGATCGAACCCGTGACCTCCCACCCCAGAGGCGGACGCTCTAGCATTACACCAGTCATTACACATACTTTAAGAGCGGTAGTAGCGGTTTCCCTCTTTGGCGTACAGGATTAAAATCACAGCATTACGAGTAATGAGTTCGTTTTCAGGATAAAATTACCATCATACCAATATATACTCGTATTGTGTTTTTGAGAGTACGGGGATGTATTCAGATTGTCCTAACGCACCGAGCACACGGACAAAACGTTCTCTAGCCAGATCAAGCAATCAAACTACGACAAAGCATGTCAGGAAACAATTATTGTTATTTGTGCCCTTAGACATTGTTGACTGCTTCTCAGAACGAAAGGACTTTTGACACTGTCAGTATTTTAAAGCATACACAGTTGCTCATAAATGTTTTCCAGTTCTTATATATAATTGATTGATTGCTTGGTGATTTATGCCGGTTTCAACTAGTTTCAGTGATATCACGGCGTTAACTGGTTATTCTTGTATTTTACCGGACTGACAAACATATTCATATATACCGAATGAAGATATCTGACGGAATGTTATGAATAAAGAAAATGTAATTCAATGTGCTGTAGACGAGGACGGTACAACACACAATCGTTCCGTGATTGGGAGTACAATACAAACGTGGGAAATTCGTCATCGACATCCCGCAATCAACGTTCTTGTCTGTATTGCCATATGAACATCATATCGACGATGCCCATTCAAAAACCGGAATTTACAATAAAACATATTTTTTCAGGGAGAGCAAAAAACATCTAGTTTTTTAGATTTTATAGGATCTGACAAACTTACAAATTGTACAATATGCATGAAGATGAAAAAACAGAAAATGACAGTTGATTAATTGTTTGGTGTTTCACGCCGCTTTGAACATTTTTTCAGTTATATCTCGGCGTTCCGTGTGTAAGTTACCAGTTTTACTGGTCCATTTATCCTGACAACAGCCAGTCAGTCGTTATGCTAACCCCGGAACCCAGATGCCAATGAGGGCAGCCATAGCTTCCATTTGTATAGTATTTTGTATGATCCGGCCGGTGATCGAACCCATTACCTCCAACACCCGGGGCGGACGGTCTACCATTACACCAACGAGGCGTTGAAGTGACTTTGAAAACGTCCACGTATTGTATAGAAAATCTCCGTAAATGAAAGTATGATTACATACAAAAAAATGTAATGTGGCTAAAGAAGATATAGTCCATCATGAGCAAGTTCTTCCTTTACTGCAATGTTTTCAAAAATAGTCCGTTTGCAGATGCGTTTTAAGGCGTCTTCTAGTGGAAAAGGGTGCAATCCTATTAAACAAGTAACATATTTGATGGAAAAAACATGGAAAAACATGTATAATGCCGTTCAGATTGCTCATGACGTATATACAGAACTGCTGCTGCATTGTTTTCTTAAAATGAGTGTTATCAATGACTCGCTTTCAATACTAAACAATTACGAAGCTGACAATACGTTAACACTTACAGCGCCGAATTGTTTAAAGTAGACTCTTCCCATATACAAAATCGGGCGTCTCCATTTCTCATGTATCAACAGATTGGACTATTTCACTACTGAAATGCAAACAATGCTGATGTCAGGTGAGACAGCTCGTGACGAGCTGACTAACCTGAATCAGTATTGTTTTAAAAAAACCTCAATATTGCCTTTGGCGCTGAAAGAGTTAAGGATATTTCAAATCATTAACATAGCAGTCATTCGAACACGTGGATAACTCGTAGTAATTTATTTGTTCCTGTCGAGTTCGAGTTATCACTGTATTTTAGGACACATGTCATGACCAGGCTTACCTTATCAACTAATGTTCATTTGTCGAACTGCGCTTATCTCGAGCATTACCTCTCGTATTTCAAGTTCACCAGTTATAATCCGAGACAGTTACCAAACACATTTCATTTCCCTATTGCCATGGTAACCTGGTTCTGTTCTCCTAGGAATCTTACTCAATTTATAGATATTTCCCTGATCTTCCGCCGTAAACTCGTAACGATCTCGTCTTAAGGATTAAGTTAAATCATTGTGGAGTAAACGACATGGACTTGCAGAAAACTCCAAGTGGTTCAATTTAGATAATGACATCTTACGAAACGGTCTGTAAGATTCGATATTGTACAGTGAATAAACGTCATGTTCTTCTGATAACCATCCATAGGAATTTTGTGATCGTTGCAGATTTATATCAACATGCGTAAAGACACAGTTTGATCTGGCTCTACTATATCCGATAATTAGTCGCGGAAGGCATGTATTCGCGTGTAATCAAAACAATCTCCATTTGGATCTGTTTGAATGTTTGTGCAGGCAGATCATATCCAAGCTTGTAATGAAGATGCTGAGATTTGTTTTCATGGAGCGCCGCTATGAAACAATCTAGCTTTACTCAGCCATTTAAAAACCCCACATCGGGAGAATATTGATACACACCATTATGGTTCGGTAGAATGGAGTTTCTTAAACTGAACCTTGACATTTCTAAAATATGTTTTTTTCAGACTGATTTATAATTATAGTCCTACTTGTTCTCTTGAGAATCTACCGTGTGGACTTGGCACATCCTTGTGCAATTTGAGAAATTCAAGATGGCGCCAAAGAAGGCCGCCGTTTCATGCAATTCGCCATAACTTCTGTCATGTTTTACATAGGATTATTCTTTTGGTGTCTAGACTTAGATTTTAGGGGTTGAGGAATCGACTGAAACATGAAATTATTACCAATGTTGGCAGCCATCTTGGATTTACTATGCCATTATCCATGTATGATTATACAGATGGTTTTAATGGATTCATCAACCACTTAAACATATGTCTTGACACCATAATTATCATCCGTTGTATAACACGAGAGATGTCATGGCCAATTGCATGAAACGACGATCATCTTGGACGCCATCTTGTATTCCTCAAATTGCCCCAGGGTGACCAAAGTTCACCCGTCGGATTCTGAAAGAGGACACATAGGCTATATAAATGAGGTGAAAACAACTTTACATAAGAAAAATACCAAAACTTTAAAACAATTCTTGACCAAAACAACTGATCCGATTTGCATATTACTTGACACAAATGTTTCTTTGGGTACTCTCTATCAAGTTCGTTTAAATCATTCCTATCGGTTGAAAAACATGGCCGCCTGTTTTCCTTTTACGTGTATAGTAAATACTGCACAAGTCTTCTTATCTAAAAGCACAGGCTTGATTTATTTAATTGGCACACATTGTAATTGGGTGAACATCTACGAAGATTGTCCAAACGATTCCGATTCGTTGTCCAATTTATTCCGATCCGTTGAAAAAAACACCTGGCCCTTAGAAGACGGGGAAGGTTTTCATTATATCAACGATTAAAACTTTAAACATATTATAGTATAAAAGCACTAGCTCGATTTGAACAATCCTTCTACCATGATTGTTGAGATCTTGGCGACCCGTTAACAAAAATGGCAACCAAGGGATGGGGCTTGTTTTATCTAGGTATATGAATACCGAAAACTTTATAAAATCTTCTTGATAAGAAATAAAGCCCGATTTGAAAATGAGTTGATACAAAGGTTCCTGGAGTGACCCTCTTCCAAGATTGTTCAAATTATTCTGATACGTTGATAAACATGGCCATCAATAGTAACACAACTATTGAAGTTCTGATATATCAGGTAAGCGATATAGGACCATCATGGTCCCCTTGTTCTCATTTACGTCACTTTCAGAACGGCGCTTTGTTATTGCCTATATCTTTTTATGGAAATTACCGACCAGGGCCTGGTTATGCGGTTCCTTTTAGAAGCAAACTGGCGATTTGTCTGGGCCATCTGTCATTGACAAAAACGATACATTCAACATTCGTCACGAAAGTTAGAAATATATCAATTCGCCGTAATTGTCTGCGAAAGTCATGTGATCTACTTACTATACATTAACCGAGTACGTGAAACTTTGTATAAATAGACAAAAAAAAGTTTCTAGAACTACAATAATAACCTGTCGGTCATTTTGAGAGAATGATAAAATAACATATCATTAAAACTACATGTTAAAAAATAAAATAGATTAAGGAGCCTATATAATCAGATAATACAAAATCTTCAATAACATATGGTTCGCAATCTCGGAGTCCTTTGTATTTCAAACGTGTCCCATATTGTTCATTACTCTGTATTTATACTTACTAATGTTGCCTGTTAAAAATGCCGACTATTATGGTAATTATTTTAGTTCGGGGAACTATGTATTGTTAAAGCCCGCGTCATTTTAAATCCTAAATCCTAAATTTTGAACTTTGCAAAGAACCAATACCAATATCAGCCTGTGCAGCTGTACATATGTGCGTCTCTTCGCTATATGGTTGGATAGTGGTACGAGTAAAAACACCAACAACACCTATAGGGAGGTAATCTGGCTGACGTGTTACAAACGTGCATACCATTTACA
Source organism: Serripes groenlandicus (assembly GCA_031761405.1). Classification (NCBI taxonomy): domain Eukaryota; kingdom Metazoa; phylum Mollusca; class Bivalvia; order Cardiida; family Cardiidae; genus Serripes; species Serripes groenlandicus. The sequence goes on along the minus strand of JASEVX010000001.1, from coordinate 163,846,825 downwards.
ACGGTGTTAACCCTTTCCCACGTACACCAAATATGCAGCAGCCGTCATAAATGAGCCTTAATTCAAAAAAAAATCCTTAACAGATTTGCATTATCTTGTCTACATACGGGGAGGGTTGTGTGTGTGTGGGGGGGGGGGGGGGGGGGGGGGGGGGGGAATGCTTATTTGAAAGGGGGTAAACAAGTATTCCAAGTTCACAGCAAAGGGTTAAGTCAACAAATTGATTTTACTCAGATTTAAGTCATAATTCTGACAAAAACCCTAACAGATTTATATGTACTCTTGTTTTTTGATGGAGGTCATGTTGGTAAATAAGTATTTTATGTTTAAAGGCAATATCTCGGATGCTTTTTAAAAAAGGGGGATGGTACGAACAACCAAAATTCCAAATAAAATAAAGAGTCGTAATTCTTACAAAACCTTTACAGAGTTATGTACTATCGTCTGCTGATGGCGGTAAAGATGCGGAACAAGTACAAACAACTTAATCAAGTTGTGACGCCAACGCCGACTCCGACGCCGAGGCGAGTAGTATAGCTAACATATTCTTCGAAAAGTTGAGCCAAAATGTGGCAATTAGGAAATACAATGGAATTAGAGGTTTGACAACACATGTTTCGTTGAAAATTGTGTTTAATCTGATCATATAATCTTAATCATTTCAGATCGTATGTTTTAGGGGTATGACACTTGTCACAATGGCTTTTGTCAATCGTCGGAGTGTCCGGCTCGTTTGAGGGAGGTCGTGGGTTCGATCCACGGCAGGGTCATACCGATTACTTCGAAAATGGTAGTAATCATTTTCCCTCAGGGTTGCGGGTTTAGCAAATAAATTACGTTTATTGACTCGAGGCGGTAGTAACTTACATGTAAGGAACGCCGTGGTATCACTGAAACATTGTTGAAATCTGCGTAAAAACATACAAACAAAATAATCCTTGACCGAGGCGGTATATGAACCCATGAACCGTGGAGCTATTATCACTCGACTTTGAGGTCCAAGTACCCACCTATAACGCTTTCACTTCCGAATTTAAAAAAGTCGACTCTTCCATGGTGATAATTTGACCAAAATATTTTTCGTCCAACATACAATTTGGTTAGAATCGTTACGAGCCTTTAACCCTTTCCCTCATATAGACGCTTTCCATCATATAGCAGCAGACGGCTTTTTAAAAACATAGTGACAAAAAAAGAAATTGCTCAAAGTCATAGGTTATCCATTCAAATATAGAGAATATTTTTTTTTTGACAAAATATGTTCTAAGTCGTCTGCTGCAGATTTGTTGTATGAGGGAAAGGGTTAATTGCCTTTGGCAGCGAAAGACTTATGAAAAGGCGTTTTATTAAAATGTACCTCTTGACAATTTCAATTTATTTTCTTTCTGAGAACTCATAACAATATAAAGCGCATACCCTTTATTGGTTGAGGATAAAATTCGAAATCCAACCGCACAGGAAATAATAACCACAATGCATCACCCCAAAATAAGGATTTCGTTTTGTGTAGAGCGAAGAATTAATAATAAACAAACGTTAAGCATTAAATATGCTAATTAGCTAATCAAACAACACATATAATCCAATGTGAAATACCATGTATCAAAATATTTATCTTTGTTCAAATTTCAAAACTTTATATGTGTTTATAATGAATACATGATAAGTGTTCATAGTTAAACTAATCACGTCAATGTTATGTCAATCACGGTCGTAACATTCTCCACAGTTTCATCAAAATGTTCATTAAATTGCAAGATGCTGTATGAGCTTAAATAAATATTTATCGGAAAAAAGGAAGTGCCTCATTTACCTGTATGAATTCAAATCGATAGCCCGTCAGTTTTCTGTGAATCCTGAACAACAACAGAATTAAAATGAACACTTTTACTCGCTAAATTACGAAGGCCTATTAGGACCATCTGAGAAAAAAAAAATATTGTAAAGTCGTAATAACGCGAAAAAAAGCGTTATAATGCGAAAAAAGGCGAATTAACGCGAAACAAGGCGAAGTAACGCGAAACAAGGCATAATAAAGCAAAGTAAAGGCCTAATAATGCGAAGTAAGGCGTAGTTACGCGAATAAAGGAATTATAACGCGAAAGGCGTATTAACGCTAATAAAAAGCGTTATAACGCGAAATAAAGGCATAATAACGCGCAAATAAACGCGTAATAACGCGAAATAAAGGCGTAATAACGCTAAACAAAGGCGTATTAATGCTTATAAAAGGCGTTAAAACGCGAAAGAAAGGCGTAGTAACGCGAAAATAAAGTCGTAATAACGCGGAAAAAGGGCGAAATAACGCGAAAAAAGGCGTAATAATGCGAAACAAAGGCGTAATAACGCTAAATAAAGTCGTAATAACGCCTTTTTAGCTATATATATAAATCGATTACTGCTTTGAAGACTCTTTTTCAACCATGGATCTACGACCCAGATCAACCAATTCTCTATGTTTTTTCATTGGCTGAGCTACGATTTACGAAAAAACTTTTTTTCCATTAATGTTTTCAGGACTTCTCTACAGGCGAGTTACATTGTGTCATATCACAGAGACCAGTTCACCTTCCCATGTGTTTCCTGGCTTTCTCACACCAGTACTCCACACAACAGTATATCCAGACAACTGACTGCTTTTCCACATAGACAGTTAGCCCATCGTTGTGAGACGCATAACGCTCGACGCATTGTTCTTTGTCAAACGTCGAAAAGAATGTTGGCAGAGTTAGTCTAATCTTGATCTACGATGTTTGCTTCTCCTTTATCAGTTAACTCATTGCCATATATAGACACACTTTTACTCGCCTGCAGTAGAGAAGTTCTGAAATGAGACGTCAGTTGGCTAGAGTACTGGTGTGAGAAAGCCAGGAAACACATGGGAAGGTGAACTGGCCGCCGTGATATGACTCAAAAATGTTGAAAACGGCGTTAAAACCCCCGATCAATCAATCTTCAGATGGATAACAGTAGTTTAAAGAGTCACAACTCTTTCCCGCACTAAACAACTCTGTGAAAAACATCTAGGTAAAGTATGGAAAAACCTTATAATTGTAAGTAAAGTTGAAAACATTCTGATCCCAATGGTTTCAAAAGTCGTCTGCTACAGATGCGTCAAAAGGCGTCTTCACTTGGGAAAGGATTAAAACTGATCCTGGTAAACAAACGAGGTCACGTGTTAGACCCATCCGTCAGAATCGGACCACGCTAAAGACGTTAACAAATCCTGGAAATTACTCTTTGATTGAAATAAAGTACAGTATGGCGAGAAAAATAACGTTAATCCACAAATGAAGCGGTCGAGATTCAATTTAGATATCGACGAAAAAAGCCCGGAACGGTTTTTGTGCTAAATGTGGGCTCACTTAGTGTACTGTAGTTGCATTTTTTTAGAACCCTTTTTACTTGCAGACGCATCTGATCTGCAAAATACAACGTTTGTTAACGTTGTGGGAAAAGGAGGAATGCTCATTCGTATTTATAAATTACTCTGTTTGTCATTGGTTTCCACTCTATTTAGTATAAAGACTTTCATTTATTTATATGTAAAGCTCAGTCGGTAGCGACGCGGGCTGTCAATCCATGGGTTGTGAGTTCGAACAATAGCTCGGCCAACATTCTTTTTGACGTTTAACAAAAGTTCGTCGTCCACCAATGGGTTTACAGTCTATGTTGAAAAGCAGCCAGTTGCTTGGAACGAGTGTTGTGTGGAGTACTGGTGTGAGAAGGCAAGGAAAGACAGGAGAAGGTGAACTGGCGGCGTGATTAGACTAAACAATTGTTGAAAACGGCGTTAAACCCCAATCACTCCTTAAACTTTAGATAAATAATTTCTCATCTTCCTTCCTGGGTAGTCTGATATATGTTAATGTATGTGGGAAAGGGTTAAAGATTGCTTTCGTCCTGGAGCGCGCTTGGTTTTTATATCTCCCAAAATCAACAATTTAAGTCAGCGCGATTATTCCTGAGAAGGTAATAGCACAATTTCAGAAATAATTCATTTCTAGAGCTGTCTTAGGGCAACACTTCTTTCCAAGAATTATGCAGCGGTTCAGTGGTCTGGTTTTTGTTTTGCCTCGTGGAGAATTGATTTATTTGTCCTCGAATACCTTCATCACAAAAGCGACACCGAACCGTCCGGGAAATATTTAACTCTTTAAGCGCAGAAATCCATAAAGAAGAATATATGTTCAAAATATAATACTAGATTTGGAATATTTTGATAACTAAAAGACAAGCAATGCTGATTTTAGGTGAGACAGCTAAATCTGTAGTGTTTGCAAAAAAAAAAAACTTAACATAGTTATAAACATTTCTAAATTCGATGAACATGTAAAGCCAATTCATAGAATCCGAAGAATTTGGACTGTGAGATCAGATTTACTCTGTGAACATCATTTAATGACGTACAACTGCATACATCATTCGGTCCGCTGCACTCGGAAATAGGTAGACACGATTATGATCGTGACTATTCGTTTGTTTGTTTGTTTGTTTGTTTGTTTGTTTGTTTGTTTGGAGTTTAACGCCGCTTTCAACAGCTTTGGTCATATCACGGCGGTCAGTGCACCTACCCATGTTTTCCTGGCTTTCCCACACCAGTACTTACACAACATTCTTTCGAAGCCACTGACTACTTTCTCACATAGATCAGAGGTGAGAGGCAATGGAAAACATCGCCCGAAAGAATGTCGCCGCAACCGGGTATGGAACCCGTGACCTCCAGATCACGAGTCAGATACGCTACCAATTGAGCTACCCGGCCGGGTCGTGACTATTCGTATAACCAAGTATAACTATGTTCACACACTTCGTCGCGAGGGGATAATACACAAGTATAAATTAACTTCGAAGCTGACAATACAGACATCAAATGAGCATTAATCAAGGGACCACTCGAACACGCCGATAACTCGTCTTCCTTTATGAGTCCCTTTCGAGTTCGAGTTATCGGGAGTTCATTGTATTTGGATCACATAACACATGAACAAATACGGACATTCGGAGGTTGTAATCGATTAATTGATTGATTTGATTGATTGATTGATATCGTTATCATTGCCAACTTTGGGGCTTATCAGGCCATCGAGCAATATCTATCTCCGAGCAATACTGGCGTTTACATAATCTAGTTTAGCAGGTATCGGCCGCTGTCCGCTTGGCTTGAAAGTTGGCAATGATAACGCCGTTTCAATATTTTAAAGTCACATCAAGGCGGTAAGTTCACTTGTCAATGTGTTTTCTTGCTTTATCACACACCCGTGAGTGCTCCACACAAGAGTATTTTCAAGCAGCTGGCTGTTTTCCAGATAGACCGGAAATCCATCTATGGAAGACGATTGGACGGTAGTCGTATTTCCTTCGGTTTAATGTCGGAAAGAACTAAGCTGGAGTTAAAACACAAAACCCCTGAATAGACAGTCCACATCGCGAAGACTGAGCGACTGGGACTCGGCTTGGAGAACCTCAGAGGCTGTGACATTAATGTTAAAGATGAATCATTGTGGTTTTGGTCATTTCAAAACAACCACCTTGGTGGTGCAGTGACAGAGCGCCCTGCCCCGGGTACGGGAAGTGGGTACGGGAAGTTCGCGGGTTCTATTCCCGGTCTGATAACGTTACAGACATTAACATTATAGTAACGGCTTTCTCTCCTTGGCGCCCAGGTTTTTTCGGACTCAAATTTCTTGAACTCGTTTAATAAAACTTTATATGAAATGGCAACTCTTGTCAGATCCTATATATATACAAAGGACTTTAAAATATTCGTAATGGCTTTCCCTCCATTACGCTCAGGGTTGTAGGGTTACTCTAACTCGTTGAAATCAGAATAAATTGACATGTATAACTTAAAACACCGTGATATGAACCGTCCAACCAACATTATCGCCTCTGCGTAATGTATCGACTAAGATCAGCATGCGCAGTCCGCGCAGACTGATCCGGGCCGACACATTCCGTCTCAGGGGATCGAGGTATAGAGTAATGATCCCTGAAACAGAAAATCCACAAGAGACGAAAAGTTTCTATCCGGGTAAACCTGCGCGGAATGCTTAAGCTGGTCCGGATCGCGAAAGACTGAGCTACTGGGACTCGGCTTGGAGAACCTCAGAGGCTGTGACATTAATTTTAAAGATGAATCATGATGTTTTGATAATTTCATAACAACCACCTTGGTGTTGTAGTGACAGAGCGCCTGCCCCGGGTACGGGAAGTGGGTACGGGAAGTCGCGGGTTCTATTCCCGGTGTGATTACGTTACAGACATTAAACATTATATTAACGGCTTTCTCTCCTTGGCGCCCAGGTTTGTTCTGATAGTATAACGAATGACTCGCTGGTGTCAGGATAAATGGACCAGTAGCATTTGATTTTTTTTTTCCCAAGGAACGCCTTGATATAACTGAAACATTGTTGAATCTATCGGCATAAAACACCATACAAAAACCCGCCGAACAAAAACCCATATAAATTCAGTGGCTTCCGGTCTGAATATAGGACTAAAGGAATGACGGAATCAATGAATCCTTTTTTTTTTTATAGAAATTCTTCTCCTCTATTTTGTTTTTTTTTAATTCAAATTATAATTTCGTAGTGCTCCTTCATAAAACATCTTTTTCTGTTTACAACTGTCATTAACCCTTTCCCTCATACGTTAATTCTGCAGCAGACGACTTTGAACATATTTTGTCAAAAAATAGAAAATCTCTATAATTTGAATGGATAACCTATGACTAAAAGTGGAAAACATTGTGCCAAAAGGAGAAATTGCTCGTTTTGAGCAATTTCTTCTTTTGTCACTATGTTTTCAAAAACCCTTCTGCTGCAGAGGCGTCAGAAAGCGCCGGTCTATATGAGGGAAAAGGGTTAAGCGGATGTTTCTAGAATAACTGGAGGTGTGGTTACAGAGCTTTCCGTGACGAGTTAAGGAATAAAGGGATGAGGGAATCAATCCGGTTATTTGGAATCAGTACAAGTATGTCCGACGGAGTGGAAGACATTAATGAGTTTCCTATCAATTAGAAAACCTTGACAGAAATTCCGTCCGTAGGCAAAACCATGGCCGTCTGTAACCATTATACTGTCGTAGAAAGATTCACAGACATCCACTGTGGACCGATGAAATCACATTGAGAAAGAGATGTGTCATTCCGTTGCAGATTATTTCTATCTCGTATTATTCAGAAAGTTTGAGAGAAATTCCGTCCGTCCGTAAACTTGGACGTCTGTAACCATTATACTGTCGTAGAAACATTCACAGACATCCACTCACTGTGGACCGATGAAATCACATTGAGAAAGAGATGTGTCATTCCGTTGCAGATTATTTTTATCTCGTATTATTCAGAAAGTTTGAGAGAAATTCCGTCCGTCCGTAAACTTGGACGTCTGTAACCATTATACTGTCGTAGAAACATTCACAGACATCCACTGTGGACTGATGAAATCACACTGAGAAAGAGATGTGTCATTCCGTTGCAGATTATTTTTATCTCGTATTATTCAGAAAGTTTGAGAGAAATTCCGTCCGTCCGTAAACTTGGACGTCTGTAACCATTATACTGTCGTAGAAACATTCACAGACATCCACTCACTGTGGACTGATGAAATCACATTGAGAAAGAGATGTGTCATTCCGTTGCAGATTATTTTTATCTCGTATTATTCAGAAAGTTTGACAGAAATTCCGTCCGTCCGTAAACTTGGACGTCTGTAACCATTATACTGTCGTAGAAACATTCACAGACATCCACTGTGGACCGATGAAATCACATTGAGAAAGAGATGTGTCATTCCGTTGCAGATTATTTTTATGTCGTATTATTCAGAAAGTTTGACAGAAATTCCGTCCGTCCGTAAACTTGGACGTCTGTAACCATTATACTGTCGTAGAAACATTCACAGACATCCACTGTGGACCGATGAAATCACATTGAGAAAGAGATGTGTCATTCCGTTGCAGATTATTTTTATGTCGTATTATTCAGAAAGTTTGAGAGAAATTCCGTCCGTCCGTAAACTTGGACGTCTGTAACCATTATACTGTCGTAGAAACATTCACAGACATCCACTGTGGACCGATGAAATCACATTGAGAAAGAGATGTGTCATTCCGTTGTAGATTATTTCTATCTCGTATTATTCAGAAAGTTTGAGAGAAATTCCGTCCGTCCGTAAACTTGGACGTCTGTAACAATTATACTGTTGTAGAAACATTCACAGACATCCACTGTGGACCGATGAAATCACATTGAGAAAGAGATGTGTCATTCCGTTGCAGATTATTTTTATGTCGTATTATTCAGAAAGTTTGAGAGAAATTCCGTCCGTCCGTAAACTTGGACGTCTGTAACCATTATACTGTCGTAGAAACATTCACAGACATCCACTGTGGACCGATGAAATCACATTGAGAAAGAGATGTGTCATTCCGTTGCAGATTATTTTTATGTCGTATTATTCAGAAAGTTTGAGAGAAATTCCGTCCGTCCGTAAACTTGGACGTCTGTAACCATTATACTGTCGTAGAAACATTCACAGACATCCACTGTGGACCGATGAAATCACATTGAGAAAGAGATGTGTCATTCCGTTGCAGATTATTTCTATCTCGTATTATTCAGAAAGTTTGACAGAAATTCCGTCCGTCCGTAAACTTGGACGTCTGTAACCATTATACTGTCGTAGAAACATTCACATAACATCCACTGTGGACTGATGAAATCACATTGAGAAAGAGCTGTGTCATTCCGTTGCAGATTATTTCTATCTCGTATTATTCAGAAAGTTTGACAGAAATTCCGTCCGTCCGTAAACTTGGACGTCTGTAACCATTATACTGTCGTAGAAACATTCACATAACATCCACTGTGGACTGATGAAATCACATTGAGAAAGAGCTGTGTCATTCCGTTGCAGATTATTTCTATCTCGTATTATTCAGAAAGTTTGAGAGAAATTCCGTCCGTCCGTAAACTTGGACGTCTGTAACCATTATACTGTCGTAGAAACATTCACATAACATCCACTGTGGACTGATGAAATCACATTGAGAAAGAGATGTGTCATTCCGTTGCAGATTATTTCTATCTCGTATTATTCAGAAAGTTTGACAGAAATTCCGTCCGTCCGTAAACTTGGACGTCTGTAACCATTATACTGTCGTAGAAACATTCACAGACATCCACTGTGGACCGATGAAATCACATTGAGAAAGAGATGTGTCATTCCGTTGCAGATTATTTTTATGTCGTATTATTCAGAAAGTTTGACAGAAATTCCGTCCGTCCGTAAACTTGGACGTCTGTAACCATTATACTGTCGTAGAAACATTCACAGACATCCACTGTGGACCGATGAAATCACATTGAGAAAGAGATGTGTCATTCCGTTGCAGATTATTTTTATGTCGTATTATTCAGAAAGTTTGACAGAAATTCCGTCCGTCCGTAAACTTGGACGTCTGTAACCATTATACTGTCGTAGAAACATTCACAGACATTCACTGTGGACCGATGAAATCACATTGAGAAAGAGATGTGTCATTCCGTTGTAGATTATTTCTATCTCGTATTATTCAGAAAGTTTGAGAGAAATTCCGTCCGTCCGTAAACTTGGACGTCTGTAACCATTATACTGTCGTAGAAACATTCACAGACATCCACTGTGGACCGATGAAATCACATTGAGAAAGAGATGTGTCATTCCGTTGCAGATTATTTTTATGTCGTATTATTCAGAAAGTTTGAGAGAAATTCCGTCCGTCCGTAAACTTGGACGTCTGTAACCATTATACTGTCGTAGAAACATTCACAGACATCCACTGTGGACCGATGAAATCACATTGAGAAAGAGATGTGTCATTCCGTTGCAGATTATTTTTATGTCGTATTATTCAGAAAGTTTGAGAGAAATTCCGTCCGTCCGTAAACTTGGACGTCTGTAACCATTATACTGTCGTACACTGTAAAAACGGACGTTTCGTTTTTAAACACTTAATGAAACACTTTCCTGTTACACTTAATAAACACGTTCAAAACGAAACGCGTCACATGTTCACTTTTGAAACACACACTGTTTTCGTGGGAACACTAGTGTTCCAACTTGAAACACTAGTGTTCCAACTTGAAACGTGTTCACGTGTTTAACATGAAACATGTGACGCGTTTCAAAGCGAAACACTTCCTTGTTACACTTTTTACACACGTGAACACGTAATGTAAACACAGAAGGCGTTTCAAACTGTAACGCGTGACACGTTTCAAAATTTAAGTGTGCAGTTTAGAACACCTAAAATACTATTAAGATGAACATGTAACGTGTTTCAATTTTATTCCAGATAAACATGTCACGTGTTTCAATGACAGTTTACAGTCAATTTTGGACTGATTATAAAGAAATGACAACTACAGGTTGAAGAAAACATTTATTTATCAATGATGTAAATGAATAAATTAGATATCAGACAGTCTAGCGTGTTTTTGGAGTAAAATCAACAAAACAAAGAACAATCTAACAATCAAATTTAACCGCTTTCCTCATACACGACTTTTAAAACGTCTGGGTAATATATGGAAACTCTCTATAAATTAAAGTGTAATCATCAAATAGAGTTGAAATCATTCTGGCAAAAGGAGGAATTGCTTGTTATGACCAATTTATCATTTTGTCATAATGGTTTCAAAATTTGTCGCTGCAGATGCGTAAAAATGCGTCTTCATGTAGAAAAGGGTTAACTGGGTTAAATGGTTAACTGAGTTTAATCATACCAAAAGGGCCTATACATGCGTCTTCATGTAGAAAAGGGTTAACTGGGTTTAATGGTTAACTGAGTTTAATCATACCAAAAGGGCCTACATGGTCCTGCGTCGTAAAAACCCAATAAATAAATAAATAAATAAATAAATAAACTATTTCATGACAACATGTATACTGCTAAAAGCAGTTAAACTTTCCCAGGTATTTCCTTATAATAGATATTTACAACTATGACCAATAATGAACCACTTAATGCAATAGACATTGCCCAAAAAGACAGGGTATAACTAGTTATTGAAATCATTCTGGTAACAAGGAGAAATTGCTCGTGCTGATCTTTTTTTTTTTTTTCAAAATGCGTCTACAGATGGGAAAGCGTTATTTAATGACTTTAATTATAACATGGCATCATATAAATCTCTAAAAGAAGTTTAATTGCCAAGGTATTTCCTTATAATAGATATACAACTATGACTCATAGAGGACTCATAGAGGACCATTAAATGCAATATCCATTGCCAAAAAAGACATGGTCAGTAATTCCCTTTACAGAAAAACAATCAGACTGATACATTCGATCACATCCAAAAATTCCATTGATTGACAAGGACTAATTTTATGATTAAATATACAGTAAGGTCTGATATACATTTTAATAACAACTAATAGTTTTTGTTCTGGGTGTAAATTTCATTGCTTTATGAATAAAGATTTTCAGGACAAACAGCTATGCACTATACAATTAGGTGTACTTAAATATTTGGCAATTTCAAACACACTTTGAAGTATTTGCTGCAGTTGGTTTTTGAAAACATTGTGGCAAAAGAACGGCCATTTCTTCTGTATTTGTAAAGATATAAGACCTGATTAAGTACATTTTGAAATAGTTTTTAGTTTTACTCATATATGGAAAACACTTTCCCACTTTGTAATGCTGCAGCAACATATACTTATCAAGTTCAACATATAATTAAATTATTTAGACAGTTTTAAAGGAACATTCCTGTGAAATTATTTTGAAATTGGTCCGTTGGTCTAAGAGGAGAAGTTGTTAGTAGGAAAATTAGAACAAAAAGATACACACAATACCTCACCACGCAATTTATGTTCAGGTGTGATAAGAAGGGATGCTAGCCTGACAGCTGTGTTTTTCAATCAATCAATATGGCTTGAATACATTTTATAGAGAATCACCTAATACCTGCATTTATTTTACCCCTCTGGTAGAGGGCCGAAAAAGGAACATTTCTGTTCAATCATTTTGGAATCAGAAAAGCAGATTCGGAGTAAGAATTTTTTGATGCCATCCTGCAGCCATGTTTTATCAAGACATCAATATAGTTTGAACACATTTTTGATTGGACTCAAAAGGAACATTTCTATCAACTTATCTAATCAGAGAAGCTAATTCCCAGGAAATTAATTTTGAATTCATGCATCCACACCCCTTCCCCTTTTCAGATGCCAAGGCAACCAAAGTTCTAAATATAATTAACATCTTTAAATAATTCAGAAAGAGGAATACAAAAGGCACATTCCCATTAAGTTTGATTGAAAATGTGTCCTTTCATTAACAAACAGACAACAGTCAGGGAGTTATAACAATAATTAAAATTGAATCTTAGGCTCAGGTGATTTAAAAATATGTTACAACAAAAGCATAAACATGATAAATTACTTCTTAACACTTTCTCTCATACAACAATTATGCAGCAGATGAGTTTGAATATATTTTGTCAAAAAACAGAAAATCTCTATACATGTAATTGAATGGAAAACCTATGACTAAAAGTGGAAAACATTGTGGCAGAAGAAGAAATTGCTTGTTTTGAGCATCAGAAATTGTCTATATGAGGGAAAGCACCACATACAACAACTCTGCAGCAGACGACTTGAAAACATACCCCAAACAAATTGGAAATTCCATTTTAATGAAAGTACAATAATTGAAGTGTTGAAAACATGGTGACAAAAGGTGAAATTGTTTGTTTTGAGCAATTTCTTCTTTTGTTGCTATGTTTTCAAAAAAATGTCTGCTACAGAGGCGTCAGAAAGCATCTAGGGAAAGGGTTAATGGTGTTACTTTGGTAACAAAACACCATAAGTATGCACACTATTGGAGAAACATGTATTCTTCCAACTTCCTGTATCAAAATAAATTTTATTAAAACAGGGAAATATAAACTGGTAAAAGGACGTTTCTGCTAATAAGGTCAAGTCATGATGAAACAAGTTTGACCTTGACTTGACAAAGATTTATCAATTATAATTTTGACTTTATATGTTATTCATTGATTGCCAATTTTAATAGTATTTAGTTCATATGAAAGCCGCCAATACCAGTACTCCACATACAACTATTTCCCTTACTAGAAAGACATAAAGGAATCTGTATTGTCCTTTCATATAATTTAGATTTTCTAAGCATGTACTTCTATTATTATAACTATAGAATACTGAGAGTATCTTAAATAGCACCATCTGAGGAAAAATGCAACATGAAAGAGTAATTCAAATAAATTAGAAAACAGTGTGGAAAATGAAAAACTGATATTTGTATGAGCACTTTCTTCTTTTCTCTTGATTGATTTTAAAAGTCACCTGCTGAAGTGGCATTAAAAGTCCTTTTCATCAGAGAAAGGGTTAAATGCCTCTGAAAGACATGAACATCAATTTGAACTGTAACTAAATGGAATATTTTAGATTCAAGTTCTTCAAAAACATATTAGAAAAAAGTGTGAAATATCTAAGTAGGAGCTTTCATGCAAGGTTGAAAACAAATGACAAAGGGAGAAAATACAGGGTTTATTTCTCCATTATGTATGAAATATTCCAAATGAATCTGTAATGCACAATACTACAATCTTTAGATCTACATTTTTTCTGACAATGACATTTGAACTAGTAAATAACTATGTCATACATGTGTTACGACTTATTCAATATATTAATAGTCATATCATGTTTTCTTGAAAACATTGTGGTATCATGTTTTCTTGAAAACATTGTGGTAAAATGAGAAATTGTTCATTATGACCGATGACTCCTTTAACCACATTATTTTCAACTTTATTCACTTTTCTTTCAAAAAATTTCCAATGGTTGTTTAATAGGGTTACGGTTCAAGGATATTGTTATTCAACAATAGTTGTTCTTAAATTATTTGAATGTAGTTAAGTAGGCTAATTGTGACATGTTCCTATCTGTTGCTTGTCTATTCCTTTACATCATGCTTGTGTTGGTAATCATCTATTTGCTGTGTTCTTTTAACTTCATATTCTAAAAAAGAGCCACTGTTGGTTTTCATTTAATCCTTACCAGAACGTTCCTTGTTCAATTCTCAATATGTCCAAAATATCTAAATGTTAACTCAAATCTTTAAATCACAAATTGATGCCAAAACATATCAAATACCATTTCATACAGCCCATTTCCCTTTGGGTTCCAAGAGATCTGTGCTCAGACCTAACACTTGTTTATTTGTAAGTAATTATTGGTGTGCTTGAGTGCCAGACAAACATCTTAAGGATTGTGTCACTCTAAGTTTGACATTCATGTTTCCTGCAAAAGATAAACAAAAGTGCCAAGTTATAAATTGTCACAAAAAACACCCGTGAGGAGTGAGTCATAACTCTGCAGCAACTAATATTAGAACTATCACTGAAGATGATAAATACCCCCTAAACAGCACCTTGACCTACACCATAACTTAATAAGTAAAAGGCCCATAACTCTGTAAAATAACATGCAATTGTAACCCCTTGGTATCCTCTTGGTATAGAAGCTTCATGTAAAATTTTATTGAATTCCACCCAGTGGTTTGTAAGAAATAGGCCGGACAAAATATTGCTTCTGGCCGGCCGACCGACCGACCGACTGCCCGACACAGTGACTCCTATATACCCCCTCTTCTTCGAAGTGGGTATAATTATTTGTCCAATTTCAGTTGCAACCAAGGTTTTATTGCCTATAAAGATTCACTACAAGTCTGATGCAGATAAGATAAGAACTGCTGAAGTTTAAGATCAGACAAGGCCTATTTGGCCAAATTTTGGATAAATTCAAGTGCCTTTCATGGAGATTTGGCTTGTTATCGAACATTGCCCAATCATTATATATAAATACCTACAAAAATGTTCAACAAGCTTGGTGAAAGAACAGAGGAAAACTGTTTGACTAAGAGAGCCACCATTATGGTTATCCCATAATACAGGCTTACAGGTGAATGACACAGGTTGTTCTGAGTAACATCTAAACCCTTTCCAACATACAGATGCTTTCTGATACATCTGAAATGTTGTTTACATTGTGCCAAAAGGAGAGATTGCTTGTTTTGAACAGTTTGTCCTTTTGTCACAATTTTTTAAAATCATCTGGTGTCAGAAAGTGTCTATATGAGGAAGAGGGTTAACAATATGAATTTGAGTTAAGATTGCTAGCTTAAGAATTATTGATGGTAAAAGAGATACAGAATAATATATTTTCTCTATGATATTTATAAAGTTGTCTTCTTCATTTGTTTTAAAATAAGTTTACAGCAAGGAAGAGTTCATTTAAGTAACCTTATTGATTAATCAAGCAACGTGCACATTCAAAGACATTCTTCTTATTATGACATATATGTCCCAAGGTTTATTTTAGTTATACATGTACATGTACTGTCATTTTTTTGAAGAGAAGACAGACTGAAACTTTTTTAACAAATGTTGTGTTTACTTAGAATATAGGATAATATTGCTGCAGTAAGGATCATTGTGAAACCGCTGTCCTCTTAAAAAAATAAAATACTATAAGACTGTCAGACAGGACGTGATAGGACATCACGCCCACACTAACTTATAAAACAATGTGTTGTTCACAACTGCATTATTTTTTCTGCAAAACTAAGAATAAATTGATCTTTAATTTAACAAACCAGTGACATATAACTACATGTACATGTTTCTGAATAAGTTACAAGAAACATAAATTGTATCAAGTGACAAAGTTACCTTAGACAAAATCTTAGATGTGTGCTCTAATAAAAGCAACAGTTCACATTCCTTGTGTTGATGGGAAATGACAATTCTTCGATCAGCTACAGGTCCATTCTTGTAACAAGTATGGTCAAATTCCAGTATCGCCAATGATCACATCACAACAAGTTGATTGATATCAGGAAAGAACATTCCACGCTTGGATGAAAGGTTTTATTGTTTGTCCTGTTAAACAAAATTAAAAATAGGGGATTAATGTGCAAAGAACTAGTTTGAAATTACTGCATTTTTGACTCTGCACTTGTGAATATGTTTAAAAAACTTATTATATACACTTAAACTTTTAAAAATCACTTATTTTACACTTTATACTAGTATCATACCAGCCCGGTCGGGTAGCTCAATTGGTAGCGTATCTGACTCGTGATCTGGAGGTCACGGGTTCGATACCCGGTTGCGGCGCGTTCTTTCGGGCGATGTTTTCCATTGCCTCTCACCTCTGATCTATGTGAGAAAGTAGTCAGTGGCTTCGAAAGAATGTTGTGTAAGTACTGGTATGGGAAAGCCAGGAAAACATGGGTAGGTGCACTGACCGCCGTGATATGACCAAAGCTGTTGAAAGCGGCGTTAAACTCCAAACAAATAAACAAAAAGTATCATACCATGTTTTCAACTATATACTTGTATCAATATTTTCATATATAAGACATTGCTCCTCTATAAATGAATACATTTCAATGACTTATGATTTTGAAAACTTCTCTGCAAAAGTATGGAAAATCTCTATATTATGAAAGAACAACTATCAATTTATGATTAAAACATGACTGACATTTTTGGAAACTTCTCTTTATCTATACTGTAGCAATGCATCCTTAACATTACGCAGCCGAGCCCCGGTAGCTTAGCGACGTGGGCTGTCAACCCAGGGGTTGTGAGTTCAAACCCCAGCTCAGCCAACATTGTTTCCGACGTTAGACAAAAGTCATTGTGACAAGCGTCATTCGTCTTCCACCAATGGGCTATAGATCAGTCTATGTGGAAAAGCAGCCAGTTGCTTGAAAAGAATGTTGTATGCAGTACTGGTGTGAGAAAGCCAAGAAACATAGAGTAGGTGAACTGGCTGCCGTGATATGACTGAAAAATTGTTGAAAATGGCGTTAAACCCCAAACAATCAATCATTAACATTACGCAGGAAAGGTTTAACCATTAATTACCACATACAGCTAATCTGTAGAAGCCAAATTTGAAAAATGTAGGTAAAATTATGTAAAGTATTAAAAAAAAATTAAACAATTATTGCAACAGGAGAAATTATTCTTATTGTCCTTTATCCACAATGTTTTTAAATTTAGTCTGCTGCAGATGAGACAAAACCATTCTTAATCTGTTAAAAGCATGCAACTTTGAAACTTTCTGTCTCTTGGACTAATTTTTAGAATGACCATCTCCAGGAAGAAAGCTTTATCTTCCGCTGTTTTCTTTCTCCTCTTTCCTACATTCCGAGCATTTATGGTGGCAATGATGGAGGTAGATGAAGCAGTCGCTGTTGATTTAAATTTTTCTGGAATGTCAAGAACCCCAAGGCACTACCGGCACTTCTGGATGTTCAATACTGAATGTAGCCTGTTAAGGAAACATAATATTGGGTCTCATTGTTGCATCATGTTGAAAGTATTGATTAAGTTATTAATTTTGAACTTTAATACTAATTATACATGTCCAGATCACATCATGCTTCATTTTAGTGTACTCTCATATTTAATACAAATGCCAAAATTACCAGTTATTAAGAATGTGTTTTGATAAAAACATTTTTGTAAAACTGCATTTATCTTATGATTTACATAATAATCATTTTGCACATTGAAGGGCATAATTATCACAAAAAATAACCTTGAAAATATTCATAAATTAAGAAAAATTGTATTCTTTTTGACCCTATTTTTTAAACAAAGATATAAAATGTAATCATTATATTTTGAATAAGAGATTCATGGTGGATTGCACTTGTGCAAGTTACAAATCCTAGCCTAGTAATGGCAAGATTTTATATATCTTTCACCTGATGTTTTATATGAGAAATTATAATCATTGAATAGATCTGAAAACATTGTGGCAAATGGGGAATCCACGGTGGTTGAGTGGATAGCGTCGGGGATTTGAAACCGGGGGTCCCTGGTTCGATCTCCAGTAGCGGCATGACGGTCATGGTGGAGTGCCATTGGGCAAGGCACATTTTCTAGCCTAGAACTGGTTTGTTTACCCAGTGATCATGAATAAGTGAACTGCCGCCGTGATGTAACTTAAATAATGTTGAAAGCGGTGTAAAACTCCAATAAATAAATGTGGCAAATGGTGAAGTTGCTCATTATAAGCAGTTTCTCCAGTTTAGAAATATTTACAATCAACGATTTTGGTACAAATTTGAAAATCCACAATGTCATGATCGGGATTAATTATCTAACTGCATAAAGACAGAAAATATATGCTTGCATGGATGTACAAACTACAACGAATGAGTGTGGCAGCTAGTTGTATTGATGAAAATAAGTAAAAGACTGAACATAAACAGAAAAATACAATTACAAATCGTTCACTACTTGAATAATCAGTCTAAATAGCATTTAGAGAAGAAATGCACAGACTGCACGAAAACCGACGACTTTCTGACTTTAACGCTTAAATCTCAATAGAAATTTGACAAAAAAAGTAAAAACAGACATTATGGATGACTTAAGTGAGGGTAAATCAAAATTAATTTGTAATATACTCTTTTGCTTACCATGCCTAGAGAGAAGTAGCAAATTCCGCTGAAATATTTTGCTCATGCATTAACGTTTATATTAAGAGATTGTACTCTATACAACTTTGACATCATGGATTCATACTCAAAATTAACCCAACCAGTTCGTACTTAGATTTACTTATTAAACAACTTGGTAATCCTCTGTAACAAACTGTTACAGAACAAAATGCTTATCAAAGTCTGTCATGTTGGTCGCTGGGCAGTAGCTTTTTATTCGGACCAGTGAGAATTACCTAAAATGTGTTAAATAACATTTTATATATATGACATAGATGATAGAGCATTCCAACTTGGTGAAGTTCCTGCTGATACATAATATAAATAGATTTATAAGTCTCTGCTTTCTGTCAGTGTCATGATTATTTGAACAATTTGCTTACATAACTTTGTACTAGTTAGCAGTCTGAGTCATATGAAATGTGATTAACTATTTTTCAATGTCTAAATAGAAATATATCCATTTAGTCCTCACCATGGTGTTTTTCTTATGATTAAGGTCACTTACTTGTGGAACTTGAGTATAAACTTTTCGGAACAGTGACTTTTTAAGTTAATTTCAATGACTGACAAAATGTTCGACCATTAATGATTAAGTTCTTCAAAACAATGTACGAAAGTAATGAAAATATAGCAGGAAGGCAAACTCCTTTTTTATATAAACCAAATGGAGGCTGATTTTAGGTATTCAACGACAGAAAATTTGACTTACCAATTTACGGCATGATCTGTCACTTGCCTCAAAGCCTCTAGCTTTACTATCACTCCTCTCGAACTGCCCATAAAACTGCCGAAAATGTCATCCTAATTCTTCAACAAGGAAGATATTAGATCTAACGCTACATCCTCTTGCACCGAGTAGCTGGTCTGTCTCGTATGTTTAACAATAAGATTGTTTTCAACCTCTTGCAGCTGCATTCTTCAATGAACGGGCGAAAATGATAATTGTGTTTTGTTTATCACGATTGTCTGACATCATCAGTATCTTTGACCGCCAAATTCAAATCTCGGGCGACGAGATTATTACACCGATATTATTTTTGGTCTTTTTTATTTTCTTAAAGCAAAATTTGGCAAACAATCATTTAATATAACTAATTAAATATGACAGACATATACAACATAGAAATATTGTGGATTAAATGCATTTAATAACTTTTATATCAACAATTATCAATTTCGGGTTTAGAGATTAATATAAGCGTTTTTCAAACGGCATGCTTTTAGTGTTCCAAATCGTTCGCCTTGAACACACCCGTGTTTCACAATGTAACACCTTCGGTTACCGCAAGTTCCCAGTAAGAGTCTCCGGCGGACACATTATTACAAATCGTACACCTAGATTGTATTCTTACTTTGTTTTAAATCTTACAGTTGATTTATAACCTTTAAGTTAATTTAATGCTAAAATATGGTATTCTTATATAAACGCTAGCGTTTCATATTTAAACGCTATACGTTTCAATGCTGCACACTCCCGTTTCAGTATATCAAACGAAAACACTGTGTTTCAAAATTGCACACCATGAGAACACCACCGTTTTAAAAATGAACACCCTTGAAACGCGTCACATGTTACCAGTTTTTACAGTGTAGAAACATTCACAGACATCCACTGTGGACCGATGAAATCACATTGAGAAAGAGATGTGTCATTCCGTTGCAGATTATTTCTATCTCGTATTATTCAGAAAGTTTGACAGAAATTCCGTCCGTCCGTAAACTTGGACGTCTGTAACCATTATACTGTCGTAGAAACATTCACATAACATCCACTGTGGACTGATGAAATCACATTGAGAAAGAGCTGTGTCATTCCGTTGCAGATTATTTCTATCTCGTATTATTCAGAAAGTTTGACAGAAATTCCGTCCGTCCGTAAACTTGGACGTCTGTAACCATTATACTGTCGTAGAAACATTCACATAACATCCACTGTGGACTGATGAAATCACATTGAGAAAGAGCTGTGTCATTCCGTTGCAGATTATTTCTATCTCGTATTATTCAGAAAGTTTGAGAGAAATTCCGTCCGTCCGTAAACTTGGACGTCTGTAACCATTATACTGTCGTAGAAACATTCACATAACATCCACTGTGGACTGATGAAATCACATTGAGAAAGAGATGTGTCATTCCGTTGCAGATTATTTCTATCTCGTATTATTCAGAAAGTTTGACAGAAATTCCGTCCGTCCGTAAGCTTTTGGCCGGATCTCTGAGACTATTTGACTATCATATAAGCATTTACATGCATCCACAAAGGACTTATGAAAACATATTAACCCTTTCCACAAACAACAAATCTGTAGCAGACGACTTTGAAAACAGCATTATCAAAATATGAAATATCTCTATAAATGCAAATATAATGAGTGAATAGCGTTGAAAACATTGTCGCAATAGGTGTTTTCTATAGCCGTCTGGCGTCAGAAAGCGTCTATACGTGGGAAAGGTTTAAAGGGACTGAATCCCATATGAGAAAAAAGCGGAAAAAAAAAGAAAATTGTTAAAAATTGCTATTACCTTGATGTTTTTGCATGTAAGGCATTGAGATTTGCTGACTGATGTACTACAATATATGCACGCTATTAATATTGCGGAGATTTTGCGTTATTTTGCATTGTAAAATCTACTGAGTTAGTAACCCAAGTAAATGTAAAAATATCGCTGTATATTTATCACGTGATCACTACAACCGAATTGACAATCTCCTTCCCAGAGTTGTTGTTCCTTACACTCACGCATACATGAATGTAATGAGTCGATAGTGTTAGAGAATGCCGAATTGAATCCACAAATTCAAATGAGTAAGGGGAAATTCCACGGTATTTTTAAACGTGAAAACACGGAGCGGACGTTTTTTTAACTGCTTATTTCCTATGAAATAATGAAAAACAAGACGTGTACGACCTTCTACAACATTGCGTTACATATATATAGACGTATTTTGGATTAATGAGAATAAGTATAAAATATAACGATTTTGGACCATTAAGGTGTTCAGTCCTTTTAAGAAATGATCGCCTCTGCGTAATGTATCGACACAGATCAGCCTGCGCAGTCCGCGCAGACTGATCCGTGCCAACACATTCCGTCTCAGGAGGATCGAGGTATAGAGTAATGAATTACAGAATGTTCCTGTCCGTCTTATATTATTTACAATACAAACTATTAAACTTGCAGTCATGTACACATCGTACAAATAGAAAAAGAAAACACACACAAAACAACACACATAGCATATACGCGTTAAGTGTGCATGGATATAGCGCATACTATAGAAATGCATTGTTTATGTATTTCTGATAGCACCGTTTCTTCTTTTATTACCATCATAGATATATTTAGCAACATTTAAGATTTGTGTAACATCGATGCGACAGGATGTGATGTATACGAACATTTGGTTAGTTAACCTTTTCCCACGGTCATACTAAATACTGCAAGGACTACAAGGACTACAAGGACTACACAAGGACTACAAGGACTGACAAGGACTACACGGACTAACAAGGACTACAAGGACTACAAGGACTACACAAGGACTACAAGGACTACAAGGACTACAAGGACGGCTGTATTATGACAAGGACAGATTACCCTGTAGAGTGTAGGTACAGATCACCCTGTAGGGTGTAGGTGGAGATCACCCTGTATGGTGTGGGTGCAGATCACCCTGTAGAGTGTAGGTACAGACCTCCCTGTAGAGTGTAGATGCAGAAAATAAAATACAAGGACATGCAAGGACGGCTGTAGTATGACAAGGACAGATTACACTGTAGAGTGTAGGTACAGATCACCCTGTATGGTGTAGTTGGAGATCACCCTGTATGGTGTGGGTGCAGATCACCCTGTAGAGTGTAGGTGTAGATCACCATGTAGAGTGTAGGTGCAGATCACACTGTAGAGTGTAGATGAAGATCACCCTGAAGTGTGTAAGGTACAGATGCACAGGTTGATCTGCACCCACACCATGCAGGGTGATCTCCACCTACACCATACAGGGTGATCTGTACATACACTCTACAGGGTAATCTGTCCTTGTCATACTACAGCCGTCCTTGCATGTCCTTGTAGTCCTTGCATTTTATTTTCTGCATCTACCCTCTACAGGGTGGTTTGTACCTACACTCTACAGGGTGATCTGCACCCACACCATACAGGGTGATCTCCTCCTACACCATACATGGTGATCTGTACCTACACTCTACAGTGTAATCTGTCCTTGCCATACTACAGCCGTCCTTGCATGTCATTGTAGTCCTTGTATTTTATTTTCTGCATCTACACTCTACAGGGTTGTATGTACCTACACTATATAGGGTGATCTGCACCTACACCATACAGGGTTATCTGTACCTACACTCTACAGGGTAATCTGTCCTTGTCATACTACAGCCGTCCTTGTAGTCCTTGTAGTCCTTGTAGTCCTTGTGTAGTCCTTGTAGTCCTTGTTAGTCCTTGTAGTCCTTGTAGTCCTTGCAGTATTTAGTAGGACCCTTTTCCCACATACAACAGAACTGCTGCAGACCAGTTTGATCTTTATAAAAAAATAAAAAAAAAGACTTACCAAGTTTTGAATAAATTTGCAAATATTGTGTCATTTTCTTTTGCAACACTGTTTACAAAAGTCGTCTTCTACAGAGGTGTCTGAAAGAGTCTGCATCTGGCAAAGGATTAATTGTAAATATCTGAGCCATGTTTAAACCTTAAAAGACAAACAAACCTTAAAAGGGTGTTCACTAAATATAGAAAATGACCAGTTAGTTCATTCATCTAACGCTACCTTAAAACTAACCATATATCGGAGGCTTATTTGGTGCTTCTTATGATTGAACAATGCAGAACGAGACCAGAATTTGCGGAGGTGCAAGGTGATCTTGATCTTCACTAGTCGAAAATGTCGAATGATTGTCTTCTGAAAGGCCACCCAATTTGACCAACGTAACGCTAAATCCTGTCGATTGTTAAAAACAAACACAATGTCACGATAGATGGAAGAGGTAAAGGGACCATTATCGGTCATAAAAATAATTTTTTGTGTGATTAGTTAACAGTTTATTAAGTATTACATGTTGGGACTATTTTCTGACAGCGAAAAACCGATTTTCTTTTTGTGTTTCGTCATGTGATAAAAAGAATCTGACATTCGTTGTCATTTCATAAAGTTGTATTAAACTCGGCCATAAAAAGTGTTATTAATCTCGGCAGAGGCTCGCTTGATAACAAATTTCTTGAACTCGTTTAATAAAACTTTATATGAATTGGCAACTCATGTCAGATCTACAAAAGACTTTAAAATATTCGTAATGGCTTTCCCTCCATTACGCTCAGGATAGTAGGATTACATTTACTCGTTGGGTCAGAATAAATGGACATGTAGAACTTAAAACACCGTGATATGAGCCGTCCAACGAACATTATCGCCTCTGCGTAATGTATCGACCAAGATCAGCCTGCGCAGGTCACGCAGACTGTTCCGGGCCGATACATTCCGTCTTAGGGGGATAGAGATATAGAGTAATGATTCCTGAAACAGAAAATCCACAGGAGGCGAAAAGTTTCTATCCGGGTAAACCTGCGCGGAATGCTTAAGCTGGTCCGGGTCGATACTTTATGCAGAGTCCACAATGCTGGTTTTCTTGTTTTCTTGCGGAACGGCTCATGTAACAGAAAAAGAGTTGAAACCGGCCTAAAACACCATTTAAACAAGCAAACAAACAAACAAACACAATCAAAGTACACTGACAGCGGTGGTAGGCGTAAATCAATGGTGACTGTGAAGTAGGGGGTCTATTCGGCTTTATACGAATAAAACCCCGCGATAAGTGCAATGGTCCAAGAAGTTTTATGACGTTAATCATGACAAATAGATTTATATCGGATAATTAGAACGTATTGATCCGCTGACACTTCCTCTTCACCCTCAAGTAACTTTGATTCTTTCGTGATTGTGTGAATATTTTCTATAAAAAATGATTGTACTAACAGTTTGATCAATTACTTCCTTTTCTTTTCCTAATTTATTACAAATAAAATCGTTGGCTGCAGCAGCAGCAGCAGCATCACGGGTCGTCTGTTTGAATGTTTAAGTTAATGTTATGAGGGTTTCTTTCATGAAAAGAAAAGAGAAAACAAAAGAAACTCATATAAAGCAAGTCAATGTTGATGGATGGACCAGCCTAAGTGCCCAACTAAAGCTCTAGATAAGTGGTGTAGTTCATGTCCTTTATATTTATTTGACCTTCAAACCCTATGTCATGGGTATTCAAAAGAATCCTCTCATCGAGACGATCATTTTGAGTACCAACACCATACACTCAAATTGAGTTATAAATGAGATATATCGGGACAAAGTCCGGGTTATTCTCCTTATCAAGACCTCTGACAACAATTCCATTACTGATCCGATTTATTTATACGATTCTTCTTTCTTTGTGGAATATAAAAATGTCAAAACGGGAAGACACTTACATTAATTCTTGACAGGACCAGGTCAGAACATCGGCGGCCGTAAGCAGACGAGAAGTTAACCCTTTCCCACGTACAACAAATCTGCAGCAGACGACTTTGAAAAATGTCTACTAAAAAATATGAAAAATATCTATAATTGTACGTATAATTACTGAAAAAAGGTTGAAAAACACTGTGGCAAAAGGAGAAATTGCTCGTTTTGAGCAATTTCTCCTTTTGTCTTAATGCTTTCAAAAGTCGTTTGCTACAGATGCGTCAGAAAGCATGTATACGAGTGAAAGGTTAAAGTTGTATGTACTGTAAGGGGGAATTCACAAAGCAGAAGAAAACTTAACTCTTTCACACATTATAACAAATCAGCAGACGACTTCAATATAATCGGGGAAGCGGGTGAGTGGCGGTATTGACAATATCATTTTTTTAAAAAATAGTTTCATTATAGGATGGACAATTGTTGCAAAAGGTGAAATTGCAACTTATAAGCAATTTCTTCTTTTGTCTTTTGTTTTCAAAAGTCGTCTCTTGCATTTGGGAGAGGCATGTGTATGTACTGAAAAGGGAACATAATGAACGGTTTTCAAGAAGATATGTTACGAATTCTAATCATTATCTCAGTGCACATAGGTTCCAGGAATTGTGTCGAGTTAATGGACAAGTTGACAATACTTAATGGTTTTTTTTGAGCCCGTACATGGAATATATGCATGTTGGCTTTATCTAACAGTGTAGTTTCGGATCAGCCTTTGCATCAAAATAGTATGATTACGATATACACGGTACACATATATAATCAAACAATCTTGTTAGAAGGTTCCGTCGCCTTGCGTATATTATGTTAAAAGGTCAAAGTACGCTAAATACATCCGCTGACTTGCTGATCTGCAGTACTTTAGTCCCTAGAAAAACCTTTGTTTGCGTAGAAATGAGTGTATACTATCACCAGAATGTATTGAATATATGACATTGAGGTTAAACGCCTTTAGAATGTGTATAGGATGCACTGGAAATGATTGATTTGATCACTTTTAGTATTTTGACCTTGTTTGAAAGTGAAAGTAGAGAATGCTAAACACCGGTTTTGTCCGGTCCGGATTTGGTCCAAAATGACAGTTACCACATTTTCTTTGGATTGTTTTAAAGCTAGGTGGTAACTCTTTTCAATGATATATGGTGTTCTACATGAGAAACGCTTAGAAAGTGTGATAATCGAGGACTGAAACTGGTCGATTTACATGGTGTATTATAACCTAAAACTGAGCAGACGGACAGGATAATCTGAACCTGCATTGTTCAGAAATGCCTACTTGTACTATTTTTCCCTGGACTGGCTCATTTATCTAAAAAAACAAGAGAAATGTGTCAATTGTGATTTATACCGTTTCAAACAGTATTTCAGTTATATCATGGCATTTTCTCGGCAGTTTACCAATGTTACCGGTATTATTTATTCGGATAGCGAAACATTAATCAAAATGCCATCCCTGTAACACTTAGTGCCAAGGAAGGAAGGAAGGCAGGCATAACTACCATTTTTAATTCTTAAATCAAGCAAAGAAAGGAAGGCATAAGTACCATTTTTAATTCTTAAATCAAGCCAATGTAGGAAGGCATAACTACCATTTTTAATTCTTAAATCAAGCCAAGGTAGGAAGGCATAGGTACCATTTTTAATTCTTAAATCAAGCCGAAGAAGGAAGGCATAAGTACCATTTTGAATTCTTAAATCAAGCCAAGGAAACAAGGCATAACCACCATTTTTAGCTCGACTTTTGAAAAAAACGAGAGTTATTGTCATGATCCTGGCGTCGTCGTCGGCGTCGGCGGCGGCGTGGTCGTCCGGTTAAGGTTTTTTGTTTAGCTCATTTATGTTTCTGTTTTCTCCCTATCAGTCGAGCGTCTGTGCCGTACGCGGTGCTCTTGTTAATTCTTAAATCAAGCCAAGGAAAGAAGGCATAACTACCATGTTTAATTCTTAAATCAAGCCAAGGAAGGAGGGCATAAGCATCATTTTTAATTCTTAAATCAAGCCAAGGAAGGAAGGCATAAGTACCATTTCTAATTCTTAAATCAAGCCAAGGAAGGAAGGCATAACTACCATTTTTAATTATTAAATCAAGCTAAGGAAGGAAGGCATAACTACCATTTTTAATTCTTAAATGAAGCCAAGCAAGGAAGGCATAACTACCATTTTTAATTCTTAAATCAAGCCAAGGAAGAAAGGCGTAACTACCATTTAAATTCTTAAATCAAGTCAAGGGAGAAAGGCGTAACTACCATGTTTAATTCTTAAATCAAGCCAAGGAAGGAAGGCATAACTAGCTTTTTTAATTCTTAAATCAAGCCAAGGAAGGAAGGCATAACTACCATGTTTAATTCTTAAATCAAGCCAAGGAAGGAAGGCATAATCATCATTTTTAATTCTTAAATTAAGCCAAGGAAGGAAGGCATAAGTACCATTTTTAATTCTTAAATCAAGCCAAGGAAGGAAGGCATAACTACCATTTTTAATTATTAAATCAAGCTAAGGAAGGAAGGCATAACTACCATTTTTAATTATTAAATGAAGCCAAGCAAGGAAGGCATAACTACCATTTAAATTCTTAAATCAAGCCAAGGGAGAAAGGCGTAACTACCATGTTTAATTCTTAAATCAAGCCAAGGAAGGAAGGCATAACTAGCTTTTTTAATTCTTAAATCAAGCCAAGGAAGGAAGGCATAAGTATCATTTTTAATTCTTAAATTAAGCCAAGGAAGGAAGGCGTAACTACCATTTATAATTCTTTAATCAAGCCAAGGCAGGAAGGCATAACTACCATTTTTAATTCATTCTTAAATCAAGCCAAGGAAGGAAGGCGTAACTATCATTTTTAATTCTTAAATCAAGCCAAGGAAGGAAGACATAACTACCATTTTTAATTCTTAAATCAAGCCAAGGCAGGAAGGCATAACTACCATTTTTAATTCTTAAATCAAGACAAGGAAGTAAGGCGTAACTATCACTTTTAATTCTTAAATCAAGCCAAGGAAGGAAGACATAACTACCATTTTTAATTCTTAAATCAAGCCAAGAAAGGAAGGCATAACTACCATTTTTTAATTCTCAAATCAAGCCAAGGAAGGAAGGCATAACAACCATTTTTAATTCTTAAATCAAGCCAAGGAAGGAAGGCATAACTACCATTTTTAATTCTTAAATCAAGAATAAACAAGAGCGCCGCGGAGCGACTTCCAACGCTCGTCCATTTTTTTCTGAGTCGAAAAATGGGCATTACTGTATAATTATTTAAGCCAGAGTTAAATAACTTTATATAGACAGACATGCGTATATTATCTTTGACCTCAAACCCTGAGGTAAAAAGACTTAATTTTGAGCTGAGTGTTTATTACTTTTTGAAATGTTCATTTTTGTCTTTAACCCTTCCCTCATACGAACATTCTGCATCAGACGACTTTGAACATATTTTGTCGAAAAATAGAAAATCTCTATAATTGAATTGATAACCTATGACTAAAAGTGGAAAACATTGTGGCAAAAGGAGAAATTGCACTTTCAACAATCTTTCAGTAATATCACGGCGTTTCCTGGGTGAGTTACTAGTACTACTGGTCCATTTACATGTATCCTGACACCAGGCAGTCAGTCGCAATGCTAACTTCACAACCGTGAATGCTAACGAGAGCAGCCATTACTACCCATTTAAAGTCATTCCAAGGGCGGGAGCCAATACTACAATTTTATAGAGTATCATTGTATGATTTTACCGCCGAGTCCCGGTAGCTCAGTCGGTAGTGACGCGGATTGGCAATCCAGGGTTTGTGAGTTCGAAGCTCAGGTTTTATTAACAAATACAATGGGCAACACAGCCATAAATATTGTAAAGAATACAGTAAACATATTGAATAAAACGAAATTTGTATTGTTAAAGTGTGAAATGACGTCAAACCGGGGAGACAATAAGACCCCATATCCGCAGACGGCGATCAAATGTCCCGACGTACAATTTAATAAGTAAGCGAGGAGCAAGCAAAAATAGTTCGGCTAAGCATCCACATTTAACCTATTTTCCCCCGCATATAAACGTTTTTTGACGCATCTTCAACATACGACTTTTGAAAACCTTGTGGTAAAAGGAGTATTTTCTCCGTTGGCCACAATAACATTATCTTTTTTCCAGTATTGTTCTTTCATGTTTACATGTTTTTGCTAGTTATAATAAGCAATTTCTCCTTTATTGTTCTTTCATGTTTCCATGTTTTTGCTAGTTATAATGAGCAATTTCTCCTTTTGCCGAAATATTTTCAACTCTTTATAGTCCTTGAACTTCCATTTAAACAAAAGAGATCGTAATCATTATTTGACAAGATGTCTTCAACGTCGACTGCTATCTGTTTGTTATATGTAGGAAAGTGTTAAACAATTATACACGTTCCATTTCTTGCACGGCGGTGGTTCCTCGACTATGTCGAAAACTTTAGACGGTTCATTGGAATGCAGAATTTAATCAATGGCAACGATATTGCAATATGCCAATAGCAAAGTAATCACGCTTCCAATGTTTGTCACAGCTGCAAATAAAGGTTATAAGTCCCGGGGCATCGAAACAGTTTATTGGAAGTGAACACATTTCAAGCATATTGCAAATTTTCATTTGAATTTGCTTCGTCGCTTTTACAGTTTTTATCCCCTCTCACATCACGACATTTTTTGTATTTATTATACCAGAAACTTCCCAGCCGACTACCAATGGAAAAGAACACATTCCATTATTCATTTGACTTGGTTTTGTCTCTTTTACAGCCTTTTCTTTCATACCATGGCTTGTCTTGATTTGTCTTTCCAGAACTTCCAAGTCAATTTCCAACATGTACATTTTAGTGTGTTGATGAACGCTGAGTGACGCTGGTAGCTCAAACATGTAAAACGTTAGCCGATCCAGCATAAGATCCAATGACCTCGTCGTTACTAACATCATATGAGCCGTTCCTTGATAAAAGCAACATTATGGTCTCTGCGTAATGTATCGACCCAGATCAGCCTGCGCAGTATACGCAGGCTAATCTGGGCGGACACATTACGTCTCAGGGTGATAAAGGTATAGAATATAGGTATATAACTAAATGGTGCGATACTTTTGATGTTATTGATGAATCACAGGCAGGGTTTAGAAAAAAATATACAACCACAGATAATATATTTACGTTAATGGCGTTAGGGCAGAAGTATCTGTCAAAGAGTAAAGGTCGTTTTTACTGTATTTTTGTTGATTTTGCTAAAGCATTTGATCGTATTCAACACCAAAAACTGTGGAATGCTTTTGCAAGAAAAAATGTTGATGGAAAGTTCCTTTGCATTTTACAGTCTATGTATAGTAAATTAAAATCATGTGTTAAGGTTAACAATCGTTTAACTGAGTTTTTCCCATGTAATATAGGAACTAGGCAAGGCTGTATGGCCAGCCCTATACTTTTCTCTATGTTCATAAATGATTTAGTTACATTTTTACATTCTAAATGTGATCATGGTATATTTGTGTCTGAAGATATAAATGAGTTAATAACCTTAATGTTTGCTGACGACGTCTCCAGTTTCTCTGATACTGTTGTACGTCTACAACGACAAATTAATTATATTGAACAGTTTTGTACATCTGTTAATATGAAAATTAATCTCGATAAAACAAAAATTGTTGTTTTTAGAAATGGAGGCATCGTCAAGCAAACAGAGAAATGGACTTATTTTGGGGATACTGTAGATATTGTTCAATTTTATAAATATTTAGGTGTTTATTTTACGCCGAAACTATTATGGTCAAAAACACAAGAAATGTTAGCATTGCAAGGTATTAAATCTGTTGCATGTATATTTAGATTCCAGCGTAAATTTGGACATTTAAATTCCATAGATATGTTTAAAGTTTTTGATGCAATGGTTAAACCTATACTTTGTTATTGTTCTGAAATTTGGGGTTATAAATATGTTGAAAAAACAATATTGTAATTTATCACAAAACACATCTGATATTTTAGCTTTAGGAGAATGTGGTAGATTACCTCTATGTATAACTTATATTCCAAATTGTATTAAGTTTTGGTTAAAAATATTACGTATGGAAAACCATAGATATCCTAAACAATGTTATAATATGCTAAAACAATTTGATGAGGCTGGTAGAAGAACTTGGGCTAGTAATATTAAAGAATTATTATTTACGTACGGTTTTGGTTATGTTTGGATTAATCAAGAAGTTGGAAATGAATCAAACTTTATACAATTATTTAAGACACGCATTAAAGATTGTTATTTACAAAGATGGAACTCAGGTTTGAATGATTCATCCAAGGCATTACATTATACACATTTTATATCCCATCTTTACCCCGAACCATATTTAGATATTGATTTGTCCTATATTTTAAGAAAAACTTTATCAAATTTTCGTTGCTCGAGCCATATTCTAATGATTGAAAAGGGCAGGCATTCATCAATAGACAGAGATTTAAGATTTTGTCCTTTATGTATAAAAAATAATATTTATGTAGTCGAAGATGAGTTTCATTTCTTCTTTGAATGTAATGAATATGAAATGCTTAGACAAACTTTCTTTAAATCTAACTGGTTAAATAATAGATCTCTTAACATGTTTTATATAATTATAAGTTTAAAGGATGAAAAGAGTTTATTCAGTATTGCTCGATTCTTATTTAATGCATTTGCAAGAAGAAAGGGAACTCTTGATTTATAATATTAGAAATTTTACAAGAATTCGTAATTTGTATACACACTGTAGATAAGTTAAATTTGTTATGTAAATATCATTGAATAATGCATTCAGTTAAATACGATACTGATATCTGTTTCAAACAATTCTTTTCAATATCAACTAAATATCTGTTACTATATTGAAATGCTTAAAAACTATACAACTTATTATGCTAAACTATAATTGTTTAATCATAAAAGCTTAAAAATGTATATGTTTATTTGAATACCACCAATATTTATTGTTTGCTTCACTCTATTTGATGTATTTACATGTTGTATTTTGGGCCGGAGGCCTTTATTACCAAATAAAATATGTCTAAAAAAAAAGTAATGATTCCTGAAACAGAAAATCCACAGGAGGCGAACAGTGTCTGACCGGATTAGCCTGCGGGGCATGCTTAGGCTGATCCGGGTCGATAGTTTACGCAGAGTCCACACTGTTGGTTTTCTCGCGTGACGGCTCATACCGAGTATAATCGCTGGCAATAATGCGTACTTGTAGAGTGATACATACAGGAAAATGCATGAATGATTAGCTTAGTTAAATCTCATTTATTTTACACCGATTGCAGGGCCTGCGCTGGGTTAAAAACTCTTTTTGCCATCGTTTTTCGCCAAATTTGAAAAGTGTTCGTCAATTTTATGTAAATATGAGCCAAATAATTCGCCATTGGAAGCCAAATATTTCGCAAATTGTTTCCCTTCTTTGCCTCTTTAAATACGACTTTAAAATCAAAAATCAAATTTATAGATATATGTTTCGATGTCTGTTAAGTCAAGTGATAGTTTAAGTTTGACTTAAAAGGACAGGTAAGATAGAATTCCGTTATTAAATTGGTAAACAATTTCAAAGCTGAAAAAATGACATACATTTTAAAACGGAAGTTGAATTACAATGACAGGTCATACATACCGGTATAATCCGATCCATGAGTCAGCAAGATTAAGTTAGACAGTTTTATTACAAACCAACGTCAGTAATCAAATTAATGATAGTTAGAAAATTATAACCATACTATTTAATAGCTGTGCATCAGACGAAATGATATTGCAAAACAATTTCGAATTTATCATGTTCGTCGTCATGTGGACTTGTTCAGTACTCTCGTCGTTTGTGTGGAAACTCGCGGGATTTTGATACAAGGGGCCGACGCCCTACCAGTTCTCCAATGGATTTCAATGAATAATAACAAGCGGTTTTTACGATTGCCTCTGTAAAGTACAATCAAATCATCAAACCGATGTACAGATATCTGTATGAAGACCCGACCTGACATGTCAGATAGTCATGACGACAGTACGATGACGATGGATTCAGATCTTCCTAATCTAATTATGGGAAATACAAAACAACACATCTGGCAAGTGTCACTAATATACGTACACATTATAAATCTCAGCTAAATAACCGACATGCCATTTTAGTACAGATAAGCTCTGGTTCTTGCCATAAAGTTTGCATCAAAACTGGCCTTAACAATAACAATTATCAGAGCAACTGTGTGAGCAAAGTCTATACCAGGGGCGTAGCTCCCTTTATGCACTGTAGGCACGTGCCTACACATTTGTTCTAGAAATGCTTCAAAATGCAGCTGCGGCGATACACATCTGCGTAATGTATCGACCAGATCAGCCTGCGCTGTCGGCGCAGACTGATCCGGCCGACACATTCCGTCTAAGGAGCGGATAGATAGAGTAGTGATTCCTGAAACAGAAAATCCACAGGAGGCGAAAAGTGTATATCCGGGTACGCCTGTGTGGCATGCTTAGGCTGATCCGGGTCGATACTTTACGCAGAGTCCACAATGTTGATTTTCTCACGGGACGGCCTACACATTGATTATTGCCAAGCTATGCCCCTGTATACATGTATTGTTTTAAAACGGTACGCCCTGTGATTGCTCCAAAGGTTTCCATGAATGATTACATGCAGCAATGACGAGTGCCTCCGTAGAATACTGTCCGATCCCCAAATCGATTTACAGATATCCGTTTTGTAAACGTGTGAAATTACGTCAAACGATTTACATTATCCGTATTGTTAAAGTGTGAAAGGACGTCAAACGATTTCCAGATATCCGTAATGTTAAAGTTTGAAATTACATTTAACGAATTTCAAATATCCTAATTGTTAAAGTGTGAAATGACATCAAACGATTTCCAGATATCCGTAATGTTAAAGTTTGAAATGACGTCAAATGTCAAACGATTTACAGATATCCGTAGTGTTACAGTGTTAAATGACGTCAAACTATTTACAGATATCCGTATTGTTAAATTGTGAAATGACGTCAGAAGATTTACAGATATCCGTATTGTTACATTCTAAAATGACGTCAAACTATTTACTGATATCAGTATTGTTAAAGTGTGCAAGGACGCAAAATGATTTACAGATATCCGTATTGTTAAAGTTTGAAATGATGTCAAGCTATTTACTGATATCCGTATTGTTAAATTGTGAAATGACGTCATACGATCTACAGATATCCGTATCTTTGAAGACTGAAATGACGTCATATGATTTACAGATATCTGTATTGTTAAGTCTAAAGTGACATCAAGCTATTTACAAATATCCGTATTGCTGAAGTCTGAAATGATGTCATACGATTTACAGGTATCCGTATGAAGACCCAACCTAATGTGTTAGATAGTCAAGACAATAAGACGATGGCGTTGGATTCAGATCTTCCTAATTTAATTATGGCAAGTATAACACAACGAATTTGGCATTTGTCACCAGTATACGTACGTATTATAAATCTCTGCTATATACCGACATATTGTTAGGTGACCTGCCATTTTAGATTAGCTATTGCTCTTGTCATTCATTTGGAACCAAGCCTGGCAATTTGGTACAAAGACTGGCCGTCACAATAGTATTGATCATGAATAAAGTTGTGAGCAAAGTCTAAACCTGTATTGTTTCCAAACGTTAAAAAAACCCAACATCATTGAATGTTTGTCTTGGCGTGTTGTTTTATTGTTAAATGAAACGAGAACTGTATTCATATTCAATTGGAGCACCAGGCGGCACATTACTGTCTTTTATACTCTGTTTAAAACGACAATCCTGCTGAAATAAAGAAGCTATCACATTGTATCTATATGTTAATGAAAGATCATCATTCCAAGTTGTATAGTATTAGTTAAATCGAATGATTTGTACCATGAACCGTTGGCCTAAATACTTTCAATATTTGTCAATGTCATTTATTTGTTAACGTTAAAACATGTCCTTTACTCGGTGATGTCTCTCCACGCCTCAGTCAAAAGTAGTTCAGTCCTATCACGTCGTATTCTTGGTAAACAACCAGTACTGCTAAACCGGGAATGAAATAGAGACCAACAATTGTACCTTAACACAGACACTTTTCATTATTCATATTTGGTATCTCTCTCTCTCTCTAAAAGTGCAAGTACTGAAGCGGTCCAGCTAAGGAGGCGTATACAGCTCTTTTTCCCCACAACATCTCTCTCATCATCCAATTAAATCCTATGATGTGGGTACTCAAAAGAATCGTCTCAATGAGACGATAATTTTGAGTACCCACAACATAGGGTTATGAGGTCAAATAATGATTTTAAAAACATACAAACCGCCCCTTATCTAGAGCTCTGAAGTAGATCGTTCCGTTTTAGACCAAACTAGAGAAGAGAGACGACATCTATCCCACAATTCTAATTCCTCGTGCCTTTGGTGTTATTTTAACAAGAAACGTTTCATTTGTCATTACCATGGTAACCGCTGCGTATAATCTCTAAGACGTTTTCTGGAATTGATAGTAATTTAACCCTTTATGTTTTTTGGTCCAAAATTCGGAATGTCTAATCTTTTATCGAGTCGGAATACTTCGTATTTGTTCAGCTTTTACAGCAAACGACATTTGATAATACTGTGGATAAAGGAGAAATTTGCAACTAGAGTAAGCTTTTCTCTTCCAACAATGTTTTTTATCCTTTGTCAAATTTATACTCCAATTATTCAGAAGTCACATTTATTTTCCTCGGACATTTTCAAAGCTTAAAACAGTAAACGGGTACATTAATATAAATATCAACAGATTTATTTTGAGCAAAGTTTTGTAAAGAAGATTCGATTCAAGTTTTAATGAAAAATAAAGCACGCAACGTCATACGAACACAAATTAACATTAATTAAACCTTTCCCACATACAACAAATCTACTGCAGACGACTGTTATAATGTCTATGCAACAATATAGAAATCCTCTGCAAATGAAAGTAAAATTATGGAATAGCGATGAAAACTTTGTGGCAAAAGGAGAGATTGCTCATGAGTCGTCTGCTGCAATCGCGTCAACATGCGTCTACAAGTAGGAAAGGGTTAAACCTTTCCATCATACAGAAACATTCTGACGGGGGTCTGCTGCAGAAAACTGTTGTAATCATATTGAGCAATTTATCCCTCCTTTTGTCACAATGTTTTCGACACGTTATCGAAACATACTTGCACTTAAAGATAGGTCCCATAGTCTTATCTAGATGCTTTCAAAGTCGTCTGCAGTAGATTTGCTGTATGACGTAAAGGGTTAATAATAAGCTGCAAACTTTCGTAGTTGGGTTTGAACAAACACATGTCATACATGTCATACAAAATACTGTGGCTGTAATGGCTGCCCTCTTTGACGCTCAGGGTTGCGGGGCTAGCATTACGACTGACTGACTGGCTAGTGTCAGCATTAATGGACCAGAAGAACTGGGTATTTATACAGGAAACCACATGATATACCTGAACAATTGTTGAAAGCGGTGTGAACACCAAACAATTAATCAATCAATTTAACATACACATAATTTAAATTGGCAATTATTGACGACGTAGGGCATTGGTTTAAACATTTCACACATACACTAATTTTACTCAATGTTCCCTTTGGTAACAACATTTTTAACTCTTTTCAATAGTTATACTTTCAATTTATAGATAATTTCCAAACTTTAGCCTAGATATTTTCAAAGTCGTCAGTCGCATATTTGTTATATGTGTGTTATGCCAACATTTCACTATTTCAGCGCCAATTGCAATATTGAGTTCTTGCATACAATACAAATTCACGTGAGTCTGCTCGTAGACGCAGTCTGAAGTCAGCATTGCTTGCATTCAAGTTATCAGAATATTCCAAATCTCTAATTACATGAAAATTGGAGACGCCCGATTTTGAACAATGAAGAGTCTACTTTAAACAATTCGGCGCTGAAAGAGTTAAGTATAGTATTCTGCTATACGCATTGAGTAGAAAATATTACGAGAAAAGTGCATTCCGATCATTTTGAGCAAGTTTCGATTTTTGAGTTTTAAAAAATCGTCTCTAGAGGTATCAAAAGTGGTCAGAATAAATGAAACAGTAGTACTGGTAATTTACGTCGTGATATAAATTAAACACTGTCGAAAACGGCGTAAAACACGAAAACGATAAACCAAAAGTTGTAGAAGGGCTATGCCAGTGAGTAGTTTGCTCTCGATGCTCGATTACGGTTCGACAAATTGTTCAATACACAAAATTAAAAAAAAAATCCTTAAAAGCAAGTAGCCTGCCAAGGCATTTTAATATAAAGTACTCAACGCAATGCACGTTTTCGAAATGAGCGGTGCTCGGGGGGAAATTAATCTAAGGGTAAACAAGTACAAATTGTTTATTGAATAAATTTGTTTTGTTGTTTTTTTGGGGTTGTACGCCGGTTTCAACATTATTTCAGTTATACCACGGCTACAGTTCACTTATTCCTGATCCCTGGGTAAATAAACCAGTACTAAGCTAGGAAATGTGCCTTGCACAAGGGCACTCCACCATGACCACAGCGCCGCGAATGGGGATCGAACTTATTGAATAAAACAAACAGAATTATGTTTATAGCAATTAATGTACACAATAGTGTGAAAAGGGCATGGTTTATAGGAGCAAATGAATTAGGAAGTTTTAAATTAATCGCATGTATAGTCATATAATTTTATATATATAGTTCTATTTGATTTATATGATAAATATGAAAAGTAACCAATTTTAAAAATTGAAACATTGGGTAGAATGTGATTTAGATTATGAGATTAACACTAGTTATGATAAAGTTCTTATCTAATTATATTCTAACACTATTGGCAAAATAATTGTAAAATGGCTTGCGAATACGGGCCCCACTTTATGATATTGAATATTCAAAAGGTGTCTCTGATAGGGTTTCCAATTTTAGAGACGCTAGCAATTCGAAATAAGCTCTATTTGGATGCAATATAAACACATTTATATCAGAAACCCCCACAGTTTTGTTTTTCAAAAAAAATGCATTTATGTCTAAATATGAAATAGGCGGACAGTGAAAAGTCTGATGTGAGTGTGAAAATGTACCGGCTGTCCAGAATCTTGACTGTATGCACAAACACACACAATCACACGCACACACGCACGAACGCACGAACGCACGAACGCACATTCGCACGCACACATCTGCAGACGTGGCTCGTATTATCGATGGATATCAAACAATAACATTGGAATATGTCACACGAAAACCGACCTTCACCGGTTTTGACATATATAAAAAGTGTCTTTCCAATGGCATACGTGTATAACTTATCTTGATCTAATTCCTTTACAGGGACTCTCAATACGTGTGTGTACGATTATATGCCGAAGGATGAAGGACTTGAACAGAATGCACCGGTCTGCAGTCTGGTGCAGTATGTTGTTGTACGCCGCTTCCAACATGTTTTCACTAATATCGCGGTGTTTCCTGGGTTAGTTAACAATACTACTGATCCACATATTCCGATATCAGCAGCGCGCTTTCAACATGTTTTCACTAATATCGCGGTGTTGCCTGGGTAAGTTAACAATACTACTGATCCACATATTCCGATATCAGCAGCGCGCTTTCAACATGTTTTCACTAATATCGCGGTGTTGCCTGGGTAAGTTAACAATACTACTGATCCACATGTTCCGATATCAGCAGCGCGCTTTCAACATGTTTTCACTAATATCGCGGTGTTGCCTGGGTAAGTTAACAATACTACTGATCCACATATTCCGATATCAGCAGCGCGCTTTCAACATGTTTTCACTAATATCGCGGTGTTGCCTGGGTAAGTTAACAATACTACTGATCCACATATTCCGATATCAGCAGCGCGCTTTCAACATATTTTCACTAATATCGCGGTGTTGCCTGGGTAAGTTAACAATACTACTGATCCACATGTTCCGATATCAGCAGCGCGCTTTCAACATGTTTTCACTAATATCGCGGTGTTGCCTGGGTAAGTTAACAATACTACTGATCCACATGTTCCGATATCAGCAGCGCGCTTTCAACATGTTTTCACTAATATCGCGGTGTTGCCTGGGTAAGTTAACAATACTACTGATCCACATATTCCGATATCAGCAGCGCGCTTTCAACATGTTTTCACTAATATCGCGGTGTTGCCTGGGTAAGTTAACAATACTACTGATCCACATATTCCGATATCAGCAGCGCGCTTTCAACATGTTTTCACTAATATCGCGGTGTTGCCTGGGTAAGTTAACAATACTACTGATCCACATATTCCGATATCAGCAGCGCGCTTTCAACATGTTTTCACTAATATCGCGGTGTTGCCTGGGTAAGTTAACAATACTACTGATCCACATGTTCCGATATCAGCAGCGCGCTTTCAACATGTTTTCACTAATATCGCGGTGTTGCCTGGGTAAGTTAACAATACTACTGATCCACATGTTCCGATATCAGCAGCGCGCTTTCAACATGTTTTCACTAATATCGCGGTGTTGCCTGGGTAAGTTAACAATACTACTGATCCACATATTCCGATATCAGCAGCGCGCTTTCAACATGTTTTCACTAATATCGCGGTGTTTCCTGGGTTAGTTAATAATACTACTGATCCATATATTCCGATATCAGCAGCGCGCTTTCAACATGTTTTCACTAATATCGCGGCGTTGCCTGGGTTAGTTAACAATACTACTGATCCACATATTCCGATATCAGCAGCGCGCTTTCAACATGTTTTCACTAATATCGCGGTGTTTCCTGGGTTAGTTAACAATACTACTGATCCACATATTCCGATATCAGCAGCGCGCTTTCAACATGTTTTCACTAATATCGCGGCGTTGCCTGGGTTAGTTAACAATACTACTGATCCACATATTCCGATATCAGCAGCGCGCTTTCAACATGTTTTCACTAATATCGCGGTGTTTCCTGGGTTAGTTAACAATACTACTGATCCACATATTCCGATATCAGCAGCGCTCTTTCAGTTCAGTTTTATTTAATGTGATATTTTAGGCGACCGGCCCATACACATGATACAGCATAATTACATAGCATTAGAAGTGAGAACAGTATTTACATCATAGTAATACAGACAAATGATACAAAAACTCGGATATCCATTACATGATATATTTCTAAGAGTTAAAGGCTATGGCTAATGTTAGAACAATAATACGACTTTTAGATTGAGTAGAAATGCTTAACTGAAAAAATAGACTTTGTATGAGATATATCATCACCTTTCTAAAGAGAACACATAGACCCGTTTTATAGCAGCTTGAGTTACAAGTCCTTCAAGGAGAACCAACTATACATTGCAACATTGTAACACAACTATTATTCAAAAGAATCAAGATATGTTCTTCTTATTTTAAAAGCATTATAGATAAACATAGCTAAATTTCTTATCAAAATAACATTTTGCGAAGACATTAGATTGTAGAATTTATGAAAAAAACATTATGTGGAAAATATCTACATCGCAAATCATAATACATTGGGCATATCATTATAAAATGGTATTCATCCTCAATAGCAGTTTCACAATATAAACATGTACGGAATTCTTTTGGTATATCTCTGTATCTTCCTTCCTCTATCATTAAACAATGACAACTACTGCGAAAGGAAGCTAGAGAAGAGCGAAATTTCTTTATATCTATGTTTAAGACATATGGTTCAACATGTTTTCACTAATATCGCCGCGTTGCCTGGGTTAGTTAACAATACTACTGATCCACATATTCCGATATCAGCAGCGAGTCGGTCGTTATTCTAACCGCACAATCCCGAGCGTAAATGATGTAAAGCTAATACCATCAGTTTGAAATTACTCGGTGCGACCTGATCGGGGGATCGGACCACCACCTCCCGTATCGCATTTGATGCCGAAGCTCAATAAATACATACACACCCGACCACGGCGTTCTTGATCTTAAAGACTCAAAGGTCAGGGGCGTAGCTTTGCAATAATCAATGTGTAGGCTGTCTTGTGAGAAAATCAACATTGTGGACTCTGCGATAAGTATCGACCCGGATCAGCCTAAGCATGCCACGCAGGACTACCCGGATAGACACTTTTCGCCTCCTGTAGATTTTCTGTTTCGGGAATAATTACTCTATGCATCTATCATCCTAAGACGGAATATGTCGGCCGGATCAGTCTGCGCGGACATGGCAGGCTGATCTGGTCGATACATTACGCAGATATATATCGCCGCAGCAGCATTTTGGGGCATTTTGAGAAAAAATGTGTAGGCACGTGCCTACAGTGCCTTAAGGGAGCTACGCCCCTGAAGGTCGGTTATTGTGTGGCGAGGTCGTCTGAATGAGACACGAATCCTGTACCAACTCATGAATACTAATACGTCGTTATATCTTCCTTTACAAGTTTTCTCATTCATTTAACTTGACTGTTATAAAACGTGAATAAATATTCCAGGCCACGTCGTACAAAAACGGCCGATCATTGGATTTTTTTTTCTCGATTCCTATCAAGGTATATACGATATAGTTGATACTTTTGGAGTAAATCCATGTTTCCAGGAATTCGTCCAGGATGTTTGGATGACTAAATGGCAAATGAACAAGACGCTGGTCAATATTCACACCGACGCAAACCGATCTAGATTCATGACTGTCGCCGATCCTCCAAAGGTCGGATATCACGTGACGAGTATTACTTGAGAATTCTAGTTATGTTGATGGTTGTTTGTTTGTTATTCAATAACTGAGCTGTCAACATATTTAGCCACGTCACTAGAAAATTGATTCTCCGAACTTTTATATATTGTTTCCGGAGATGATTCTCCCAATAATATTCCCTTTCTTACCTGTAGACGCATTTTGACATCTCTGTATCATTATATTAACGTTAACTAAAGATATTGAATGTATTACTATTTTTCTATTTTTAGTTACAGTGACCTCGACTTTGACCCCAAGAGTCCCAAATCAGAATCCCATAAACAAATATTCTTCAATACTTTTTACAAAGAAAATGTGATTACATTATTGTCAACTATAACTAAAGATATAGATTATTTTAACGTTTTTTCTTTTTTT
Organism: Serripes groenlandicus; assembly: GCA_031761405.1. NCBI lineage: Eukaryota > Metazoa > Mollusca > Bivalvia > Cardiida > Cardiidae > Serripes > Serripes groenlandicus. The sequence goes on along the minus strand of JASEVX010000001.1, from coordinate 163,804,672 downwards.
AGTAACAGCGACATTGGCCTTGATCCTAGGAGCCACACATCACAACCCCTTTTAATATCTCCTTAAATACTTACTACAAACAATATTTGGTTACAGTATGTCAACTGTAACTAAAAATATTGAATATGTTACCGTTTTTCAATTTTTAGTAACAGTGACATTGACCCTAGGAAACCCAAGACAATCTAATTGAAAAGATTCTTAAATGCTTAATACAAACACAATTTAGTTACATTATGTCAACTGTAACTAAAGATATTGAATAGGTTACCTTTTATCTATTTTCAGTAACAGATCCCCAAAACACTAGCCTATTAAAGATTTCCTTAAATACTTAAATACTTACTACAAACAAAATTTGGTTACACTATGTCAAGTTTCAAAGAGATAGCTTTGTTAGTTTGCATGGAAGTGACCTTAACTCTAAACTTAACTAAAATTTTGACTTTTTAAATGGGCATATGTTTGTCAAAATGAGGTCAAAAGATACGGAACCTGCACATGTTGTTGCAACTATGATATAAGACAAGTATTTTAAGTTTCAAATCTCTACCTTAAATGGTTACTAAGAAAAAAGTGGATTTTAACAAAAGACTTAACCATAATAAAAAGGGGCATAACTTTTATGAACGAAATGAAATCAAGAGTTATGGAACTTGTCTCTCTTGTTGCTTCTATAATGTCAGATAACTATATGAAGTTTCAAAGCTCTAACTTGAATAGTTACTGAGAAAAGGTGGACTTAAACAATAAACTTAACCAAAATTCTGAATAAAAAATGGCATAAGTTTGACAAAATGCAATCTAGAGTTATGGCACTTGTCCCTGTGGTTGCTACTATGATGTCAGACATCTATTATATTAAGTTTCAAAACTCTACCTTGAATGATTAATGAGGAAAAATGGACTTTAACAAAAAACGTAACCAACTATAGGACGCAGGACGACGACGACGACGGACGCCGAGGAAGCCATGACATAAGCTCATATTTCTGAAACAAACGAAGTAAAAATAATATTCTAGTTGATTTGAGAGGTGTTTTATTATGGCGGCGTTTCGATTTGGCGAATCGACATACGAATATCACAGTGGTTACACGAAGATTGGGTTGCCTACTACTCTTTGTAACAGTGTTCAGAACATTTTGTCTTGGTCAAATTACTCCAAATACATCCGCTGAATTACTTATTCACATATAAGAAATATACAAATCTTAGTAAGTAATTATTGTTCAGTGCGGGTACTTATTTTGGCGCAACTCATCGATTCCGTCAAATATGATTTATCGAATAAAAAGACACCAATATTAATGTCAACGCGGGTTTAAACCGCCATACAGTATGCAAATACTGATTAAGACAGAATGGAAATATGTGTCTCCATTTCCCCTGACACAAGTCGCACAATGCGACATTTTGTGATTACATTTAATTTACGGCGTTCGGGTTTCCATGTTGTCGGTCGAAACAATCTGTATAATGGGATAGCTTAAGACAAACGCGTTCCAAACATTTTAATCAGAAAAGTAGTTATGGAACTCGAATCCTATAGCCTTAAGATATTGGAGGGTTTTGTCTCGGAAACAAGGAAATATCATCCCCGAAAATTGTCATTGATTTTACACAATTGTAATTTAGATAGAGAGATATTCTTTCTGAGTCGTTAACCTTTTCCCGAATACAGACGTGTTTTGACTCCCCTGCAGCATGTGATTTTCTGGCTCAAGTTGATATTGCTCAGAGTGAGTAATGTCTTCTTTTCCCAAAGTGTTTTCAAATATTTTCAATAATTTTACTTGCATTAGAAGAGATTTTCCATATCTTTTGCCTAGATATTTTCAGCGTCGTCTTCTGCAAATGTGTTGTAAATGGGAAAGGGTTAATCGAAAATTGGCGCATATTGTTATTAACCAACACGGAATCGGAGAAATAAATGACAACTGTGACGATTCATAATTTAAAAAGCTGGTGAAAAGCAAAACGATTGTTTGAATTTATTTTACTACGCGTTCACCAGTATTTGTCATACTTTTTGCGTTTACTCGGTAAATAACTAGTCCTGCTGGTAAATGTTTTCTGATACCAGCGCATCTGCTGTTATGCAATCGATCCCTGCAACACTGAGCGCCACAGGGAAAGCACTTCCAGCATTTTAAAGTCTTTGCTATGTTCTAGTGGCATCGAGGAATCCGCTGTGGTCGAGTGGCTAGCGTCGGGGATTTCGAAACCGGGTGTTCCGGGTTCGATCCCCAGTCGCGGCATTACGGTCATGGTGGAGTGCCCTTGGGCAAGGCACATTTTCTAGCTTAGTACTGATTTGTTTACCCAGGGATCATGAATAATTAAATTTAATTGCTCGCTAAATGACCTTAGCTGTCGATGCGCCATAAAACAATATACATTTATTCATTCTAGTGGCATCGCACTAATAACTGCCGTACCGAGAAGATGTAGGGAAATAATGCAACAGCCAAAAATGTCGTTTCAAGAATTCATAACACTTTATAAAGACGCGCCTGAAGCAAACTGCTTTTGAAAATATTTCATTTTATTTTTAATAATGATAATAATAATATTAATAATAACACAAAAAATATAATAATAATTATAGTAGTAGTTATAATAAATGTTCACAATGTCAACATTTGTAGTTTTATTCCAAATGAAAACACAACAACAGATAGGTGTTTATCGTTAAAAACAGTTTAATGAAACATGTTTTAATAGAATTGAATAGCAAGCTACAATAGTTACAGTTGATATTTTGAAGTCACGTGAAGTAAATGACTGAGGACACCATCTCTACCAAAATCAGTACGCCAACAAAATAGTGCAATTAATGCATGACTGAATTACGAATGCAAACATAAGCAAAAGTATTTTTATTTTTTCAAAATCCACTTATACTTGGTAACCACATACAATTATAACTCTCTGAATGTGTAGATATCATATATTTTTTAACCCTTTCCCTCATATAGACGCTTTCTGACGCATCTGCAGCAGACGGCGTTTTGAAAACATAGTAACAAAAGAAAAAATTGCACGTTTTGCCACGATGTTTTCCACTTTTTGTCATAGGTTATCCATTCAATTATAGAGATTTTCTATGTTTTGACAAAATACGTCCAAAGTCATCTGCTGCAGAATTGTCGTATTAGGGAAAGGGTTAAGTGTACTGAAGTATAGGATATCACTACGCAATAAACTCAATTGTGTACTGACGCCTCTGCAGCAGACGACGTTTGGAAATATTGTGGCAAAAAGAAGAGATTGCTGGGTATATCTATTTTCTACGGAGAACTTGAAGGGGCATCAAAAAGGATGTAATATGCCCAATTGTTAAAAATATTCTCTTCTGATTTCGCTTGTCTGATACCAATTTCATGTGGTAGAAATGTTCACTTGGTGACTCTCTACAGATATAATCATATTGATTGGTTGTTAAACACGGCAATCAGGCGGCATCAGAAAAGGGGCAAAAAGACAAAAATTTAAACTACATTCTTATGATAGTGCTTGTCTGCTTTCAAGATAGTTTAGCAGAACTGTTCATTCAATGACCCTCGACATGTTTTTAAGTCTTATTGTTTGGTTGAAAGTCATAGGAACCGGATGACTTGAAAAGGGAATATTGACATTTTAGCTTCAAATGACATCTCATCCGTATCCACTGGACATATTTTGAACAAACGTCACAGGAATGTTCTATGATATATATAGTGCACATGTATGTAGAACTCTTGTTTGTGCGGTATCAGCAAGGGTGTAAAATGGCCAATATTTAAAATTATTCTCCTCTAAAACTGCTTGTCCGAGTCAAAGGTTATTTAGTAGATATGTTCCTTCAGTGACTCTCTACAAAAATTGTTCAAGCCATATTTATTGGTTGAAAAAAAAGGCAGCAAGGCAAAATTACAAAATTTTAAAACTCCATTCTTATAAAAGAATTGTTTTATTTGTTCCTTCGGTGACCCTCTTCATAATTATTTACGCAATATTGATTGGTTGAAATACAGAAAAGGGGTAAATTGAAACTTTAACTTTCAAATGACATCTCATCCACATTCACTAGGCAAATTTCAACAAAACTTCACAGGAATGTTCCTTTGGTGGTCCCCTTTCAAATTTGTTCAAAGATATGAATTATAAACACAACTTGTATTGCTGCGGCGGGGGAAGGGAGTGAAATCATACACTGTGGAATTCTTCTTCTCTATATCCACTCTTCAGATTCCAAGATAATTTAAAACAAATGCTCCTTGAGTGACCCTCTACAATATTTGCGTTAGAAAACATGGCAGCCAGACGGCATCAGAAAAGGGACAAAATTACGAAACTTAATATTTCAATTTCTATTAATGTTTTTGTCTGATTTCAGACCAAGAGTTGATTGCTTCGAAATCTAAAATCTAAGTAATCTGCAGGTCCTGATGGTCTTGGAATTAACTTTCTAAAACATACATCAAATGATGTAGCACCTGTCTTGACACACACTTTTAAATCTATCTTTGATTTGGGAATATTTCCAAAATGTTTAGGCCAGTCGATTATATGTCCGATACATAAACATTGGTCTTATGATAATCTTAATAATTACCGCGCGATATCGCTTATAAATGTTTGCTTCTACGTTGAACTCTCAACTAACGAAATGGCCAATAGAAAACAAGGTACATTGTAATTGATGATTTTAAAATAAGCTGGATTTCGAGCCGGGTATTCTACGATAGATAATATGTTTACTCTACAATCAATGGCACAGACATATTTATTGAAACAGGGAGCGAGGTTTTATTGTCTATTTGTAGATTTTTCGAAAACATTTGACAGGATACGACATGACGAATAATGGGAAAGTCTAATATTAAAGGGAATAGGACGCGACAAGGGTGTGTCAGCAGCACTCTACTATTTTCACTATTTATAAAAGATATTTCGACACTTTTATGTGAACATTAATAATGATTAAACCTGATATTCTTTGTCTTTTGTTCACTGACGACATAGAAAACGGTGCAGAATCAGTTTTAAAATGGCAATAACGAATCTAGGTTATCGAATTATTTGCCAACAATCAGGAATGCAAGTCAACACAGATAAAAACAAAAGTACTAGTTTTTCGAAATGGCGGTATTTTACGATCCTATGAGAGCTGGTCTTACCAAACGCGACAATTAAAAACTGTCTCCTTTTATAAATACTTTGGACTTTTATTTATCACAGATTTTATATAGATACACGCTAAGGATACGTAAGCAGGGCAAGTGCCGCAAGGGCAACACATAGATATCCAATAAATTTCGTATACTTTGATTACCAGGATATCTTTAAATTGTTTGATACCATGGTTACATCCGTCCTTTGTTATGTAGCTGAGATATGGGGCTATGAATTTTCAGAACAGATATAGTCAGTACAGGCCAGCTTTTGTAAATAATTCTTGGTAATATTCCGTATATTCCGTAAATGTTCAATAGCCCCTGGAGTCTGCGGTATATATCCACTCTGTACATCTTAATTTTCTAATTGAAAAGCCTTCTGGTGTCGTCTCATACAAATGCCAAGCCATCGGTATCCTAGAAACTGCCATTTGATGCTAAAAGCACACGATGATATTGGACGAATACATTGGGCCAGTAATGTAAGAAACCTTTTATACAAATATAGCTTTGGATTTGTTTGGATTTCCCAAGATGTAGGGGACATAACTATGTTTTATATCACTTTAAACAACGGGCATAGCGATATCGACACCTCTACTAAATGGTTTCACTATAAACAGTTTATAACTTCTCATATTGTAGAAAGGTATATTACATGTTCTCTACTATTTTATCTCAGACAAACGATGGCAAAGTTCAGGTGCTCCAACCACAAACTAAACATTGAAGTTTGTAGACATGCTGGAATACAGAGAGAGCTTGGATTTGCCAGTCTTGCCTTATACAGACAAATCAAGACTGTTTTGAAGATGAATACTAAGCGTTCTTTCATTGTTAACTATACGATGATATTAGATTGATCTACCTACTCGCCCACCTGTATTCTAATAAGTCTTTTGGCGCATTTTATATAATTATAGGCTCAAATAACCACATATATTGTATACATTTGTAATTAAGCGGAGTTGTTCCTTTAGTGACCCTCTACATAATTATTTTCAAGCCATATTGATTGGTGTGAACAAATAGCTGTCAAGCTTAATCAGAATAGGGGAGAAATAAACTTTTAGCTTTAAACAAAACCTCCTCCTAAACCATTTGACAGATATCAACCAAAGTTCACGGGAATGTTACTTTGGTGGTCCTCATACAAACTGTTTAAAGATTTAATATCATAATAAATGTCCTTGATTGATAAGTTTAATTTACAGTGTCCACTCCAAGCAGTTTCAATCACCCTCTTGATTAAATTTTCTCCAATATAAGCAGTTACACATATGCTACTTAGCTATCACTCAGGTGATCGATTCAGTGCCAAGCCTCTGTTTTGAAAATGCAAAACTCTATTGTACATTGTTTTGGTCTAGGCCATTTGATATTAATCTGTTCATCTTTATGCATTTGTTTTTCATAATAGAAGCTTGCAATCAATTTCATTTAACAGACACTAAAAGTAAAATATACTACTATAGATGAACACTCCTCCTAAACCATTTGACTGATATCAACCAAACTTTACGGTAATGTTATTTTGGTGGTGTTCTTACAAGCTGTTCAAGGATTTAATATCACAACAAATCTCCTTGATTGATAAGTTCATTTACAGTGTCCACTCTAAGCAGTTCCATTCACACTCTTGATTGGATTTTCTCCGATATTAGCAGTTACACATATGCTACTTAGCTATCACTCAGGTGATCGATTCAGTGCCATGCTTGCCCTCTGGTTTGGAGATGCAACATTTATTGTACATTATAACATTGCTTAGGTTTAGGCCTTTTGATATTAATCTGTTCATTTTTATAATTATTTTGTCAAAATAGAAGCTTGCAATCAATTTCATTTAACAGACATTAAAAGTAAAGTATAATACTAGATATGAACAACCAGAAAATCATTCAAAACACAACTGTTTTGGTAGATTAAACTTAAGTTTACTGTTATCCTTGTACATATTAATAGATAGCATACTTTGAATGCATCAGTTGGTCCAGTACAGTCAATAAATAGGAAGCCACTGTACTGTCATGCATTTCCTTGGATATATTGGGTAATATGACCAGTAAAAAAAATACCATGTGGACCGAACGATATTTTCGGAGTTTGGGTCAATTAATTTTCAAAAGACCAACAAGATTTAATGATCTTGAAATCATTCAATTCTGGCCTGAAGTATTATTACTTGTCTGTCATGGTGGAGATATCTCAAGATAAGTATTGCTCTATGCACTTGGACTACATCTCCTCTTAAACGATTGTAATTCTACCTTCAGTACTTGCAGTACTTTTATTTCAAGTATTAAGAACATATGTTACAATTTCAAGCTTGGTACGTTCGTAAATATAAAGAAATGTTGGATCTCCTAAATACAAAAACAGCAGACGACTTTTAATACAACATAGTCGTATAAATATTCTGGAAGCCACCAGAGAATAATTAAAACCAAAAAACCAGCCAAACCAATATAGAATTATGGCGTTATTGTTATCAAAAAGAAAACATCTTGAGGCCTGTTTTCGAGTGGCATTGAACACCGACGATGCAAGTCGGATTTTATGTGACATGGACATGGACCAATAAAACGCACCCAAACAATATTGAACAAAGACACAGCGCTAACTGTCGATTTTCGTGTGACCTGACCCAATATTACAAACCAAGACGATTCTTAATGATGACAAAACCGACGGTCGGATTATCTGAGGCCTCACTCAGATTTCACTAAACCTAATCGAATCTGAACAATTACAAAACGCGCAAGGTCAGTACCAAAACGACCCTGAACAAGGACAAGGCGCTAAATGTCAGTTTTGGTGTGACCTGAGTATCGCAAAACCAAAACGACCCTGAACAAGGACAAGGCACTAAATGGCAGTTTTGGTGTGACCTGAGTATCGCAAAACCAAAACGACCCTGAACAAGGACAAGGCACTAAATGGCAGTTTTGGTGTGACCCGAGTATCGTAAAACCAAAACGACCCTGAACAAGGACAAGGCACTAAATGGCAGTTTTGGTGTGACCTGACCCGAGTATCGTAAACCCAAAACGACCCTGAACAAGGACAAGGCACTAAACGTCAGTTTTGGTGTGACCTGACCCGAGTATCGTAAAACCAAAACGACCCTGAACAAGGACAAGGCACTAAATGGCAGTTTTGGTGTGACCTGAGTATCGCAAAACCAAAACGACCCGAGTGTCGTAAAACCAAAAAAAAAGACCCTGAACAAGGACAAGGCGCTAAAGGTCAGTTTTGGTGTGACCCGAGTGTCGCAAAACAAAAACGACCCTGAACAAGGCCACAGGACTGAATTGGTTGATTAAATGCGGTTTAACGCCATTTTCATCAATTTTCAGTTATTTCGCGGTGGGCAGTTTCACCTACTCATGTGTTTTCTGGCTTTCTCACACCAGTGCTCCACTCAACAGTATTTCCAAGCACTTGGCTGCTTTTCCTCTAAGACTGTCAGCCCATCGGTGGAAGACAACTGACGCTACCGACTGGGCTACCTAGGCCTGGCCCACAGCGCTGTAGATCGGTTTTCCTGTGCCGTGAACCCAATGTAAAACACAGACTAATCTCGCCATTGTGAAATAGTTTATGAATATGGAAGAGAACAGGGACCAGTGATTTATTTGTCTGCTGCCTACTAAAACATGGTATTTTAACCCAGTCAACTAGGCAGTCTTATATACAACAAGGGATGGCTGAACATTAGCAAACTCTTTACGTTTACAAAACAAATCCGCAGCAGAAGAAAAAAAGAAAAATATGGTATATATTCGTAAAAATATGGGTCAGTCGTAAAGTTCCCGGACTGTTCTCATAAAATACGCATTTTTTATAAAATCGTATTAATACTCGGAAATATTAAAATATGATGTTTTATAGTCATGTAAAGAAAAACTTAGATGTATTTATTTGATATAAATGCTTTTTGCATTTAAATTCAATAATGCAGTTTACGTTGTACGGAGCAGTTTGAAATCATACATAATTAGGAACAAAATCTAGATGTATTCTATCTCAAATCTTCAAAACTTGGCGCGTTAACGTCATGATTTCAGACGTGTTGTCAGAATCATATCTATTGAAAACTTTTAGAAAGTTTTGACGTCATATTCGTCATAACAAGTATGGAATCGCAGGCTGAGGATTGCTTCCCTTCAACATGTGCAATCGTTAACAAGTCAACGTCATTTCGCACGGAGCAACGTTCGGTGGTAAAGTATTGCGCAAATGCAGGAATGACTCGTGCAGAAACTTTTAAATTTATGGAACGGACCCGAATAGAAAGGTCAGCCGTGTTTGATTGATATCGACTGTTCAAAGACGACAGAGAAGAACTTGAAAACAGCTCTAAAGTCGGTCGACCAACATTAAGTGACAGATGTTCATTCTGTAACACGCGAAGTTGCCGACAACAGACAAGGGACGGTTGCGAAATCGCATCATAATAGGCTTTGAGCCACGTAACGGTTCATAACATATTAAAAGATGAACTGAACAATAAAGTGTTTTCGATAAGTGCGTGGAGAGACACCAGAAATGTGTTAATTCATGTGTTGAATACTTTGAAAGGGCCTGACGTTAGACGTGATGTCGCGTTATAGTGTACAAAGTGCTCCGTGCGGTTGATGGTTATGTGTAACAATGTGTTGTTATTTAATGGTATGCTAGTTGTTTTCTGTAAAATTTGCTACATCACTTCAGTAAATATCTATCTTTCCAACGTTTGGTTTACTTTGGTTTTAAAACAAGTAGTATCGAAATGATACGCAGAGTCCGAGAACTTTACGACTGACCCTCGTATATATATAAATTAAGTACCAGTAATTGAATAAAGTTGTTTACATTGTCGCAAAAGGATAAATTGATCATTATGAGCAATGCTTTCTCCGTTTGTTACAATGTTCTCAAAAGTCAAGAGCTGCAGAGGGACCAAAACCAAAAAGCGTGTTTGTGTGGGAAAAGTTCTGATTGACTGACATCCAAGCTTCCTTCCGGCCATTTATGCTGTCCTCTCTTAGTCTACTTTGATGTGATTTCGCCTTTTGATAGACGGTTGTTCAACACCTCTTTCAATGCCAAAATAGTTTACAAAAAGATTGAATGAAAGGGAGTATATGTTTTATGACATGATCAACTTCTTTCCTAAACTTTGAATGCTTCTTTTTTTTTTAAAACTAGCCTGTTTCAATTGGTTTATTGGAAAGTGTAATAGTTTCATGTCTGATACAGTGTCATTGTCGAAATGGACCCATACCACACCTCGAGTTATTAAAAGGTTCGAGATTTTGTTTTTATTCATACGCAATTCAATAATGTATTGTAAGCATCGAAATTCGTTTATACTTAACCCTTTCCCACCTATAGACGACTTTGAAAACATCGTGAAAAAACCCTGAAAAATCACCATAAAAGATAGCTTAATTGTTAAATAAAGGTGAAAACATTGTGGCCAAAGGAGAAATTGCTCTGAGCAAGTTCACCCTATGTCACACTGTTTTCAAAAGTCATCTGCTGCAGATTTGTTGTATGTGGGAAAAGGTTAAGAGATACTTTAAAAGTAAGACAGTGATACAATCCTACCAAGAAAACACATGAGTGGAGTAAACGAGTGTTTGATTGTTCATTTGACTTGTGCATGTTCGAGATATTGCGAATCCATTATAGTTGTCGTTTGCATGTTCAAGTTACCTCGAGTTCACTGTATTTAACAATTTGTGCTCGAGTTATCGCGAGTTTACTATTTACATATTTGGATAAATCAATTTCAGTTTAAACCAATGTCTGTTCCGTATCTTCACTTTTTCTTATCCGACCCGACATCGGAAGAGCTACGATAAGAATCCTACGCAGCATTAGCTTCGTGGTAGACAACTTCACTAAGGCCCGGTCACAACCCACCGTGCGTGTTTTTAGTCCGTACGTTTTTTGGGGAGGCCACGGCCGCCACGTTTTTCTGAAAACGTGGGGAGGGAGTGGCAAGAGCAGGGAGAGAGAACGTCAACGCACGTCACTCGCACGGTTGCGCAAGGTGTAAGTACGTGGCCCGCACGCCACGCCTGGCCGTGAGCGGTTGCGTGCATCGTACGTTGCACACATGGTAAGTGAGTTGTACGTGCTTACAACTTGCTTACAACGTACGATCTCCGTGCGATTGCCACGTTATCGTACGGAGGCCGTACTTTCACGTGCTGCTCACGTACGGTGTCCTTACTCACTCGCATGTTGTAAGTGCGTGGAAGTGCGACGAACGTGAGTTTTTCCGCCCAATGTCGGGGGGGGGGGGGATATATAGAACGACATTCCGAGGTTCTCCAGAAGTCCCAGCTGCTACTGCCTCAAGATGCTGCCCATTCCACCGCAGAGACTCCGGGTTCTGATGCTGCAAGAGCAGCTTCAAGTGGCACGACGTGGTATTACTTGCCTTGATACGGGAGAGGAAGAGGCAACAGGGACGCCGACGCAGGAGATGGTGGGTTCGTCCATGGTCTTTTATATATACTGCAGAAATCAGTGCGCACAGCGTGCGTTGTAAGTGCGGAGCACGTGCTTACTCGGTACGATCCACGTCAGTTCTGCGTGCTCATTGGACAGTAGAACTGGGGAAGTGCCGGGTAAGCACAGACCACGCACTTATCACGTGCGCAGCACGCATGTGCTAAGTGCGCCGTCCGTAGAGCAAGTGACCGTGGACAAAATTTAAAAGACACACGGAGTCAGTGCGTTGTGCGCTCATTGGCTGTAGAAGACACGCGCGTCACCCGTACTGGAGTGAATCCGTAGCCCGACCGCATCCCGAACGCAGCGAAAGTTCCTCATGCACTAAAAGTGCTACGGCGTGTCTGCGTGCTCCCAAATCCGTACTGAGGCGGTACTCACCACGTACAGATCCCCAAATTTTGACTACGTTTTTGCAAGTAGACAGCATGCACTTGCAAGTACGGCGGGTTGGGACCACGGCTTAACTGTAAGGCTTTAACTATGACAGGACAAACCGGTAATTTACACAAATTTGAATATATTTATTCATTACACGGCGAATAAATATAAGGTGGTATTTGTTGCGTGCTAAGTTAATGCGGGCGCCTTGGTTAAATTCCGTAAACAGACGAAATAAACTATTACATTCTGGCACACTTTCTACCGCGACAAGGTCGTGTGTCTGTTTTCAAACGGATTTGTCGTGACAATAGTGATAAAGCACTTATATAGGCGATAACCCCAAAACTTTGGTCGGAATTATGTTGTCCGGGACCCATTAAAGTCACTGTGTCGGATAAATTTGCATAAATGAGACGTCCCGCGAGAAAACCACCATTGTGGACTCTGCGTAAAGTATCGACCCGGATCAGTCTAAGCATGCCGAGCAGTCTTACCCGGATATACACTTTTCGCCTCCTGTGGATTTTCAGTTTCAGGAATCATATACCTCCCCTGAGACTGCGGACTGCGCAGGCTGATCTGGATCGATACATTACGCAGAGGCAATAATGTTGGTTTTATCGCGGGACGGCTCAAATAGAACCTGACCAAGAACAAGGAAGTTCTAAATAGAAATGACCTCAGCATGGGCAATTATACTGGGTCATCATCAGCAATTATACTGGGTCATCATCAGCAAGGATCCAGACGAGCCTGATACTCTCCGAAGTCTGATCTTACTTGTTTGCCATCTTGTCTTTAAAGCATCCTGGAATTTCTTGGATTAGATATTTACCAAAATTCGTCTATGTCGGTATGGTTTTTGCTGGTTATTTTAAAATTGCCTACCGTCAGGTTAGTGAGTGGCGTGAGTAACGTGATAATCGAAATTGCGCATTGCCGATGCCTCTAAAGCAGACGACAATTGAAATATAATGATAAAAGGAGAAATTGCTTAAATCGAGTAATTTCTAATTTTGCCACAATGCTTTCAATTTTTTGTCAATACGTATACCTTCATTTAAAGAGATTTTCCATGTTGTGTTTAGATGTTTTTAAAGTCGTCTGCTGCAGAGTTGTTGTTTTTAGGAAAAGGTTAAGGAAGAATTCCGTTTTACAGTAACAGTTTATGTGTGCGAAACAACAACGGTGGCTTCACGTGCTCATACACAATGGAAGCCTTTCGATACACTCGCAAGTATGTACATGCATTGTATCTCGACGCTACATTTGCTCAGGCATTTCTGTTCAATGGTGACACCTGGTTAAACAACTACATCAATATTAAGCCCATCCAATGTTTGATAAATCGCGATTGTCGAACTCCTCAATGTAGATCACGTGGTGTGCCTGGTAGCCAATCGTATCTGTATATTCCTGGTGCATCTGGCGATTCTGTCTTATTGACATTCCGGATTGGCATCATTCCAATTTACATTTGCTGTCAACCATAGGGGGCCAACACGTGACACTAGACCATATTAAACTCAAAACCCACTTGACTGACAGCATAGTATTCACGTTAGTATTATGATATTTAATATGTTCTGATGTCACGTGCCGGCCCCCTTTGCTTACAAATTACAGCGCTATACCTCTAGTTGTTTAGTTTTTAACGAATTAATTTTTCTCAAAAATTAGATGAGTTTATGCGATTGGTAGGAGATTGACCTTTACAATTTAGCGTTCCGTTAAACTACACCTTTGCTAAAAATAGTCCTAGTATTTTTCCGATATTTTATTACTTTGGTGTGTTATTCCAATGAAGTGAATTCATATGTATACTATCGAATCAACACAGGGAATCAATTCCCAAGAGAATATCAAATTAATAATAAAGGCATATATTTCATGTGTCCGTAGGCATGTATGAATTTTGAGTTGTACACCCATTGACTAATGAGTGACGTGGTTAACAGGTGCCCATTATGTAACGCTAGTTATGTCTACAGTTGTCAATTTTACAGGAAGGCGAAAACTGATGCCTTTAGTGAATCTGTTCGGCGTCTGGGTCTTCATTGTCCGCATGCATCGTGTATAAACACAGGTGACAAAAACAGAACAAAAAGAGGAAGAATTGTATCACGGCAGATGCTACCATGTTCGCCATATTTGGAGTGGGAGACACGTGTTCGATCCCCTATCGGGTCATACCTAACTCTTTAATAGTGTCAGTATTTGGTTTACTTCTTGGCGTTCAGGGTTACCGGTAGTAATGGTACATTACAATGAAAACGCCGTGATAGAATTGAAACTGTCTAAAACCATTAAATATCACACCCCACCCCCAAAAACACACAAAACCCAAACAACATCAAACAAACCAACCGTCCACAATAACAACAACAATAAAAACACCCTTTATGTGATCCGGCTACAATAAGATACCAATTCGGTAGACTTTGCTTCCATTTAAAGAAATTACCTTTTCCCACATACAACACATCTGCAGAAGACGACTTTAAAAACATTTAATCAAAAATATAGTAACTCCATTTATGATAAAGAAAACACTGAATAGAGCTGAATACATTGTGGCAAAAGGAGAACTTGTTCATTATGATCAATTTCTCCTTTTGCCACATTTTTTTCAAAAGTCGTCTGCTAAAATGTCACCAGAAAGCCTCTGCATATGTGTGTGGAAGTGTTAACGAATTAGCGGTATAAAAAGGTCATTTGTGGGTTGATATTACATAATGGTTTCAAAATCATCGGTTGCTGTTCGACCTTTGATTTTGACAATATTTCACTTTGAACTGAAACAGAAGAAAGACAAGAATACATCTATCAGAGACCTAAACTATAAGGTCTCTGCATCTATCAAAGCCTCGGCAGCTTTATGGAAAATAACCTGCTAACAATTTCTCAAATACGTCTACGGACGCTTTCTGACGTACACGTATCTCCACCAGACGACGTTTTGAAAACATTGCGATAAAGCAGAAACTACTCATAATATGCAATGTCTCGCTTTGCCACATATTTACGACTTCATTCAATTTAATTCAATTATCAAACCTACGTTAACAGAGAGTTCCCATAGTTTTGCCTATATGCTTTCCAAGTCGTCTGCAGATGATTTGTTTGTATGTGGGAAATGGCAAACCTGCTAAAACCCATAAGAAACACTGATTCCAATCACGAAGATATATCATGAAATATGCCATACAAAGCTTTTAAGACATGACATGTACGTGACATGTAGACAATGGTTTTATTTAATTACAGGCGATACCACACGATAGCATCTACCAGTTGTCTGACGTGGATTTGTAGAGTTTTCGGAAGTTTTAGATATAGAACTCTGGATGAATGGCTACGTCCTAAGTCGGGATGAGTCCTGACATCCTTATTTGACACTTAAACCCTATGTTGTTGGTACTCGAAAGAATCGTCTCATTGAGACGATTGTTTTGAGTGCCCGCAACATAGGTTTAGGTTGAGCAATATAGATATATTGCGGGGAGAAGACCCGTTTAATGCTTACTTAGTGCTCTGCAATTCAGTCTAACACTGAAAGGTATAATCAAAGCACTGAAAGTGCTGACGGACTGGGGGCTGCACGAAGGTTGGAGAAATAGGGAAAATGTGAAATGAAATTACAATTGCAGCTTATTTATTGTTAAAAAGTTGAAAGATCATATCAAAAATAGTAAATATTAGGAAATTGCCAATTTGAAAACAGGAGGAACTTGTTGGCACTATATCGCAATATTGTATAATTGTGTGCAAGAGCTCACACGTATACACATTTAAAACATGAAGAATCAAAGGAAAATTTGACAGCAGGTTTAGGCAGAATATTTTAAGTTTATGCCTTATTATATTGAGAAATATGTCAAAGTTGAATCAACTTCCATTAAGTTAAAATAATTATCTAAACCATGTACTAGACTGTGAGAAAAGTGTTTGATCAATGCAAAACTCATCAAGACAATTTTTCTGACAAAGATTCAAAATGCAATCTCCAGAGTGTTATCAAGATTTTCCTTCATTTGGCATAGTGATCTAAATCTTTTTTTACCTGATATGACCCATATTCGAAAATGGACTACATATTATCAATACAAACATTCTGACAAAAGTTTCAAGCTGTTGAAGCAAAGAATGCGGCCTCAAGAGTATTAACAAGATTTCCCTTCAATTAGGCCTAGTGACCTAGTTTTTAACCCGGCATGACATATTCGAACTTGGCCTAGATATCATTAAGATAAACATTCTGACCAAAATTTAAAAAATGTGGCTTCTACAGTTAATTCTCCCTCGCATGGGCCCTACGGCCCCCGGTAAATCCGCCACTGTATTTACACGTGACTTTTCCGTTCCACTTCGCGAATGTTAATAGTCATATTTGAACTCTCGGCGCATTAATTTCTAAAACATTTGTTAAACTTATATTAGAGTACTCACGCCTTAAGTTTTTCACTGATGTTCCATGAACATTATAATGATAATTTATTGGGAGATCTTAACCTTTTAAATGCAGTTTTGTTGAATCCATGTTGAACTATTTTTCTCGCGCAGTCTCACCCTAAAATTAGTTATGTTCAGCGGTTTTGTCCTAAATGTTAGAATTATATTGAAAATGAGGAACACTTCTTGTTTCATTGCACCATCTTCAACGATATAAGAGGAGTTCATGTCAAGCCGTTCTTTAAAGATGTACACTCACTTACATGTAAATATGTTTATAATCAAATAGACACGCAACATTTATCTCAATATATTATCAAAGCGGAGAGATCTTGAAATAGCTAAATAAGTAATCTTCTATTCGATTCATTAATGTCATATATTCATGAGTGTATGTTGTAATTTGGGACGGAGGCTTATATTATCTTAATTACTGAATAAACTCTAAACTCTAAATCAAATAGAATGGTATTTTGTTTGAATGGTTTTACGCCGCTTTCAACAATTTTACAGTTATATCACAGCTTGTCATTGGTAAGTTGCAAGTGCTTCTGTTCCATTTATCCTGATAACAACGAGCCAGTCGAAATGCTAACTAACCCCACAATCCTGGACGCCAAGAAGGGAAAGCCATTTCTACTTGTTTTAAGGTCTTTGGTATAACCCGTCCTGGGATTTCACCCCACAACTTCTCATATAAGTTAAGATAGACATCAGCTACAGGCCAACACCAGACGATAGTATGTACCAGTTATAGATGCATGGGTTTCACCAGAGTATTTCCCGTCCGTATGCTATAAATAATAAAATGCACTTTCTGTTAAAACGCGTTGTCCTACTAGTTTTAAGCCATATATGTCTTTAAATGATACCGATACGGAGTGTCATTATGACAACAAGTTTCTAGACATGGCTTATTATATAATTCAGTGCGACAAGCTCTGCACGCGTGGGTCTTGCCACGTATACACCAAATAGGTACGAAGGCACTCGGAAGTCGAGGCGTTTCAATAACTTCATCGGAGATTTTACGGTTTAGTAAAGTACTTATATGGTAAATTTGCAATCACAACCGTGCTCTTCAGACTTAATGAATTCACGTTTGATTATATGAGCCGTCCCGTGAGAAAACCAACATTATGGCCTCTGCGTAATGTATCGACACAGATCAGACTGATCCGGGCCGACACATTCCGTCTCAGGGTTATAGGAGTGTATAATAATGATTCCTGAAACAGAAAATCCACAGGAGGCGAAATGTGTCTATCCGGGTAATCCTGCACGGCAGGCTTAAGCTGATCCGGGTCGATACGTTACGATGAGTCCACAATGTTGGTTTTCTCGCGGGACTGCTCATATGGCGGTCATGATTGAGTGAACATGGACAAGACACATTTTCTAGCCTAGCACGGGGTTGTATCGGACTGCTAAACAACTGCCCTGCGTTCAATGAAACAGTTTGATAGCCCATGGTTGCCACTCAACCAATTAAAGTACAGCCACTCTTTAGTATCTGTTTGATTGGTTGACGTGCAACCGTTAGCTACATTATTGTTCAACTGAACGGAGAGTTTTAGTTTAACAACCTCAGGCTTTGGTTTCTTAGAGATAAATATGAATACCCCATCGGTTCTTCAAAGTCACCTTAAGGAGTTCATTGTTGTCAATAAAACCATCAACTTAATTACAGCTGATATTCGATTGTTGGATTATCACTCGAGCTACAAGCTGTGCCAGGGAACGAAGAGCTGTTAGGGTAAAACACTTTAACATTGCATTCTCAGAGATATATATGAATACACCTCAGTTAGTCAATGTCACTTTAATTGAATGGTTGCCAATACACTATCAAACATGCAGCTAATATAAAGCAGTTGTATTTTGATCTTTTGATTGGTAAAGGTCAAATTACGCCAAATACATCCGCGGTCATGCTGATCACCGAAATAGTTCATACAAAAACCTTTGTTTGCGTAGAAATGAGTATACCATCACCAGAATGTATTATGAAAATATGACATTGAGTTTAAAATCGTTGTAAATGTGTATAGGATGCACTGGAAATTATTGCCTTTATAACTTTTAGTAATTTGGCCTTGTTCAAAAGTGAAAGTAGAGAATACTAAACACCGACTTTGTTCGTGTCCGATTTGGTCCAAAATGACGGTAACCATTTTCGCCTGGGGTGACTTCTTTCTTGCATAATGAATGACCCCCTATTTTCTTTGAATTCTTTTAAAGCTTAGAGGTAGCTATTTTCAATGATATATGGTGTTCTACATGAGAACACTTGAGGGCTGAAACTGCTTGATTTACATGGAAATAAAGAAGGAATTTACTTGGTGTATTGAAACCTAAACGAGAGCTACTAACCTGTTTTACTCAACACAGGGCCTGTTTGGGTAACAACCTCATACTATACATCTTCGAGAGATAACTACAAACACAATCTCAGTTATTCAAGGTCACCTGTATTTGGAGATTTATCTCGAAGAAATATAGGACAGTAGATAATGAGGACTAGATTAAGAGGAGCAAACTAATCTTATCATCCACCAAAATCTCTCTTGTATTATTCAACCAAATCCTATGTTGTTTAGTACTCAAAAGGATCGTATCAGTGTCATATATGGATTTTAGAACATGTCGAGGGCTTGGCGTGAAACGGTTGTAGGATGGGACTCCCTATTATCGGTGTACTTACGTTTTTTTTTAAACAAAATAATAACTTAACTGTAAACTATATCCAGTGTCACTTGTTCCTTTATATGTCCTTGTTAATTAACTTACACAAAAAAATCATTCACTTCTGTGCAAAGTTCCAAAAATCGAGTGTAACCACAGCCATTTTGAAATTGACATTCAAGAGAGGCAATCACTCACCGGTGTAATTACAAAAAGCATTAGTATGGTGGTCCTGTTGTATCAACTCTTTACAAGATTGTGAGATTTAATGTGAAAACGAGTATCCTATAAAACATTTGTCACTAGAACAATTATATCTAATTAAAATGTTAATTTATTAACTGTTCCAAAC
Source organism: Serripes groenlandicus (assembly GCA_031761405.1). NCBI lineage: Eukaryota > Metazoa > Mollusca > Bivalvia > Cardiida > Cardiidae > Serripes > Serripes groenlandicus. The sequence continues at coordinate 163,785,127 of JASEVX010000001.1, read as the reverse complement.
TATGAACTTATTTTCACAATATTTTCAGAATCAATTTGTTAAATTTTCTTATTGGCACAATTTAATCATTTTTCCAAAAATGACCCATTTCTTCGTTATTTTTTAGTCCTTATAATAACATCTTTAATTGTTGTTATACAGCATATGATTTAGAAGTTTAAAAATAGCATATGTTAAAAAAAATTGTAGCATTTGAAAGTCGGGATAACGGGATTTCCCGATGGAATCATACGACATCCGGTTGTGCGCGTGCAACAAAGAAAACACCAGTTTTGTGTTTACCTTGGTATTCGTGATAACACGGTATTCGTAGAACCTACTATAACTAAAAACCTTTTTTGAAAACCCTGGTTTAGGCGCAATTTTGACGCCTTTGTAAACAATACAAATCAGAACGAGCACTGGCACCTAAATATCCATTGTTTACCAAGAAAAATGATTTAACGCTTATGAAGACTTAATGGCGAGGTGATTAACCTTGGTAAAAAATACCAATTTCAGTTACAACCGTTCGATGTAAGAATGCCCCTTGTCTGGAGCTCTGGTTGATGGGACAGGCGCCATGTTTCCGAATTGTTGGAGTCGACTTGATGACATTTAGTTTCGTTTCAGATTAAAAAGCAACAAAGCAACATCTTAAACGTCAGTCTTCGCCTCCATGGGCTCTGTAGGGTTTACATATGGGGTATTATCTAAATTACGATCAATTTCAATTCCAGTTCTACGCAAACAAAGGTTTTTACAGGGACTATTTGACGCAATTATTTCACGTGTTAAGGATCCAAATGGACTGCTTTATAAAAGCTTCTTGGAGCCGGGACCAGTTACCTTCTATTATTTATTGATAAAACGTGCAGAGATTAAAGTGTGCGGATAAACTTTATGATCTGAATCTCAACTGGTCGCCACATTTGTCACCGGGAGATACCGGGACCAGAGCCGGGTCGGCGAGAATGGGGCTTAAGTAGGGAAGTCATGGCTTTTATTTTAAAAGTGATTGCGACAATTCACTTATTCATGATCCCTGGGTAAACAAACCAGTACTAGGTTGTGAAACATGCCTAGTCAATTGGTATTCCAACATGACGGCGCCGCGACTGGGGATTTAAAATCCCCGACGCTAACTATTCGGCTTGAACGGACTCCTACCGGGAATCGAACCCTAGTCTCTCGCCCCCAAGGCGGACTCTCTAACCACTACACCACAGAGACGGTCACATGCAGCAAGATACCTTATGTGTTGACACGTCTCATTTATATATACATTACCAACGAACTTTTCTTCGTCTATCCCATTATCTTTCCCCATAAAATGGGATAGGATCACATTTATCTAAGGAGATAAATTACATTTGTGAGGCAGGTTTACCATACAAAAGTATTAATTACATCAAATTTCATTGAATTGTGTGTTTTCGTAAAGTATATACTGGGAATAAAAAGAGACTAGACACAAAACAATGCAATTCTAGGAGGGATTGGACATTATCCTCTAAGCTATTTTTATGTGGAGAAAGATCACTTAATTTATGGTGAAAGTTAATGTCACACAATTGCTCTCCTAGTGATTGTTAGTATAAACAACACTTATGTGAGATGCTGGCAAACACTCATGATTCCGTTGTTGCCGAGTGGAAAGTGTTTGGGTATTCGGAATAGGGTGTCCCGGGTTCAATCCCCAGTCACGGCGGCACAAGGTGGAGTTCCTTTGTGCAATGCACATTTTCTAGTCTAGTACTGGGTTGTTTACTTAGGAAATAGATCTCATTTTGAGTGATATACCGGCTCGTATATCACGATTGGGAGTTCAGGTGTGTAGCAATTAATCACGAAGGCCGAATGGCCTGAGTGATTAATTTATACACACCTGAACGACAAATCGTGATATAAGAGCCGGTATATCACTCAAAATGAGATCTATTTCAATTCTAGCACTTTTTTATAACTTGAAGGGATACAAATTAAGGGCGAACTATGTTTTGACATGATGTTGTTTTCCTTGATAAAATCACGTGTAGGCTATTCCATCTTTACTCCCCGTTGTATTTGTTTTGGAAATATCCGATTTTTTCAACTAACAAAACATTTTGAAATCAGTTATATTAACAGTCTATGAACATTTTATTTGTATTATAACTTTTTCATTTGTTCTTAAACTCATCATGGGCAATTTGTTACTGTCTCATTCTAACACAACGTTTTCGACCGCGCCAAAAATGTTGGTAAAACACGTGAATGACGTCATTTAAAAAAATGACATCAACGTTACAATTCAAATTTCCAAACGGCATTTACAACAAAAGCTCGTGACTTCATTCATAAAATGTCAATCCAAACGTAGTAACGCATGCGCACTAAAAAACGCTGTATGAAAAATACTCGGGAGGGAATTTCAACAGCCAAAAATAGTTCCGGAAATTTAGAGTGATATACTGCATTTAGATCACTAGAAGTGTTGCAAATGACGAAAACCGCAATACAACAAACAAAACTTATCACAAAAATTAATATCTTTATGACCGATAATAGTCCCTTTACCTCGTCCATCTATCGTGACGTTTGTGTTTACCGGATACACGTTCTCAGCCATTTTGTAAACATCTGCCAATGAATACAAAAATAGTGATTCGGTCATGTTATATTACACACGTAACATACAAAGAAATACGTAATTCGTATATTAGATCGGATACAAGCATTGTCATGTAATAAAATCAATGTTCTAGATAACAGACAACTACGATATAACTAAAATGTCAATTCAAGCAAAAATTCATATACTGTAGGAAAACTCTATTTTGCGGGTTGTTTTAATGTTAGCTATTTTAGCGGTAGCCGTCGATCTCATCAAATCTAAACACCGCAATTATAAATAGGAAATGCTATGTTGCAGTAGCGATTCCTAGGTTTGTTTTGGACTACAATCAGCGTTGGAAGGTTATTTCTCGCTCTGACGAATGTCGCAGTGAGATATAGATGTTTTCACGGTCCAAATAGTCCAGTAATCACTCCTGCAACGTAAGTATCCTTTTATTCTTTACTTAAAACTTATAAATAGTGAAAAAAATAAATATTTTATACAGATTCAATGAATTTGATATAGAAATAATAACGTTTTTGAAAGAAGAACTGAAAAGAATGAACGGGCGAGGAGTATTTACTCCAGTACGACGATTCTCAATTTTCAACGAAATAAATATTAACAACAAATAACAAGAAGTCAGTTTCATAGTTAATTGCGAGACAATGAATGACACAATCTTTATTTACGCGCTCTTATTTAAATTGTAACTTAAATTAGAAACGAGTTTCCCGAATTGTAAATGTTGTGTGCCTTTTGCTAGTATGTATGGCAGATTAAAACACGGGAACCTTCCGAAAGTAGTTCGTGCACTGTTTAACTCGTTCAGCGCCAAAGGCAATTTTGAGGTTTTTGCAAACAATGTAGATTCATGCGAGTCAGCTCATCACAAGCTGTCTCACCTGAAATCAGCATTGTTTGCCCTTTAGTTATAAAAATATTCAAAAAGTCTTATTACAAGAGAGATGGATGACAATCTGAACGTATTTACGCCGGAAAATGTACAGGTATGTAATACATCACTTTATTATATACTTGCACATTTACCATCTCAAATACATGTACATTGTTCCGTGCATATACAACACGGCGGATTAAAACCGCGTATTTGACTAGGTGAAATACTGTACTAACTATGGTAATGGTACGTCATTGAAATATGAATTCAATCCATTCAAAATGCTGACCATAATAGGACAACATTCACACGTCATTCATACTGTGAAGTGATGTTTAAATTGTGTTATTTCTTCATTGATAAAAATGACATCTTTCTCGATCTTCAGTTTCGCGAGTTATCAGTTTTCACACGTGTCTCGTAGTACAATACGAAGCAATGTATCGCAACTGCAACATAATATTCGATATTTATAAATTAAGCAATATATTATATTCTGAATAAACTATGATTGTGATGATATCGTTAGTTCAACACATGTAATAACCCGCCAATATTAAGCGCCGTAGATAAACAAAAAAAGTGCCACACAGTAAAAATAAATAAAAATAAGGACAAGTTTATCTCGATTTTCGCGGGTCACAACGTTTCGATGGTATTCATATATCTTATTACTATTCAAATAGTGTTAGCCATATCCGACGGTCAGTTTATAATTCTTTTCATCAATTTAAGGTATGTAGATCCTTGACCCGTTCCTTGACCAGATGACGATGCTTTAATAATTGTATTCGTGTAATTACCTAGCATTTACATTTAAAATCAAGTTTATGCAATATATATATCTAAACTACACATATACATTTAACAAAGTCGCAATGGCACTTAAGCATTGGTAATAAATTAGTTATGCGCTACAAGGGAGGAACTGTGGTGTATCGTTTCAATCATTTTAGTTTTCAGACACGCCATAAAAAAAAAAAAAACATTTTCAAGGATATGCTTGAATTAAGATGATAACGATATTTTCAGAAAGTTAACTTACTTCCAATGAGAAGCATTATTAACACTTTTCCTTCTGCAGACGCATTTTGACGGATCTACAGCAGACGACTTTTGAAAACATTGCGGCAAATGGTGAAATTGCTCAAAACCAGCAATTTCACCTTTAGCCACAATGTTTTCAATTTTTTTCAGTAATTATACTTTCATTTACAGAGATTTTCCATAGTTTTTGGCCTGGGGCTTTAGCCCCTGGTCATAGTAGTAATACCATTTTTTTCGGAGTTAGGCTCTCCCCCCATAAATATCATTTTAATGTTGTTGGAACAGCAGTGAAAAACTTAAGGCGTTTAAGAAATGCTTTCGAAATTAATGCGCCGAGAGGTCAAATATGGACGCTTGTTAACATTATTAACATTCGCGAAGAGGAACGGGGTGCCGTAGGGCCCGTGCGTCGAAACATCCAACATTCCAGCAGCCCCAAGGCTATCAGCACTGCAGTGCTTTTATTTCTAATTGTTTTTAAAGTCGTCTGATGCAGATTTGTTGTATGTCGGAAAGGGTTAAACGGACAGTTGCGTCTATAGATTGTCGCACCAGATTTATTCGCAACTGCATACAAGGGTTTTTTTCTTTTCAATTAAATAAACGCTTGATTAATATCGCATAGCGTATATATTAATTTGATTTACCCCAGGACGGGGGCTGCATTTCACCGGAACATATACATTATTCAACACAATTAAATCTCTTTTCCTTATCTAACCGAATAGATGTATTTAACCCTTCCCATATGCAGACGCTGTCTGACGTCTAATCAGCAGACAACCTTTGAAAGCATTGAGGTAAAATGAGAAATTGCACATCATGAGCAATTTCATCTTTTGCGATTAATTTTCCAACTTTTATTCAATAGTACTTTTTTTTCATTTATAGAGATTACTTTTCGATTATTTTTTTTCCTTATATAGTTTTGAATTCTTCTGATGCAGAATTATTTTATGTAGGAAAAAGCTTAATTATAGTTGTCAGAGATCTGGCTGGATAAGGAGCGTTTTCATACTCTAAAATTCTTATTTGACCTCAAAAACCTATGTTGTGGGTACTCAAAAGAATCGTCTCAGTAAGACGATTCTTTGAGTACCCACAACATAGGTTTTAATGAGTGTTTATAAAGATGTTATATAAGAAAGACCTATTCACTCCACCTTATCTAGTCCTCTGAAGTTGTATTAACTTGGTGTGTTTTTGGACGGTATTCTATGCAACTCTCAACAGTGTTTCCGTCATATACCAGCATTTCCAGGGTATGATTTTGACAACGCTGGATCAGTAGTATAGAACTCCTGATCACTAGTGAAGGTACATTGATTTAAATCGATTGTGAAGATGCTTCATGTTGATGTCAGAAAAATTTAAATTTGTATTTCTCCAAACTACATTTGTACTTTTTAAGTTTTAATACTTTGACTGCTGGTACCGGTTTTGTGAGGCCTGTGCCAACGGTATAGAGCCAGGTAAGTTGGCGTATCCGACTCACCAGGATCTATACTGTTTCTGCCCAACTCATTATGTTCATCGTGACATTTCTATATGGAACCAATGCAATTTTAAAGATTCATCTTAGGTATGGTTAAATTATTTCAATTTGCATTTATCTTCTCATCGATAGTTTGCGAAATGTCCCCATTTTGACATGCAGACACATTTCGACTCGTTTGCAACAGCTAACTCTTGAAAACGTTGTGGGCAAAACAGGATTTGTACATAATGAGCGTAAAGTATTTAACACAATTAAAACATTTATTTATTGAGTTTTTTTTTAATATTTTGCCTGATCAATTTCAGGTCTTCTGTTTGCAAATTTGTCGTATCTGGGAAATGAGTAACTGAGACACGTTCTGCGTTCAAAAGACACTTATACATGTTTCGCGACCTCAAAGTATGTTTCGACCGCCTCGATGATGTAGTGGTAGACCGTCAGACTCGAGTGTGCGAGGTAGCAGGTTCGACTCTCGACCGGGTCATTCCAAAAACTTCAAAAATGGTAGTAATGGCTGCCCTCCATGGCGCTCAGTATTGTGGGGTTAGCATTACTACTGGGTGACTGGTGTCAGGATAAATGGACCAGTAGAACTGGTTACTTAACGCCGTGATTCAAAAAGTGTTGAAAGTATAAAACACTAAACAATCAATCAAGCCAAGTATGTTTCAGTGTACCTACTTAACTCTTTCAGCGCCGAATTGTTTAAAGTAGACTCTTCCATGTTCACAATCGGGCGTTTTCAATTTCCATATTCAATAACATTTTGGAATATTCAAATAACTAAAAATGCAATCAATGCTGATTTCAGGTGAGACAGCTCGTTACGAGCTGACTCATCTGAATCTGTATTGTTTGCAATACATCTTAATATTGCCATTGGCGCTGAAAAAGATAACTTAAAAATGATGGCAATGACTTTCCCTCCTTGACGCTGAGGTTTATGGGGTTACTTAGCATTAAGACTGACTCGCTGGTGTCAGGATAAAAGGACCAGTCGAACTGGTAAACCGGGCAACGCCGTGCTACAACAGATCGTTTTTACAGCGGTTGATGCACAAAACAAACAAACAAACAGATTGATGTCTCACGAATGAACTCCTGTTCAAAGTGCACCGTCAATATCTTGGAAACAAAACTCCGCAGCTTGGTTGACAGACGAGCGCCAAGAGACCTGACATGGATTTAATCTGTTTACCGAAGACGAGGCTTGATGTAATATTACCAGCGAGCCCTGGGTACAATTCATTATAGTTCGTCTGCGTGATTTAACTAAAGAAATAGCTTCTCTGCGCTGCGCCCATGATGGATTAGAACGTGTTCACAAACATTATGGTGAACGTTATTTGATCGCGACCACGTGCATACGTAATTCGGTATAGTGAATGCGCATGCGTAAATAAGGTAGTATTACACAGTTGGAAACTGACCTTCCGTTTTCCGGGGACACTCACACTTTTATACTCTCAATAAGTCTCACAATATCTATTTAAGTATTATTATAAAGGTTGTCCTGTATCAAAGAGAGCCGGAATTAATAGAAAAGGTCTAGAATTCACACTTTCGGTTTCAGCATTATGTAAAGAATTGGCCAAATGGTAACAGAAACAGGGTGAAAACATTTGGACAAAATGAAGAATTCTACCTTTACCCAAATAATCACCCAGCAAAACTACTACAGGGATTCAGGATAAACTTGTAGAGCTTCTTAGATTATCAAAATATTAGGCAATTTGTCGATGCAGTCGGAGATAGCACATTTCCAGCTCGTTTTCAAGCATTATTGCACCCGAAGCCATTTTTCAAATTTCACTTTAAATTTACACATAGTTCCACCAGCAGTGTTGTCACGTGCCTGGCCCGGAAGGAGAAATGGTTTCAACTGCAAAACTTTTCACATTTATAAACAATTAAATCAACCCTGTACCCAAAACTTACTATTTCACATTATGTCTATGTTTGAAAAATGCCATCCAATATTTAAACTTATTGTCAGGGTTCATTCTAGTTGGATTGTTAATCGCGAACACGTGCATACATCCATCGCTCTACGAAATCATGTCAAAACATTTCAAAATATACTTATTCAAAACATAACACAAAGAGAAAAAACATAGGTAATGTAATGTAAACACAGAATTATGGGATATAATAATCATCTAGTCCAATTTCGAATTGCTGAGTGTTACCACGGGCCATCTACAATGTAATCATATACATATTTGTATTTTCTAGAAGCAAAATCGTCCGATTTTTCCTTTAACCACTTTTTCCCAACACATGCAGACGGATCTCACGAAAACTACCTTTTCACAGTTATGGATTAACCCTTTCCCTCATACGACAATTCTGCAGCAGACGACTTTGAACATATTTTGTCAAAAAATAGAAAATCTCTATAATCGAATGGATAACCTATGACCAAAAGTGGAAAACATTGTGGCAAAAGAAGAAATTGCTCGTTTTGAGCAATTTCCTCTTTTGTCACTATGTTTTCAAAAAGCCGTCTGCTGCAGAGGCGTCAAAAAGCGTCTATATTAGGGAAAGGGTTAAGAAGAAATTGCTCGCAATGAGCAATACTTTCTCCCTTTTCCAGAATGTTTTCAACACAATAACAAAACTTCCATTTTAAGAGAATTCCAATGATTTTGCTTTGATATTTCCAATGTTATCTGCTGACAAGTGGTTGTATATGGGAAAGGGTTCTAAGATCACGCTGGATATTCGCAACAAGATTAATTGGTTTGGGGGTAGCATGCACGCCCTCTAGATTGTAAATTTGATATTTGGAGAACGTGCCATAAATCAACCTTATCAAAATACTGCAGTCTACATGAACAGTGCTCCAGAAATCCGAGGGGGTGATCCAAAAGTAATAAGACTTTCGTTATGAAACCATTTTGTTTTAGTTGATACAAATTGCTTAAACTCATACCATAGCTTTAATGTTTTATGCTCTACATTTTGCTGACTTTAATATTTTGAGTATTGCGAAGAATGCAGTTATAACCCGTTGTCATAGAAACCGTTTGAGACATAGGCGGGACACACCATATCTTTACAGAAACGTACCATTTCAAAATGTGTATATCTCAAATAAACACCGACAGAAGACATCGAAATTTAGCATGACATGATGTTTGTGTAATGTTGTTCTATTGTCAAAATTGCCTCGGTGGTGTAGATAGTGGTAGAGCGTCCGTCTCGGGTGCGGGAGGTCTCGGGTTCGAATGCCGACCGGGTCATACCAATGCCTTTAAAATGGTAGTAATGGATGCCGTCCTTGGCGCTCAGGGTTGCGGGGTTAGCATTACGACTGATTGGCTGATGTCAGGATACATAGTTGATCACTAGTACTGGAAACTTACTCAGAAAACGCCGTGATATAACTAAACAATTGTTGAAATCGGCGTGAAACACTAAACAAACAATCAATCAATCTATTGTCAAAAGTTCAATGTTATTGTTCCAAAATTACTATAGGCATAGCAGAGATGAATACCGATGTACAAGGAACGTCACATACAAATTGAAGTCAAATGAAAACAATGGAAACATTTGCTAGATAGTAAAACGATATACCCCAACAAAACCAACATAATCCACCTACATAATCCTTCAACATTATAATTCAATGGAGATGCCAAGAAGTCACGCGGCTACTGACGATGTATATATACAATGTTTCAATGGTCGGAGGGAATACACAGGGTGAACTTAATGCCACCTTGCAAGCAAGACAGTTCGGACATTGCAGGAACACTGCAAGTGTGAGCCGTTCCGCGAGAAAACTAACAGTATGGCCTCTGCGTAATGTATCGACAGATCAGCCTGCGCATTTCGCGCAGACTGATCCGGGCCGACACATTTCGTCTCAATGTAATAGAGGTATAGAGTAATGATTCCTTAAATAGAAAATCCACAGGAGGCGAAGATTGTCTAAGTACGCCTGCGCGGCATGCTTAGGCTGATCCGGATCAATACTGTACGCAGAGGCCAGAATGATGATTTCTCGCGGGACGCCTCGTGTCGTTTTACACCATAAGATTTTTCATTTGTTACAAACCATTTTTCACGCATTTTGGGGAACGGTTGTTCTGGACGTTCCTCTAACAATGACTACTTGAGAAATTGATACAAACAGTGTGTAAATATGACTGTTATTAAGTTGTATAAACGAATTAGTTTTACTTTAAACTGAGACGTCATAATGCCGTTTCTACTGCGACGTCAGAATGACGGCATTATCTTGGCTCGTAGCACTAACACTATTCATTATTTTTAAGAAGCGTTATTTGTCATTTTTTTTTTTAAATTTGCTGTAGATGTAAGGTAGATATGGAATTTGTATTTTCTAAAAGTTGGATTTGTGTCGAAAATTTAACAAAATTGCTATAACTTTTGGATTACCCTTCGTACATGTATATCCAAAGTTAGCGTCATTATTACAAATGTTATGTTGATGTTGATGCCTGAACAGTTTTTTAGTTTGGCATTTAACGCCGCATTCAACAAAAGTTCTGTTATATCACGCATTTCCTGTGTAAGTTACCATTTTTCCTGACACCAGCGATCAATTGTAATGCCAACTCCACAAGCCTAAATGCCAAGAAGGGAAAGCCATACCTATACTTTTGGAAATAGGAACCTTTTTCCAGAATTGTCTTAGAACCATCTATGTCTTATAGCAGAATAGAGTCCTTCCTTCGTAAATCACGATTGGGCTTAAGACAGTCTTAGTGGAAAGCGTACTTATGCGTGAAAGCCACGAAACGCGTTATTATGTGAACTGTCCGTCGTGATATACCAGAAAAACTGTTGACAATTGCGTTAAGCTCTGTGTCAATCGATAGAAATGATTAAAATAAGACATTGAAAGGTTTCCGGACCGCCGGGATTGTGTCCTAGGTGAGTTTATTTGTCATCATGTCGTTGTCGTTGACGTAAGCTTACTTATTTATGGTTATTCAGTATTCAAGATTGCATAGCTCGTCGCATAGGGGCTTAAATGTAATTAAAAAATAAAATTTATTGGAACTTCCTATTTCTATAAGGATTAAAATATCTTTTTATATAAATATAAACGTGCATAAAGGTTTATGGTTATTCAGCATTTCGGCTCTAGATCTTCTCCAGAATTTCCAAATGATGATGCTGGTTTGGTGATTTGCACCGCTTTCAACAATATTTCAGTTATATAACGGCGTTTCCTGGGTCATTCAGTCGTAATGCTAATTCCGCAAACCTGAGCCCCAAAAAGGGCGGCAATCATTACCATTGTTAAGTGTTTGGTATGACCCGGACGGGGATCGAACCCGCGACCCCCATTCCCCGAGGCGGACGCTATACCACTACATCGCCGAGGCGGTGGATTTGCAAATGATCTCTAGAGAATATGATGTGTCAAATCTCAATTAACTCTTTCAGCGCCAAAGGCAATTTTGAGGTTTTTGCAAAAAATACTGATTCAGGCGAGTCAGCTCGTAACGAGCTGTCTCACCTGAAATCAGCATTGTTTGCCTTTTAGTTACCAAAATAGTCCAAACGTTTATTACATAATAAATGGAGACGCTCAATTTTGAACATGGAAGAGTCTACTTTAAACAATCCGGCGCTGAAAGAGTTAAGGAACACCGTTTTGAGACGGACACAATATAATCTTTAGAGATAATGTTTGGTAATCCTGATTGTTTAGTGATTGTTTAGTGTTTCAGGACGTTTTCTACATGTTTTCAGTTATATCACGGCATTTCCTGGGTTAGTAACCAGTACTACTAGTATATTTATCCTGACATCAGCCAGGCACTCATTATCGCCAAAGCGGGCAGCGGTTACTACCAGTTTTAAAGTATTTCGTATAACCCGGTCGGGGATCGGACCCACGACCTCCCGCAACCGAGGCGGACGTTCTATTATGACTACACCACCGAGGCGGTTAATCTTAAAGAAGAAGAACTTGTGTCGAAATATTTAATCAAAGATTGCTTTCATGGTTATATAAATGATACTTTATTCCCTATGGAATATAAGACAATTCTGCAGCAGACGACTTTGAACATATTTGGTCAACAAATAGAAAATCTGTATAATTGAATGGATAATCTATGACTAAAATTGGAAAACATTGTGGCAAAAGGAGAAATTGCTCGTTTTGAGCAATTTCTTCTTTTGTCACTATGTTTTCAAAAAGCCGTCTGCTGCAGAGGCGTAAGAAAGCGTCTATATGAGGGAAAAGTCCATATGCAGCGAGCTATGCTATCTTGTGACAGTTCTTGTAATAGGACTGATGTCTCTGTCATACTTATAAATCTCAATACGCCAAATTTATTTCTTGTGACATATGTATGTATTTTCGGGTAAAATACATTCGTTTCCGATTGTAATTCGATATTCGCTATGCGGTGCTATAAATCAAATATGGCAAGATGCCACAAGATTGCACCAGAATTATAGATATTAAAACTCTCGAAGACGTTTTCCATTTTTTTCTCTTTAAAACTACTTTTCTGGTGATAAATCAATGTTTTTCTAGTTAATACTTAACCCTTTTCCCTCATATATACGCTTTCTGACGCTTCTGCAGCAGACGGCTTTTTAAAAAAAAACATAGTGACAAAAGAAGAAATTGCTCAAAACGAGCAATTTCTCCTTTTACCACAATGTTTTCCACTTTTAGTCATAGATTATCCATTCAATTACAGAGATTTTCCATTTTTTGATAAAATGTGTTCAAATTCGTCTGCTGCAGAATTGTCGTATGAGGGAAAGGGTTAAATAATAATAAACTAAGACGCGAGATTGAGTTTGTTTGTTTGATTCAATGGTGCTTTTACGCCCCTCTCAAAGTAAATTTACGTTTATATCACGGCGTGTCCTGTGTAAATTACCAGTACTACCGGTATTATTTGTTTTGACACCGTTGTATAAATCGTAATGCTATCCCGGTATTTTTGAGTGCCAAAGAGGTAAAGCCATCGCTATCATTTTGTAAAGTATTTGGTATGAGCCGACCGGGTAACCTGGTCTCTCGTTCCCGCGGTGAAAAACGAAGACTGTCCACCAAAGACAACACCGCCATTAATATAACTCTTTCTGCGCCAATGGGGATATTGATGTTTATGCAAACAATACATATTCATGAAGTGAGTCGTTAACCATTTTAGTGCCGAATTTGAAAAAGTACACTTCTCCTTCTTCAAAATCGGGGGAATTGACATTTTAGCCGTTCCACGAGACACCCAACATAATGGACCCGGATCGGCCTAACCATGCCGCGGAGGCTAACCAAGGAACAAACTAAGTAATCTAGGAGTTAATGATGACTTTTCCGCGCTAGATTATCGCGCACCTGTACTGAAGTTCTCTCATAGCAACAAAGGAACATTCTTATTTTACCGGTCACTTGTTTCATAAAATAAACCTGATTGCACTTGATTCTGCTGTCAAAAGTTTGTATTTCAAGTGGAATTACGTTTTATTCAGACACTGGACTATAATTTTAAGACTTTGTGGCTTTATATTGTTAAACAATGACATTCACAACATTTCGAGTTGCACGGAAGACAGTTCCTTGACAACAAATCCTTCGTCGCTGCGGACTACTTAGATAAACAATAAGTTATCTTGTTTAATTTATCTACGCCAATCATTTATAAGAAATGTCTTAAAAATATGAGATGATGAATAACCATAACACTTTTACGAATGCATCAACAAAAATATTTCAATTTTCGAATTATATCCAATCAGAGCGTGGGCTGCGAACCTGAAAGTCGCCAATGAAATGACATCCGGTAAAAAGGCCATACTTTTGTTGCCTACTGTGGATTTTCTGTTTCAGGAATCATTACGCTATACCTTTATCTCCATGAGACGGAATGTGTCGGCCCGGATTAGAATGCGCTGACTTGAAAGGCTGATCTAGGTCGATACATTACCCCAAGTCCTTAATGTTTTTTTTTTTTCGAGGAACGGCTGAAATGTATTTTGCCCGATATCGATATTTGGACGTAAAGTCAATATTTGAAATTTACGTAGAAGTTTAAAAACATAAATCTGAATTGTTATCGAATTCCAGCAAACGTTCATTTTATCTGAATATTCAAATCAAAATAGACTTGAATAGATAAAAAGTCTTATTTAGTTCAGTCATTAAACCTTGATATATGGATTTAAAGTCAATGTTTATAATTAAAACTTTGGCTCAGTTGATAAATAAGATACACGTATATTGACTGTTAATGCTATTCAATAATTAAACGTTAAGTCAACACTCAAAAATGGATATTGTACCTTAATTTAAAAGATATATATATACACTGTAAAACGGATTCCGGCAAGTCGCAGCGATCAGTTTATCTAAGTTCTCAAAACATAATACCAACATTACAGAAACAGACATAAAGGCCATTGCATTATAAGGCTTACAATGATGTTTTTGTAAGGTCCCATCAAGTTCAGTCAATAAATGATCCCATCAGTTGGAAAAGGTACTAGTTGACATTTGAGCCGTTCCACGAAAAAAAAACACCACCTAATGGGCTCTGCGTAATGGATCGACCCAGATCAGCCTGCGCAGTCCGCGCAGGCTAATCCGGGCCGATACATTCCGTCTAAGGGGGATGGAGGTATAGAGAATCCACAGGAGGCGAAAAGTCTCTGCCGGGGTTAGCATGCGCGGCATGTTTAGGCTGATCCGGATCTATATCTGACGCAGCGTCCACACTTTTGGTTTTCTCGTAGTTCGGCTCATTTCTGATCAGTGTAGGTCTAGACTGATCGCAATCTACACAAGTTAACAATAATCTACTAAAACGGTTATGAAAGTAAAATTTGAACAGTGTTTTTCTTCATCAGACAGTGTGGGGACACATGCTGGTCTGGATGTACACTTTTCACAAAAGCCAATTTGTACCCTTTTCCCCAAGGATGGGCTTATTTAATCTTACAGTATACACAAACGCCCCCTATTGGCGCCGGGTGTCTGAATGGTTTGATTTTTATTGACACCGTATATGGTTATTTAACGTAGGAACTCTATCGCCTGTTTTTGACATTTGTATCGTAGGACATTGATCTTTGAAAATGATTGATTGGTTTACGCCGTTTATAACTGTATTTAAGTTATATCACGGGTGTCAGTTCACACAAAATGTTTTCTCCGTTTTTCACAAACCGGTAATCCCAACAAGTGTTTCGAGGGCTTGGCGTGAAACGGTTGTAACTAAAATTGGTATTTTTTTACTAAGGTTTATCACCTCACCATAAAATCTTTATAAGCATTAAATCATTTGTCTTGGTAAACAATGGACATTTAGGTGCCATTGCTCGTTCTGAGCAATGGCACTTAAATTTGCATTGTTTACAAAGGGGTCAAATTTGCCCCTAAACCAGGGTTTTCAAAATAGGTTTTTAGTTACAACCGTTTCACGCCAAGCCCTCGGTTTGGTGATTAAATCCTATTTGTTTGGTTACACTGTGTATCATAACAAGTGTTCATCTATATCACGGCGTCTCCTGGGGTAAGTAACCAGAAGTACGGCTCCATTTATCCTGCAACCAGCGAGTCAATCATAATGCTGAGCTCACACTACCGAGCACCAAAGGATGGAAAGTCATAACTTTGGAATGACCCCCGGCTGGGGATCGAACCCGCGACCTCCCTTGCCCCAGACGGACGATTTAACACTACATCAACGAGGCGATACTTGATAACGAGTCAGACTGTGTCATTTTAAAATACATAAGTGTTGGGCCAATTCTAATATTTTGTCAAATGTTTTACTATAATACATGAAGCTCTTGTATGACTGCGGATGCACAAACTAGCCTGGCTTACACTTTTATTGTGAAACCCAATGCGCAACATACCCATGAATATTAATTATTAGACAGTACACATGTACATATAAAAGTAATACAACAATAACAAATTTCAACATACATATACATGTATATTGTTATAAAAAGTTATAACCACGTATGAATAATATAATTTTACACATAATATAATTATATTTGTCATTAAGTAAAAATGAATATAGGACTAAGAATTGTACAAAATATATTATATATACATTAAATAAGTTTGAATTATGTATTCTAACAAGAGCTGTCCGCAAGACAGCATGCTCGACTATTTGGCCATTTGATACTATAGACAACAGTTGTTACTGAGATAGTGGCTTGATAGTATAGAACTATAAATCAAGTTGGATAAGTCTTGTTTGAATAGCATCTGCTGTTTATCAGAAAAGGCTTAGCATGCAAAACTTCAATCCAAAATTGTAACTTCACAAAGGGCCATAATTTATAACAAATTTACATAATCTGATTGTTTGATACCTTTAAAGATTATATTAAAGTACTAAATTAATCTCTGAATGGTAACTGAGATGTTTGCATGATCGTGCAATGCATGCAAAACTTTAACCAATTTTTTTAAAAGTCAAACAAGGGCCATGACTTGTACTAAATGCATACAATAGTTATTTAACTTGACTGTCTGACACCCCTGAAGACACGAATGAAGTTTCAAGTCAATATCATTAGTGGTTACTGAGATATATCCATGCAAGTACCTTGCATGCAAAAATTTAACCAGAATTTCTAAGTAAAAAAAGGGCCAGAATTTGCATTATATGCTGGAAATGCATGTCCAATAAGTGTGTGAAGTTTCAAAGTAATAGCATCTGTGGTTTGTAAGAAAAAGCATTGCATGCAAAACTTTAATCAAAGTTGCATCACCGACGCCAACGCAGACGCCACCGCCGACGCAGACGCAAAAGTGACTGTAATAGTTCTCATATTCTTCGAATAGTCGAGCTAAAAATGTTAAGTCGTAAAAGTGCCTTTAATTCAAAATACAATATATTATTTTAAAACAACCATGGACACATTCTTGATTAAGTTTGGACACTCTCAGATGTCATGATATTAATACATTTCAAGATTTGATACAGACAATAAGACCCTTAATCGTCTAACGCGACTATTCAAATCACAAGAGTGTCTCCCATACCCAAATTAACGTTCTTTCTTGTGACAAAGACCGCTCGAAAATTCAGAACAAATGCTTCCCAGGTTTTTATTGCTCATAAATCTTGCGATTTCAATCACTAATATGTCGTAATAATAATCGTTTCTCAAAGAAGAGCGAAAAATAAACATTTCAAAAAGCAATAAAATGTTTCATCTCTTTTAAATTAAACGTCGTGTCAATAGTCAAACAGAACAAGAATCCAAAGTTGTCGGATGGTTGGTTTTTGATGAAATTGAGCTTTCCCCCAAACAACCAACTATGTGCAGCAAATTACCGGTATTTGGAAATTCATAATAGATGAAATTATGTTTTCAAATAGAGATACAAATATTGTAAGACAAGCATACTGCGACGATGATTCTCTCTTGTCTCTACTCTAACGACACCGCACGAATAATGAAACAAGCTATCGAGTTGTCGCGAGAACAGCGTCATATTCACTTGAATATTTCTTCTCCTCGTGTAAAAGTACGGGAAACGGAAGTTGTAATGGCTATGTGAAGTGCTCTCTGGTTGGTCGATATTTGGTCGTGTCCGGATTTTTAGCCAATCAGCGATCAGGTAATAGGAAACCATTTCTTTTTGTCGATATATTTAGTTTTGACGTGTCTGTGTTTCCCGCGGAAATGGTACCCCTTACGGCAACTCAAATATTAAGAAAACGAAGAGACGGATCAAAAATCGGGACGATCATTCGATGTAGCAACTGATGGGCTACACAACGCACACCGAGTGATTTCTAAATTCGAAAAACTGTGGGAGGAGATAGTTTTCGCAGGAAAAGCGGTTTTCGCAGGAAAAGCGGTTTTCGCTCATTTCCATAGCAACGGTGGTTTCTATGGCGACCGTAGCAACTGATGGGCTACACAACGCACACCGAGTGGTTTCTAAATTCGAAAAACTGTGGGAGGAGATAGTTTTCGCAGGAAATGCGGTTTTCGCCCGTTTCCATAGCAACGGTGGTTTCTATGGCGACCATACTACAAAAGGAACAACTAGAGCCTAGACCCTTCATCCCTACCAAGTTTGGTCGAAATTCGTTGAATAGTTTTGGAGCTACGCTTGCCACAAACAAACAAACACACATTTTACAAACAAACAAACGGACAGAATCGAAGACCGACTTTAAGGGTCTCTAGAAGAGAGAACCAATAAGTAGAAATCGCCAATTATGAACAGTTTCTACTCAAGTCATACTGGTTTCTCGTGTAGCTTTCGTCTGCAAACGGTAAAAGAGATGAACTTTTTCAGCAACAGCGTTTAAAGAAAAACACATGTTTTGCCTACTAATAATCCAGAAAATATAAACATGAGGGACGGACGGACGGACGGAAGGGCGGTCTCCCCTACGTTAAAGACTTTAGTTAGTAACTACATTGTTTTCACGCGAAATAAATGACCACTTAAGACAAAATAGAATTAACAGGTTATTGCTTTATTTTGTCTTATGTCACACCATTAAACACCTAAGACCCCGACGAACGGACGGACGGACAACAGTTTAACCCCTATTCCGGTGAATGACTGCAACTGATTAAATTCTTAGAATCCAATGTAAATTAACCATGGATATTTTAGTATTGAACAATGTGGGCCAAGTTTTTAGCGCGCCAATGTGCATGCAGGCTTCTCTCCGTATACCACAGCTTTCGACAATGAACGTGTTTTGCATGTTCTAAAATCTTTATTTGACTCTCGAACTCTATGACTTGGGTACTCAAAAGTATCGTCTGAAGGATGTGTGGCGCTTGTCGTATCGGGTATTGTTGTCACACATCGACTAATATTCAGATAGTTTACGCCGCTTTAATCAATTTGTCATATCACGGTGTTCCACGGGTAAGCTACCAGTATTAAAGTAGTACTGATCTATTTATCCTGACACCAGCCAGTCAGTCGTATTAACTAATCCTCGAAACCCTGAGCACCAAGGAGGGAGCCATTACTACCATTACTACCATGTTTAAGTATTTGGTGTGTACCAACCGGTGATCGACCCCATGACCTTCCGCACCGGAGGTGGACGCTCTACCACTCGTTACGAGCTGACTCGCCTGAATCAGTATTGTTTGCAAAAACTTCAATATTGCCTTTGGCGGTGAAAGAGTTAAGACCAAGATAGACATCAAGAATGTGCGGGCCGGTGTTCGTTACTGAAGTTAAAAGTTAGTTCATAACATGATACGCAAATGTCGCTTAATCTCGCAGCAAACATCCGGGTAATTGATACGATTAGGTGTCTGGCGCTATGGCAATACCGACCTTAACCCTGTTTTACATACAATAAATCTGCAGCAGACGACTTTGAACATGTTTGGTCAGACATATGGAAACTCCCTAAGTTTAACAGAACATTTATTGAATTGAGTTGAAAAACAATGTGGCAAAAGTAGGAA
Source organism: Serripes groenlandicus (assembly GCA_031761405.1). Taxonomy (NCBI): domain Eukaryota; kingdom Metazoa; phylum Mollusca; class Bivalvia; order Cardiida; family Cardiidae; genus Serripes; species Serripes groenlandicus. The sequence continues at coordinate 163,765,666 of JASEVX010000001.1, read as the reverse complement.
TCGCTCGTTATGAGCAATTTCTTATGTTGCCACAATGTTTTGAAAAGTCGCCTGCTGCAGTGGCGTCAGAAATAAAATGTGTGGGAAAGGATTAATGTATTTATAACAAATATATGTTATGGTTTACGGGGTTTTACGCCGTTTTGAATTATACATAATTTCGGTTATATCACGGCGTAGACAGTTCATTTTTTCATGATCCCTGTGTAAACAAACCAGTACTGAGCTCGGCAGTGTGCCTTGCAAAAGCGCACTAGACCATGACCGCCGCGACTGGGGATCGAACCCTGAACGCTAGGCACCAAAAGTGTTATTATATGCCTGCACATCGATGTTACATGTTCCAAATGTAAACTGTTTATAGTCGGAAATTTCACCCATGAAGAATCCGAACCACTAAATGGATACCAAATACATCAAGTTCCCGTGTTTGGCGACGTGGCTGAATCGGCCATTATAACTACCGGAGTGGTTATAACTTGACAACCGTGAAAGAATAATTCTGTCATTTATTACCTAAAAACACAGATTTCGTGTTTTCTAAGACGCATTTATTCTTTAAAAGCTTTCTTAAACGAAAGACAAATGTAAAAGAAACTGGATAATGTTTCTCGAAATTTCTAAATGGTTATAAATGGAGCAGACAAATGCGTTTAGTCCATTATGTCTGAATATTCATTTTTCAAAATTGTTCATTAGATATATGTGATTGAAATGAAACGTGTCTTTATACTTTGAAAATATTCTTCCGAATTAACATGTACAACGCAACGCGTATGTTCATTATAGAACGAAACAATGGCCGCTGACCTTTGTCCCGTTCTTTAGCTTTTTACATTTTCCCACATGCATGAGTATGTTGACACCTCTGCAGCAGTAGCATTTTGATTTTTTTTTTAAAGTTTTTAAATCTATTCAATAACTGATTCCATTTTGTGGAGTGTAAATGAGCATTGATATAAAGCGAACAGTAGGGCATGTGCGTACAGTGTAGATCCGGATCACCATGCGCCTTCGTGCTGTCCAATCTGTCTCGGCAATACAATACCTATACAGATCATCTGATGCAGAGGTCCAGATAAGGAGTGGTATTCAGCTCTTTTTCCCACAATTTCTCTCTAATTATTAAAGCACGACCTATGTTGTTGGTACTCAAAAGAATCGTCTCACTGAGACGATTCTTTTGAGTACCAATAACATAGGGTTAGAGGGTCAAAAAGGTCAAAGTTCAAATATTTTTTTGTAGATAAAGGGCACTGGCACAAAGTACATCATATACATCATGTGTGTGCATATAAATACAACCACCCTCTAAGCCCCATCTGTTTTGCCTTAGTGCAAAGAAAACTTGTTACAAATAACCCAATCACCTAGGCGGTGCATCAAACTGTAGAAGAGGTCCTAGTATTGACCCTTGATGGTCACCACATGTGATACTGGTGGCTAGAGAAGACAATGTATCAGATACAACAACCAGTTGCTGTCTGTCACAAAGATATTACCTAATACCATCACCACTCAGCACAGTGGAATTTTAGCTTCGTCAGCAAAGACCCCGTTGTCAACAGTATGTAAAGCTTTCTGAAGACCAAGAAGTACCGTGTTTACTAAATTACCTTTATCCATTTAGAATATCAGCAAAGACCCCGTTGTCAACAGTGTGTAAAGCTTTCTGAAGACAAAGAAGTACCGTGTTTACTAGATTACACTTATCCATTTAGAATATCAGCAAAGACCCCGTTGTCAACAGTGTGTATAGCTTTCTGAAGACAAAGAAGTACCGTGTTTACTAGATTACCTTTATCCATTTAGAATATCAGCAAAGACCCCGTTGTCAACAGTGTGTAAAGCTTTCTGAAGACAAAGAAATACCGTGTTTACTAGATCACCTTTATCCATTTAGAATATCAGCAAAGACCCCGTTGTCAACAGTGTGTAAAGCTTTCTGAAGACAAAGAAGTACCGTGTTTACTAGATTACCCTTATCCATTTAGAATATCAGCAAAGACCCCGTTGTCAACAGTGTGTAAAGCTTTCTGAAGACAAAGAAGTACCGTGTTTACTAGATTACCTTTATCCATTTAGAATATCAGCAAAGACCCCGTTGTCAACAGTGTGTAAAGCTTTCTGAAGACAAAGAAATACCGTGTTTACTAGATCACCTTTATCCATTTAGAATATCAGCAAAGACCCCGTTGTCAACAGTGTGTAAAGCTTTCTGAAGACCAAGAAGTACCGTGTTTACTAGATTACCTTTATCCATTTAGAATATCAGCAAAGACCCCGTTGTCAACAGTGTGTAAAGCTTTCTGAAGACAAAGAAGTACCGTGTTTACTAGATTACCTTTATCCATTTAGAATATCAGCAAAGACCCCGTTGTCAACAGTGTGTAAAGCTTTCTGAAGACAAAGAAGTACCGTGTTTACTAGATAACCTTTATCCATTTAGAATATCAGCAAAGACCCCGTTGTCAACAGTGTGTAAAGCTTTCTGAAGACAAAGAAATACCGTGTTTACTAGATTACCTTTATCCATTTAGAATATCAGCAAAGACCCCGTTGTCAACAGTGTGTAAAGCTTTCTGAAGACAAAGAAGTACCGTGTTTACTAGATTACCTTTATCCATTTAGAATATCAGCAAAGACCCCGTTGTCAACAGTGTGTAAAGCTTTCTGAAGACAAAGAAGTACCGTGTTTACTAGATTACCTTTATCCATTTAGAATATCAGCAAAGACCCCGTTGTCAACAGTGTGTAAAGCTTTCTGAAGACAAAGAAGTACCGTGTTTACTAGATTACCTTTATCCATTTAGAATATCATAAAGTCACACAGATGTATCAGACATACATAAGTCGAACTACCATTGTTAAAACCAGACAGATATATATATAAAGTATTTTTTATCAAGAAGATAATCTTCAAGTTGATCATATACTTTTATTGCATTTGTTTTGATATCTTATGAAGAATCAACACCGTGCGATAAAAGGTTTCCAGATTCTATTTGAATCCCTAGCGTGGGCACACACAGTCATGAATTGTTCACACATGTAATGTTTGCGTTTACTCTTTCAACGCAGATGAAAATATTTTTATTTATTTTTTTACAAAAAATCGATATTGTTTGCCTTTTAGTTATCAAAAAACCCCAAACTTTTCTTCTTTTTTTTTTACATGAGTCGGCTGACTTTGAACATGGAAGTCTTTTTGGAGAGAATTAAGGATGGATTTCACAGAACACAGATCACGTGTTTACTAATCCTACACAATGTTTAACTTTATTTCGACCGATGCATTCGGTTGTTTCTCCAGATCTTTGTTTTGTCTTTACGCTGATTGCAACATAGATATCAAAATATAAAAGGTATGAAAAACGAATACATTTCCACCTGCTGTAGTCCAAGAGTTGCATTGACGCCAATCGTTCATACCCAATTATCCGGCTTTTAGGGCAGACTGTGGCTGCCATTCTAAAGACCAAGTTTAAAACAATTGGGTAGTAAATAAAATATGCAATGTTCGCTAAGAATTTTAAGTACCGTCTGACACGGAAATGGTGCCTCAGAACTCCAAAAGTACGTGGACTTGTTTTCAGTAATTAACGCAATATTCGAGATTTGAATACTTAAATTGTATGATGGTAAAGTTGAAATTTAAAACGCTTTACGTACAAATAGACCAAATGAAAATATCTTCGTTTAACCTCAATATGTTATATTATTTAGTTTTATCTTAAATTACCATTGAAAGAGAACGACGGATAGTAGATATCAGTATTGATAATCAGCAAAGCAGAGTAGTTTCCCTTTGCTTTAAACGCACAATTTACAAATGGATGTTGACTGGCTACTCGCTATATACAAAATGTCGAATTCGCGAAAAATGATCCCATGTAAAATTATCTTAACTTACTATCACGAAAATGTGTTATCGTCAAATAATACCCCAAAGAAAACAACTGTAAAACCAGGGCTCGAACTCGGAACCTTTTGTGCCGAAGGCCGAACACTCAAAATATAGCTCTAGAGCAAGGATGTATAGTTATCCCCTTATACAAACACATATCAACATAGGGGCTATCTATGGGACAGACCACTCTACTACATACATGTACTACCACCCCTCCATATGAAGATTCGTCCTCAATTAATTCAATTTAGAATAACTACTGCTCTATCTCACATGATGGAAACCAATGTAACACAGCTGAAAAAAGTCGACCAGACTTAGGCTTGAACTCGGAACCTCCTGTACCAGAGGCCAACACGCTTCCACATCGCTTCAAGTGTCCCTGTATACATACATACAGCACCATAGTGTATATCTATGACCACTGTACATCACAATCACCCCACCACCACAACCAACAGTAAACCAGTTAAACGGTATATCTCTTTCACTACCGAATTAGACCACTCTAACATTAAATATCAAAGTGGCAAACAATGCAGATTTCAGGATCTCGTGAGTCTGCATTGTTTGCCAAATCCTTTAATTGCATTTGGCAGCGTCAGGGAAATTCAAATCACTGACGAAAGTTTATTTGGATAAACCATCGAGTACTGGGTAAAGAAACGTGCCATCATGGCCGCCGCGAGCGGAGATCGAACGGAGGACGCCTAGTTCGAAAGCCGCAGCAATAAACGATTCCACGACGAACGATACAAAGGCTGACTTAAAATTAAAAATGCTTAATGCTCCCTTCACACAGACGGATTTTTCTTACGAGTCCTTACGGATCGCACAATTTCACGGATCCTTACGATTTGGCCACATTTACGGCGGATTTATTACGAGCTATTTACGGTTAATTACGGATTATTACGAGTTATCACGATGTATTTACGGCAAAATTCCACGATTTGTTACGAGTTGTCACGGACAACTACGAGCAACTTACGGGCATTTTTACAGATTGTTACGAGTATATTACGGAATGTTACTATTCATCAAAGCTTTGACGTGTTAGTTACGACCTGTTTACATGTTGTTACGAATACTTACGAGTTAGTTACGAGTATTTACGAGTCCTTACTTTGCCAAAAAGTTTATAAATCCTGCAAATCTCAATGTATCATCATTCGACAACTGACATCCAGAGAGACAACATGGCATATGAGAGAAACAGATTGCAGTTATATCAATGAAGTGTTCGGTTTTGCAGTTTTTATATGAATACGTAAAGTATACGTAGCTATGATTATATATATAACATAATTTACGCATAAAATATTATGATTGGCATTTGAACCTGGCCCAACTACCATATTTTAAATGACGAATAAGCATATTTCAATGACGTCACATCATAGTTGAGTAACGTACCACATTACCATATATATCTGGTACTGTATTCACTCCGAATCAAATACGGAATTTTAATCCGCCGTGTTTGAACTGCGCATGACCATCTGCGTGTATTAAAATCGTAATAATATTGAGTGGTGCTGTGGTATTTATGGTTGATGTTACCTGAAGGAATAACAAAGTCAGATTATTGTTTCTAACAAATCGTCAGCTTTCCAACATGATGGAAAAACTCAATTAAGTATAGTTAGATCGGTATTACTTTTTGTTTAGTTTTGACTTTTAAGATGAATTAGAAATGAAACAACCCTTTATAAAATACAAAAAAATAAAAATAAAATAAACATGCAGCATACGACTTTGAAAACATCGTGACAACAAGATCTCTTCAAATGAAAGTACAATAAATGAATAATTTGAGCAATTTCTACTTTTGCCACACTGTTTTCATAAGTCGTTGGCTTCAAATGCGTCAATACGTAGGTCAGATACTTCAAACGTCAACAACTTTGTTGAAAAACAAAAGAGGAACACTAATATGCTTAGATTTAAAACATAGTTTATTGCCAAAATCAACATAGTTTATTGCCAAAATAAATATAGTTTATTGCCAAAATAAACGAATAAGTACTATTTACAAATAAACATACTTATATGTGCCGTCCCGCGAGAAAACCAACAGTATGGCCTCTGCGTAATGTATCGACCCAAATCAGCCTGCGCAATCCGCGCAGACTGATCCGGGCCGACACATTCCGTCTCAGGGGGATAGAGTAATGATTCCTGAATCAGAAAATCCACACGGGAAGCGAAAAGCGTCTATCCGGGTTAGCCTGCGCGGCATGCTTAGGCTGATCCGGGTCGATGTTTTAAGCAGAGTCCACACTGTTGGTTTTTCTCGCGGGACGGCTCATATTTAGATTTACAATAAAACAAGGGTACACATAGGCAAAATGGCTCTGGACCGTTAATAGGTATCCAAGCAAAGCAGACGAGACTTTCCATTTAAAATACGTCAAGTTCAGTCATCGGTAAAAGATTAAATCCGGGTCCCAGGACGCTCATCTTTCAAGGCAGCTCCGGAGTTTTCTTTCCAAAACAATTTCTGTGCATGTCGAACAAGTCTCTACTGTATTGGTTGCCCGGCAACATGACGTGTGGAATCTCGCGAAGAGAAAAGAAACAAAAAATGAGGAGTTTAGCACATTATCCTCTTTCCCACGTACATACGCCGTATGTCGCATCTGCAGCACACGAACTTTGAACACATCGTGGCAAACGAAAACAAATTCTACTGTTGCTAATTGTTTCCGTCTATATCTAATAAATATACTTCCCATTATTAGATTACTAGAGAGGTTTCATGAATATTTGCCACATACTTCAAAGCTCTATCCTGCATAGTTGTTGTATGTTTAACCCTTTCCCTCATATAGACGCTTTCTGACGCCTCTGCAGCAGACGGCTTTTTGAAAACATAGTGACAAAAGAAGAAATTGCACAAAACGTGCAATTTCTCCTTTTGCCACAATGTTTTCCACTTTTTGTCATAGGTTATCCATTAAATTATGGAGATGTTCTATGTTTTGACAAAATATGTTCAAAGTCGTCTGCTGAAGAATTGTAGTATGAGGGAAAAAAGGTTTAAAACAGTTAAAGTAAATTGACACCGTTTGTTTTGTTGGGTGTTTTGACGACGATTTTCACCATTCTTACAGATATATCAAGGCGACAGTTAATTTACTCATGAACCCATGTCAAGCGAACCGGAGCGTACCTAGGTAATGTGCCTAAACCAAGAGGGCACTGAACCATGACCGTCGTGACTGAGGTCGAACAAGTGACCAACTCCCCGACGTTAACCACTCGGCCCCACGTCGGATACCTTAACCCTTTCCCTCATAGCACAATTCTGCAGCAGACGACTTTGAACATATTTTGTCAAAAAATAGAAAATCTCTATAATTGAATGGATAACCTATGACCAAAACTGGAAAACATTGTGGCAAAAGAAGAAATTGCTCGTTTTGAGCAATTTCTTCTTTTGTCACTATGTTTTCAAAAAGTTGTCCGCTGTCAGAGGCGTCAGAAAGCGTCTAGAGGGAAAGGGTTAATAGAAACAGAAAGATTCATTTCGCAGATCTCAAGATATTATATTTGAGCCGTCCCAGGAGAAAACCAACATTATGGACTATGCGTACAGTATCGACCCAATCAGCCTAAGCATGCCGCGCAGGCTAATCCGGACAGACACTTTTTACCTCCTTTAGATTTTCTGTTTCACGAATCATTACTCTATACATCTATACCCCTAAGACGGTATGTGTCGGCACTGATTAGCCTGCGCAGGCTGATCTGTGTCGATACATTACGCAGAGGCTATACTCTTGGTTGTCTCTCGGGATGGCTAATTTCCAGGAATTTCCAACGAGCGATGATCGAGATCAGCATGGCGTATCCGCACAATCAGATGAATGTCTGCCCTGTTCGCAATCTTGATATAATTCGTATAAGCATTCTTGAAATCTCCGGAGAAATGTTTCAACAAAAGACCGCCCACACAAGTCTACAATTGTATACGATGCCGCTTTTATTTAACTGCAACAGATTCTGTTTAGATAGTGCTTATTTATTTTGCGGTGCTTAACACTCTTTCAATGCCGAATTTCACAAAGTCGACTCTTTTATGGTGCAAAGATTTGAACACTCCATTTTCCATCCAACAGGAATGTTGGCAACATTTAATGTCTAAGTGGCAAACAATGCTTATTTCTGGCGTACGAGCTGTCTCAGCTGCATCTGCATTGTTTGCAAAAGCCTTTAATTGCCTCTGGCAGCGAAAGAGTTAAAATGTGCCAACATGAGCATATTTGGTTAGTGAGGCAAGCAGTATTTTACATAATTAAGATATCAATCATCTTTTAAAATAATTCTATGTTTTGCCATGTAGAAACATCATGCTTTTAAAAACTATTGCAAGTTTCAGCGCCAAAGGCAATATTGAGGATTTCGCAAACAATACAGATTCAGGTGAATCAGCTCGTAACGAGCTGTCTCACCTGAAAGCAGCATTGTTTGACTTTTAGTTATACAAATATAAAATAGAATCGGCCGATTTTGAACATGGAATAATAGTCTACTTTAAACAATTCGGCGCTGAAAGAGTTAAGCATATCACATTGTTCGTCGTCCAATCTCGACACAGTCACTTGACAACATATATACGCTTTCTGACGCCTCAGCAGCAGGACGACTTTTGAAAACATTGTGTGCATAATGAGCAAATATATTGTATTTTCTTTCTTATTGTATATATATATATAAAAATATTTTCCATATTTGTCTCCAGATTATTACAGGTCAGCGGAAGATTTGTCGTATGTGGCTAAGGGTTAAGCATATCAGATTGTTATACGTAAAACCACCAGACAATAGCTTTTAAACCCCAAAGTCACGCCTGACCTAGCTCATAAGATAATACACTAGTTGGATGTTGCTATCAGTCAAGGACAAGATCTGCAGCAGACAACTTTTGAAAGAAGAAATAGCTCAAAATTATAAATTTGTACAATTGTCACAACGTTTTCAACTTTTGTCAATAATTGTTCTTTCCTTTATAGAGATTTTCCATATTTTTTAATTAATGTTTTTAAATTCTTCAGGGAACGGATTAAGCATATTCAGTTTTTAGACATAAAACCACGAGACAGTCAATTTAAATCCCCAAATTCATCCCTGAGCTTGGTCAGATGAAAATATCCACTGAAATTTTAACTTATTTCATTTACATTGATTGCGTTACCGCGGCCTATCTCTCTCTCTCTCTCTCTGGGCTTCCCGCTTCCTCCCCACCTCCCCCCGTTGTTTTCTACAAGTTCTCGCGGGGAGGACCGGCCCGTGTAGATCAGCTTTCATCTGATCTATGCATCCCGGATTCTTGACAAGTACTCGCACTGTTTGTATGGAAAATCCAAAAGACAGAACCTGTTAACACGAGATTCGAGCCGGCACCTTCGGAACGAGAGACCGACGCTTTACCACGGCACAACTATCTTCCTTTAGTCCACTAAGTTGACTTTGCTATCAGTTTACAGTTTATTCAAACGTGTTATGTGGCCCACCGGCCCATACTCAAGATACACAACATATATACAAAGTACGTTAAGTGTGCACATCATTATATAGTCAAGTATATTCAAGCATACGTATACAGTACAGAATAACAATGAGAAGGTTTAACCCTTTCCCTCATATAGACGCTTTCTGACGCCTCTGCAGCAGACGGCTTTTTGAAAACATAGTGACAAAAGAAGAAATTGCTCAAAATGAGCAATTTCTCCTTTTGCCACAATGTTTTCCACTTTTAGTCATAGGTTATCCATTCAATTTAATAGATTTTCTATGTTTTGACAAAATATGTTCAAAGTCGTCTGCTGCAGAATTGTCATATGAGGGAAAGGGTTAATATAATTTGAAGATCAAAAGTCAATAACAGTGTGCTATATTTCTAGTCACTTAAAAGTTATGTAGTATTTAGTCTTTAACCAAAGCTGCCCATAAAGGAATTTCTCATTTCTTACTATTTTGTATTGTTTTTTTGAGAAGGCATTACTCTATAGAAACTTTCCAAATTAGGTTGATTAAAAGCATACGATGGAAAGAATGTGCTATCAGCAAAGATCCAGATCAGTATGCGTGCCCGCATCCCGGACCTAACGAGCTATCCCACCTGAAATCATCACTGTTTGGCTTTTTTGTTAACAAAAAATAAGTCCGAAACTGTTGCTACATAAAAAAAATGGAGCCGACTGATGTTGAACATGGAAGTATTTTCTTCAGGAAATTTGGCACTGAATGAATTAGAGCATTATTAAAAGAAATTCGATAAATGTGTAGACATGTATCAAAGAAAGAAATCGTAAAAAGAAAGTGATGAATACTCCCGATGGGGAAGTAAACTATCAAAGGGTCATAACTTGAATTCAAACAAGCTGATGATATGCGCATCTCCTCTTTGTTATAAAACTACATATCAAACGTCAAAATCAAGCAAGTAATTGCTGCGCAAAAATACCTGATACAAATATGGCTACGAAGCAAAGAACGGACAATGCGGTGAAAGCATCTTTCCCAAATAGTAAGTATTTGTTATTATTATAAGTAAGATAGATAAACAATCTCCTGTAAGAACCCTTTCAAACCACATGCAACACGTCTGTAGCGATCGACATTGAAAACATGGAGGGGAAAATTATCGAGTCCTGAATAAAGTAAAGAATAACCTTTTGATAACGTTGAAAAAAGTTGTGGCAAAATGAAACATTGCCTTTTTATCTTTTTCCACTATGTTTTAAAATGTCGACTGCTGCACATGCGTTAAAGGGCGTCTATAAGTGGGAAAGGCTAAACTGATGTTTATAAGTGCACATAATACAACGCAATACAAACACGATTAAACGGACAACTCGGCGACTTTGTAATGAACGGAGATGGTCGGTGGTCCCAATAATCAAGGATACTCATAAAGATGCCCGTTCGTTTAACTCTTTCAGCGCCGAATTGTTTAAAGTAGACTCTTCCATGTTCAAAATCGGGCGTCTCCATTTCTCATGTAATAACAGTTTGAACTATTTTGATAACTAAAAGGCAAAAAATGCTGATTTCAGGTGAGACAGCTCGTCACGAGCTGACTCACCTGAATCAGTATTGTTTGCAAAAGCCTCAATTTTGCCGCTGAAAGAGTTAAAGACTGTTTTCTGATGACCTTGTTCGTTTGTTTATTTCCTTCGAGAACAGTGGCATCGTTCCGTATTCTTCTATCAAAGTTTGATTTACATATATATTAAAACATCCATAAATAGACGAGACTTTGTTATCGGAGATGGTAAAAAAAAAAGGAGAAGAAAAAATCCATGCAAATCGTGTTCTAGGAAAACCATCCAAACGAGTAGTTAATGTGTCGATCCAGTAAATGATTAAATTGATTGTTTGATGTTTTACGCCGTTTTCAACAATGTTTAGCTATATCACGTCATTGCCTGGGTAAGTTACCAGTACTACTTGTCCATTTATCCTGACACCAGCCAGTCAGTCGTAATGCTAACCGCGCAACCCTGGGCGACATGGAGGGCAGCCATTACTACCATTTTTAAAGTACTTGGTATTACCCGGAAGGGAAATTACGAATAATATTATACCGTGAATAATTATTAATAATTATAGCATGAACTAGCGGAGGGAAAGTCGCGACGATCGGTTTTCGTGTGACGCCGCTATTGTGTTAAAGGGTTTATTTAATAAAACGTGGCGTAAATTGACTGATTACCTCCCTTCGATTGAAAAATAACATAAAGTCTTATTTTCTGGACTTAGATTACAACGCGGTACGAACTAACGTTGATGTTGTTACATAAATTACTTCTTTTGTTACTTCGCCGTTTTACAGATAAACGTACCAGACACAAACAAAAGAAGCCCCAGAAAAAGGAAGGAAGTTTTCAAAGACTAGGATAATTGGATTTTTTTAACAAGTCTCAGGCCCGCTGGAGGACAATTCTAGCTTGGATGGACATATTTGGGTTCTTATTAAATTTGAACCGCGTCACGAGAGCTTGGGTCTTGTTCCATCTGCGAACAGTAAAAACTAACATTATGGCCTCTGCGTAATGTATCGACCCAGATCAGCCTGCGCAGTCCGCGCAGACTGATCCGGGCCGACACATTCCGTCTCAGGGGGATAGAGGTATAGAGTAATGATTCCTGAAACAGAAAATCCTCAGGAGGCAAAAAGTGTCTATTCGGGTAAGCCTGAGCGGCATGCTTAGGCTGATCTGGGTCGATAATTTACGCAGAATCCACAATGTTGGTTTTCTCGCGGGACGGCTCAATTATGATGTTTTACGCCGCTTTCAAAAAGAACTCTAAATAAGAACAGTATCCCTTATATCGAGGGCTTGGCGTGAGACAGTTGTAACTTAAAACCTATTTTGAAAACCCTGGTTTAGGGGCAATTTCGACCCCTTTGTAAACAATGCAAATGTAGGTGCCATTGCTCAGAACGAGCAATGGCACCTAAATTTACATTGTTTACCAAGAAAAATGATTTAACGCTTATAAATACTTTTTGGCGAGGTGATTAACCTTGGTAAAAAAAATACCAATTTTAGATACAACTGTTTCACGCCAAACCCTCGATATGACCCGCGAATAATATGTAGTGGTTAACATTAAGATTGATAATCTGTTGTTAGGATAAATGGACCAGTAGTACTGGTAAATCACCCGGGGAACGCCGTTATAAAACTGAACAATTGTAGAAAGCGGTGTAAAACAACAGACAATCAAACTTAAAAAGATTGGCTAAGTGAGAGTTGTCTTTTGAGTACCCACAGCATAGGGTTTGTTCAACAGTTTATCTAGTCCTGTGTTCAACAGTCTATCTAGTCCTTTGTTCAACAGTTTATCTAGTCCTTTGTTCAACAGTTTATCTAGTCCTTTGTTCAACCGTATATCTAGTCCTTTGTTCAGCAGTCTATCTAGTCCTTTGTTCAACAGTTTATCTAGTCCTTTGTTCAACAGTTTATCTAGTCCTTTGTTCAACAATATATCTAGTCCTTTGTTCAGCAGTCTATCTAGTCCTTTGTTCAACAGTTTATCTAGTCATTTGTTCAACAGTTTATCTAGTCCTTTGTTCAACAGTTTATCTAGTCCTTTGTTCAGCAGTCTATCTAGTCCTTTGTTCAACAGTTTATCTAGTCATTTGTTCAACAGTTTATCTAGTCCTTTGTTCAACAGTTTATCTAGTCCTTTGTTCAACAGTTCATCATGTGTATCAGTTATGAGCCACGCATGAGTCTTCATCATACACAGTCACTGCAATAAGACCCCAAATCGCTAGACGTGGCTCGTATAAGATACCGTCATAAACCTTTAAGTCGTCTTCATATGGATTTATTCATCTTTAAACCCTTTCCAGCTTGCAGACGTTTTGTTGACGCCTATGAAGGAGATATTGCTCATTTTATTTTATTTTGCCACAATGCTATCAACTCTTTTCTAAACCTTTACAAAGAAATTTCTGATTGTTTTGTCCAAATTATTCTGAAGTCATTTGCTGCAAATTTGTTGTACGTGGACAATGTTTAAAGGAACCCTGTAACGACTTATGAAATATAGTGTTAAATCTCTATAAATGACAATATAATATAATATTGAATATATATTAAAACATTGTGGCAAAAGGAGTAATTGCTTAAATTGTCCTTTGGCCACAATGCTTGCCAATTCTGTTTTGTTCAGAAGATACACAAACATGCGTTTGCACATACGAAAGGGTTAATCCAGTGGTTCAATGTAATATGTCACATGAAAACATTATGTTTGCACGTTATCAGTTCGTTGGAAAGAACTTTCCGAACAAATACCACTAATGTACAAGCAGAGGGGATGTTAGTCAACACATTTACAACAAAGGGAAAAAGTCTGCAGCAGATGACTTTGAAATAATTTTGACAAAAAATATGGTCAAATCTCTTCAAATGAAAATATAATAATTGAAAAAAGATGAAACATTTTGCCACAATGTTCGCAGATGATGGGTCCTGTAGATGGGTCGAAATGCGTTTGCGCGTGGGAAAGTGTTAATCAAGAGCTCCATAGCAATATGTAACCTGGAGAGCTTACGTAATCAGTGGAAAGAACTATCCGAACAGATACTACTACAGTACAAGCATCTTTCCAACAAAATGCAAATTTGCAGCAGATGACTTTGAACTAGTCTTGGAAACAATATGGGAAATATCATCAAATGACAATATATTCATTGTCAAAATCTATAGTTTAAAACATTATGGCAAATATGAGCAATTTCCCATTCTGTCACAATGTTTTCAAAACTCATCTACTGCAGATGCGTCAAAAATGCGCCTGGGTTGAATGCATGTTTCGAATGTATTGTTAATACATTATAGCATCTTCTGTGGAACCTTATCTAATTTAGATCTGTTCTGTCCAACCTCCCTTACATATTTACTGACGAAACTTTGATTTAAGTTGTTCCTGGAGGCTTGTATAGATTTCAGCCGGATTTCTTCTTTTAGATGTAAAATTTAATGTAAAACTATAAGTCATACGTCTATATTTTAGGGAGGCTTCACAAGCCTTTAAATCACAGTAAACCCTTTATAATTCAATTTTACTCTTTCCCACATACAAACGTTTTTTGACGCCTCTGCAACAGACTTTTTTTGGAATCATAACGAGCAACTTCTCCCTTTGCCACAATAATTTCCGAATAGTATTTTTTAAACAAATGTTTTTAAAGAAGACTGCTACAGATTTGTTCATGTGTGGGAAATGGTTTTTAATCAATTTCGACGTGTTTTGTTATTCTTTACCAATTTCCCATCTACAACAAATCTGCAGCAGACGACTTTGAAAATGACTATGCCAAAATATTGAAATCCTTTAAAATTGAAAGTTTGAGTATTAAATAGAGTTGAAAGCATTGTGATAAAAGTAGAAATTTCGCATTATGAGCAATTTCTCCTTTCGTCACAACGTTTTCAAAAGTCGTCTGCTGCAGATAATATGCGTCAGTATGCTGTGGGGGGTTGACGAGTATTTATTCCCGAATTTGAAGCGTCTATATTCCGAAAACCCTGTAGTCATGACGCGCCCCTCTCTGCCTTCCCATGGAAAGGACATATTGAACGATTTATTCCGAGGTTCGACCAACCGTCAATTTTTGGTTATATCTTAGAGAAAACACGCACTTGTATCCATGGCAACGCCAAATGAAATGTTTCTTGGCAAATAGTTCACAATGGGAAGAATGCGAAACATGGGCCGACTTGAGAAAGTAATTTAATTTCGTGTGTCTTCGGGATTCTGCTTTTGCGAGATGAAAACGAATTGAGGCGTTCATAATAGAGGGATAACAAACACACACGATTCGCGACACGAGTAAAGCGGATATGATAGTATTGGGACACAAATGAAACATAAATATTTCGAAACCTACAAAAGCTTTTAAGTGAAATTAACTATACATCGTGTATCGCTCTGTACGACGATTAAGGACTTTTTTAAATGTGGAAAAAAAACCCAGAACAACAAGACAGAGTTTGCTAGTTATAATGTTTTCTTTCCTACTCTCTATATAAATTCATATATATAACACATTCAAGTATGTGTCAGATTCTCCGTACATCGTGTACGAGTGGTACCAAAGAGTGTGCAGTTGGGCCAGGCTGATCTAAATCTTTCACTCCAATCAAGTTCATAAAAGGGTCGTTTCCTTATGACGAGACCTAATTACCGTATTGGCTGTTCGCTGAGACGCACTGTGTATTGGTATTTAAATTCTGCACACAGGCCAGATGGCGTTTTTTCCAACATGACGTTTGATCCAGGTCGTTAAAAAACGTAATTATTAACACCGTTTCTTGTATCGATATTACTGGCAGAATTGTTTTGTGCTTTACACCTTTATCAACATGTTTTCAGTTATATTACGGCGTTTTCTTGGTAAGTTACCAATACTACTGGTCCATTTATCCTGACACCAGCCAGTCAATCAGAATACTAACCCCGCAACCCTGATCGCATAGGAGGGCAGCAATTACCACCATTTTTAAAGTCTTTGGTATGACCAGAGGCGGACGTTCTACCACTACACCATCGAGGAGGTTCATCAAAGTGAAATGTACGTGTTGTATTTTCACACAGTGTGTGATCTGCCTTATAATTTGAGTTGTCTTTTAACCCGCTTTTAATAGTATGTATATATATATATATAACCGTGGTTCTTGGGTTAAGAACATACATGTTACAGTACTTCCGGTAATATTTAACCTGACACCGCTGCATCAGACGATATAATATCTCCGCATCCCAAAGCGCAAAAACGGATTGTAAAATTGTTATTGAATATGGGTGAAAGCGTTGTGGCTAAAGGAGAAAATGCTCGTTATGAGCGATTTCTCCTTTTAGCAATTTGTTTTCAAAAGGAATCAGCTACAGATGCTTGATTGATTGATTGGGGTTTAATGCCGTTTATAACAATTTCTCAGTTATATCACGGCGGCCAGTTCACCTACTCATGCATTTCCTGGTTTTCTCACACCAGTACTCTACACAACAATCTTCCCAAGCAATTTGCTGCTTTTCCACATAGACTTAGCCCATTGATGGAAGACGAATGACGCATGTCGCATTGACTTTTGTCAATCGTCGGGAAGAAAGTTGGCCGAGACGGGATTCGAACTCACAACCCCTGGATTGACAGCCCGCGTCGCTACCGACTGAGCTACCGGGGCTCGGTTCTTGGGTTAAAAACATACATGTCACAGTACTACCGGTAATATTTAACCTGACACTGCTGCATCAGACGATATATTATCCCCGCAACCCAAAGCGCAAAAACGGATTGTAAAATTTTTATTAAATGGAGGTGAAAACAATGTGGCTTTTATCATTATGTTTTCAAAAGTAATCTGCTACAGATGCACGAAAATTCGTCTGTATTTGGTAAAGTGTTAATATCTACATTCCGAGGGCTTGGCGAGAAACGGTTGTAACTAAAATTGGTAGTTTTTTTACCAAGGTTAATCACTTCGCCATGAAGTCTATATAAGCATTGAATAATTTGTCTTGGTAAACAATGGAAATTTAGGTGCCATTGCTCGTTCTGAGCAATGGCACCTAAATTTGCATTGTTTACAAAAGTGTCAAAATTGCCCCTAAACCAGGGTTTTCAAAACAGGTTTTTAGTTACATCTGTTTCAGGCCAAGCCCTCGATTCAATCGCTCAAATTAACCGGCCATCCTAGTAGTCAAAGAGGGAAGACATTACAGGTGCTCAACTCCAGAAAATAGATAGTATCAGGGACGTAGATAAGAGGGATAAGTAACTAAATGATATACTAAAATATCACCCGTGCCGACATTTGTAGCAAGTAAAACTCAAAAACTATACAAGATATGAAAATATATCTTCTGGAAGTTTAGACATTCTTCTATTGCAGTAGATAAAAATATTTTAATATATTATAGGTTTTTGATAATATGTTATCCGTATGAAAAATGTCAGTCTATTCATTTTTGGAAAAAAATAATATTGTTCATTGTTCAAAATACAAAGAAATTCCTTTTATTCATTGTATCTCTAACCTTAGTTGAAATGTTCAGCTTTCAGAATATGTATGTTTTGTTTATGTGCCAATTGTTGCTTTAAAGTTTTATTTGCTACAAAATGTGTGATATTTTAACCAGATAACAGGTGTACAGGTGGAGTTGCCTATCCCTCTTATCTTCGTCCCTGATAGTATAGTCAAAGTTTTAAAACCGTACAAAAGGATCAAATAAAGATATAAAAAAGTAATATTTTCACTTTCCAGTCACATAAACATCTAAATAAATATTGATTGTTTATGCTTCATTTTTACTGGGTAGACATACTCAGTAAGCCAAATTGTGTACATTTTCATGACTTTCAATTGACCGTTTTTTCAACATTTACTGCCAAGATAGTTTTGAACTACTTATTACTTACTTTATTATCACTATTAGCAATATTTGCATAGGTTTCAATATTTTCAAAATGTTGATCACCATCTGGAGTTCAGCACCTTTGATTTTTAGTCTTCAGTTTGAACCGACCGGGAATCGAAATATGCAGGGGCCAACACTATTAAATCAAACTCTGTGCACCAAAATCTGATTGGTCAAACTCAAATTCATTCCCGAAACTGACCAATCAGAAGTATTTATACAGAGAATAGTTTCGAGGCCTGGTCCCCTGCTAATGAGTTGAATTATAGAAATACGACATCACCGGGGAGGTTATCAATAAAAGAAAATGGCCGTCGAACGTATGCGTTATACTATCAGAGAAAATATTAAATAAAAAAATAGAAGAAAACCTTCTTAAAACCATAGATTTTAAGTTACTTATCTACAATCATGATAAAAATTGTCTGGAGGGATTCCTTAACATTAAGAAACTTTGCCTCATATTTGATCGTCAGACAGTTTCGATCTTTGCCAGAAATTCATATAAGACGCGACATCACGGAATCTGGTACCTAATTCTGTTTTTCTTTATCAAATGATTTTCTGTCTTAGTGACGGAAACCAGTCGATATGGAAAACTTCACTGACATACCGGCCACTTAAACCATTTCCCACATGCAGACACATTTCGAGGTAACTGAAGCAGACGACTTTTGATAACATATTGGCAAAATGAGAACTTGATCAACGCTTATTAGCAATTTCTCTTTTTTTGCCTTCAATGTTTTCAACTACATTAGTTAAAAAATACTTTCATTTAAAGAGAGCTTCCATGTTTTGTCTAGATGTTTTCAAATACGTCTACTGCTGTATAGCTGTATGAGGGGAAAGAGTTAAAAATAAAACACTCCATGTAGATCTTAACTTTGTAGAAGATCTGATTCTAGTAAGAAAACGTGCAGAATTATTTAACTTTAGATGACGAAGAGCGCATACTTGGACTACGTCATACACATATCAAACAACGTCATGCAAATGCCAAATTCATGTGCTTTATATGTAATTTTGAATTGATGTATTGGCTAGTTCGAACTTTAGCGCCGATTTCAACGTTTATTCAGTTTTATTTCGGCCGTCATGGTCAAAGTCCACCAACATTACTAAGCGCTAAGAAATACTCATAAACTTAAAAGCATATTTCATCATTTTGGTTTCTCTAATTTTTTGTAAAACTTGAATGGTGGAATGTTTTTATATGTGAATGACTAATGTGGCCAAAATAGTTAACTTGTTGACTAACACTACTAGTTAAGAAATGAAATCGTTTGGCATTTTCAATAGGGAAACAAATATGATGAATATGCTTTTAAGTATTTAAGTATAACTTAGCGCTAACTAAGGCTACCAGTGGAATTGGACCCTGTTCACATTGCTTGTGTTTCCCAACGTTCACATTTTCTAAACACAACATTCTTCCCAGGTAGCTAAAAACTTTTCAACATATTCTATTTAGCCATATGCCACTATAGGAAGACAAATAGTGCCAGTGACAGTGTCCTTTGTTAATCATCGGAAACGATGCATGTCCGAGCCGGGGTACGAACTCATGACCACACGATTAATGGCCCTTATCGTTAATGGCTGACATATCGTGGCTCGGCTATACAATGAATGACGTTCATTGGACCAGGGACTTTGTCCCTGATTGGACAAAGTATATAGCATGTGCAATCGCAGCCTCTCTGACAATTCGGATTTCCTACTGTTTCCGGTAACCCTAAACAGTGGGGTTCAGACATTTTAAAGACGTAAATTCTTGTAAGAATATTAGGACGATGTTTTGCAAAACCCAACCGTAATGGATTTGCGAACAGTATATACCCTGATCAACTAGCGAATCAGCGCAGTCTGATCTGACTCGGTACTGTTCGCAACTTAGTCATGTACGGTTTCAAGACACCTCTGTAAAGCTCCGTTTGGGTCATTTAGCAATGGCTGCACTGGCAGAGCCTTTTTTTTAAACCCTTTCCCACATACAACAAATCTACAGCAGACGACTTTGAAAACGCGTTTGCAAAATTATGAAACATCTCTGTAAATGAAAGTGTAATTACTGAAAAGAGTTGAAAACACTGTATCAAAAAGGAGAAATTGTTCATTATGAGTGTTTTCAAAAGTTGTCTGCTGCAGATGCGCCAGAAAGCGTCTACATGTGGGGAAAGGTTTAAATATGTACTGATTATGCCAAGGCTGGTTTTCATGGAGCCCCGCTCATTTCTGGACGCCATGTTTGTAAAAAAGATTGATGAGAAAGGAATCAATTCTGTTCAATAAGCTGACAGGCATAAAGGTTCCCTGACGTCACAAGGACGTCTTTATGGCGGTGTTTTGCTGTCATGGATAATTTCACGATCTTCCTAATTTAAAAATGAGAAGCGCATTTGGTCATCAAACCTTTGGACAGTTTTTATTTGTGTAGCTCCAGATCGGACTTTGTATCTACAGATAGTCTTTGTCAGAACAGTACAGAACACAACCTTTTATTATCTCAAACCATAATTATGGTACACAAGAAAAACAATAAATAGTAAACATACTATTGTTAGACAGTCGTTGTTTCTTTTGGTTAAGATAGCACGGATGCGAAGGTAGACCATTCTGAACGTTTTTACTAACGCATTTCGTGTTAGTTTTCAAGGGGCTTCTCAAAAATAAAGATAACTCTTTCGCGTAGTCTGATCAGGATCTTTCCTATTCGTCATCTTGTGGTACATAGAAGCATCCAGTGAGAATACAGAAAACGACTTTTAGAAAAAATATTGTTATACAGGTATTGGTTATGAACTCTGTCCAGAAAGAAACGCAGATCTTTAAATTGGCCGTGATCTAAGCTCTAAACTCTAACCCTATGTAACTGGTACTCGAAGTAATCGTCTGAATGCCAAGACACTTTTGAGTACGCGTACACACACCATAGGGTTTGGTTGAGTATTGAGAAAGACATTGGTGGGAGAGGGCCAGTTTGCTCGTCCTTTTTTAGTACTTTGTTTTACTTCAGTTAATCTTAATCGGACGGTTTTGAAAATATCTCGGTACACTTATGGACAATATCTATAATTGAAAGTAAAACTATTCAGTAGATTGTGAAACATAGTGATGACGATGAAAACTTGCACATGATGAGCAGTGTCTTAGTTTGCCACACTGTCTTCATAGGTTGTCTGCTTCAGATGTGTGCAATTGTGTCTATATGTTGGAAATGGTTAAATGTCATTCGTTGCAAAGAAGCCTCGGTCGACATGTCACATGTGTCACGTGGTTCAATGTGATGGGATAATATTGTAAATAAAGAGGACCTAAAATGCATATCGTCAAAGATTTGTTTGTATGTTATTTCTGTTAAATCACGACGACAGTTCACTTATTTGCGATCGCTGTGTTACCAAGCCAGGACTTGGCTAGGAAATGTGCCTTGTCCAAGAGTACCCCATCATGACTGTCGTGAGAGGGGTTCGAACCCCAGACGCCCGGTCCCAAATCCCATTTAGGTAACCACTCGACCACGACAGATTCCTGCATCGTCAGAAATTCAAATATACCCTACAGCATAGAATGTTCTCCATCTTGACACATTGGCAGACACAATAGCTTATAAAATCAACGTTTCAGATATTGAAATATGAAGCAGGAACTTAAATGTGTCGGCCCGGATCAGACTGGGTCGATACATTACGCAGAGGCCATAGGGTTGGTTTTCTCGCAGGACGGCCTCAAAATGTATTCTAATATTTTAATCGATCTTAATGACGTCTTTAATGAATTTAAACAGTATAGTCAAACCTGTGTTAAAGACCACACTTGTTAAGCAATTCCTTGTCTATAGCAACTAGACTTTTAAGTTCCCAAACACTCGTTTTCTGCATGAATAACCCTTTTAAAAAGACCATCTCGGAACAAAGACCATATTGTACTTTTCACATGGGTGGTCTTTAAACACAGGTTGGACTGTATTTCAATTGTATCACAACGTGAATCAGAAGTACTGCTTGTATTTTAGCCGTCCCGCGAGAAAACCAACAGTGACTCTGTGTAATGTATCGACCCGAATCAGCCTAATCATGCCGCGCAGGCCTACCCGGATAGACAAATTTTCACCTCCTGTGGAGTTCCTGTTTCAGGAATCATTACTCCAAACCTATATCCCCCTGAGACGGAATATGTCGAGCCGGATCAGTCTGCGCGGACTGCGCGGACTGATCTGGGTCGATACATTACGCAGAAGCCATAATGTTTGTTCTCTCGTGGGACGGCTCAATTATCCTGACACCATCGCATCGCATCGTAATGCTGCTCCTGCAACATTCCAATTTTGCCCACAACCTTGAGCACCACGGAAGGAAGCCCACAGCACCGTTTTAAAGTATTTAGTTGCCCCTGAAAGGGGATCAAACTCTGGCCGGCAGATATCTAGGCGGACACTCTAACCATTTCAAAAATCGAAAACTGTGTTATTTGTTATCTAAATGTTCAATCGTTTAACTGTTCTGACGCCCTTGTTGCAGACGACTTAAAAAAAAACAAGATTGTGGCAAAAAGAGAAAATGCTCATAATGAGAAAATTTCCATTTGATCAAAATGTTTTCAACTCTATTTACTAATTAAATTCTCTTGCATGAAGAATTTTACGTTTTTATACCAAATTTCTTTTTAAAGTCGTCTGCTCCATATGTGTTGTATGAATAAGAAGCCCTACGACTAATACACCTTATCGAGGGCTTGGCGTGAAACGGTTGTAACTCAAAACCTATTTTGAAAACCCTGGATTGGGGGAAATTTTGACCCTTTTGTAAACAATGCAAATTTAGGTGCTATTGCTCAGAACGAGCAATGGCACCTAAATTTCCATTGTTTACCAAGAGAAGTGATTTAACGCTTATAAAGACTTTATGGCGAGGTAAGTAACCTTGGTAAAAAATATACTAATTTTAGTTACAACCGTTTCACGCCAAGCCCTCGTTATATGCTTTTTTGTATGCTATTTTACCGCCATTGCCATTCATTTCAATAACACCGCAGGTCGGTATTCGGATGACGTGACTTAAATAATGCATCCTTTGGAAAATCTCCAGCTTTTGACTTTTTTGGCATTTGCTGTTGGATGAATCATGACAATTCCATTCCAAGAGACTGAGAAAGGATCCACCGTATAAAAAGTGACGTTAATGCTCCCCATTCATTCCCGAATACAAATATTTCCTAATTCAAAGATATCTCACAGACGACAAGAATTACTATTATTATTATCATTCGGAGACCAGACGAATATAAATGATAAACACAGGAAAATCAGCCACAGGACATCTCAAACAAGAGATCAGGACCCTCTCAGTTATTCCCCCAAAAATGACCAGGCATTTAAACACTCCATTTTGATGACGTAATTTAAAAATACATGACGTTTTTCCGGTTTTAATGTATTTTGAATGAATTAACTAGCAGGTCATGCGTCATCCAGCCTATAAAAGGGGATTACTTTTAACCGCATCACGCAATCGGAAACCGATTCACTACCCATATTTTGGTTGTATTCATCAACGACATCCGAGGTATACCGAGGTAAAATTACATTTACGAGTTTAGCCGTAAATAGTTTGTATGGTGTTTCATGCCCTTTTCAACATTTATTTAGTTATACTCTGGCATTTTCTGTGTAAGTTGTATCTACCTGTACTACTGGGTCAATTTATCCTGACAAAGCAACTCTGTCGTAATAATAACCCTACAATTTTAAGCACCAAATACAGTGTGCGTATACCACGTGACTTTTGACGTCATATTTGTATCGTCAGACAGCAATAATTGCTCTTGATAAGAAGTAAAAACAATGGTAACTTTTTTATTTCTTCACCCTTTTCAATGAAACATGGCGAAGTATACGCCGCTTACAAATGTCCTATCTCCGTTGTTATTTACAGGGGTTTGATTGGTGGTCTAGTTTTTTCAAACACTTCGACGTACTTGTTCTAAAATTCCAGTTTTGATAATGCTCCGGCTGTCGGCGATCTAAATACATTTTGAGAAAAGTTTCGTTGAAGAAACTAAACCACTTATCAAACTCCGTTGAAAACCGGAGATAGGGCCCTGTAAAGCGGCGTAGACTGTGTCATGTTTCATTAAAAATGATGAAGAAATAAAAAGTTTTTACTTCTTAACAAAAGTAAAATATTGCTGTCCGCCGTAGCATTTGTGACGTCAAAGTCACGTGGTAATAGTGAAAGTTATTACTTCTAATGTTAAGGTAATCAAGATTGTCGATCTTGATATATAATGACACATTGAAAGCCTCCAAAATGACTGAAGTAATGTAAGAAAGTGAAATGTGCAGACACATTTACGACTACAAAAGTTTTCATGACTCTATATCTGCTATTAATATGTGATCTTTACAACCCTTGTATGTCATATGTCAATTTTACTTTGAGCTGAAGAAAGGAGTATGACCTTTGATATGTCAGTGTCAGAACGTTACCCTAGGTTGATGCTAAGGCCAAATGCGTGTGTTTGTGTGCAGCAATAGTTGATTGCAACATTTTCTCAACGAGACCCTTGTGTTCAATAGGCACTACGACTGTACTTGTTTATCACTTAAACCCTACTTCGTTCCAGCCTAACGTTGAAGGCGTCACGAGAACATGTTTCTCTTTCAGAGTGCATTGAACCTTGGAAATGTTAAAGCCACGTAGTCTCTTATAAATAGTTGTGCTTCGTCCAGCAATTTGTTTTATCAATACATCAGCGTACAGTGAAGACGCTTGCGAGCATGCGCATTAACATAGTCTCGCCAGAGCCTCAACTGTCGGTCTACATGTAGTTGAATCCTGGATGTATTAGTTTCAAAAGACTAGAACCTGTAGCTAAAATGTTTGTCCTTTATGAGTGCCAATACAATCGCAAAAGGAGACTCATTTCTTTTAAAATCAGATTTGATTCGAGATGTTTTAACATTTTCATTAAAAACTCATAAGTTAAGACATATATTGCACAGTAACAAATTTCCTTTTACTCTTCTCCATTTGCAGACGCATTTTGTCGCAGACGAATTTTGAAAACATTTAGCAATTCTACTTTGGCTCTGTGGCGAAGAAAGATTTAAAGGCTATTTCTGAACCCTGTGGGGTACATCTTACATGTAATATGATCCTAATTCGTTGTCAGTGGAAAATTCCATGTTACACATAATCTGCGTTGATGATGTTCTGCTTTCTATTTTGATAGATCGTCGGTGCTTAGGAGAATATGCCTAATCTCGAGAAAAATACTTCTGGCAAAATGGTAATTTCTAAATGAAATAGAATATGTCTTCGTAAAAAAAGAAACTTATAATTTTGATAAAATAAAGAGATCCAATTTAAATGAATTGCTCTCAAATATCAGTTTGATGAAATAAATTATAATACTTGCCGATGAATGACAACAGTTAATGACTAAAATAATTTGTATTCCACCAATGGGCTTACAGATACTCTATGTGGACAGGTAGCCAGTTGCCTTCGGAAGATTGTTGTGAGGAGCACTGATTCAAGAAAGCCAGGAAATACATGGAAAAAGGTAAAATCACATAGATCATAAACCTAGAATGCATGACAAAGACGTATCGTCATACAGTACTGGAGTGATTGCAGAAAGCTGACCGTATCTTGGCGTATTAACATGAGTTGATAGAAATACAAGCTGAGGGGCCGTATAATATTGCACAACGTGTCGGCAATAAAGATTATTTTGCCAACTATACACAAATCCTAAAACATTTTCGATCGCAGGGGACCGGATCGGATTGATTATTCCTGACGTTTGTCTGATGAAATTCTATCAAAATTGCACCACTCCAAGTCAAAACGGGTCCAGTGTGTCCCCATTTACGGATAATGAAGCCTCTTTGGTGGCAGAGAGCTCGCGGATATGCTCGCCAGATGAATCCGTGTCCGCGCATGTCTTAAATTATACGACATAAATACGTTTTCTGGACTGCAAATTAAATTTCTAGCCAATATAAAGATACTCTAGCTATTTCTTCTAATGTGTATTGGAAATGTGAGGAAGACGATAGCCCTTATATTCCCCGTTTTGTTTGGCATCTCTCAAATATGAGAAAGTGTAATGGGGGCCGAATTAATTCTCCAGCTGAGAATATTAGGCAGTCAGACACGATGGTGATTTATGAATACAATTAAACCTTTTTTCGCCATGGAAACGTGCCGTTTCAAAAGTTCAAGACAGACGTTTGAAATTGTGTTTCGTGCATTCCATTCAAAGTGTCGAAAGAAATAGGTGTTTAAAAAATGTCTGATATACACATTGAAGGGTGCCATTAAATAAAAGTACCTTCATTTACATTTGAAAAGCAGTTTATATTTGCCTCACAAATATTGGATGACAATGACATTTTTTCAGTGTCTGGATTTTGTCAATTCAAGTAAGGCATTACTAGTTCAGTTTAAACTTATTTATTCTACATCGATTGTGAAGCGAGTCGTTATAAATTATATTAACTACGCTGGTGTCTGCTTCCTGAGAGCTCGACTCGAGTGTCTGGACCGCCTCGGTGGTGAAGTGGTAGAGCGTCCGCCTCGAGTGTGGGAAGTCGGTAGTTCGATTCCCGGTCGGGTCATACCAATGACTTTAAACATCGTAGTAATAGCTTCCCCCCTTAGCGCTCAGGGTTACGGGGATAGCAAGCGTTATGACTGACTGGCTAGTTTCAGTAAAAAGTTAACATGGAAGTATTGTTAACTTCCAAGGAAACGCCGTAATACAATTAGACAATTGTTGAATAAAGAAATCGAGTGTGTGCACCTGAGTTTTGACTGTGTATCTATAAAACTGATAATACGGATTTGTAAGTAATCTTGACTGATACCGTTTTCATTCACCTTTTCAGTCATATCAAGACCGCCAGTTCATCTACTAACCTGCTACTATTTGTGGAAGACGTATAGCGATTAGCCCATTGACATTTTTCAAACGTCGTAATTAACGTTGGCCGAGCTTGGATTCGAGCACCCAACCCTCAATTGACATCCCGTATCGCTACCAACTGAGCCACCGGTACTTGGGTTTGTAAGTAATACTGATATTAAGCAGCCGGGACCAGATGGGTCACCATATTTGTTAGGGAATTTGCTGGTCGAAATAGACTACACTAAACATTCAAGTGCATAAATAACAACGAAAAAAAAGAGCAGTCACAGCCCGCTGGATGATGATATCTTAGACTAAATGTGATATTTAATATAATAAAAAAAAATCGATGATTTAAGTGCTAAAATGACTCTTGAGTTTAACCATTTAACAACATACCGATAACACAAGAGTTGTCAAATGAATACGACAACGACAAGGACAATTCAGTCCCCCCAACTATAATCTCTGAAAACGATCTCTGTGTTCTAAAAAGAACTCAATGGTCCAAATTCCTTTTGATTGGTCAATTCCGAGAATGAATTTGCTTCTGTCCATTGAGCTTCTAGAGCACACATTCTGCGCACATATTAAACTGTTATAATGTTGAAGCCTGCAGTCAGGTTGTCAAACTCTCCCGGGACAAAATGCTGGCGAACTATAAACGATATGAAAAATGAGAACCATCACCTATTAGCATGCCTCGTTATTAAAATGTCGTTTATGTGTCGTACTATTAAAATACCATTACCGAATGACGAGAAATGATCTTAAAACGCGACAAGCATTATACATCAGATATTTTATAAGTATGAATTGCTCCCTTAGGACTTTCTATGTTTTTGACTATTAATACCTTTGTGTTGCCTGCCATTGTAGGATGATACTCAGAGATTCTATCGAAGTCGTCTGTTCAGCATACTTTGGCTCGGTGGTATGCAACACATGTGTTTCTTAGAATATGAAGCTTCTCTGTCGTTCCTTAATACAGCTGAAATTCGTAAATCTTAAACACGGATATATCTTTACCTTGGCCAAGCAATCAATAGTCTGTCATATTCAATGCTGTTATTTTTGTTATTTTACAACGCAACGGTGCTAACAATTGGTGTGTTCATGAGGTTTTGTTTGTATGGTGATTTACGTCGCTTTAAAATATTTTTTAGTTACACATCACGGCGATTGTTTGATCAGTTGCCAGTACTACTGGTCCTTTTATTCCCTCACACCAGCTAGTCAGAAGTAACGCTTACCTCACAATTCGGAGTAAACGAGGGAAAGTCATAAGTACCATTTAAACGTATTTTGAATGACCCGATCGGGGATCGAACCCTTGTCGCTTGCTCTCAATGCGGACGCTTTAACTACATCACCAATACGACGGTACGTTATAACCCTGTACAATGTATGCAAAATATTCCTTGGATGCTTCTTTCACTTATAGTTCAGTCAAATCCTCAATGAAATCACCTAAAAACTTCGGAAAATGAGAAAAGCGCCATAATTGGCACACACGTGAAGAAAGGACTTATAAACATTTTAAGTTATTTAAAATGGCCGCCAAAGTTTACGAAAATTCAAATAAGTGTTCAGTATTTGAATTAATATGAAGTTTTAAACATATTGTGAGCAAATGATATGATAAACCTAACTGTGTATAACATAGTGATGCAGAAGAATGGACTTTAAAACATAAATATAGTGTCCGGGATATATATATATTATTTCCATAGAAACGATCAAATAAAGAAAATAGTCAAACCCGACCTTGTGAGATAATAATAAACCTAATCAAATATTGATTCAAGGAAACTGTATACAGTTATATTAAATGAAATTTGTTAACTTAAAAACAATTAACACGCACACAAAAAATTACAGGCACGTTGACATTTCTTAGTTTAGTCTTTGTTTTATCATTTGTTGTTATCAGCACACATCAACACACATTTGGCAGTTTTAGCCATAACATTGACATTCATAAAATGCATGCATTATGAACTTATGTTCAAATACTTTATACAGTGATGTCCAAAATGTGGATAATGACAAACCAATTGGCAGTCCCTGATGCAATTGCCACTACACCGACAAAGAGCTGTGCATAGCATTTTAGCTTTGAAACATTTACCTTTTCCACGAAGTAGAGATCAGAAATGTTCCCATTTTGAGTTTTCTCTAACCAAACCACATTCTGCTGGACTTGGTACATCTGGCCACAACTTCAAAGCCTGCCCACAAATATATCCATCCTGGAAAACTGCCCTTTTGGTATGTTCCAATAGCGGTGCAGAAGTGGATGGAATAGATTCAATGGATCTACCCATTTGAGTGAGAAGGTACTTTCGAGCACCATTAACATCCAATGCTGCACAGATTATGTCATACTTAAGAACAAAAATACGTTCTATTGTTGGCATTCATTGTAAAACTGAATTTAAAGATCGGGATGCAGAAACAGCCAAGAATAAAGTTGTAGCAGTATTAAAAAGTTCCAATTTTCCCAAACTATTTTCTTACATCGGCTACAAAAGGCAATTGTTTTGTCACAGCCTGTCAATGCGTGAACAAATGGTAGGGTCTTGGACTTTGACTCACCAAAGGATTGGACAATATTTTGAAAAGCTATATATTGATGGTTTTTACAAGCACCAAAAGCTACCCACAGCACATCAACTGAAATTTAGGCGACAACTGAACCAACAAATCAGTATTAACGGTCCTTAACATTAGCTGCTTCAGGCCTTGATCTGACATATCGGCAACGCGAATTATCATTTCAACATCCGCCTTCTCGTGACTACATGGGGCTTGTTTCATAAAGTCATAATGTTGTCAAGAAACAATAACTTGGTCACGTGTAGCTATCACCAATTTATCATTGTGATCTACATTGATTATTTGATCTTTCAACAAATTGAATTGTTCTGTTTTGTTTCCATCTACTCTCAAAAATGAATTCCATTTACCTGGCATTTTTGTCTGACGCATTTACATATTTTCAGCCTTGTAGCAGATTTCAGACTATCAGGATCATATACATCCCAAGCAACATCCAACGAGGTTAGATGCTGACGACTTATATATGGGTTGAAAACATTGCCAGAGTTGTCTTGGATTGCTTGACAAGATGTCGGTCTCAGCATGTTGACTTCGACTGCTCCGTCTATAACTGTGGTATTTACTGGAGGATGTTCATGAGTAACTTGTAAATTATGTTCAAGACAATGCACAAGGTCCGACTGGGTACCCAATCTGAGGTTTCCAAACTTTGACAATGAAGGAGGAAAAATAGAATTCTCATGAAATCTTCAAGGTTGCCATCGCGTACTTTGTATGAAAGATACAGTCTAGAAAAGAGATAACAATCCTGTTTAAGGTAGCCAATCTGCTGCTTTTATTTGGAAATCTGTTTTGTTGTCTGTCTACTTAAAACAGGGAAGATTTACAGACTGCATCCAGTTCAGTGTACTGTGTGGAAACACTGTTACCAAGTTGAGTGAACAGCTAAAGAACTATGTTGTAAAATACTGACAGGCCCATCGGATTTAACTTCTCCTGTTTTGACATGGATAAGCATTCCAATATATGTTGTCAACTGTTTCTTACTGTACTGATTGAGGTGGTCATACCAAATAAAGTCTTCAGAGATTGCTGCACATACCTATCCTGGCAATGTTTATTAAATGTAACCTTAAATACATCCGATAGTGGCAGCCTTTGACAAAAGAAATGCTGCATCATCAAATGTCTTTGCCATTTGTAAAAGTTTTCCAAAGTCAACATTAAATAAAAGATTAATTTTTCTTTCATGTTTGTGGGCCTCTATATCAGAACTATTTGACACAATTCTATCTTTTAAATGCGTTACATTTACTGGAGTTAAATGCACATCACGCTGATTAAACCTGTCACAATAGAGCCGAGTAAGTATAGACAGTTTGAAAACATGGATATCAGTAGTATCACTTTGAGACTCTTCAATAAAGGCGATAAACTTTGCTAGAACAATGCCATGTACCTGTTATCAATTTTGTCACTGTCCAACATCAGAATCATTGGCTCTTGTTTTGTGATTTAATTATCTTTAACATTTGAAATGGTTCTTTGCCTCCTGTGATATCAGTGTACCAGAGCCCAATTTAACCCGAAAGAACAGAACCTGAATAACATGTGCATATTGTCGAACTGTTTTGTTCATCTCAAATGTACTAACTATGTGAAATTAGTCCGACTTAAAATTACAAAAAAAGCGCTGATCTGTGATCTTATATTCAGCTACATCTCCAGAACTTTTCGGGTAGCGTTGGTGTATCGCTTTCTGTATCTTGGTCAAAGGAATGCAATCTCTTTTCAATTCCCTTTAATTTCAGTTTACTAAATGTGTTTCTACATAATTTGTGTCATTTTACTTTATGTTATAGAAGCGTGTCATCCATTCCTTCTACATTATCAAACATGCTTAAATCAACTGGCATAGGGGGGCATTTCAAATCATCAAATATCTTCAAATCTTCTGCCAATTTTATTGTTTGATTTGTATGTAGTTAGACTCGTTAGCTCTGCATTACTTTTATTTTGTAGAAAAACTATTTTGACCAATTAAAGGATTTTTGCGTTTCCCCATGTTTAAACACATTTGGACCATAAACCATGTTTCTTGTGTTAGTTTATGAATGAAAACTAGACTACATGATCTAGCACTACATTCAACAAGTTAGTTTATACAAGGTTGGGTTTAAGCTGAAAAATCTAAATAAAACAATTTCAATTTACAATTATCAAATATATTCCTTTTAAAATGCTTAATCTACATAAATATAAGTTTCAATAGCTGTTTAATTAGATTTTATCAGTAAACATATAAAAAATATAAACTTTACCCAAGAAGCAATATATTGGCCAAAAAAGTCAAAACCATGTCGCATAATTGATCTATTATAATTTTGCTTTTCTTATCAATAGTTTATTCACCATGACAATGTTGTAACTTACCTCTTCAAATAGTGAACCGGCGTGGCAAGTTTTATATTATGCATGGAATATTGTCTAAATAAAGATTTTACGTCGTTTTCAACAATATTTCAGTTAAATCGCGGCGACAGAACATTTATTCATGAAACATAGGTGACAAACCAGTGCCAGGCAAATAAATGTGCCTTGCCCTTAGACACTATAAGAGTAGGGATCGAATCAGGGACGCCCGATCCATAGTACCTTCCACATTTCCCAGGCAGGTTATTTAGTTGATATACAGAGTTGGAAACATTGGCAGGCATATCTTTGTTTTTGTAGATAGACATATAGTTACATATTCATATTTATAATACATATGCAATACATAAGGATCAATTATCAAACATCCTGTATCAAGTATTGTTTTTTTTCTATTAAAACAAACAAGTGAAAACAAAAAAGAGAAAATACAAATAAAGTCTTTTTACACTTTAGCGTAAACAGAATGTGAACTATTTATCAATTCCATTGGTATAGTGAGACAAAGATATTCCTTCTATACTTGCTTATTTTAAGAAATGTCCGAGCTGGGAGAATACTTTTCTATTTTGTGCTGTCAATAGTTGTACCAATTGTAGCGTAATTAAAGCTTTTCAGAAACTATTGTGGAATGGATATGTAATGAGGACATATTAAAATAAAATGAAATTCGTCTTCTACCTCTCCTGGATTGCATACAAGCCAGAAACGTTCATTTATTGGCAGTATTTGCCGACCAACCCAACAAGATTGTATCCTCAAAAATTGTGAAGATGTTCGTATTCTACAAATGAATAAACGTAAATCAAACGGCAACATATCAAAACGTTTTTTTATTCAAATGTATCTATTACATGAAATATCAATTTCATTTTGAAATGATTCAGCATTTCATGTTACATGTTGATACAAATGCAAACAACTATTATTTTGTATACAAATATCAGGATAAACCGTATATCATTCTAAATTCCTGATTTAATTGAACAAATTCACGTTACATACATCGTAAGCTGGAGCATTTTCGCGCCAAAGGTAAATTTCCGCTAAATATACATCATGTTCCAGCTGGAAAAATGTTTATTTAACTTTGACCATATAATTGTTTTGCGTTGATTTCGTATACCCCAAACGCCATCTTTGATAACCGTTTTGATATAAAGGGCTATACCTCCGCTTGCCCTTTTCACCTTTCTGTGCTGAGTCTTTCGAAAACAAATGTAACTGGTATGTTCATTTAAATTGATATCACTTTCATCATTAAACTAAGTTTCATATTAAAATAGTATGTCAGTTGTTGACAAGATATAAGGAACTCTGTTGAATGTGTGTTATGGTTCGACAACCCGTGTACTTTCAATTCATCCCTAAGCACTATCACTTTTCAGTATTTACTGCCTTTCCATCTATGTCCAATGCATCATATGATAGCCATGCATTCTGGCCTTTATCTCTGGCTGCTTGCAATTGTAAGGTATATATAGAAACCGTTACCCTTCCCAATTACACAAGATCTGCAGTTGCGAACACTTCATGTAATGGAGGAAACTTGGAGTGGCAAGTCAAACAATGTTGTGCAATTTAGTAAATGTAATTATCTTATTTGCTAAAAGAGTTACGCCTATGTAGCTTTTAGTTCACGAACTGTACACGAAAGTGTACAGCTCCTCACGAGCTTTCTCACCTGAAATAAGCATTGCTAGGTTTTAAGTTATAACAATATTGCAAAAATGGAGTCACTAAATTTTGAACATGGAAGAGTCTACTTTGGAAATTCGGCACCGAAAGAGGTAAACTGGTATAAAAAATTGGACTATTTTATAATTACACCACCAATGTGCTTTCAATGTTCATTACGAACTTTACGAACACTCCCAATATACTTAGGTCATTGGTACGCCAAATTGCGTGCCATGACTTGAACCATTGTTCGTGTTAGCGTCAACATACCTTATCTCTCACTCCACTGAATGTTTATGCCAAGACATTATTTGGTCCTGGATATAACTTCTCCCATTTGTCTGTGATTGGTTATTAGTCGCCGGGCAGAAGCCCGCGACTTCTACTTTTAATAGGTTTTCGGAAATGACATGGGGGGGTGTTTATTATTAGATTATTTTTTTTAAATGTCTTGAACATATTACAATTGCGTTTGTTTAAAAACATTAAGTTATGACACATCTAAAATGAAATAAATATTCCGATGTTTTAAGTATGTGCAAATTCTTTATTTTGACTCGCATTTACGTTTTTGTGTTAGATTTACGAAGACAAAACAGTCCCTATTAGCTAGACTGAGATACTTTGTTTTCATAAACTATGTAATCAAAAGGCGATAACTACAAACCTTTACGTCGCACAGTCTAATTTGTTTACATACGCGCACCTGCTTGCAGCAGACTATCGATATGAAAATCACGTCGAATTCTCCTTTTTCTCCTGTAGATAAGTATCTACATAAACTGGTAACAGAAACAAAAGTAAGAAATATTTTGTGAAAATATGTCTCAAATATAAGCCTGTTTATCGGTCGTGAACGTCGAAACGCCTTTTCCTCAGTTCGTGACCTAGTTTCATATTGCCAAAATGTAAAAAGAGAAGTAACCGGAAGTAAAATGTAAACTTAGAAAAGTGACTTATTTATGCAGACAAAAAAATGTCGCACGACAAATTGATTTCTTAAACGTCACGAAACGAGTGCATGGTTCGAATGTAGGAGAAAGAAAGATAATATAGAAATGCTTTTTTCTCTCTCGAATGCAGTGGAATAAAACATGCACTAAAGCTTTGCCTGGTTTTTATTCACTTTCTTCGATGTCTGACACTACGACTCGATCTTGAAACGAGGGTCAACATTTCGAAAGAATGCTCAAACACCTTATGACAGATAGATAGCTAATATTACACACTTAAATTATTAACTATATGAGATATTAAATGTTTATTTGGCTTGAAACAAATTAGGAGAAGAACAAACTCTGATAAACAATATATTTAGAAATAAAGAATATCTGCTCTTTTGCACCCAATTAATTTCATACTTGCCACCTATTAAATAGTAATGGGACTCGCAACTGGCATTTCTCTTGCGCCAAACATATATTGTATGCATCAACGATTTAGATAAACAATTTAGCTGATATGTTGTTTCAAGTGTGGTCTACTTTTTAAACATATGAGGATAAATTTTAACATCTGTGAAATAATTATTATAATTATTATTAAAAAGGAGGAAGTTCATGTCTTCAGCAATTTAACCGTTTTCTCAATGTTTTAAGCGTTTAAAGGTTTTCATTGTTGCTTCAGACATGGAAAGAGTTTAATAGCTTTTTATTGCATGTATATTTAAATCCCAAAATGTATGTGTTGTGGTTTTATTGACAAATACAAAACATCCAAACTCCTGACCAAAAGAAATCCTGAAATTTGTAGATCTATGTGGAATTTCAAAAATCCTGGAATTAGTCTTTATGAAAACATTATGTGTATGTTTAGACTAATGAAAGTCAAGAATAAATGTGTGTTAAAAAATAAATCAATGCAGTCTTTTCCGGCGATATTGATGCCTTGCATCAACTTTCTCTTGTATGTATTTATATCACTGTTGTTCCATTTCTATACTCATAGTACAGGGGTCCAGATAAGGAGGGTATTCCGCTCGTTTCCCCACAATATCTCTCTTATTATTAATGCGAACCCTATGTTGTGGGTACTCTTTTGAGTACCAACAACTTAGGGTTTCAGGTTCAAATAAGGATTTTAGATCATAAAAACATAAAAAACGCCCCTTATTTAGAACTCTGATAGTATGAATGAAGGGCAAAGCCTGTGAAAGTGGATCCAGTCCCAACAGATTTAATTCCCTGCTCAAAAGATAGATTAGCTGTTGTGCAATAACCCAGTTACTCTTTGCCACTATAGCTCAATTGATAATAGAGAGGGTTGTCAATCAAGGGGTTGAGAGTTTAAGGTTTAAAAGATTAGTCAACATAATTTCGATAATTGACAAAGTCTACTGTTTCCAGTGTATTTGAAATGTTCCTAGCAACTTGAAATAGTGTATTACTATCCTCACTGTACCATTTCTATACTCATATTATCGAATGTGATATTTGCCTGTATAAAAATGACTTCAGTTGATTCCCGGTTTTGAAAAAAAAAATGCATCAAGTTTATAAAGTACACCCTTTTAAATGATATATTTTACGTTGTTTTTTGAAGCAAGATACTCAACCAGTAATCGCGCCGAATAGTGGGGGCCGGGAGGTCCCATATGTTGACCTCGGTACCTTTTCGCTTTACCTATAATGAGTCATGTACTCCCACAAACCATTTATTTATCAAAATGTTTTCTTCTTTACAATTGAGCAGCATCTAGCGATTTGGGGTCATATTGATTCTCCGTGACGGGGTCATATAAAGGTATAGTCACGTAAACTTCTTGTGGTATTTTTTGTATGTGCCAACATCTGCATATAGGACCAGCCAATGCTCTGATGAGAATATGTGGATGCACACGTGCGCCTGATTCTACACTGTACGCAGATGCATTAAACCCCCTAAATCGATAAACATAAAAATAACAGCTCGAGTCGGAACCGGATCTTCAGTCTGGTGTAGCACGTGATTTTGAATAGTTTATAATGGCGTAGAATGTCAATGTAGGAGATGAATTGACAATGATGCCTGCATCAGTCCTATTCCAACTTCAGATTTCTTTCGATGATCTACACAGACACACACAGATATATACTATAAATACGTTTCATTTCTTTGTTGATCGACAAGTAGAAAAACAATTGTTTTCTTTGTTCTTATTTCGGAATTTAAAAGGTCCTGGCTGCGCTTGAGTGTTTTTTTGGAGCTTTTTTTTATATATATATTTTACATACTGCGAAATTGTCTCTCTGTAAATAAAATGAAATTATAGGCCAAAATGAGAAAAAAAAGCGCCTTCAATTCTTCGAATGCCTGCTTTTGAAATATACAAATCACAATGACGAACTTGCTTATTGACATAAATAAATTGAAATTATGACAAAACATTATTTTTGAATCCTCATTTTCAGACGATTCACATCGGTGTTTCATTTTGATTGATTGATTGTTTGACGCCATTTTCAACAATGTTTAAGGTATATCAGGGCGTTTCCTTGGTCCATTCATTCTGACACCAGCCAAACAGTCGCAATGTTAACCCCGTAACCCTGCGAGATAAGGAAGGCATAGCGCTTTTTTGTTTCATTTATTAACTGACAAACAACACAAAACTAGGTCTTTATATAAAACTGTTTTGGGTTTTACGCCGCTGACACAAGCCAGTCAGTCGATATACTAACCCTGGAACTGTGAGCGCAAAGGAGGGCAGCCATTACTACTATTATTTAAAGTATTTGGTATGACCCGTCTGGGAGTCGAACCCACGACCTCCCGAACCGAAGAGCACGCCCTACTACACCGTGGAGACGGTAAATGTTTCATTGTGAGTTTCAATTCCTAAACAAAAATGGCAATAAGGTGAAATTGCTAATTGTGAGCAATTTCTCCTTATGCGACATTATTTTCAACTATTTCCAAAAAATATACTTTCATTTATAGATATGACATTAGGTCGTCCCGCGAGAAAATCAACACTATGGCCTCTGCGTAATGTATCGACTTAGATCAGCCAGCGCAGTCCGCGCAGACTGATCCGGGCCGACACATTCCGTCTCAGGGGGATAGAGGTATAGAATAATGATTCCTGAAACAGAAATTTACAGGAGGCGAAAAGTGTCTATTCGGGTAAGCCTGCGCGGCATGCTCAGGCTGATCCGGGTCGATGCTTTATGCAGAGTGAACAACGTTCGTTTTCTCGCGTCAATTTCTCCTTATGCGACATTGTTTTCAACTATTTCCAAAGAATATACTTTCATTTATAGATATGTTCCATATGTGTCTATGCTTTTTTTCAAAGTCGTCTGCCAAAGCTCTACAATTGCCCCACAGACTGCCATGATTACATTAGCATAAACCCAGCAAACCAAAACAAATCTTGTTATGACAATGCTTGTTCAATATTGTATAAATGTTTGACTCAAGTCTTAAAAAGTAAGCTACAAATGATCCAGAATCATTGAATTAATCAGATCTGTACTACACACATATGGACATTCTGTATAAGTTTAAGTACGAGTATTGAAAAGAGTTCAAAACATTGTGGCGTAAGAAGATATTGCTGACTTCGTCTGCTGCATATGCATCAAAATGCGTTCGCAGGTTGGAACGGATTAACCCTTTCCCTCATACGACAATTCGGCAGCAGACGACTTTGAACGTATTTTGTCAAAACATAGAAAATCTCCATAATTGAATGGATAACCTATGACACAAAGTTGAAAACATTGTGGCAAAAGGAGAAATTGCACGTTTTGTGAAATTTATTCTTTTGTCACTATGTTTGCAAAAAGGCGTCTGCTGCAGAAGCGTCAGAAAGCGTCTATATGAGGGAAAGGGTTACAGATTATTTTTTCCAAATCATATCGCCAATTAAAGCTATTCTTATGCGGTGTGTGTTTCTTATGGTGGGACTTGCTTGTGTGACCCTAACACCTACAGCATCGTTCAAGAAATTGCCTTTTTTATGTTCTGTACAGAACAGATAAATTTGATTATGTCCGGTTTTATATTCTATTTCGCCTTTTATTGCCGCTTAGAGGACCCACTAATCGATTCATTCTATCGATTCCGGAACATCTTTCGTTAGAAACAAGTACGGCAAGTACGGCCCATACATTATTAACGCCAAGACGACCACTGTTGGTGCACTCGTTTAAAATATTCATAGCAATCCCCGAAGCCAGTTTAATTATTCTTTCGTGTTAACCGATAAGACACGGTGTGTATTTGTTTACACTATTTACACTTTTTTCTGTTTTATTCAATTGTTGACCCCAACTCTTTCCCTCATACAGCGGACTCAGACTCTTTATAAACTTATTTTTATTTCTTGTAAATGATTTTTATAAATATCTCACACTAAGCAGCAATTTTCCGCCATTAAACGAACAGCAGCCAATATATAATTTCGATGTTACATTTACTCCAGAGATGAAGCATACTTTGGTAACAATGAAATCTATCCATCTTTTATTCTGTATCTCTTTGTATTTATCTCTTGCTCTGTATCTCTCTGTCTCTTTTCTCTCTTTGTATTTCTGTCTTGTTCCCGTGTCTGTCTGTCCGCCTTTCTCCCTCTCATTTTCCCCCAACATTATTCTCACTTATTTCATAGCGTTACAATTGTTCATGTGTGTAATGATAACTAAGCATATCTTATTTACGTAAATGTCCGGTTTTACTTGAATATACTTTTTCTTAATAAAAACCGTAGCTCGTTCAAATTTCGACGTGAAATAATAAAAAACAAGAAACCGCTGAAGACGGTAAGGCAGGATTGTCGGCAATTTGACCTTGAAAATCGATAAACCAAGGTGAAGGTCAAAGTAACCATAGAAATCAATAGAACGTGTTACTGGTTACCTTCAGGCAAAGTTTCAAGTTTGTAACCCTTTCCAGTGCTGAGATTTTGCTTCAACCTGAAAGTTTAACCAAACTGTTGACGGACAGACGGACAGACGGATGGACATCGCCAATCTATAGACCGGAATTGCTAGAGCAATCCGGCCTAAAAAGGATAAACAAAGAAAATGTGGAATCTCACGTTTCAAGTTCGCAGTGTGTGCTAACATGCCAATATGAGAATGATAAGAAAAGTAGTATAAAAAGTCTCGATTAGTAATCAGTGATTCAACGAAATTGATTAGCCGTTCAATTACCTGTATCATTCAAACGAAAAGGAACAAGACACTTCTCAGATCTGAATAATTCCCAGCCTACGAACTATCATGTCTCATTGTGAATAAAGTATGCCCTATTATATAATTCCATTGTTGACAGTTTTATAAAGTGTGTGTATAAATTTAGACGATGAACCATATAAGCCCTCTGCGTAAAGTATCTACCCAGATCAGCCTGCGCAATCCGCGCATGCTAACTCTTTTCGCCTCCTTTGGATGTTCTGTTTCAGGAATCATTACTCTAAACATCTCTACCCCTGAAACGGAATGTGTCGGCCCGATACATTACGCAGAGGCCACAATGTTGGTTTTCTCGAGGGCTCATACGTGTTTCCAGTCATCATACGTGAATAAATTGCTGTTGTGTTCTATATCGTATGGTGTGTATTAAAGCGAATAACAATAAATAAACTTTATATGTGTGGCCGATACATTATTATATCATTCCTTTTTTCAGTCCATATCTGTGTGCGAATCATATAATGTTGTATAAATTTATAACTACTGCATGCATAATATAAACGTATTATAGATATGCTTGTAGTAGTAATAATATTACCCCGTGAATGCTATTATCATAATATTTCGAAAGGTTTTTTATGATAATCATAATGTACAATTTATTGAACTTTAATCAAAGGACTTAAAATAATGAAACAAAGAGCATTGAACATAATAATAATATATTATTCTTTTATAAAGCATATTATTTACGAAAACAAACATACAAATTAATGCATTTATATTTGAAGTCAATAATTATGGTTCTCCTTTTTTGAGATTTCAGATATACATGGTGCATTTGACCAGGTTTATGTGACAATAAAAAGAGGACAAAATGTGAAAAAATTACCAAAATAATGTTCTAGTCCGAGATTGACCCTAAGACAGTAAGAGATCCCAGTCAGCTAACCCTTTTCCACATACAAAACATTTGCAGTATACAAGTATGAAAACAAAGCCGCATAAATATTGAAAACCTCTTAAACCCTTTCCCTAATATGATTTTGTCCAAACATAGAAAATGTCTAAAATGATATGGATAACCTATGACTAAAAGTGGAAAACATGGTGGCAAAAGGAGAAATTTCATGTTTTGTTCAATTTCTTCTTTTGTCACTATGTTTTCAAAAAGCTGTCTGCTACAGAGGTGTCAGAAAGATTTATGAGGGAAAGGGTTAAATGAAGGTGTCTTTTTTTTAATAGGGTTGAACATATTGTGGCAAATACCACAAGTTCTGCATGAAAAAGTATGACAATCGATTTAACAGTGAACAAATATATCCAAGCATTGCAAATGTATTCTAGTTTTCTCGGTATTTCAGGCAATACAGACTGAGTGCATACAGACAGATAGTCGGATTGATGTTGAGGGGCGAACGACTAGGAAAGGGAAACAGAGTAGTCATACCAGCATGTGTCGTATCCATGATCCGGGAAGCTTTCCCATCACCCACATACTCTGGATTTAAAACCAGTTTGAACAGTGTGCATGAACTGTTTTAGGAAACACTTTGAATTCTTTTCAGAGACTGATACAATGTATTCAATATTATTATACTTCATGTGGCTTTGTAATGTTAAATTCTTATATACCCATCATGGGCAATTTCTTACGGTCTTATGCTAGCAGTACGTTTTTGACCGGTTAACATTATACTGTTACTTGGCATGCACGTGTATGACATCTTTTCAAACAATAACGTCACGATTCAGACAATTATTTTTATTCAACTCTTGCCATGCAGTTAGTAAATAAAGTTGATAAAAATCAATTCTTGTTCAACTGAACCTATCTAGTTATTTATTATATTATATCTATATTTCCTCCGATCATCGAAGATAGTACAAAGTACAAAGAAACAAAACAAAGGTTAACAGAGAA
Source organism: Serripes groenlandicus (assembly GCA_031761405.1). NCBI lineage: Eukaryota > Metazoa > Mollusca > Bivalvia > Cardiida > Cardiidae > Serripes > Serripes groenlandicus. The sequence continues at coordinate 163,724,169 of JASEVX010000001.1, read as the reverse complement.
GGTTGACATAAACATTGAACAAAAAGTGACAAACATTGAATATTAAACAGATTTACACGGACATTATTCATTTCGTAAAATTGATTGAAATTCACCTATACATCGACACATGTGCAGAGAAATATGCTTCAGAAGCTCTGCACATGTTCAGTGGCATTTGTCAATAGACACAGATATATACATTTAGTAGGCTACACTTACATTCATTAACGTTATAAACGCAACAAATACAGAGGTAATGTTTGTGAAAACTCTGGATATTCTGCTCGGATGAGCAGAGCCACCAGAGTCTTCACTGTTCGCAGGATATATTCTTATATACACCTGAGGAGCACCTCATCGAAACGAAATATGAAGTGATCCGAAGGGCAGTAGCAAATGTACAAATGAGAAGATCTAACAGAGGAATTTACAGACAGATGATCAACAAAGGGTGAGAAGAAAAGATATACATACATATACATCAACACATATATACATATACATACATACATACTCATGTCTATATATATACATGTACACATACACAGATACACACATGTACGCATGATTAAACAGACGCATACACATAGACATATGCGTACATATCAAGTGCGCCTACACACACTATTTCTCAGTACATTATGTATGTAGCGAATACACAATTGAGTATAAAACATAGTGACAAAAGAAGAAATTGCACAAAACAAGCATGTTCTCCCTTTGTCACAATGTTTTCCACTTTTAGTCATAGGTTATTCATTCAATTATCCATTTTGACAAATAATGTTCACAGTCGTCTGCTGCAGAATTGTCGTATGAGGGAAGGGGTTAAGATAACTTCTCAAACATTGTGGCAAAAGGAATTTTAACTCCTAATAGGCTGTTTCTCACTTTGCCAAACTTTTCTCTATTGGATTAAATAATAATCAGTACAACACAAACTTTCTAATGCAATACCAGAAAAGGAGAAACTGCACAAAAAAAAAATCCCTCAAATAAACAATAGTCGATGCCTTATGAAAACGTGGGGAGAAAAGAAGCAGTTACTTAATTACAGCATTCAGCAATTCTATATCAAAACATCGCGAAAAAAGGAAGAAATTGCACAAAACAAGCATGTTCTCCCTTTGTCACAATATTTGCCACTTTTAGTCATAGGTTATACATTTAATTATAAAGATTTTCCATTTTTTTACAAAATATTACACAATCTGTTCAAAGTCGTCTGCTGCAGAATTGTAGTATGAGGAAAAAGGTTATTACAGGTTTACCCAAAATTTGCTTAGATGTTTTCAAAGTGGTCTCCTTGAATTAAAATGGGGATATGCATGAATGATTTTGATATTTATATGACTGTAAAAAAGAATGAAAATCAGGAGAAAGTAAAATATAACATTTATTGTTATTATCAACTGATTTATTTTTAATAAATTTTCTTGCTTATAAATGGCATTTCTTTTAATTACAAAAAAAACTACAAAAATTTATGACCCATGCTGTGCAGAGGGTGGTGCGCTTGGACTGACCCTTGCATAACAAAAGAATACTATCATTGATTGACAGTACTTTATGGTTGGTCCCCTGCTGTGTGACCATCTGGCTGTGATGTACAGGCACACTAGTGTGTTTTATGACACTTTGATGTAATCTTATCAGCTTGTAAGTTACTTGATGATGATGATTTTGATTTGACAATTTTTATAATTTTGAAGAAAACAAATGATTTATAAATAATAGTGAAAAACAGTCTTCCGTAAAATGATCTTCACACACTACCATATGTTTATAGTCACGAAATGTTTCGATCCGAAGTTTTCCATTTTTCAAATTGTCAATCCATTTTTTGCACAATTTTCTCTCTTCAATTCCCTTTTCAGGTTTCGGAAACCGAAAGAAGCTTTTCTTGCCATCCCTGTCTGTTTGTGCAGTGAATTGCCTGGCACTGAGGCATTGTTCATTCGCTTGTACAAATTCCAGTAAAAAAACTGTATGGTTTTCGTAACACTACCCCACCCACAATATCCTTCACGAAGGGGTCATGATTTAGTCGATTTAGTACACTACAGAAACAAATATATGCACCAAGAACTCTTATTTGAGCAAGTAATTTTACGTTAAAGTATTTCACAAACTATTGTAAATTCTTTATATAGTTACGATGTTTAATTTTTAATTTCGACCACCGGCTATGTGTATACTTTACTGTGTGATAAATGAACCGATGAGGGGTTATGACGTCACGATTCTTATCAGAATGTCTCGCGATCGACTGATAAGCAAACAATGGCCGCGCCCATTACCGGAACCGAAAAGCACTTTTAGTCGTCTTAAAATTGCAATTTCTTGATTATAAGGTGTTTGTTAATGAAATGCATCTAAAATAAATTTAGTTGAGATCGATATCTTTCATATCAAAGCGGGTTGTTTTTAGCCGAGCGTTGTCCTTTAAGTTTACAAAACGATCCTTGAATATGCGAACGTACATGACCAGTTGTTCTGTTAAACTTATTTATTTATATGAAGGTTTCAAACTTTTCCGATTTTACTCAAAAGTATAATATTGAAACAAGCGTGCTCGAGTGGAAATCCCAAAATATCGATAGTGTTTATGATAGATAGATATATTTTATTTGACTTATACAAATACATGTATATCTCATCATTTACATACAGTTACATAAACAAATTTATACGTGAACATCAAATAATAATCCGAAATAACTTGAAGTTTCCTGATTTTAGTAAAGCTCAAATATAGCTAATCACATTCCCTCATATAGACGCTTTCTGACGCCTCTGCAGCAGACGGATTTTTGAAAACAAAGTGACAAAAGAAGAAATTGCTCAGAACGAGCAATTTCTTCTTTTTCCACAATGTTTTCTACTTTTAGTCATAGGTTATCCATTCAATTATAGAGATTTTCTATGTTTTGACAAAATATGTTCCAAGTCGTCTGCTGCAGAATTGTCGTATGGGGGAAAGAAAGGGTTATACCAAATAAAGAAAATTAAACATTTAACTTAAAGCAGTGTAGGAGAGTGTAAATACAACAATTGTTGAAAGATAAATCTTATTCTATATTCATACTTACATATATCATACTCACTTACATATAGTACTTCATATGTTATCTTATTTAGATGACCTGAAGCTTATAGTACATGAGTAATGGGTATTTAGGAATATATACATACAACTGTTGGGCACTTATCAACACTAGATAACATATATTGCAGTACTATACTACATGTACATGTATTAGTAAGAAGTATGTATACCTGTATGTTTCGAAACTATTTTGTCACAAATTGTAAATATGCATAGCAACATATCTTAAAGTGACTGAAATCCAGATGGCACGAAAAAAAAATCGAATTCACCCTAAATGTTATTCTTTATGTTATCCAAGTAAAACCAGGGTAGAAAATGTATCGTATTTTATCAATAAAGTGAACTTGAGTCGTTTTCAATTGTCCCGATGAAGGGGTTTCCTATTTAAAAATACTTACCCCGTTACTGACAGGGTAGAATTTGCAATGGAAAAAGTATCGAAAACAAGAAAATCTCACCGATTATAGGGGTACGTAATATGTCAGTTATCATATTTTAATGCCCCAAATACAAAAATAACACTTATTTTCTTAAAATTGGATTTTTTTTTTTTTTCGACAGTTGGGTATCTGGAGTTCAGTCGCTTTAAGTAACACCTGGTAGCTTACTACTTATTATCTGGGACTACTAATACGGGGAACAGACAGGAATGCAAATAAGCGCCAATTGCTTGTCGTCTTTACAAAACTGTTCGTGTACGTAAACCTCGATAAGCGGGTAGATAAACCTTGTACAGGTAATGCGGAATATCGATCGATAAGAACGACAATCATATTATATAGCGTTATGTAGCTTATCGCACTCGTTTCTCTTCCCCGTATTAGTAGTCACAGTTATTATGAATAGAAACATTGACTATCAATTTTGAACATAAATCCATTTACACAACAACAATGCATGTATCCGAAAGACAATGTTGGCGTTCATTGCATTTTAATAATGGAAATAAAGTTTAAATTCATTTGTTATACACATTCTTTTAAATTTCGAGTTATATAAACGAGTAAGCAGAGGAAATAATTATTCTCGACACTAATAATTCAGAGATCTGGATAAGAGGCGTATCTCGAGGGCTTGGCTTGAAACGGTTGTAACTAAAATTGGTATTTTTTTACCAAGGTTAATCACCTCGCCATAAATTCTTTATAAGCGTTAAATCATTTTTTTTTTGGTAAACAATGGAAATTTTGGTGCCATTGCTCGTTCTGAGCAATGGCACCTAAATTTGAATTGTTTACAAAGGGGTCAAAATTGCCCCTAAACCAGGGTTTTCAAAATAGGTTTTTAGTTACAACCGTTTCACGCCAAGCCCTCGATCTCATGTTCTGAAATCCATATTTGATATCAAAACCCTATGTTGTGGGTATTTAAAAGAATCGTGTTAGTTACAATATGAGTTTGTGATTTGTTACGAGGGAGTCAAACCTAGCAGCCGCTGAGCGTAAATAGTTCTGAAAATTACGCCCCCCCCCCCCGCCCCCCAAATATTGGTTGTCCATAAGGTCCCGCCCTTTTTTCCAAGTATGATATATTGTACATTTTCACATAAAAGTTCTCCTCTCTATTCCACAGGAGATAAATTAGAATACCAAGTACAATCTAGATCCTGAATCAAAATGCTTAGGCTATAAACTGATTAACAATGTTGATGCAAAGTTGATCCTTATTCAAATTTTTATCACGAACTGTTTATTACCACTCTATATTTGGGAGGAGGATGCTTGTTGGTATTTTCTTTCTTTGTGTGCTGACCGCCAGAGACAGGAAACTTAATTACCAGTTCAATTGGAAAATACTGATGAACCGCGCCACACAACAACTGGTTGAAATGAGTAAGCGACGCTGTTGTGTATCACAATGGCCTGTCTGCGTGCATACTGTCGTGTCCGGTAATATAGCGCGTCCGGTAATATTGCAGCTGGAAAGGTCTCTTTTTCGGAAATCACAGAACGTATTTGTTAACCCTTTACCAGCATGTTGACTCTTTCTGACGACTCTGCAGCAAAACACTATTTTGAAAACATAATGAGACAATTTCCACTTTTGCCAAAATGTTTTTAACTGTATTTAATAATTAAGCTTTCATTTATTAACATTTTTAAACATATTTGCGAATATGTTTTCAAAGTCTTCTGCTGCAGATTTGTTGTATATTGGGAGAGTGTTAATCCTTCCCCTCATATAGACGCTTTCTGACGCCTCTGCGACAGACGGCTTTTTGAAAACATAGTGACAAACGAAGAAATTGCTCAAAACGAGCAATTTTTCCTTTTGCCACAATGTTTTCCACTTTTAGTCATAGGTTATCCATTCAATTATAGAGATTTTCCATTTTTTGACAAAATATGTTCAAAGTCGTCTGCTGCAGATTTGTTGTATATTGGGAGGGGGGTTAATACGATATTTTACAGTCTCACTCTTGACTTCAAATCATAGTGAAATTGAAAGAAGAAACAGTTATATAAATGTAATATAAAATTGAACCGGTCTTATTGCCTCTTCGGGATAGCATGTGCATACACTTCGAGTCTTTTATTAGAAGATGCATTTAGGTATTGTTGTAATGTAATGTAAAGATAGAGTGCTCTAATTGAGTCAGTGTGACTGTGTTCCCTACATCATGTGCACGCATCTGACAGGTGCAGACAACTTCAGGAGACTCAGTTAGATACAAGGGAGTCGGAGTGCGATACCCTAGCTCTGTTCGTCTTGACCTCTAGTTGAGCGGGATACAATCAAAAAGCACCTCAGAAAAATCTAGAACCCGAACCGGGATTTAAACTCCAGACCTCTGGATTGACAGTCCAGCGTGTTAACGACTAAAACCACCGGTCCACTCAAATTCAACATTTTATTTAATACTTATTTAACATAGTTGCGGCCAGTTGAGACTTTGGTAAGAATTTGCGTATTTACAGATTCGTCTGAGTCCCCACTGTTCGCAAACGTCAGAAGTGTCAGCGGCATGCTTAGGCTGGCGAAAGGTGTTAAACATCAAAATATATCATTTTTAATGTACTTTTTACTAAATAAAGGATGAACAATTTCGTATAGTACTAAAATAATGTTCGTTATAATAATTTTTGATATTTAAGTGGAATATCAAAATGTCCGCTTTTATTATTCAAAGATGTATACTTTAAGAAGTTAATCCATCGTTTTGTGTTTAGTAGACGACAGACGTTTGATGCATTGATGAATACCGCAATGAACAGAATAACTGAGGCACTTTCATAATTAAGGGTAAATGGGGAAAGTCCTATTCCTAAACGCGGGAGACAATTAGGTTCACCCTTTTTGCGTGTCAGGGACCCGATATTGGCTTCAGATCTCATTAAACTAGCTCCTTCCGTCCCAGGGAGAGATCCCAGTCACGTGCTAAATACCAGTTTCCATGGAAACGTAATTATGAGCTATGCGATTTTTCACATTTTTGGTGAAAGTGATTAGGACAGAATAAACACTTTGTCTTCTTTCCCCAAGACTCCCAATTTCCAATCCCCCAACCTAAATAAGGAAAAATTGTCATTTTGGATGTAGATGTTAACATTTGGACGATGTTTAGTTTATTTCAGAAACAATTTTCTAATTGCTGTCTAAACAGACGTTAACGTGCTTGTCGTCTGCGTTCTTGCAATTAAAGACAGGAAAAAACATGATAAGTGTGCGTAGCTTGCTTAATACGTGTATTTGTCAAAAAAAAAGAATGTACAAATTCAGGTTATTTGGTTTTTATATTGCTATAAATTAACTGAAGTATGTTCAGTTCAGCGCCGAAAGAAATATTGAATTATCAGGTAAAACGAGGCATCCAATGTAATTGGCAATGACATATATATATAAGACTAGTTTTGCAACAGATGGACAAGCTCTTCGGTCATTATTTTTTCTGGACAGTTTACGACATACAACAAACCTGCAGGATAACTTTGAAAACATCTAGGCAAAAACATAGGCCATTTCAATAATGAATCAACTCTATTGAATCATTAAATATAGTCCATTTTAATAATGAATCCACTCTATTAACTAATTATATATAGACCCTATTTCAATAATGAGTCAACTGTATTGACTAATTGAATATAGAACATTTCAATAATGAATCAACTCTATTGACTCATTAAATATAGCCCATTTCAATAATGAATGAGTCAACTGTATTGACTAATTGAATATAGAACATTTCAATAATGAATCAACTCTATTGACTCATTAAATATAGACCATTTCAATAATGAATCCACTCTATTAACTCATTAAATATAGACCATTTCAATAATAAGTCAACTCTATTGACTAACTATATATAGACCTTTTCAATAATGAATCAACTCTATTGACTAATTATATAAAGACAATTTCAATAATGAATGAACTCTATTGACTAATTATATATAGACCATTTCAATAAGGAATCAACTCTATTGTCTTATCAAATATAGTCCATTTCAATAATAAGTCAACTATATTGACTCATTAAATATAGAACAATTCAATAATGAATCAAATCTATTGACATATTAAATATAGTCCATTTCAATAATGAGTCAACTCTACTGACTCATTAAATATAGAACATTTCAATAATGAATCAAATGTATTGACAAATTATATATAGACCATTTCAATAATGAATCAACTCCATTGACTCATTCAATAAAGTCCATTTCAATAGTAAATCAACTCTATTAACTAATTAAATATAGACAATTTCAATAATGAATCAACTCTATTGAATGATTATATATATTATATATGTACTTTCATTTGTAGAAAGTTTCCATTTTATAAGTCGTCTGCTGTATATTTGCTGGATGTGGTAAAGGGTATTTGGAGGGGGTTTGAACACACCGCCATTGAGCGGAGACGTCCCGTCATTACCGACTGACAAAGATTGAATCAACCAGTGAATTGGTGATGAAAACGGAACAGTAAGTACACAATTGATGCTTCAATGGTCAAGTAATTTGGCTGAATTAGCGTCACGTATTACTGAGAAAATCGCGCCTAAATTAGTAATTACTGACTTTTTTAAATAGCCGCGTCCAACGACTAACGGTATTGTTGCATATGCGTACATTGACGAGTAACTCTGTATATACGCACCATTTCTTCAGAGCCTCTTACTCACAATATAGCTCTAGAAGGAACTTTTATCGACGAACTTCATTTATGGGGGGGGGGGGGGGGATTAGGGTTACGTCGCTTTCAATAACTTGGGTCATATCACGCTTGACAAGTACGATGACATTGGTCCGAGATATAATATATAATGTATGAAACCAATACCAACCTGTTGGAGCTCAAATGTTGCATTGATGCTGACCGTTCAGACCCATTTAGCAGCTAGTTCGGTTCGGTTCATGCAATGGTCAGACTGTGGCTGACATTCTTATTGGGCATCCTCCAGCGACACACAAACTTGAAGTGCTACCCACGATGTATCAATGTGTAATGCCTAAACGGTGCGACAATACGGACCGAAGTCCCCGGGTAAAAATGATATAAAGTAATATGATAATAAAGGGAGACAATCTAGTATTGACGGAAAAGAGGGAACAGCAGACGACTTTAAACATATTTTGTCAAAACATAGAATATCTCTATAATTGAATGGATAACCTATGACTAAAAGTGGAAAACATTGTGTCAAAAGGAGAAATTGCACGTTTTGTGCAATTTCTTCTTTTGTCATTATGTTTTCAAAAAGCCGTCTGCTGCATAGGCGTCAGAAAGCGTCTATACGAGGGAAAGGGTTAAGAGGTGAATTGTCAGGTATAGTGTGATGTTTAGCCGTTTACAAACGTGTTATGTTATACCACGTGTCTATAGTCCCCAGTTGACTAAACAGTATCAGACTAGGAATAAAGAATTTATGTTAGACAAACCGCCAAGACTACCACGAGCATGCAGATATCGAAACCGGGACACATTGGCTTAAATCTCCCACGTTAACCACTCGACCACTGGTGAATGCTCTGTAAGTTTGACATTAATTAAACAGTAGTTCTGTTATAGCACGACTACATAACAAATGGGTTTGGTCCCCGGTTGACTAAACAGTATAAAACTAGGAACAAAGACTTTCTTTTGGACAAACTGCCAAGGCTAGAACGAGCATGCAGGGACCGAAATCGGGACACATTGGCTTAAATCTCCCACGTTAACCACTCGACCACTGGTGATTCCTGTGAATGCTCTGTAAGTTTGACATTAATTAAACAGTAGTTCTGTTATAGCACGACTACATAACAAATGGGTTTGGTCCCCGGTTGACTAAACAGTATAAAACTAGGAACAAAGACTTTCTTTTGGACAAACTGCCAAGGCTAGAACGAGCATGCAGGGACCGAAATCGGGACACACTGGCTTAAATCCCTAACGTTAACCACTCGACCACTGGTGATTCCTGTGAATGCTCTGTAAGTTTGACATTAATTAAACAGTAGTTCTGTTATAGCACGACTACATAACAAATACATAACAAATGGGTATGGTCCCCGGTTGACTAAACAGTATAAGACTAGGAACAAAGACTTTCTTTTGGACAAACTGCCAAGGCTAGAACGAGCATGCAGGGACCGAAATCGGGACACACTGGCTTAAATCCCTAACGTTAACCACTCGATCACTGGTGATTCCTGGGAATGCTCTGTAGGTTTTGCATTAATGACACATGTGTTCTGTTCAACCACGACGTTTCCTCGATATATTTGCCTCGATGGTGCGAGCGTCCTTTTCTGTTGCGGGAGGTCGTGGGTTCGATCCCGGCCCTGTCATACCAAAGACTTTAAAAATGATAGTAGTGGCTGCCCTCCTTGGCGCTCATGGTTCGGAGGTTAGCATTACGACTGACTGACTGGTGTCAGGATAAATGGATCAGTAGAACTGGTAACTTACCCAGGAAACGACGTGATATAACTGAAAACATCTTGATAAAGGCGTAAAACACAAAACAATTCTGCCAGTAATATCGATACAAGAAACGGTGTTAATAATTACGTGATATAACTAAACAAATGTTGAAAGCGGCATAAAACACCAAACAATCAACCGATAATCATGACACTACATAGTTGATAGCCCCCGCAACCCAAAACACCAATGCATCGTTACTGAAACAGTCAATGGCTCAATTTTCCATCGACGACAAATTCTATATTTGAGCCGTTCCACGAGAAAACCAACATTATTGACTCTGGGTAATGTATCGACCCAGATCAGCCTGCGCAGTCCCCGCAGGCTAATCCGGTCCGACGCATTCCGTCTCAGGGGTGTAGAGGTATAAAGTAATGATTCCTGAAACAGAAAATCCACAGGAGGCGAAAAAGGTCTGTCCGGTTTAGCCTTCGCGGCATGCTTATGCTGATCCGAGTCGATACTTTACGCAAAGTCAATAATGTTGGTTTTCTCACGGAACGGCTCATTTATGTTTTACTTAGTATCAAAGCCAAGCCGAACACTTCCAAGTTATTCTATGAAAGTAAATATAATATATATAAATATATATATAGATATATAAATATAAAATTGCTATAATATAACATATAAACCTTAATCACATGCTATAAACATCACTTCACAAAAAAGAACAAAACTATTTTAGGAAACACATTTGTTTGCAATATTATAACGATAACAAAGCTATATTAAGAACGTAGTGCATATTATAATTATGGGTCTAAGAACTAATGGATACAAAAACGTACATGGAATAATTGTTACCCTGATCATATTCGCAAAACAAATGTAATAATAGGCCTGCTCAAATTTTAAAAACTCAAAACAAAAATGAATTAGGCAATACTATAGGTTATTGACCCTGTACTGTGAAATCATCGTTGGACCGAGTTCTTTGGTTGGCGTTGCCGAGCTTGCGAGGCTACGTTCGCCAAAGAACGAGGTCCAACGATGATTTCACAGTACAGGGTCAATAACCTTTTTATTGCATACTTTCATATTGTAAACTATTTGCTTTACGTTTTTGGAGGGGGGGGGGGGGGGGGGGGGGGGGATTAGGGTTACGTCGCTTTCAATAACTTGGGTCATATCACGCTTGACAAGTACGATGACATTGGTCCGAGATATAATATATAATGTATGAAACCAATACCAACCTGTTGGAGCTCAAATGTTGCATTGATGCTGACCGTTCAGACCCATTTAGCCAGCTAGTTCGGTTCATGCAATGGTCAGACTGTGGCTGACATTCTTATTGGGCATCCTCCAGCGACAGGGGCATCAACAAACTTGAAGTGCTACCCACGATGTATCAATGTGTAATGCCTAAACGGTGCGACAATACGGACCGAAGTCCCCGGGTAAAAATGATATAAAGTAATATGATAATAAAGGGAGACAATCTAGTATTGACGGAAAAGAGGGAACAGCAGACGACTTTAAACATATTTTGTCAAAACATAGAATATCTCTATAATTGAATGGATAACCTATGACTAAAAGTGGAAAACATTGTGTCAAAAGGAGAAATTGCACGTTTTGTGCAATTTCTTCTTTTGTCATTATGTTTTCAAAAAGCCGTCTGCTGCATAGGCGTCAGAAAGCGTCTATACGAGGGAAAGGGTTAAGAGGTGAATTGTCAGGTATAGTGTGATGTTTAGCCGTTTACAAACTTGTTATGTTATACCACGTGTCTATAGTCCCCAGTTGACTAAACAGTATCAGACTAGGAATAAAGAATTTATGTTAGACAAACCGCCAAGACTACCACGAGCATGCAGATATCGAAACCGGGACACATTGGCTTAAATCTCCCACGTTAACCACTCGACCACTGGTGATTCCTGTGAATGCTCTGTAAGTTTGACATTAATTAAACAGTAGTTCTGTTATAGCACGACTACATAACAAATGGGTTTGGTCCCCGGTTGACTAAACAGTATAAAACTAGGAACAAAGACTTTCTTTTGGACAAACTGCCAAGGCTAGAACGAGCATGCAGGGACCGAAATCGGGACACACTGGCTTAAATCCCTAACGTTAACCACTCGACCACTGGTGATTCCTGTGAATGCTCTGTAAGTTTGACATTAATTAAACAGTAGTTCTGTTATAGCACGACTACATAACAAATGGGTATGGTCCCCGGTTGACTAAACAGTATAAGACTAGGAACAAAGACTTTCTTTTGGACAAACTGCCAAGGCTAGAACGAGCATGCAGGGACCGAAATCGGGACACACTGGCTTAAATCCCTAACGTTAACCACTCGACCACTGGTGATTCCTGGGAATGCTCTGTAGGTTTTGCATTAATGACACATGTGTTCTGTTCAACCACGACGTTTCCTCGATATATTTGCCTCGATGGTGCGAGCGTCCTTTTCTGTTGCGGGAGGTCGTGGGTTCGATCCCGGCCCTGTCATACCAAAGACTTTAAAAATGATAGTAGTGGCTGCCCTCCTTGGCGCTCATGGTTCGGAGGTTAGCATTACGACTGACTGGCTGGTGTCAGGATAAATGGACCAGTAGAACTGGTAACTTACCCAGGAAACGACGTAATATAACTGAAAACATCTTGATAAAGGCGTAAAACACAAAACAATTCTGCCAGTAATATCGATACAAGAAACGGTGTTAATAATTACGTGATATAACTAAACAAATGTTGAAAGCGGCATAAAACACCAAACAATCAACCGATAATCATGACACTACATAGTTGATAGCCCCCGCAACCCAAAACACCAATGCATCGTTACTGAAACAGTCAATGGCTCAATTTTCCATCGACGACAAATTCTATATTTGAGCCGTTCCACGAGAAAACCAACATTATTGACTCTGGGTAATGTATCGACCCAGATCAGCCTGCGCAGTCCCCGCAGGCTAATCCGGTCCGACGCATTCCGTCTCAGGGGTGTAGAGGTATAAAGTAATGATTCCTGAAACAGAAAATCCACAGGAGGCGAAAAAGGTCTGTCCGGTTTAGCCTTCGCGGCATGCTTATGCTGATCCGAGTCGATACTTTACGCAAAGTCAATAATGTTGGTTTTCTCACGGAACGGCTCATTTATGTTTTACTTAGTATCAAAGCCAAGCCGAACACTTCCAAGTTATTCTATGAAAGTAAATATAATATATATAAATATATATATAGATATATAAATATAAAATTGCTATAATATAACATATAAACCTTAATCACATGCTATAAACATCACTTCACAAAAAAGAACAAAACTATTTTAGGAAACACATTTGTTTGCAATATTATAACGATAACAAAGCTATATTAAGAACGTAGTGCATATTATAATTATGGGTCTAAGAACTAATGGATACAAAAACGTACATGGAATAATTGTTACCCTGATCATATTCGCAAAACAAATGTAATAATAGACCTGCTCAAATTTTAAAAACTCAAAACAAAAATGAATTAGGCAATACTATAGGTTATTGACCCTGTACTGTGAAATCATCGTTGGACCGAGTTCTTTGGTTGGCGTTGCCGAGCTTGCGAGGCTACGTTCGCCAAAGAACGAGGTCCAACGATGATTTCACAGTACAGGGTCAATAACCTTTTTATTGCATACTTTCATATTGTAAACTATTTGCTTTACGTTGTGGAGGTTTTTTTTATTATCTAGAATTGATAAATCTGCTTCCGAATTAAAAACAAACTGTTTGTTTACATAAGTAGTAATTTTTGTGCAAATGCCGTTTGAAATATAACGGTGACGTAACTTTTTTTAAATGACGTCATGCACGTGCATAACCAACATTTTAGATGCGCGTTTTAGACTGTTTTCGTGTCAAAAACGTACTGTTAGCATGAGACAGTAAGAAATTGTTCATGATCAATATATGAGAATTTAACATTACAAAGTCCCGTGAGGTTTAACAATGATATTTAGTTCAGCTATGTTTGTTTATATAACAAAAGTAGTCCCTAGCATGTTAATTATGCAGAATTTTCGCACGTCCTTATCTACGGTCATGATCACTCCTTGACAGCGGTGACCACTTTCTTCAATGCAAAGTGAACGCGACAATATGAAAGTATTATAGGTTATTGACCCTGTACTGTGAAATCATCGTTGGACCGAGTTCTTTGGTTGACGTTGCCGAGCTTGCGAGGCTACGTTCGCCAAAGATCGAGGTCCAACGATGATTTCACAGTACAGGGTCAATAACCTTTTTATTGCATACTTTCATATTGTAAACTATTTGCTTTACGTTGTGGAGGTTATTTTTATTATCTAGAATTGATAAATCTGCTTCCGAATTAAAAACAAACTGTTTGTTTATATAAGTAGTAATTTTTGTGCAAATGCCGTTTGAATTATAACGGTGACGTAATTTTTTTTAATGACGTCATGCACGTGCATAACCAACATTTTAGACGCGCGTTTTAGACTGTTTTCATGTCAAAAACGTACTGTTAGCATGAGACAGTAAGAAATTGTCCATGATCAATATATGAGAATTTAACATTACAAAGTCCCGTGAGGTTTAACAATGATATTTAGTTCAGCTATGTTTGTTTACATAACAAAAGTAGTCCCTAGCATGTTAATTATGCAGAATTTTCGCACGTCCTTATCTACGGTCATGATCACTCCTTGACAGCGGTCATGATCAAAAAATCATGACCACTTTCTTCAATGCAAAGTGAACGGGACAATATCAAAGTATGCAATAAGCAATAATACACAATCATTAAATCAAACGATTAAAGGTGGAATCATACCTTTGAAATAACGTCGTTTTTGACGTCAAAACGTACGTTTTTGCGACAATGACAGTGTTGTTAAAGAAATCAACATTACTTCCTCATTTCAATTTGGATTCGGATAAAAAGAACTTTAAACTGAAGAGAATACAATAACCTGTATGATAATATCAATTCAATACATCTGTTATAACAATTAACGTAACATAAAGCGACTTCAAGTAGAAATTTCGCTAAAATATTTTAACAGTAATTTGATTATTTCTAATTTATTTAAAATTCGCCCGAGAGATATTTTTTAAAATAAAATACAACATAGAATACCTATTCATCTACCATTTGCCAAACTTTCAAGCAAATCTATCGTGTCGATTTTTAATTAATCACAATGGCGTTAAGCCTCTTGTGTGCGTCGTAACGTTCACTGCGGATTTAAACATTGAGACGCATCCAGGGTAATTAAAATGAATACTTATTTTTTCCTTATAATTATCAATTTCATTCTAAATTTAAGCTATCCCCTAAAGAAATAATGGTAGGTAGTATATATATGTTTCTATTTAAAGAATTAAAGTAATTACGGTCGTAAATAATTTAGCAAAAAAACAACAAAATAATATTTAGATATGTCATATGTATAAACTGACTCGTTAACTTCCCTGTTCAACTGTTGTTCTATATATGAAATATAATTATCACAAATATTATATGTCACCCTTGTTTTTAGTATCGTATTTGAGATAACAGTATACAAATGTTGTTCTCAATATGCAATTTTGAGAATTTCGAAGTCTATACCTGTCATGCAAAGCTTTCTTGGTATTCTATCCGTGATAATGTTGTTGTCGTTTGCGGCAAGTTTTTGATTAAATTGTAATTTGTGTATACACAGCTGCGCAGTTATGTGTGATTAAAGGAATGACCATTACAAGCTCATCTTATATTAACATCGATTTGAAGTGAATAATATAAACTCCGTCATGATATATAGTTCACAATTTTTCCTTAAATAATTTTAAAGCAAAACTTGATTTATTTGACGAACTCGCTGACTAATAATACAGTTATTACCTTACGTCTAATTTACTAACAAAAAAATGCCCTAGATATTTCTTTTAAAAGAAATCATCATAATTCAGAACACTATTATTTCTCCAATTTACTCAAATTTGTTGGAAATATATCGGGCGGACTTTTAGTAAAACGCTATGCCGTAATACTGTTGACGTGCGCCGGTACGCGCATTGTGGAACTGCAAATGAAACACAGCCACCCCTTCTTCTATCTTTCTTTTTTTACTCCATATGTCCCCGTTATTTTAAAACTATCGGTACTTCGTTTTGTCTTGAGAATTGTTTTTTACCCTAAACCCAAATTTCAGGACAAGCTATTGGGTTGATTTTAAGTAAATCACAATGCCATAACACTGTAGAAGATCACACCTTTGGTCACATGTTCGTACCTAATTACTTGACACACTTCCAATAATAAAACAAAATGTATCATTACCCGACTATAAACTGTATACAATTTCTAAACACCTGTGCAATGACATCGAAGGCTCACTACATAGTGCAGACAACGATGTGATAGCACTCCACGGGATATGTATGTAGACAATAATAGTGGGTTATTTACCCAAACTATACAGGAAAATATTGTCAATAAACACCTGTCAAACAGCTCTAGGTTGAATTGAACTGCGGAGCTGTGTGAATACAATCAAGTCAAAATTTTCATAAAATCTTGTACATAAGGTTTTCCAAAGGGAAGAAAGTGAAATAGTTATTCTCGATGTTTTATCATATAAATTGTTTCCTTAAATAACAAAAGCATAATCACGGATAGAATAGATAGAAAGCTTTGCATGCTGTTCAGTTATAATCGTTGAAGTGCTGAAACATGCTTTTTGCCTGATTAAGAGAAACGCATTCTGTATTTACTGTTATCTGAAGATACATTACAAAATACCTAGAGTGACAAATATGAAAGTAATAATAAAATATATTAACAATTTCTTCCATGATAATTCTGACGATGCTCTTGTTTGAAGAATTTCGTATCAGAAATGTTGGGTTATGTAAAATCACGAAACTTCATGTTATATCGAATTACTATTTGATGTTCCCGTATCAATTTGTTTAGGTAAATGTATGTATGTAAATGATTACATGTATTCGAATAAGTGAAATAAAATTTATCTATAAGAACTGCAAGCGACGGTTTGAGACTAATACATGTACTAATACTAATACATGGAATGTGAAAAAATGATTTAACAGATAAACAGCGAAGTAGACAGGTCAATTTATATAAAACATATTTAATATTTAAAGAAGTATAATAGATACAATTTACCACTTTCGTAAAAGAATAAAATTGATTATTTTTATGAAAAATCGGGAGTTCATTTTAATAACCCTGGGTACGTTTCAATTTAAATTCCGCAGTGTACGGTTTGTCGCGTGACAGAGCTTTAACGTCATTGCGATTTACTAAAGATCTGCACGATAGATTTTCTTGAAACTTTGGTAAATGGTAGACAAAGGGTTGTTCTAAATTATGTAAGTTTTTAAAAAAAATCTCTCGGGCGAATTTTTAATAAATTTGAAATAACCGAATTACTGTTAAAATATTTTAGCGAAAGTTTCATTTTTACTCCCCTTATGTTACGTTAATTGTCTTGGCAGTTGTATGGAAATTACATCACTACGTAGGTAATTTTATTTTCTTCGGTCTGGTGTTAACTCTTTCCAAATACCACTTCAAACGAGAAAGCCTTGGTGATTTCTTTAACAACACTGTCATTGTCGCAAAAAACGTACGTTTTGACGTCAAAACGACGTTATTTCAAAGGTATGATTCCACCTTAATTGCTTATATTTACTAGATTTCGACATTCTGCTTCTTTAATTCATTTGAAAACAGAAAAGGACTCATGGATCATTCTTATGAAAATTAACACTATTGTTTGCATTCGCAAATAAAATGTGTATGTATTTGAACTTCTGCATTTACATTTGCTATTACAATACTTTTCCATATTTTCCTTAATTCATTGTTAAATATCTTATACTATCACGCATGTCATTGTATATATTGTACAAAGTTAATGAACCTCTGTGTTCAAATTTATATTGAAATAAAATTATTATTATTCTTTTCTTAGTTGGTAAACTTATTAAGTAGTTATTTCTGAATTCAATTTCATAGTTTAAAGAAAAGGGTGTTTGGAAAATGTGCATTTCATAAGAAGAACCGCTATACCGCTACATATAATTAAGTATATCTATGCACTATATTGCGAAATTGGAATACACTTAAGAAAAAAAAAGTAGAAAAAATAACGCAAACAAGGCATATGTCAAGATAATTTTAATATACAGAACACAGCGTTTGAAAACATGAAAGCATGTGGAAAGGTGGAAGATCCGAATGGTCTTAACAGAACTTTTAACCCATTACTTCAAACAGACGACTTTTGACATCATTGAACATGACTTTTAAAAACATTGCAATAAAAGGTGAAACTGCTCAAAATGAGCAATTTCACCTTTTATTGCAATATTTTCACAACTCTTTATCAATATACGTCTTTAAGATGTCTAGACTGTTGAAATTGTTCGTCGGGTGATTGTAAAGCAGACGACATTTGAAAAGTCATGTGAAGTAATTGGTTTAAGAAAGAGCATTTCACTTCAAGAAATCCGATTAAACGTTCATTTAGAAAGAAAAAATATGCGCAAAATGTCACTCTGACGCACTCCTCTTTTTTATCCCGCATTTGCAATGTCTCTGTTTGTTTTATATTGACAGCATTAAAAAAAATCGTCTGTAACGAATGAAACGTAATCCACGTCATCCAGCCAGAAATCATCAACATCAAAAACTTGCATCATTGATTAAACTTCATCAATTCACAAAGATTGTGGGTTCAAATGTTACGTCTAACATCGTTACCTGAGTTATGAAATGTGATTTGACATGCCAACCACAATAACTCATTTTGTTTTTTGTCCAATAACATGGCTTGAAGCAATCTCGTACAGGATCACACAAGGAACATTTTGACAACATTATTTGCAAATCGGCTAGATACTTTCGGAGGAGAAGATCTTTAAAGTTTTCACTATAGCCATATAAGGCAAAACGGCCTCGCCCCGTGATGAACTTTTTTTTTTCGACCAGTCAACATGGCTTGAAGGAGTCTGAGAGGGTCACGCAAGGAACATGTCTACACAATTATTCGCAAATAGGCCTGATACTATCGGATGAAAACATGTGTCATTCTTTTTCAACAAATCTACACGGCTTGAAGGAATCTGATTGAGGGTTAAACAAGGAAAATTTCTACCAAATTATTTGAAAGTCGGCTAACCGGTTTGAGGAAAGATTTTTTTTTAAAGTTTTTCTTCTTTCCGTTGCCATGGAAACCAGAATTATACATGGATACACAGACATTAGAAGGAATTTTGGTGAGGACATTGAGACGATGCTTGCTTTGAAGTTTCATCCCAATTGACCCACCGGTTACAGAGAAGAAAATGTTGACTCAGCGACGACGAACGAGGCACGAAGGACGCCGGACGCCGGACATAGGGCGATCACAATCACTCACCTTAAGCTAAAAATACTCTGTGATATTTAATATTATGTTTGGAATATTTAAGTGAATTGCTATATCATACACTTTTTCGGCGATAGCTGATTAACGTGGGTTTTGACCTAGATGTTAAACAAATGATCTAGATTGTAGACCAATCAAATGTTGTATTTAATGAATAATGTCGAAGAAATAAAGGAAATGAAACGTTTTGATTGGTTCATAGTTAAGTTGGCGATCCTACGAAAGGCACCAATAAGGTGAAGTTTTAAAAAAAAATGTTCTGCATACTAACCTTTAATTGTTTTCCTTAATAAATATATTTCAGTGAAATAAAACCAGTGAAAACGTATGAAATATAATATTTAAGAGCCAAATATTAATTATTTTTGAAACATGATAAGATTTCAGTTTTTTATCGTCAATTGAAACTTATACTGTGTTACATAATACACCTCTTGGGAGCCTCGCGTAATCTCTAGTGTAATGGATGTTCACTTGGATTGTAAAGTGAAAGGTCTGTGCTTCGCTTCCCGGCAGAAGCAAAGCTTTTTTCTCTCTCTCTCATTCATATCAAAACCCAAGTATATATATAAACTAAAACATTTATAAACCAAATATTATATATTTAACGTTATTGTTTTCTGTCATTCTAATAAGTAAGATAACATATCAAATAATATGCGCATGTTCCATTTCTTAGTGTTTTCTCATATTGATCGACGTTTATCTTTTTTAAAGATATTTCTTGTTTGTTTATAATTGATTGATTGATTGGGGTTTAACGCCGTTTTTAACAATTTCTCAACTATATCACGGCGGCCAGTTCACCTACTCATGCATTTCCTGGTTTTCTCATACCAGTACTCCACACAACAATCTTCCCAAGCAACTGGCTGCTTTTCCACATAGACTTAGCCCATTGGTGGAAGAGGAATGACGCATGTCGCAATGACTTTTGTCAATCCTCGGAAAGAAAGTTGGCCGAGCCGGGATTCGAACTCACAACCCCTGGATTGACAGCCCGCGTCGCTACCGACTGAGCTACCGGGGCTCGGCTGTTTGATTATAATAGTTATAATCTAAACAACTTAAATATTAATAAGAAAAACTACAGTGATGCGAGGTATAATTACCGTACAGAACGTCTAGGAAAAAAATGCCATGATTTTCAGAATAGACTAAAAGTCCGTGTTACTGACAAAACAGAACACGCACGACACGCACATACGCGTTATTGATTACTGTTGAAAGAAAAGGTTGATGAATGAATGAATGCAATAGATAAATAAATGAATCAATCAAAACATAAAAAATAACTTTTATTAATAGTTCAAAAAGCGTTTTCTATTTTCACGACGTTTATCACGCGTATTATATAGTGTATCGCGTTACGTTTTATTGACGCTATTATCTAACGCGACATTTATCACGCGTACTATATAGTGTAACGTCGCGTTAAGTTGTATTGACGCTATTATCTTACGCGACGTTTATCACGCGTAGTATATAGTGTAATGCGTTACGTTTTATTGACGGTATTATCTGACTCGACGTTTATCACACGTACTATATAGTGTAACGTCGCGTTAAGTTTTATTGACGGTATTATCTTACGCGACGTTTATTACGCGTACTATATAGTGTAACGTCGCGTTAAGTTTTATTGACGCTATTATCTTACGCGACGTTTATCACGCGTACTATATAGTGTAACGTCGCGTTAAGTTTTATTGACGGTATAATCTTACGCGACGTTTATCACGCGTACTATATAGTGTAACGTCGCGTTAAGTTTTATTGACGCTTTTATCTTACGCGACGTTTATCACGCGTACTATATAGTGAAACGTCGCGTTAAGTTTTATTGACGCTATTATCTTACGCGACGTTTATCACGCGTACTATATAGTGTATCGCGTAACGTTTTATTGACGCTATATAATCCTTTTTTTACACTTTAACCCTTTCCCTCATACGACAATTCTGAAGCAGACGACTTTGAACATATTTTGTCAAAAAATAGAAAATCTCTATAATTGAATGGATAACCTAAACGTGGAAAACATTGTGGAAAAAGGAGAAATTGCTCGTTTTGAGCAATTTCTTCTTTTTTCACTATGCTTTCAAAAAGTCGTCTGCTGTAGAGGCGTCCGAAAGCGTCTATATGGGGGAAAGGGTTAACACATACATAACACCAGCAGCAGTCAACTTTTAAAACATCTAAGAAGAAATAACTCATTATGAACAATTTCTTTTTTTGACACAATTAACTTCGGAAAACATTGTTGCAAAAGGAGAAATTGTTCATGATGAGAAATTTATCTCATTTTCAAAATATGTTCAACTATATTACATAATTAAACTTGAATATAACGAGATTTTCCATGTTATTTCGTCTGCTGCAGATTTGGAAATTGCCACCTAGCTGATTAACTAAATAAATTATTTTGTGTGCACATATGTTAGTGCCACAAATTACAATCAATGTACACATTAACTATTTCCCAAATACAACAAATCTGCAGCAGACGACTTTGAAAACATAGTCACAAAAACCTGACAAATCTCCAGAAAAGATAGCTTAATTGTTATATAAAGTTGAAAACATTGTGGCCAAAGGAGAAATTGCTCATCATGAGCAATTTAACCTTTGGCCACAATGTTTTCAAAAGTCGTCTGCTGCTATTTCGTCAAAATGCGTCTGCAGGTGGGAAAAGGGTAAATTATCATAAAATAAAATGAAATACTTGCATCGCTTAGATTAAAAAAAGAGTACCAGGATCACCTTATGTTGTTTGAAATGTGTGTCTCTCACTAAAATCTTGAGCCAGTCCCTTTAAGAAATTCATGCACAGTATAAAACTGTCTGGAATAAAGACGTTAGGAAAACAGAAAATGACCTAATTGGTTCGGTTGATAAATGAACGAATCCCTATCTCTTGACACCGGTACTTGGACACATCTTCTATCTCCCTAATAACACTTTTCTGTTGCCATGGTAACGTGAACTTTCCGATACGAAGTTCTGTTTATCGCGACGTTTCAAGTATACATTTGTTTCTTCCCTTGATTTATTTGAAAAACACGAAACAGGGAGGGATATAATTAGGATGTTATAAATATATATTAAGAACATCTTATAAGCTTACTCTTCTTACCAGTGTCCTACATACAACGAAGCCGAATCAGAAGACTTTGAAAACATCTAAGCAAACATGTAGAACATATCTGACAAGAGCTGTCATGGCCGAAAGACAGTGCGCTCGACTTGTTTACTGCTTGCAAATAATCACTATATTAACACTTTCCCTCATATATACGCTTTCTGACGCCTCTGCAGCAGACGGCTTTTTGAAAACATAGTGACAAAAGAAGAAATTGCTCAAAACGAGCAATTTTTCCTTTTGCCACAATGTTTTCCACTTTTAGTCATAGGTTGTCCCTTCAATTATAGAGATTTTCTATTTTTTGACAAAATATGTTCAAAGTCGTCTGCTGCAGAATTGGCGTATGAGGGAAAGGGTTAACTGATTCATAAACAGTAAAATACTTAGTCGGGAGTTATCTTACTAAAATGTTTGATACCCATGAACACTATAGCAAGGTTTGAAACAGGCTGGTACGTAAAACTGAACAGAGATTCTAAGTCGATAAAGGAACTTAATCTTAAGAGCTGTCCCTGAACAGTATGCTCGGACAGAGTTACCTTCTCTTGCCTACAGAT
The DNA here is from genome assembly GCA_031761405.1 of Serripes groenlandicus. Lineage (NCBI taxonomy): Eukaryota > Metazoa > Mollusca > Bivalvia > Cardiida > Cardiidae > Serripes > Serripes groenlandicus. The sequence goes on along the minus strand of JASEVX010000001.1, from coordinate 163,701,045 downwards.
TGAGGTCATAATTGGATTTTACCCAAATTCAATGTATTTTCTAAGTCGAAAAAGGCAATAATTATGACAAAACCTTCACAGAGTTATGTACTATTGTCTGTTGATGGAAGTAATGTTGGTAAATATGTAATGTTAGTTTCAAAGCAATATCCCAAATGGTTTTGAAGAAAGAGTGCCGGTATAAAAAACTTAACCAAAATTCAAGTCATAAAAGGGCCTTAATTTAAAAAATTCTTTGACAGAGTTACCTTGGAGTCATGATGGTAAACAAGTGTTCCAAGTTTAACAGCAATCTCCATAAGGGTTAAGTCAATACTTTGATATTACCCAGATTCTATTAATTAAAAAGTGTCGTAATTCTGACAAAAACGTTCACAGACGGTGATCAAGTATTGTAAGTTGCAAAGCAAAACCTCTAATGCTTTTGAATAAAGTGGGGTGGTACGAAACACTGAATGAAATTCTAGTCCGAAAAAGGGCCATAATTCCTACAAACCTTGACATAGTTATGTAACCTTGTTTGTTGCTGGAGGTAGTGATGGTGAACAAGTATTGCAAGTAACAAAGCAAAAAATGAGCCGTTACAAAAAAACAAAAACAAAAACAAGGTGTGACGCCAACTCCGACGGACGCCGAGGCGAGTAGGATAGGTAGCCTTCTCTGCGAAAAGTCGAGCTAAAATGAAAAAATAATTATTGAATAGAGCTGAAAAACAATGTGGAAAAATGAGAACTTGCTCGTTATGGTTTCATTGACATTGTTCAGTATATTTTTCACCGAGAGTGGTGAACATAAGTTGAAAGAATATTTAAAGGTTAAAACATTATCTTGAATATCAAAGAATATTTAAGAACTCAATGATTAACTGGCTGATGTTCCACATAAACTGTAACCGCATTGGAGTATGACGAATGACACGTGTGTCTCCTCGCCTTTTGTCAAACGTCGAATATAAACTGTAACCGCATTGGTGTATGACGAATGACACGTGTGTCTCCTCGCCTTTTGTCAAACGTCGAACTTGGCTGAGTTGGTATTAGAATTTACAACCCCTTGATTGACAGCCCGTGTCGCTACCGACTTTGCTACCAGGGTCCAATTCCATTTGAACCTTACTTAGCGTTAAGTTATACTTAAATTCTTAAACGCATATTTCATCATTTTTGTTTCCTCATTGAAATGCCAAAATATTTCATTTCTTAAACAGAATTGTTAGTAAGCAAAGTAACTATTTATCGCAACTTAACTTCGGAAAACATTGTTGCAAAAGGAGAAACTTCAACCATTCATGTATGAGAAAATATTAGAGAAACATAAATGATGAATTTTGCTTTTAAGTATTTAAGTAAAAGCTCAAAAGGATCGATAAGTATTGTTAATGTACAGGTCGGGCCTATCTTTACACCAACACGTCAATTCACTATCATATCGCGTAACACAACTTACTTTAATTTGTCGTACCGCAGATGACTATATTTTGGCATGAAACAAGTGATTTTATTTTGGCGCACCACATCCAAATTTGTTTTGACCGAAACACGTGTGACTATATTTCTTGAAAATAATTGTTATTCAGCAAAGTATCTATTTATCTCAACTTAGTCATATACATGTACTTAAATAAATTCAACCATTCATGTATGAGAAAATATTAGAGAAACATAAATGATGAAATATGCTTTTAAGTATTTAAGTAAAACTTGGCGCTAAGTAAGGTTGATTAAATTTGACCCAGGGGTCGGCTCAAAAGGATCGATAAGTATTGTTAATATACAGGTCGGGCCTATCTTTACGCAAACACTATACTTGGCAAGTCACGACCTTATCGCGTAACACACATTATTTGGCGTACCGCAGATGGTTATATTTTTTGCATAAAACAAGTGACATCAACATCCAAATTTGTTTGACCGAAACACGTGTGACTATATTTGTGAGTACTACAATACTTCAATAGAAGGGCCTCTACCATCCGGGCGTACAATGTTATCAAAATACGCCTCATAAGTCACTTTATGTGATAGATATAATATCTCATGAGTGTTATTTATTATTACTTTTAATAAACCTAGCTGAATATGACCTCAGCATAATTATTTGTGGCATTGTTATACGGTTTACTGACGAAATTAAAATAGCTTTGGAAAACCCGATTTTCTTTGTGTGTTTCGTCATGCGATAAAAAGAATCTGACATTCGTTGTCATTTCATATAAAGTTTTATCAAACTCGTCCAAGATATTTGTTATTAAGCTCGCCACAGGCTCGCTTAATAACAAAAAATCTTGAACTCGTTTAATAAAACTTTATATGAAATGACAACTCATGTCAGATCCTATATATAAATAGTAATGATCTCGTATTTTTGATTTGCGATGAGTCGGTACGCGTTTGAACTAGGAGTAAATCCGGACGATTTTATGACCACCCATTAATGTTCCAGTTCTAAAAGAATAAAAAAAAACCAATGCATTCGTCTTTGACCCTTTCCCGCATCATACATAAAACAACAATTATTGGATTGGGTGGAAAACATTATGACAAAAACATGCTCATATTGAGCATTGTTTCCTGTTGCTAAAAGGTTTTTAGAAACGCCGTATTATGCAGGTGCACAAAGATGCATTTGCATGTTGGAGAAGGTTAATTCGTTTGACATGAAATATATACGGAGACATATCTGTGTTCAAACTGAGTGATTCGGCAGATTTCTCTTTAA